>JAKFHU010002088.1:11200000-11895000 GCA_023783475.1 Daubentonia madagascariensis
ATGCTTTAGCATATAATATATACAAATTAGTATATATACATACAAATAGGTATACATACATATATGCATATATCTATATTTGAAAGGTACACATTATATTTGGTTGTAGTCTCTTTCATCACTTTGTACTGTAGCATCAAAAATTTTTCTTTATAATGTCAGTCTTTTGGACACCACAATCATCAAAGTAAACAAAAATGATGGCCTTGACTGCATAATATTATATGGATTTAACATAAATTTTATATTATGTACAATGACACTATTAAATGTGTTAATACAACACATAAAATGACCAATTCTCTTTAAATTTTAGTGTTTAGCATATTTGTTTTGATTGTACTTGTGGGAGCTGTGAGAACAGCTCTGGAAAAATACTCTGCGAGTTACCATAGTGACTAAATTGTAGTGCTTTATGATGTTGTCTTTCCCCTGGGTCTTAATTCAGTTACATGTTTTTTTAATCACAATCCAATAGTTGACATTTACATTTTCTTATTTAAAAAAATTGTATACACACATACAGGTTTATAACTTTATACAAATGTATAATTTGATCATATTACACATTCTTCAAGTAAAATCTTACTTTTCTTTTTCTCTTTTTGCTAGGTTCCCAGATCCCTTTTTTCTCCTTGTTCCCCTCTCCATTCCAGTGACCTATGTTAACAAATGTTAGGTATCCTTTTATTTTTATATTCTTCTTATTGTTTTTATACAATTACATACTGACCTATATATGCAAGTACAAAAATGAAGTGGGATTTTTATAAGTAGGATTTCATGGAAATCCTCCCAAATTAATTGATATATAGTAGGTGCTATTTATTCCTTTTAATGGGTACTTAATATTTCATGTTGTAAATGGGCCATAATTTATTTAGTTACTTTGTTTCCATTTTTCTACTGTGAATAATGAATACTTCAATAAACATCATTATACATGTGTCCTCATTTGCTGGTGTTGTGTTTATTTCTATGGGATAGGTTTTAAGAGGTTAAGGTTGCAGGGCCAAAGAACATATTATGCATTTTAAATTTTTATACAAGTTACCATATTACTTTCCAAAACAGCTGTAGCACATCACATTTGTACCTAGCAATATTTTGTGTCTTCTTCCCATGTCTCTGCCAGCAATTGGAATTATATATTAATATAATTCTCTTTAAATTTTGCCACTCTGTTAGGTGTGAAGCAAAATTTCATTGTTACTTAAACTTTCATTTTTCCAACTATGAGTGAATTTGCTGGTTGACAATTGGATGTGTTTAAAGAATATGTTTGTTGAAAAATTAAATTTATTTGAGAATTACCTAGTCATATCCTTACCCATTTATATTTTTATCTTTTTCTTATCAAATTGTGAGATCTCTGTACATTACAAATATATCCCTTTGTATATGATCTCTGATGTAATTTCTTCTATAGCCATTGTTTCTCTCTTACCTTTCAAGTGTCTTATGCTTTACAGAAGTTTAAATTTTTTTAAACATCATCCTTCATAAGTGTTTTAATATAAAATTATCTAATCCTTTTCCTACCTCCTTAGACATAAAACCTTGAATTTCTTATCAGAATGGCATTACATCTATATAATTGACATTTTTATGAAATTAAGTATTCTCAACCAAGAACCTGGTATGTCCTTCTACTTTCCAGACCTTATTTTATGTCTTCAGTAGTGTTATGGTTCCCTTCATACAGGTCCTGCATCTTTCTTGGAAATTTTATTCTAAGTATTTTGTTGCTTGTTGCTACTGTAAATGTATTTTCCTATTTTCCATCTCTAGGTACTTAGGTGGAGAAAAGATATTGATATTTAAGTATTTATCTTATATCCAGCTACCTTGCCAATTTTGTTAATTTTAAAGTTTTTTTTTTTAATTTAACTTTTAAACTTGAATTTCTTGTGGGCTTCCTCGGCATGGATTTGTATTACCAACAGAAGAGATGTAGTTTTATATCTCCTTTTCCAATTTTTATGCCAGCTAATTTATTTTCTCCCAAAATCAGAGATAATATTAAATTATAATGAAGATACTGGGCATACCTGCTAAATGCCTAATTTTAATTAAGATGGTTGTGATATTTTGCTATTTAGGAAAATATATGCACTTGACTTTCGTAGTCTGTGTTGTAAGTTGTGTTTTTCTATTGCTATCGTTCTTAGAGTTTTTATAATTAGAGATGACTGCTGAATTATATCAAACAACATTTTGGCATTTATTAGTATTTTCAATGATTTTTCTTTTTTAATGTGTTGATGTAAAGGATTATGTTGACAGATTTCTTAGCATTAAACCACCTTGCATTCTTGGAATAGACTACCCTTGGTCATGTGACACTACTCCTTTGGCATTTTATTCTATTTTTGCTGATGTTTTGTTTTGTATTTGTACCTATATTCATAGTGAGATTGATCTACAGTTTATTTTTTTCTTCTTTTATGTTACTTGCTTTCATAGGTTTTGATGTTAAGATAATGCTTGCTATATAAAATAAATTCAAGAGCTTTCCATTTTTTCCTGTTGTCTGGAATAATTTAAATATAATAAGTTTACAACTATAACAGTTTAAAGATTGGATAAAATTGCTCTGGTGATTTTCTTTTTCTTTTCTTTTCTTTCTTTTTTTTTTAGAGACAGGATCTTGCTCTGTCACCCAGGCTGGAGTGCAATGACCCGATCATAGCTCACTGCAGCCTCAAACTCCTGGGCTTAAGCAGTTCTCCTGCTTCAGACTCCCAGGTAGCTGGGACTACAAGCATGTGCCACCATGCCCTGCTAATTTTTCTTGTTTTTTGTAGAGATGATGTTGTCCAGGCTGGTCTTGAACTCCTGGCCTCAAGCGATCCTTCTGCCTCAGCCTCCCCAAGTGCTGGGATTGTAGGCACGAGCCACCACACCCAACCTCTGATGACTTTTTCAAAATGATAGTTCTTTTCTATGGTAATCACTATATTCAAGTTTTCACTTAGGTCAATTTTGGTGATTTATATTCAGCCAGGAAATTACCCATTTCCTCTAGATTTTCAAATTTATTTTTCATGACATGACATAGAATTTTCATAATTTATAATTTCTTCTGTACCCATAGTTATTATGCATCGTTTTTCTCTTTTTTAATGATCTCTCCTTTATCTTTAATCAGGCTTTTGAGTCCTTTTTTTTAAACCATCATTTTATAGTCTCCTCAAGAATGAACTTTTTATGACATATTTATCCTTTCCAATTTTTATATTCTATTTTATTAATTTCACCTTTTGTTATTAATTCTTGCTTCCTAGTTTCCTTAGGCTTATTTTATGTTTATTTTCCCACTTTTATAAGATGGAGTTCTTAATCCTTTAGTTATTGGCCTTTTTTCCTGTAATAGCAAATAATTTAAGGCCGTAAGTTATCCTCTGCAAAGATCTTGCTGTATCTCATAGGTTTTATTATAGAAACCATTCCTAATTTGTCTTTTTATTTCATCTTTGGGTTTTATTTAAGGTTCATTGAAGAGACTCTTTTAAATTTCCAGTCATTAAGATGATTTTGGTCACACTCTTATTTATTTTTAATTTTATTCTATTACGATCACAGAGTATGCCCTGTTAAAATTTCTACTTAAAAAGGAAAAACAAACTCTTTCCTTAGGATTCCTCCCTCTCTCTTCCCTTTCACTTACAATACAGATCTACCAGCCCCTGCTTCATGCCAAAGGCACAGATGTCCCTGGAGAAGGCAGAGCAACAAGACAGAAAGAACCTGGTCCCTAAAGAGCCACGTGGAAAAAGTTGCATCTCTAGTAGGACTGCTCACTTTAACACTGTTTTGTGAAAGAAAAATAAGCATATGTCTTCTCATATTGTTTTTGTTTTCCTTGTTATAGCATCTTAACCCTTATACTTACTCATATAAGCCTTATTCTGCATGCTCACGCTCACATCACCTCTTCATGTTTTGGCTGTTATTTTTTCAATGCAGAAATCCAGTCTCCTGCATGGAATACAAGTGTGCAAGTGCTTACAATTCCAATTTTGCACTTAGTGGAAATGGCACTATGACCATAGGGAAACAAAACAAACTTATGTCCTTGGAAAAATATAAATGCATTCATATATATTTGTATATTTATGTTTTTATTTAAATATGAAAACATTAAAACTGACTATCTGTGAGTGTGTACTCTGTTCTATTCAGTCTAAGATATCATTGACTCTAGGATTAGAGTCAAAAGATTGCAAATTAAGGTTGATATTTGTATCTTTTCCCACATAATATTATCCTCTGTGACATCAAGAGTCTTGGAGATGTAGAATATTTTAAAAGGATGCTTCAATGTTGTCTCTGTTTTATTCCAAACCTCTGGCACCAGTTCTGCAAGTTTTGATATCCATGTGGTTGGTAGGCAGAATATTGCCTGCCCCCAGAGATGTCAACACCCTAATCCCTGGAACTTGTGAATATGATAGGTTACATGGAAAAAAGGAATTAAGGTTGCAGATGGAATTAAGGTTATCAATCAGCCATCCTTAAAATATGGAGATTTTGTTTGATTATGCTTGTGGGCCAAAGGAATCACAAAGATCCTTAAGAGCAGAAGAGAGAGACAGAATAGGTCAGAGTGATGCAATGTGAGAGGAATCAACCTGCTGTTGGAGGCTTTGAGGATGGAGGCAGGCCAGATGCCAAGGAAAGAGGGCAGCCTGTAGAAACCGGACAAGGCAAGGAAACAGATTCTGCACTAGAACTTCCACAAAGGAATGCACCCTGCCAGCACGATGATTTTAGCCCAGTGAGACCAAATTCTGAACTCCAGAATTGTAAGATAATAAATTTGTGTTGTTTTAAGGCACTAAGTTTGTAGCAACTTGTTACAGCAACCATGGAAAACTAATACAATGTGCAAGCAATGATAATGTTTCAAGACTGGCACCTGGCTGACAGCAATTTGAAGACACACGAAAAAATATGTAGCTTAAATTTGATGAGATACGGCAAATGAATGTTAAATAGGTGTCACAGGAAGGGCCATCTTAGAAATTGTAACTGTGGACTCAGATATTCAGAGTCCAGTTAGACATAATTTTAAAACCTAAAGTAATTATGTCACTATCAAATAAGAAAAGTATGAAAGAAAGTGGGATTCCATCAAGTTCAAAGGTCTTTAGTAAGGGCTAAGTAAGAAAATATGTAAATATCTTAAAAGTCAAAGAAAAGTAAACCTCAATCAAATGTGGCAACCAGGACCTGGGCTAAGTGACTCCACCTTTTAAAGTTGTGAAGTCCCCATTATATACTATAAACAGGGCTGGAGACAGCCTATTGTCTCAGACAAGAATGGAGACAATGTTCTCACTTGTGGTTGTTGCACAATGTCACAATAAGGGTATACACAAAATTATTTAGGACAACATCTTTGTTCTTTTAGTGACTAAACAGCACCAAATCTAATCAAGCCAGGTGCAGTGGCGTGCACCTGTAGTCCCAGCCAGTTGGGAGGCTGAGGCGGGAGGATCACTTGAACTTAGGAGTTCAAGACCAGCCTGGGCAATGTAGAAAGATCCTGTCTCTAAAAAAAATTTTTTTAAAACTCCAGTTATGTGACTTGCTGTCAATAGTAGCTAGAACTTGTAGTTTGAAATAATACCTACAGGTTACAAGTAAAAAGGACTACAACTTAAGAATTTGGAAGGGCTCAGAGACCCTTATAGAAAAAAAGTATGTGATGATTTATGATATTCAGCTCACCCATGTATGAGATCTGTGAAAATGCTCAAGAATATGCTCTTATCAAATAGTGACTGAAGCAGAACATATAACTCAAGTTAGGGAAAATGAAAGAGCAAACAATGGTGAGCAACAAACCTTGCCACTTCATTATATAGTTGGGAAATCCTAATTTTTAGCTTTAGGGGCATAGCATTAAGTGCTCATTATTTTTGTTGAAATGAATCTCAAACTTCTCCAGTAATTCTAGCTGACTGGACGTGTGTTCTGTGTTTTAACTGTTACCTGGTTACAGATCCCTCTTTGATGGTGTAGTCGGTGCTGTGGTGTACACTTAGATCCCCCTTCAAGAAGCCCTTTCTTCCCCAGCTCCTGAGACAGTCGGTTACTGACAACTCACAGATGAGTGTCTCCCAGGAATTGCCCCCAGCCAAAGAGAGCTGCCTTGCCCAGGCCTTGCTTCCTTGTGGAGAGCCCACATCCAACGGCTGGCTGATGTGTGATAAAGTCCTGCCACAATCGGGGGCAAGTCTGAGGGAGCTTCCCAGCCCCGACAGCTCCCAGTGAGATTGACTGAGGCCTCTTTTGTAACTACCCAGCATTTGAACTTCTCCCTCTGCCTAATCCTGCTTCCCTCACCCAGACAGGTATTATTCCTGAGAGTACTTCCCAATAAACTTCTAGCATGCATATTGCAGAGTCTCAGAGTTTATTTTCCACAACAGGGATTTTGGGCCCAAATCATATGCTGTGGGTTGGCAGTGAGGACCGCATCGCTGGTGTTAGATGGAGCACTGATAGCCCCTGGCATACGGCCTTGGTGCAATTCCTAATCTTCACTTGGGGATGAGGAGGATGGCATATGTGTAGACCAGAATGCACTGGTGGAGGAATGGCTCAGGTATTTGAGAGCAGTAATTATAAGGACCTTGGAATCAGATTGCTGTTGCTGGGAGCCATTAATATATTGGAGCAAGACAAGTTTTGGGGATAATTAATCACCAAGCAGGCCTACTTGGTAGCATATAAAGACACTCTCATCTCCTGTAAATGGAGGGTAGAAAAAGTTGAGGTTCAGTTCCCAACTTAATTAGAAGGGCAGTGGGGCACCAAGGAAGATTAAATTTTCAACCGTGAGAGGTAGGCTACCCTGAGGTTAGGGCCCCGATTGGGAAAGAGTGGGAACCTGAGACTTGGAATGGAGGCATGTGGGATGATGCACTCGAAAATCTTCAGTCCTCAGATTCATCTGAACTCTCTGGGTTTGCAGGAGTGGCCCACTCTTCATTGTCAAAAGCTAGCATTCCCTTCTCATCCGAACATGATGGAAAGTCCTCTTTTTTTGCAGCACAGCATGCACCCCATTCATAATATACCCCACCTGGCTGCACGGCTACAAAGTGATAACTCAGGTGCTGTACAATGTAATGTGGCTAGAGAAGTGCTGGGCCTGCTGAGGGAGAATTGTGTCCTGAAGGTGCTGCCAGACCCAGCTAACATGCTTGGGTAGGAGCCAGGAGAGTATGTATGGGACTGGAGCCTGAAGGTGCTGGCTTGATGAGGGTGGCGCATAAAACTGGGTTAAGGATAATTTATTGATAGGGGCCCTCTTCTGAGTTATAGGATTTAAACCCTGATGGGGTCCCAGGAGATGGTGCTAATACCTTGCTAAGTTTACACTAGGAAGCTTGGAGATAATGATGGTCAATGTGAAGCTGAAACACTAGAACTGTGATGGCAAACAGTTGATGGGTGGATCAAAAGACCCAGAGATATGGGCATACTAGAATGAATGTTCTTCATAGGGCCAGAAAACTCACCAGCCAACTATGTTGTGTGGCAAGGCCACTTGTCTGCCATATGATAAGAAAAGTGCTGGTGAGAGGGGCCCCAGCCTTGTCATGAAGCTCAGTGGGGGCTGTCTTCTACAGTCTAGGGCTGACAGTAGGCCTTGCTGCCTTAGAACTAGGCTTCCTGACGACCCTGTGTAATAGGATGCAGAGTGGGCACAATTGTTAAAGGGCACAGCAAGTCAGAATGACATCCAAGAATGCCAAACCTACAGAGATCTTTGAATATGGTTAACAGAATATGGACAATAAATGGGCAGTCAGCAAGGGGATTACTTATTCTGTGCAATCAAAAGAAGTCAAAGATGAATGACCAAGAGGTTAAGGATGACCACCCAACAAAAAGTCACAATCCTTTGTCAATCTATAGAACTGAGACAGTTTTTGGACATGGAAACCATTGACTGAAGGAGAGGCTGGATCTTAAAGATGAAGGACCCTGAGCATCCATGAATGACTATAGTATACAGTCATGACACAAGGAGGGAAAGTGAAGTTCCAGACATTTTGAGGACTGTTGAACACAAGTTATGGACATTGAGACAGAGACTCGATGTGACTACATGGCCCATCTTAGGAGCATATGTGGGGGCCAGGTAGGAAATGGAAGCCTGGTTCAGGTCCACTGGTTCCACACACCCCTCTAGTGGTCATCTCCCCCATCCCCCAGAGTACTGGAGTGGACATAATTGAGAACTGGCAGAAGCCCCACATTGATTCTCAGGACTCTAGGTTAGGAACCCTCATAATAGAGAGGTTAGGTGGAATCCTGGGAAACTTCCATCTTCAATCACAGTAGTAAATCAGAAAGGCCACAAAAGAACGTACTGGGGCAATGGAAATGCTATATGTTTTGATTATGGTGATAGTGGTTACAAGGACTCAAGCAATTGTCGATCAACAGACTATGCCCCTAAAATGGGTGCATTTTATTGTACATAAATTATTCCTCAATGAAGTTAATTAAAAATATCATTTTACAGGGAAGTGATAGACATTGAAGACTTAAAGAAATCATATCTCCATGTAATTCAACAGTCAGAATTCTGGAAGATCCAGATAGATCCTGGAGCATGAGAGTGAATTATCACGAATTCAATAAACAGTGGTCCCAGTTGTAGCTCCTGTGCCAGTTGTGGTATCTTTGATTGAGCAGATTGATATCATGTCACATGCATGGTATGTGTCCATTTATCTGGCAAATATATTCTGTTCTATCTCCTTCCGCAGGAAAGAGAACCAGAAATAGCTCATAAGCTTTGGGATGAACAATAGTATGTATGGTTTTGCCCCAGGTCTGTGTTAACTTTCCCACCCTCTGCCATACTATAGTTTGAAGAGATACAATCTGCCCAGACATTCCACAGAATGTCACACTGGTCCATTATGTCATTATATGGTGACTTTGTGTTAATTGGACTGGATAAAATAGAAGTATTAAGTAGGTTGGAGGCTCCAGGGAGTGGGAAATAATGCCTATAGATGATTCAGGGTCCCATCAAATCAGTAAATTTGGGGGGATTCGGTCATCCAGGAGATGTCCTCCAAAGTAAGGGAGATGTTATCACATCATGTACCTCCCACCAGCAAGAAGGAAGCACAGTGCCTGAGGAGCGTCTTTAGATTCTGGTGGCAGCATATTCCACACTGAGTATATAGCTCTTAGATAAGAATAAATCTGCACATATAGGTAATGGTGAATATCTTGGCTGGTTGGTCAAATGCCTAGAAGGAGAAATATTGGGTAAATGAAGACAAGGAGGTCTGAGGAAGAGACTTATAATGGACCTATAGGAGTGAGCATGAAGTAAGAAATCCTGGAATTGATATTAACATCTAGATGGAAGGGGAAGGTAGTTAGTCCAATAGACAGAAAGACCTGGCCAGTTGCCATCAGCCAGCCTCTGACATCAGTCACTCCAGTGCTGGCGCAATGGGCACATGACTGGAGTAACCCTCACGGCAGGGATGGGAGCTATGTGTGGGCCCAGCAGCATGGGCTCTCACTCACCAAGGCTGGTCTAGCTGCTGCTGCTGCTGAATTCCCAACTGCCATCAACAGAGACCAGTGCTGAGCCCTCAACATGAAACCATCCCTCAAGGAGAACAACCAGGAGAACAACTTGGTGGCAAGTTGATTTTATAGACCTCTTTTATCTTGGAAGGGGTAGCAATTCACCTTAACTGGAGTTCAAAAACATTCTGCGTATGGGTCTGCCTTTATTGCCCACAGGGTCTCATCCAGCACTGACATCTGTGGGCTTACAGAGGTTTGATGTGGGATCTGCAGATTAGTGCATTGGACTGAGAGACTCACTTTACAGCAAAGGAGGGGCAGCAGGGGGTATATGACCATAGAATACACTGTTAAATTCTGTTAGGATAAGGTACCCCCCTTCAGGATGCAGCATACACCTTAAATCAACAATCATTGTGTTGCTGTGTCCCCAGTAGATTAAATACATGGGTCAGGAAACAAAGGTTGGAAATAGTGAGTGACGGTAGTGACCCCACTCTCATCACACCATGTGACTGTCTTGGGTAATTTGTGCTTCCTGCCCCTATAGTTTCTAGGTTCTATGGGCTAAAGGTCTTTGTTCTCAAGAGGAAGAGCCCTTCCATGAGGGGACACAGTGACAGTCTCATTACACTCATGCCAAGAGACCAGCAGGCACAGAAAGAAGTCACTGTCCTGGCAGGGGCATTTGATCCTGTTCACCAGGAGAAGGCAGGTGTGCTGTTACTTAATGGTGGCAGCAGAGAATATGTTTGGCACCCAGGCAATTTGCTGTGGCATCTCTTGGCATTCCCCTGCCCAACTGTGATAGCAAGTAGACAAGTGTAGCAGCCATGCCCTAAGCTAGGGCTCAGAACCCTGAAGGATGAGGATCCGGGACACTGCACCAAGCCATCTGGATCAGCAGAAGTGCTACCTAAGGATGAGGGGGACCTAGAATAGGTGATAGAGGAAGGAGGTGCGCTGGCCTCAAGACTAGCTGCAGAAGCAGGAGGGGAGGTGCCGGAATTCATCTAACTTTCATCTTTTAATTTTTTTTCAGGAAAAGAAACCAACCAAAACCCTGGAGAAACTGATCCCAGAACTTGTCACCTGAACTACATGTACCTGAACGGCTGAGGGTAGGCCAAGTCACGTTCTGCCGGATCTCCCAGCTCCCTGTCAGGAGGAGGCTGCTGGGAGTGTTGGCAGAGCACAGCTCTCAGCAGAGTCCCTCCCCAGGACCTGCCCTTGGTAAATTTCTTCCCTGAAGCAGGTGGCATCTAATGGTGGACGTGAGAATATAAGGGCCTAGCCACCTTGCCCCATCCTAGCTCCATCCTAGCTCCATCCTGGCTCCAGAGCTCCCTGCTGTGACTGCATTTGAGTTCAGTTTCTCTGCCCAGTCCTGCTTCCCTCACCCCCAGGTGCTCCCGAGAGCACCTCCTGCACACACGCCAACCTCAATCACAGTGTGCTGCGGGGAACTCGAGGGATTGCTATTTTTCTTGCTTTTTATTGTGCTCAGGTCTGCCTGTTGGCACGTGGTAAGTGGTGGCAGCCCTGCAGGTAGTAGAAGTGAAGTGTCTCCCCTCTTGCTGGCTGTTGTCTTCTGCTGAGCCCTCAGGAGGAAGGAAGCCTCTTGATTATCTTGCCTCTTTGTTCTTCTGGGTCAGGCAGGATGCAGTCTGGCTGCTGAGCTCCTCTTAGGCACAAGACAACCCTGCCCACTCTGGACTGATGTCAGCCATTTCCATCTCAAGCACATCTGCTTGAGGTTGATGTCAACCATCTCAACACAGTTCCCCGCCCCTACCTGGCATGCACAAGTCACACGAGGCCATGGTTTTCCAGGATTGAGTGTCCTTGTATCCTTGCTGTAGGACCCCTGACACTACTCTCTGAGATCAGTGCAGCTTTTAGGGGCCAATTGCTTTGAGGGGTTCCCTCCTCTAAGGGTGTGGCAGAGGCCTTGGGTTTGACAGAGGCAGATGAATTGAAATCATGAATGTGTATGTGGAAGATGGAGGGGGAGCTGCATCCAGGTCTCCTGTTTTCAGTTTTACGTTTTGTTTTCTGTTTCCCCACTAGTTCTTGAGATGGCTTGTTTACACTGGTTTGTGTGCGGATTTTCTGTGTGAAATAACTACATCAGGCCTAGATAACTGGCAAGAATACTTACATAATTGTCCAGTAAATTTGGAAAGTTTAGCTTCCTTGGCACACCAAATAACTCTTATAGAATATGTTTTACTTCAACTTTATATTGTAGTCTTAAAATTTTACTTGAACAAATATTAATAAAGTGTTTGCCCAGCTGATTTAGCCAATTTATAAAAAATAGTCTCTGTGTATGATTTGAATATAGTAGTGGATATTTCACTGGGCTTTCTCTTTACTTGAATAATAAGAAGAACAGGGCTTTGTTTAGTCTTTTACTGCCATCTTTGCATTTCGGAACTCGGAGAGGTAACTTTTGAGACTGAGCAAATGTTTTAATGATAGTCTGATGAAAAAGCACATGACCAAGTGGTCTGCCTTAGCAAAAAAGTTCTCGTGATGATTTACTTTGTACTCATGTCCACTGAGAGAGGCTACCCTGGGCCATTACTCATGAGCTTTATAGAGCATCGCAGTCAGTAAATATTGTTTGCCTGTCACAAGAATTTGCAATTATACTAGAATGTCATCATTTCAGGAAACTATAAAGCAATGAACATGTTTACTTTCAGCCACAAAGGAAAAAAATATCATGAGAACCAGATTTTGTTGGCAGTTTGAGACATTTATTAGAAAATCTGTAATTTTTTTTTTTTTTTGTAATCCCACACTCAGTGGGCATCCCCTTTAATGGAGGTATGTCAAGTCTGGAGAATTATATGGTACATTCTGAACTTGCTTTGCTGGGAAAATAGGACTCATGACTTAATTTATAGGCTTGTTGAGTTCACCAGCCTCCTGGCTCCCTGGAAGGAGGAATTAAAGTCTCCTAATGGCTTAAAGGGACCTAAAGTGCTCTCAGGTGCCCCTAGGCCCTTGGAATGGAGGGCACTGAATTTTGGCATTTGTATTTTAAGGGTTTCTTGCAAAATGAGACTACTTCAGAGATTTCTGGATAATCCCACTCAGTGGAGATTGTCTCCATTTTTCTGTGTTTCTACCACATTCCCAATTTTTAATTCCTCACCACCTAGAAATGTACTGACTTTTATGTGTTTGCTCCTTCAAATGTGCTCTCAAGATGGAGGTGTTAGGGAGATAAAGCCTACTTCCTCCTCTCTGCACCTAAAAATGTACCCACTGGCCACATTCCACTTGCCGGCTGTGATACACTGGAACATTCTCCATTGGGTATGGTGGCGGCTTCCATTGGGTTGAGGAAGATGTCTTGGACTTCCTGTTTAAGTGGCAAGTGTCTGCAGGTAAACCTACTTTAGTTAATGTTTCTTCCTCTTGGTTCTCTACTTCTGTCACTGTATTAATATTTTTTTATTCATTGAACTGAGTGAAATCTGTATTCCCTTTTGTGACAGAGTCTGATCCCCTTTTTTGATATGTGATTGCTGACATCTTGCAGCTGTACCCCTGCTTCTTCCCTTGTGCCCCACATTTAAGACATCCAGGAAAGGAAGGCCTGGTTGCTCCTCCTTTGGTACTGGAGGGAGGTTCAAACCATGCAAGCCCCTGCCTGTGAGTGGGCACCTCACTCTGGCCCCACCTCTTTGCCACCCAAAAAACCCCTAAGCCAGTCTCTTTTCCAAACTCTCTCAAACCATTTCTGGGTCTGCCTTGGAGCCACGCTGTTCCCTGCAGCAAGCCTCATTTTGTGAGTGTGATGGTTAATTTTATGTGTTAACTTGGCCACAGTATCCAGATATTTGGTCATACCTTCTTTTAGATGTTTCTTGTAGGTATTTTTTAGATGAGCTTAACATTTAAATCAGTAGACTTTGAGTAAAGTAAATTACCCCTCCATAATGTGGGTGGGCTTCATCCAATCAACTGAAGGCCTTTATTGATAGAAAAAGACTGACTTCCCTCAAACAAAAGGGCATTCTTCTTCCCTGGGTCTCCAGCCTGCTGGCCTACACTGCAGATTTTGGACTTGCTAGCTTCCACAATTATGCAAGCCAATTCCTTAAAATAAATCTCTTTCTCTGTCTCTGTCTCTCTCTTTACACACACACACCCATTTGTTCTGTTTCTCTGGAGAACATTGACTAATGCAGCAAGTAATAAACTTTCCCATACCTTTTTGTTGCAAGTAGCATCCTTGGTCTCCACATGTGAACCACAGTTTGGGTGGGTCCACCCTGTATCTATAGTGTCCACAGCACCTTTAGTCTTAGGATACTTTGCTTTTGCCTCCCAGCCTTCCTTTGCCAGGCTGACTGGTGGGTTGTGTGCAGTTGTGGAAATGTGAGACACGGAAGAGGACTCAAGTGGCACCCATGGTGCCAAGATGTTCAATTAAATCCCACACTTGGGTGGGAAACTTCCAATGCGGGATAAGATATGTCATTAGATAAAAGGTGGCATCTCTGCCATTTGCCATAGGTCCTAGGCTGCTGGGACAATGGGTTGGCAGCATGAGTACAGTATAGTGCTGTGGTTAAAACTGACATGGATGTTGGGAGATGTTGCTTTTGTAATGCATATAAGCCTTGGCTAAAATGTGTTTATCAGAGCTAGGTGTCAGACATCTGTACTCTTGTTCTCATTACACGACAGATACAGCCCTGAAACCTAAGGTTCTTTGGGGAGATCAGTTCCTGGCTTTCCTGCGTTATCTCAGGATTCTAAGAGGCCATGGCCACTTGAAAGGGGATCCAGCTACTGTCACACCCACTCTGATCCTCAGTATCCTTGTAAACTGGAAACGATCCTTATTTCATTGGGTTGTTGTGAGGGACAAATGAAGAAACATACTAAAGGGATTAGCACTGAGCCAAGTACATATTAGGTCCTCAAGATGTACTAATTTCATCTGCTTTCTCTTTTTTCTTTCCTGCCCACCTTTCCTTCTTAATTTCCTTTATTTTCTAAGCTAGGTTGTGGGAAGAGGGGGAAGAAGAGGATGAGTAGATTTTACTCTGTCCTGTCATTATTGGCAACAGCCAGAAACATAAGCACAGGTACCTAGAGAGGAAAGAGGAGACTGGTGTCCACCTGTGGGGATCATACCTACTGTTTAAAGACTACCCCCGCTTCTCCCGAAATAGGAACTTTGAGATCTCTTTGGGCAGAATATGAGCAAAGCTGAAACTCCCCCAGAATTGGTGGGAGAATGACCAGACATACTGTACTCTTTTGAACAGTATGGTTTAGTGGAAGGGCTATAGGATTTAGACCCATACACACCTGTATTCAAATTGCCGAAGGGCTGTGTGTCCAAAGGAATATCAGTTTTACTCTTCCTGTTTCCGTTTTCTGATCTGTAAAATGCAGGTATAGAGGGTGCTGTGATTGTGGTGAGTCACCCACTTTCAGGTCCAAGTCACCCATTTCCCAAGCTGCTGGGTTCCCCCACCAGCAAATTGCTCTTGGCCATAATGGAGTTGCCTCACTCAAGTTTCCAGGGAAACGACCGGTCAGTGTAAGGAAACAAAGACCAGCTTCCTGGCCTTAATTTCAAGAATCCATCCCAAGACCGTCTTAAGAACTCCATGGGGAACCCACTGAGTCTTTGTTACAGCTTTTCCTTCTGCTTAATCTTAGGTCTTCACTCTCTCACAGATGTCATTCCTAAGAGTGTCCTCCAATAAACTTTCTCCAAAACAGGAATTGCAATCTCAGGATCTATTTCTTGGAAAACTGGATCTAAAACTGTTGGTGTCAGGAGTGGTTTGAGAAAGCAGACAACAAAATGTGATTTTGGAGCTGTATTACTTGCTGGCCTGCTGGCGATAAAACCATTGCTGGTGCTAGGTGAAACATTGACGATCCCTGGCATTCTGTAGCATTCAAATTGTTAAAACTTTACCAGTGGTGAACAGAGATGGGATAATGGTAGAAAGGAATGCACTCTTAAATATCTCAGGGTTCATGAGATTCTGAGGGAGGTAGTTCTTATAAGGATGGTGGAATTGAATGGCTGCTGAGTGCAATCCCGTGCACTGGAGAAAGACAGTGAAAGGCCTTGTGTAATTAATCACTAATTTAAGAGATAATGCGAATATCAGGGAACTCTTTAGGATCATAAAAAGAGACTCTTATCTCCTGTGATCAAGGATGGAAAAGCCTGAGGGTCAGTTCTAGGCCATAATTCTAATGATATCAGAGCTCCAGAGAAGGTTGAATTCTCAACCCCAAAAAGTCTGTTATGTCAAGGTCCGGCCTTAGGTGGGAAAGTCTTAGAAAGGGGATAACAGGGTGGACGCACTAAAAGAAAACCCTTAAAACTCCAGTTCCCCTGAACTCTCTGAGCTGGTAAATGTCCATTTCTCCCTATTCAGGGCTAGCACTCCCCCTCGCCCCCACCTCTCTTGCTGGCTGCTAAACAGAGTCAATTCCAATATAATCTGTCTGGGAAAGTGTGGGCCTGCTAAGGGAAGAAAGGGACAATATTACAAAAAAGGTGCAAGACCTGGCCACATAATCTGTACAGGACTGGATCCTGTAGGTGCTGGATTTATAAGGGCAGAACATGAACTTGGGTAAGGGAGAGTAAATTGGCAATGGACCACTGTTCTCATCTATAGGATTTAATGCTCTGACAAGGATGCTGGTTGCATTTACACATATTAACATACTGCTAGGATGGCTCCTGGAAGATTGGAGAAAATTATGACCCACCCTAAATAAACAAGCCAGAACTTTTGGGTGGCAGGTGGTGGAAAAGGACCAAAAGGCCCAAGGGTGAGTAGCTTCAAGAATGGATATATAACCCAAGGCTGCAAAAGCTCCCAGCTGACTACATTCCAGGGACAGTCCAGAGGACATCTCACTGACCAAAGTGATAAGGAATGCATGGGTCAGAGAGGGACCAGCATCACAGATAAGCTGAGTGGTGGCTGTCCTCTGTAAGCCAGGGACACACTATTGGAGAGCTGGGCTCCCTCATTGCAACAAGAATGATGAGATCCTGAAATAATAGAAGCCAAGGGGGTGCTTCATATCAGAAGCAAGGTGTGGTGCAGCTGTCATAAAAAGCAGCAATGTTATAATAGTAACCAGGGGATGTGACCTACATAGAACCATGGAGATGGTTAATTGAACACAGCAAGATAGATGGACAGTCATCAAGAGAATTGCTCAATCTATACAATTAAAAGAAATCAAGGAGGCTAAGGGTAGGCATTCCCCCAAAAAGTCACAATCCCTTACCAGTGTCCAGGCATGAGCCAGTTCTCAGACCTGGAAGCCATTGACTGAAGGAGAAGCCAGGTCTCCAGGGCAAGGACCTACAACACCATGGCAAGTATATATGGCAATGGTTCATCCACATATCCCCCAAAGGGACCTATGACCATTTACTCAGGTAGCTGCACACCGGGGAAAGCGTAGCACTCAGACGTTTGTGAGTACTGCTGGATACTCACAAGGTGGCATTGACACCTGGGGAGCTGAAGGGTATCTTGGCCTCCCGTTAGGTGGGGGCATATGGGGACTAGTAGTAAAATGGGTTCCTGGCCCAGGCCCAGCTCTTGGTGGGTCCACTGGGTCCATGGACCCACTACCCAGTGATCATTTCCAGTCCTTAAATATACATTTGGGATATAAATGCTTGGTCACTAGTGAAACTTCCCACATTGATCCTTCAGCTTGAATGTTAAGAGCTGTCACAGTGGGGAAGCATTTAAAACAGTCCCCACCCCTGTCACAACCAAGATAATAAATAGAAAGCAATATTGTGTCTAGGGGAAATGGTAGCAATTAGTGCCATCCTTAAGACCTAAAGAATTCAGGGGTAGTAATCCTCTTCATGTCCCCATCAAATGAATCAGTTTCTGATCCCTTCAAAAACTGACAAGCCAAACAAAAATACACAAAAACAAAAACAAAAAAATCAAACAGATCTTAGAGGATGGCAGTGGACTTCTGCAAACTCAACCAGGTAGTAGCTGCAACTGCAATTACTGTGCCAGAGCAGTATCTTACCTAGCAGATGAGCATACCCAATTATTAATATTAATATGAAGTGTGCGGCCAGAGGTCTGGTAAATGTCTTCTTTCCCATCTTCATCAGAAAGGAGGAATGGATGCAGTTCACGCTCATGTGGGACAGACAAGAGCATACACAGAAGGTCTTATCTCAGAGCTGTGTTAGCTCTTCCCCCTCTGTCATAATATAATCTCAAGGGGCCTGGGTCATCTGACCATCCTGAACATCATCACATTGACCCACCATATTGATGACATCAAGTTAATCAGACCAGATAACCAAGAAGAAGCAGGTGTGTTGGAGGCGCTGGTGAGACACATGTGCTTCAGAGGCTGGGGGATAAACCTTAGGATGATTCAGAGGATGGGGTCGTGGGGAGGATTAGGGTCCACAGGTGTAAATACAGACATAACGTCTGGTGGTGCGTCACTCTAGTTGATATTTACTCAGCCCTTACTATGTGCCATAAGTTTTAAATTGCATGCCATTCTGATGGCATGCAATTTAAAACTTATGCATGCAATTCTTAGGAATGCAAAACTTAGGCATGCAATTCTGATGCAATGTGATGAAATCTCCCATCATCCTGCTTTGTAACTACCCAGGATGTGATTCCTCCCTTTGTCTAGTGTCTCCACGTTGTGTATGCTACCTGCCAATTAGCCACTTGGTAGCTGCCTTGGTTATCAACTGTAGGGGTATCATGGTGCTTGTGTTCAAGTAACCCTTATTTTACTTAATAATGGCTCCAAAGCACAAGCATACTGAGGCTGGCTAATTTATTGTTCTAATTTATTATTTGTTATTGTTGTTAATCTCTTCCTGTGCCTAATTTATAAATTAAACTTTATCATAGGTATGTATGTATAGGAAAAAACATAGTATATATAGAGCTTAGTACTATTCAAAGTTTCAGGCATCCACTGGGGTCTTGGCACATATCCCCCACGGATAAGGGAGGACTCCTCTATTCTAATTCTACTGTTTTAATTGTAGGTAGTATTCTCTTAAAATCTAAATGACATGAAACACTGGTTCTCTACAAGAAAATTACAACATTGCTTGCTGTCAATGGGTAGTGCAGAAATGTTCTTTTGCCCAGAGTTTATAAAGAATTTTTTCATTTAATGAGCTAAATGACCATGCATAATACATTTAAATTATGACATATACTTTTCTCATTTACCGTTTGTTTTTGTTCTTTTATACCATGAGAAATTAATGAGGCTGACAGTCTTAAACTGTGCTTTATGTATTTAAGATAATTATGATTAAGGGCCTTTTACACATGTGTATTTATCATGAATTCTTGTTCAAAGAACTATTTTTCATGGTTCAAGAAGCAAAATTAATTTAAATCGGCAGCAAATGCACAGTTCTCAATTCCGTGAGTCAACTGGCTGCTGCTGACATTTTTATGTGGAGCCTCCTTTAATGTAATAAAAAGTGTTGCACTAAATGATGTGTCTGATAGAGGAAGGGGTGGAACACTCACTGTCTGAAACCCACACAGCGATGTTCTGGGTCATGTCATGGGTTCATGGTCATGCCATGAGCCAAGCATAGTGCTCCATTGTCTTCATGTTCTCTATTGTCCTGCGGTTGACTTGTGGTAACTCAACTGAATGATGCAATCAAGTGCTAATTTTTACATTCATATCTGGTAAGATTTAAGGTGACCAATCCACTAATGCACATACCTATCGCTCTCCATCAGAGCAGGAAACAAATTCACTACTGCATGTTCACAATTCCTAACACATGCCAGTAAGAGGATATGTGTACTGCGAGCTTCCATTTGATCTGAACATTCAGAACTCCAGGGTTCAGCCTCTAAAGGGGCTGGATTCCACCACAGAGTAAGAGCTCACGGCTCTGTACAGTTCTCCCTGTGCATCTGCCGGCAGCGAGGTGCTCCTTGTAGGACAAAGTGTGTAATTATGAATATTTTAAATATGAGTAGTTGATCCCTTTGCTATTCAGCAGGTAGCTGTGAGTGAAGCTGCAGACGATGGCCAGAATACTTTTTGTGTTAGCTTGAATTTATCTGAGAATATTGAAGTAAAGAGCCAACGGGCTCTATTCTCTCTTTCCCAGATATGCAGGGAAGAATAGAATTCAGTCTTTGTCTGGGTGGTTAATTTTTAAAGTGGTATGTGCAGGAACAATGCATGAATAACTAGCAGCTCTCGGGGGCTCAGGAAAATTGTATTTTACTAGGAGGAAAAAATATATGGTGTTTTCAAGAGGGAAGGAATATACTAAGGATTTAGATATGATGAGGTAAATTTTTTGGTAATAAAACATTGAGTTTTAATAAAAGCCGTTCTAACTGGGGTATGGTGATATTTACTTGTGGTTTTGATTTGCGTTTCCCTGATGGTTAGTGACGTAGAGCATTTTTCATGTGTTTCTTGGCCGTTTGTCTTCTTTTGACAATCTTCTGTTCGTGTCTTTTGCCCACTTTTTAATGGGGTTGCTTGATTTTTTCTTGCTGATTTGCTTGAGTTCTTTGTAGGTTCTGGTTGTTAGCCCTTAATCAGATGTATAGCTCATGAATATTTTCTCCCATTCTGTAGGTTGTCTGTCTGCTCTGTTAATAGATGCTAGCATGGATGCAGAGAGAAAGGAACGCTTATACACTGTTGGTGGGACTGCAAATTAGTACAACCTCTATAGAAAACAGTATGGAGATTCCTCAAAGAACTAAAAGTAGACCTACCATTAGATCCAGCAATCCCACTACTGGGTATCTACCCAAAGGAAAAGAAGTCATTTTATCAAAAAGGCACCTACACTGGAATGTTTATTGCAGCACAATTCACAATTGCAAAGATGTGGAATCAACCCAAATGCCCATCAATTCATGAGTGGATTAACAAAATGTGGTATATGTGTACCAGGGAATACCACTAAGCCATGAGGAAGGATGACTTAATGCCTTTTGCAACAATCTGGACGGAACTGGAGACCATTATCCTAAGTGAAATATCTAAAGAATGGAAAAACAAACACCACATGTACTCACTATTAAATTGGAACCAAACAATGAGCACACATGTGCATAGAGGGAAGTGTAAGTCAATGGAATCAATCAGGGGGGAGGAGGGAAGGAGGGGATGGGCAAAAACTGACCTAATGGGTACAATGAACATATCTGGATGACTGGCACACTTATAACCCTGACTCAAATGTTACGAAAGCAATCCTTGTAACCAAAAAACATTTGCACCCCCGTAATACTTTGAAATAAATAAATTTTTAAAAAAACATTGAAATACTGAAAACCAGTTTCGGCTTTGAGCCTCAGATTTGCCACTCACGGTCTATGAGATGTTGGACTGTTAGATCGCCTCTCTAAACCTCAGTTTTATCATTACCACAGTTGGGAGATCGGGTCAAATTATTTCCCTAGTTCCTTCTTACTCTAATTGTCTGTGATCCTGTGACATGCTCTTAAAACTTCAGGTGAATGTGCACTGACGCCTCCCTTCAGGGGAGAGACCTCTACAGCTCAGGGAAGACTTTTGTTGAGCACCTAATACTCAGGTAACACAGGGCCAAGTTGTAAGGATATAAGCGAAGTATGTTATCAACTATACCATGGTGCTGAGATGAGAAAGAGACTGAAACAGAGGACCAAGTGGGAGATGTCTATTGCAGGCCTAAAGAACATCGGATGGAAGATATCAGTGTGGATGCACAAGTATGAGGGAGAGATTTGAACTAAAATGTGAGCTGAGCTTTAGAGGATAGTTAGGATTTGGGTAGGTGGAAAAAAGATTAATAGGTCATCCCTAGTTGGAGGGTGAATCAGTCAGGTTCCTGGCCAGAAATAGATGATTCAATCAAACTGGGGAATTGAGAAAAGTTTAATAAAGAGATCATTCACACAGGTGTCACTAGGTCTGAGGTAAACCAACACAGGTGGTGCAGTGCCCTGGGCTAGTGACAGTGGGGAGCCGTTACCACCCAGAAAGAGCAAGGGGTGGGAGTGGTGATCCTCACCTAAAGGACATAAGTGTCTGAAAGGAAGG
Organism: Daubentonia madagascariensis; assembly: GCA_023783475.1. NCBI lineage: Eukaryota > Metazoa > Chordata > Mammalia > Primates > Daubentoniidae > Daubentonia > Daubentonia madagascariensis. Next base: position 11,221,703 of record JAKFHU010002088.1, read on the forward strand.
GAAGTCTTCAGTAGAGGCTCTGATGGAAACCAATTGATTGCAAACTGGCAGGCAGGAATTGGGGGAATAAATGCCCAAATCTCATCCTCCTTCCTCCTCCAATTTCCTCCTGGAGCTTCTCCCTGACTGAATTCAACTGGAAGACAGTGAAAGTCAGCACCGGCGGGAAAGGGTGAAAGTGGATCTGAAGAAGCAAATGGAAGATATTCATCAGGGCAGGAAACATGAGCATTCACAGATACACAAATGGAAACCAAAACAAATGGTGAGGTCTCTCCACAGAGCATCTTGCAAGTTGGGAAGGGGAATTGCACACATCCGGCCACTGAGCAGTGTCCCTTGATTGCAGGACCACAGTAGATTGCTGGAAGAGTTTGGGGGTGTTTGGAAGAGCCTGGAAAACACCCCCTAATGTTCCTTGCTGCCCACCCATCCAGACCTCCCCTTTTTTGGAGGGACAAACTTAAACCACTCATCCCTTCCCATTCCTACCCCCAATCTCAGGAGCCAAGTGTGTGCTAAAGAGATAAGGAATGCTGGAGCCACAGCAAATAACGATAAAAGTAGAACTTTTGCTTTTCCCATGAGAACCCACCCTGGTAGGTCTCCAGTGCCCCACGGCACACCCTGCCGTCCATCTAGGATTGTGCTTTCTGGGCTTGTCCTAGCACACCAGATACCTGCCATTACTCTTTAATTGGTGTGCCTACCTTCCTCAAATGTTCTTTCTGATTTTCAAATCATAAAAAAAAGACTAATCTCAAAAGGGGGAGATGGAGAAATGTCAAAGACAAAGTTTACCTTTTTCATGGTTTTGCTATAGGCCAATAAAACTAAGTAGGGTTGTAGATTCTTCCTTCAGAGAGGCATTGAGATGACTGTACAAAGGCTCTTGTTTGTCTGGAAAGTGGTAAATGTAGTATATGAAGACACAAAATGATGTAGAAGATCTCGTTACTCCTTGCTGCCCCTTTAATCTGATAATGACTTGTGGTGGGATACGTGGTATTCTTATGGCAGCATAAGAACATTGTATTAAGAATTTTTATACACACAAATATGAGAATGAAATAACAATCTTTTACGCAGGATTGACCTTTGTTTTTATTAAGAGTTTACAACTTCCAGAATACATCCTGGAATCAGTATAATTCATTTCCACGTTTTACATCTCTTTCCATCCCATACTCTGTCGAGAATATGTATGATGAGACACAAAACCCTTCACTGTCGCTATTACATGCTGCTTGCCAAGCCTAGGAAATGGGCCAAATGTTAAATATATATGTTTCAGGTTATACTGGACTCTATTAATGTTGTCAATGAATTGAGAAATTCCTTACTTTTTAAATGTCCTTTTAATTCATTGAAATAACATTTGTGAAGTGCTTAGCTGAAGGTTTTAAAAGTTAGATTGGGCAAAGATTAATTGTCCTCCTGCTATAACAAAATACCTTAGACTGGTAATGTATAAATAATCAAAATTTATTGCTCACAGTTTTGGAGGCTGGGAAGTCCAAGATCAAGGCACCACCAGATTCGATGTCTGGCAAGGGTTTGCTCTCTGCTTCCAAGATGGTGCCTTGTTGCTGCGTCCTCTGGTGGTTACAGGTGCTGTGTTCTTTCATGGTACAAGAGACAGAAGGGATGGAAGAACCAAGCAACAACTGGAAGCCTCTCTTCTAAGGGCATTGATCCCTTTCATGAAGGCTGATCCCTCATGGCCCAATCACTTCCCAAAGGCCCCACCTCTTAATACCATTGCCTTGAGGTTCATATTCCAACATATGAATTTTGGAGGGATATATAGATTTAAACCAAAGCATTAATGAATGCAGTTCTTTTATTGTCCTACAAAATTGAATTAATAGCAATGGGTGAAAGTTAATTCAAATCAAGCTGTCTCAAACAAAGTAGGGTGATAGCTAAAGGAATTCAAGTAGAGGCCAACTAACTGCTGGGGTGTCATGACATGAGAGGATTCAGATGTTGAATGGGAAGGTGAGGCTCTAAGGGCCTGAGCCCTGGGTGCCAGGACCACCTGAAAACGGAAACTGATAAGCTCATTCGTGAATACTCATGGAGAACATGGTACCTAGTGTGGGAAACACTCTGATTTTTCAAGAATCTTTTTGTTTTCTAAAAGATTATTTGGCATGTTACTTTGAAATTTTTATAGAAAATCCTTTTGATTTTTATAAACTTCTTACTTCTGACCCTGGTGTTATCATCTTGATCTGATATAACTCTTTTACATTGGGATTTTTTGATCATTAATTCCTGTTTATATCAAAATGGTTTTATCTGGAAACTTAGTACCAAACCACAATATTGATTTGTTTTTCTTCCATCCCCCCACCTCAACAACCACAAATGTCATATATTTTTAAGGCCTTTTCTTATTTTGCTCCCCACGCATTTCAGTAAATCATTATTGTCTAGACACCATTAGGAAGTCAGAAAACATTGCTGGAAGTGAAAATTCTTTAGGGATTTTTATTCAATAATAGAGCAATTAAAAAGGATATATTATTGAACAATAGAAAGTACTTTCTTTACAAACTGCATACTTAGTGGACACATCATTAACCATCAAGCCAACATTTAAGTTCAGGGTGATATAGGCTAAAAAAGCACTGTTTTGTACATGGTTATATTATCTTTCTTTGGAAAATACTTAACACTGTAAGTAGAAAATGAAATATTGAACTTTATGTTAAAGCTACAATTAATATAGTATGTTGTGATTATCTATATATTTCTGATACCTAAATCATATGTTAGGAACAAAATTATTAAAGTCAGATTACAATCCTGCTCATTTAATCAAAAGATACAGGCCTAACAGATGTATTACTTATGGAGCTCAAATGTGCCATAGTTCAAGGCAAATCATGCTGAAGGACGGTGAGTTTCTGTTCATAGGCTAAAGTGGTAAAGTGGTGGTGATAGCTAAATACAATTTACAATGTATTTATCCTGACAGATTTAAGTTAGGTAATGTTTACAAATATTTATTTGTGGAGGATATATGTTATTTCAAAATTTGTACTTAATGTGAAGCTACGTTAAAATTGTTAGAAGTGCGCTATTCTAAAATCACACAGTGTAATACTGTGTGCAATTTTCAATTTCAGTTTGTGCTTATATAATGTTGCCTTATTGCAACAACAGCATCTCCAGCTATTTGACATTTTAAGGGGGGTTTCATGCAGGCCTTGCCCAGGTTGTCTATACTTTGTTGGGCTGGTGGGGGTAAGTAAGGGGCTTGAGGAACCAGCAAAGATAATGAAGCTTGACCCACTTACGTAAGAAAAGATTTGTTCCCACTGGGGGCAGGGTGGGAAGATGGGGTATGCTTATGTGTGGGGACCTAGAAGTAGAAAGAGAACAGAGAGGGACAGAGACTGCAAAAGAGACCCAGAGAGAAAGCATACTGTTGAGGCAGGAGAACCATGGCAGGTGGGCTGAAGTCAAAAAAAGGTGAAGACAAAAAAGAGATGCCACGTGGCTGTAATTTCAGGATAGGATTTCCTTTTTGCCTCCTCTTCAGGAGATGAAATAAAAACCCATTTTATTATTACTACTTTTTAACAGACTTTATTTTTTAGAGCAGTTTTAGGTTCACAGCAAAATTGAGCAGTTAGTACAGAGAGCTCCTAGATACCTCTTGCCACCTCCAACAAAAGCCTCCCCCCATGATCCACAGCCCCTCCACAGAGTGGTACCTTTGTTACAGTTGATGGGCCTACATTGACACGCCATTACACTAATCCATATATTAGGGTTCAGTCTTAGTGTTGTACAGTCTATGGGTTTTGACAAATGTAAGTGACATGTATCCACCATTGTGGTATCATACAGAATAATTTCACTGACCTAAAAATCCTCTGTGCTCTGCCTATTCCTCCTTGCTCATGTTATTTTTTGATGTTGAATATTTTGGGACTGAATCTCCCCTTGCTGATCTTGAGACGGGAGAAAGAAGGGCTAAATGATTACGTCTGTGGTGTGGGCTGTTTAACCACGAGTGACACATGTTGTCAGGCACTCAGACCACTCACAGAGCTATACTTAGATGACATAAGAAAGCCTCACCCTGACTGGGTATCCAGGTTAGAGGGGGCTTCAGGGCTGGGCCTGGGCCATCTGAATGCCCAGATCAAGGGCGTGGGGAAAGTGGGAGCAGGGGCAGAGCTGGTGGGCGTGGTGCAGGGTCTTTGAAGGCCTCACATGTACACAGAGTCATCACAACAGAAAGCACATCTAGATTCCAGGTTGCACATGCCCAGGTGTGCTGTGGAATTCTCTTTTTGGTGTCCACAGTAAATTCTACTCCGGTGAAGTAAATGGCAGGCAGACCTCTCTGGACCCTGACAAGAGGCAGCTTTCAATACCTCTGGATGCTTTTGACAAAAGAGTCCTAACCCTGCATTTACCCAGAAAGTAGGCTTATAAGGTAAGAAGTAGAGAGAATCTGGCCAACTAATCAATCTATTTTATGAATATTAGACATGTTAGAAGGTGATGGAAATGAAGGCTCTGAGGGAGCTGAATCATGAAAGTTAGCACAGCACAAGACTTTAGTGATAATCTAAGTGGCAGCATGGCACGGTGGCTGACCGATGGCCCCTGAGCCAGGCTGCCTGGGTTCAGAGCCCAGGTCTGCTGCTTTGTCCTCTGCCTGACTTTGGGCAGGTTACTTCTCTGCGCCTCAATTTTTTCATCTGCTGGATGGGGACAATAATAGAGCTTATCTCAAAGGGTTTTTGTGAGCATTAAACAAAGTAATGTGTTAGGAATTTAGTAATGTTTTCTTAACTTCACCATATTTCAGTAATGTTTATCTTATTGGACATTGCCTGGCAGGGTGTGTGCCATAATAGTATTTGTTAAATAAATATTCCAACCTTGTCACTTAACAGATGAGGAAACTTCTCCCAGACATAATTTACTTCAAATTTTCATAGGGATTTCTCTAGTCTGACCATAAAACCTTACAGTTATGAAGTCTTTGGTGTCAGAAATTTTGAGATTTTTCTTCTTGGCATTGAATGGGGGGGTGTTCTTTACTACGAAATGTTCTCTACATTCAAATCTTCAGCTTGCCCCATCCCTGGGCAGGACTACCAAAACAGGATGGAGGCCAGGCAGATCCAGGCAGGGGAGAGAGGTGGGTAAGTGGAGCGCTGGGGATAGGCAAGCCGGGAGCTAGGAGGAGGCTGAGGAAAGCTTCATTATTTCTTGTATAAAGATCCCCAGTGAGCCTGCAGTTGGTGGGTCTATACAAATACTTAAAGCAGGGCGCCTCCTGTCCCCTCCCATCCCTGTAATGTTGTATCAGATTTGTTTTGTGAGAATGCAAATCACCCACATTGCAGAGGCTCTGTAAAACCCTGCACAAACTGCAAGTCATGCAGAGGAGAGGGTGGTGTGAACATTCCAAACCCCAGATGGAGCATCCAGCAATGGGCCTGGTTTTCTTGTATGGTTGGTTGGATCTACCTCATTAGTGAGGGTGAAGCCCTGGAAATCACTGGAGTGTTGTCATCTCTGAGGGAGGTCTCTATAATTATGGTGGCTTAGAACTGGATGGGCCCTTAGCAGTGCTTTTTGGTTAGAAGACAGTGATGTGTTATTACATAGAACTAGATGTGTTGAAAACTAGGCATAGAAGGAATATACCTCAAAATAATAAAGGCTGTATATGGCAAACCCACAGCCAACATCATACTGAATGGGGAAAAGCTGAAAGCATTCCCTCTAAGAACTGAAACAAGGCAAGGATGACCACTATCACCACTCCTGTTCAACATAGTGCTGGAAGTCCTAGCCAGAGCAATCAGACAAGAGAAGGAAATAAAAGGCATCCAGTGGAAAAGAGGAAGTCAAATTATCCCTGTTTGTTGACGATATGATCTTGTATCTAGAAAACCCTAAAGATGCCACCAAAAAATTTTTAGAGTTGATAAACAAATTCAATAAAGTTTTTGAGTACAAAATCAACATATAAAAATCAGTAGCATTTCTATACATCAATAATGATCAAGCTGAGAATCAAATCAAGAATGCTATTCCATTTACAATAGCTACAAAAATAAAATACCTAGGAATATATTTAACCAAGGAGATGAAAGATCTCTTCAAAGAAAACTACAAAACACTGATGAAAGAAATTGTAGACAATACAAACAAATGGAAAAACATCCCGTGCTTATGGATCAGAAGAATTAATATTGTTAAAATGACTGCCTAAGAATCTACAGATTCAATGCAATCCCTATCAAAATACCAAAATCATTTTTCACAGAATTAGAAAAAACAATCCTAAAATTCATATGGAACCAAAAAAGAGCCCAAATAGCCAAAGCAATCCTAAGCAAAAAGAACAAAGCTGGAGGCATCACATTACCTGACTTCAGATTATACTATAAGGCTATAGTAACCAAGACAGCATGGTATTGGTATAAAAAGAGATACATAGATCAATGGAACAGAATAGACAACCCAGAAAAAAGCCACATATCTACAGCCAACTGATCATTGATAAAGTCAACAAGAACATACACTGGGGAAAGGACATCCTTTTCAATGAATGGTTCTGGGAAAATTGGATAGCCAAATGCAGAAGAATGAAACTAGATCCCTATCTCTCACCACATACAAAAATCAACTCAAGGTGGACTGAAGACTTAAGTGTAAGACCTGTAACTATAAAAATACTAGAAGAAAACCTAGGGAAAACTCTTCTGGACATTGATCTAGGCAAAGAATTCATGACTAAGGCCTCAAAAACACAGGCAACAAAAACAAAAATAGACAAATGGTACTTAATTATACTAAAAAGCTTTTGCACAGCAAAAGAAATAATCAATCGAGTAAACAGACAACCTGCACAATGGGAGAAAATATTTGCAAACTATGCATCTGACAGGGACTAATATCCAGAATTTACAAGGAACTCAAACAACTCAATAAAAAACCCCAAATAATCCCATTAAAAAGTGGGCAAAGGACATGAATAGACATTTTTCAAAATAAGACATACAAATGGCATATGAAAAATGCTCAACATCACTAATCAGAGAAATGCAAATTAAAACCACAATGAGATATCATCTTACACAAATCAGAATGGCTATTATTAAAAAGACAAAAAATAACAGATGTTGGTGAGGTTGCAGAGAAAAGGGAATGCTTATACACTGTTGGTGGGAATGTAAATTAGTACAATCTCTATGGAAAACATTATGGAGATTTCTCAAAGAAAAAAAATAGAGCCACCATTTGATCCAGCAATCCTGCTACTGGGTATCTACCCAAAGGGAAAGAAATCATTATATTGAAAAGATACCTGCACTCAATATGTTTATATTGCAGCACTATTCAGAATAGCAAAGATATGGAATCAACCTAAATGTCCATCAATGCATGACTGGATAAAGAAAATGTGGTATATATATGCAATGGAATACTATTCAACCATAAAAAGGAATGAAATCATGTCTTTTGCAGCAACATGACTGCAACTGGAAGCCATTATCTTAAGTGAAACAACTCAGACACAGAAAGACAAATACCACATGTTCTCACTTATAAGTGGGAGCTAAATAATGTGTACACATGGACAGAGAGTGTGGAATGACAGACAATGGATACTGGGATGGATAGGGACATGGATGATAAGAAATTACTTAATGGGTGCAATGTATGCTATTCGAGTGATGTATACACTAAAAGCCTTGACTTTACCACTACCCAATATATCCATGTAACAAAATTACATTTTCACCTCATAAATTTATACAAATTTTTTAAAAAGTCAAATGTAAGCATCACTTTCTTAAAAGAAACAACAAAACTAGGTGTGTTGAGAAACGTCTCTTTCCCTCCTTCACTTTTCCAACACCCCCTTTTTAATTGGCTATTTTGAACACGCATTTCATGACAATTATGTGACTTCTCTAAATCATAATAAAAAGCAGAAAATATTAAGGTTGAGCCCAAATGTATGCTTTTATGTTAAAACTGAACCTTGCATTTTATAGGAATGATATTGTACTTTACAGTTATCAGAATAATGTTACATTATCTCATTTGATTGTTATGTATAAGATGATATATGTTATATACAAATACTCAATTATATGACAAATATAATTGTATGTATAATATAATATATATAACATCGGCAGATTATTTTCTTATCGCCATTGTATAGATGAGGGACCTGATAGTCAAAGAGTGTATAATATCACACAATAAAGGGAAACATTGCAAAAACTCATCCATTCATTTAATTTGTCATTTACTCATCAGGTATCGATTTGTGCTACTTCGTCGGGCCAGACACTAGTCTAAGTCCTGGGGAGGTAGCAGAGAACAAGACTGAAAAGATTCTAGTTTTCCTGGAGCTTATATTTTAGTAGGAGAAAGATAGGCATTAAACAAAGAAATGAAAGATAATGTGAGATAGTAAAAAAATATTAAGAAGAAAATAAAACAGATTGACTTTTGATCAGGTGATGAGAGAGGCCTCTCTGAGGAGATGACAAGTGATCTGAGGCTTGAGAACAGTTGGAACCAGACATGCGAAGACCTTGGGACTGAGCGCTCTGCAGGAAGGGAACAGAAAATGCAAAATCCTGAAGACAGGTCTCAGGAAGCCAGTGTAGCTATAGTGTAGTGCATGAGGATATTGGGGTTTGGGATTTTACCCTATTTACAAACTCCTAAATTAGCCTGTTATTATTTCATGGATGCCAGGAGAAGACACGAGACTCCTGGGTCAGACTCATAGCACAGCAGCAATATTGAGCATCGTGTTTTCATCAGTTCCCTTTTTCCCAAGTCCCATGGTGGCAACACGGATGGGCCAGGTGGATGCTGTGTACTCAGTGAGATTGTGTCCCACTGAGGAACACCGAGCTCGGGGATCCACTGATTTACTTATAGCAAGTGGTAAGCAAGACTTCTCTTTTTGTCCTGGAGAGAGGCATTATCTTATCCAACTGGCCTGGGTCAAGGGCAGCCAGGGCCTTGCATTTTCAGTGTTCCCATTGAGAACAAGCAGGATGCTCAGGTCCATGGCTGGTTGCCTCTTCTAACAGAGAGGCAGAGCACGCAGAGAGTAAGGCACGGGTTGTGAAGGACCTGGGGTGGCCCTGGCCAGGATTCATTCAGGTATGGCATGGGACTCCATTTACCAGTTGCTGGCTTTATACCAGTATTCATGGATATCTACAGGCTTCTCACTCTGTGCAGTGAGCAGGTAGGGTCCTGGTAGGATACTGATGGCACAATCAAAGGATTAACTAAAGAAGAGAGCAGTGGAGGAACTACTTACAGAGGTGTGGGCTGGGTCAAAGGCATGAATAAGGGAGTCCAGGGAGAGCTTGGAGCCTTGGAAGAGGACTGCCAGGTAGCCACCACCAGCAAGACCTGAGGGAGCAGGGCAGGGTGGGGGGGTTAATGCCCCAACCTCTCTTTCTCCTCCAAATACTAATCTCTCCTGCCCTTACTCCCATTGGACAAACCCAATCAAAGCCCAAAGACAAGGGCTGCTGGGAAGTCAGTGTCCAAGGGCCAGAGCAGGGCAGAGGAAGATGTAGAAAGGATCTCGGGTGACTCATGGAAAATAACCAGCACACAGGATCATTTTATAAGACAAAGAGGAAATTCATCCACATCCAGAATTGTTAAATTCTGATAGAGGATATATTGCATTCCCATTTATAAAAGAATATTTTCATATATTTTCTTTAAATTCACTTTAAAGATAAACAGTGAAAAGCATTTAACTCTGTTTTTTCAAAATTAATTTCCTTATAAAATTGGGCTGCCTCATCCACTTGTAAACCAGGTGCTAAAGGCCTTTGTGTTTGTTCTGTTTACACTCAGGAAGGAGCCCTTGCCTAAGGGACAGGAAAACTGGATTCTAGTCCCAAATTTATCATTAATTGCTTATAAAAGGACAGGGCGCTTGTCATTGGAATCTGATGCTCTTTCCAGCTCCTTCTTGTACTTGAATACTGCATTTGCTCAAGAAAGCAGGACTTTCTTTTATGTGGAAAAATTGACTGAACTTTCTAATTAGCTTTGCCTTGCTCTTTGCTTTTTAGTAGAATGTTTTTTTCTTTTTAGTTCTTATTTAATCAAAGTTCTTTCTTATCTATCCCTTCCACCCCGAATTCTGGTTTACTCAGATTTCTCTATATCTTGTTCAAAACAAACCCAGATTCATACATGATACAAGCTATTTCTTTTTCTTAAATTTTTTTAGGTGATACATAACATTGAAGATACACAGAGTGATCAACACAAATCCCTACTATTTCTGTTAGAATCAAAACATGATACTGACTGTCATCATAGCTCTTTGACCTGACACCATGTATATATGCCCAGTATGATTACAAACTCACTGCATGTGTGATTCTGAACCAATGCATTCTGCCAGAACACAGTGGTCATGTTATTTATGTTCACACACTGATGCTACTGAAATCAGAGACCTGAAGATTCACTTAGATTCAAGCCCCTGGAAAATTTTGAGAGGCAACTTACTTTATTAGGTCTCTAAACTTTTACTTTAAAAATAAAGAGCTTCTTGCAAGATGTCTGTAATGAATGCCAAATAAATAAATAAACATAATACATAAATAAATAGCTTCTCATAGCCATAGCAATATTTAAAGACAAGAAATCTCATGCAAGTCATTTGTCCTAAAATGACTTTATTAACTAGTTCTTCAAAGGATATACGTGTGTGTGTGTGTGTGTCTATAGATACGTGTATATATGCTTCTGCTTATTGCTTTGGTCAGGTTTATTAAGTGACCTGATTTTCACACCAAGGCTCTGGCAAGAATCATAGCATGATAAAGCTGAATAAAAAATTTGGGGTTAACTGGCCCAATCCCTCTGTTTGGTGGGTGAGAAAGCTAAAGTCCAGGGAGGCAGAGATTTGCCCAGGGCAGCACAGCTGGGTGGCCTTGAACCCAAATCTCCAACTCTCAGGTAGTGCCCTTTCCTAAAATTAAAAAAAAGAAGAAAGTTTTCACAAATAACACCTCTATGAGTTCTTGTTACAAAAAAATCAAATGATAAAGAAAAAGCCATAGTTTCTGTTGACCACCATTCCAATCCCAGTATTTCCCCCAGAATGAAGCTCCATTGTCAAAGGATGTGTATATTTAGACTCCAGACATTTTGCTGAAAGCTGCACATATACATACCTACATGTAGAAATATACATGGAGAAATATGTGTGTTTAGAAATATATGGTATCTTTCTGTAGTTTTTTTTTTTTAAACATAAATAGGCCAGGCATGGTGGCTCACACCTGTAATCCCAGCACTTTGGGAGGCTGAGGTGGGAGGATCCCTTGAGCCCAGGAGTTTGACACCAGACTAGGCAATATAGCAAGACCTTGTCTCTACAAAAAATTTTATTAAAATTATAAAATAAAAAAGAATAAACATAAATATTATACTGTACACCTTTGTTCTTCAATATTTTTCTGGATCAGCACGCATCTACCCCATTCTTGTAAACTAATGGTTAGCGTTTTATAATATGAATAAGCTACAGTATGTAATGGACAGGTAGGTTGTTTACATTTTCCCTCCGTTACAAACGATGTCATGACACAGTGCTTCTCAAAATTCAGCGAGCATCAGAATCACCTGAAGGGCTTGTTAAATAGATTCCTGGGACCCATCCCCAAATACTCTGATTCACTAGTACTGGGGTGGGGCTCCCACCCCATTTCTAACAAGCTCTAAGAGGATGCTAATGCCAGTGGTCCAAGGACCTTACTTTGATTAGTACTGCTGTAATGAATATCAATACATAGGCTTCTTGTATACATTTGTGACTGTTCTTGCACAGGAGTGAGGGGAGGAAAGAATTTGCTGGGTTGTAAGGCGTGTGCATTTAAAATTTATGGATATTGAGAAATTATCCTCCAAAGTGGCTATACTGCTTACACTTCCCCCAGCAGTGTGTGAAGTATGAGGTTACTTGTTTCCCCAATTTTTTTGTGAGAATGGTCTCTTGCTTTTCCCTGATCACTAATGAGATTCATAATCATTTCATAAGTATACAGCCCATCTGAATCTCCTCTTCTATGAATTGCATATTCATACCTTAAGCACATTTTTAAAATAGATCATTGATTTGTTTGTTTTTCTCATTGATTTACAGCAATTTTAAAATAAATACACTGAATATTAATTCCTTGCCTGTTTTATATGTCTGAAAATAGTTTTTTTCTTCCTGTTTTCTTTCCTCTATACAACACAGTTATTACTTTATTCCCAATTTTGTGGTGTTACCTGAATGGCACTGGTCCTTCTAAGGATCATAAAAATTCCAGACTAAAACATTATTTTCCTTTTGGGCCCTCAGTTCAAACCCTGTGCCGTAGGTACTGCTGAATGCTGGCTGGTGATCAACAAATTGTGGAGAACCTGAGAAAAGGAATAGGTTGGAGACTCCCTCAGTCCCTAAGAGCTGAAGGAATGTCCACTGTGGAGGAGTACCCTGAACTAATTTAAGGGAGTAAGACTCACATATGTAGTTCAAATGAAGCAACCTCTATTTTGTCAAAAAAGAATTTCTGTAAGCTCCTGAGTAAAAGTTCTTCTAAACCACTTTGACATAGGATTATTCTCTTTTGACATATTATAAACATTAAAGAAAATTTAATGCCCATCTGGACAGTTAGTTTTTGCCAATTGCTACCACCACCAGCTGCAAAACTACACTGCCTACAAGCCATCCAGCTGCCACGCATACTCTGTGCCAAGAGAGAGCAAGCTGCCAATGCTGCTTCAAGTGGCTGGGCTGGTTTGCAGCCAGGATTTGAGGGAGGATGTGCTGTGAAACACAGTAGTCAGGACTCGGATTTTCAATGAATGTTATTTGTGTTTGCTTTTTTTTTTCTGGTCATCTACTGTGGGAGGCTGCTGGGGACACCATCCCTTTCCTGGAAATGGCAGCAAAACATGTTGATCCTTCTTCCTCTGCCTTTTATGTACTTGCTGGCATCCTTTGCATTCACATTCTGCTTACACACAGGCATTAGCTGGAACCGCCTGGAGCTGCAGAAAATGGTGTCATCTCTCCAAGACTGGGTTTCCCCAGCTCCTAATCTCTCTCCCCATCTCTGACAGCACCCCTCTCCTTGGAGTTTTTTTCTTATTTGTTTGGCATTTATTTTCTCACAAAATAGCAAAGAGAAACTGCTTCCTCAGCTAGCTTTTTCCTAGAAGTGTTCTTATATTTGTGTACTTGGGTTCCAAGCAGTCCTGTGTTATGGACGTTTCCCCTCAACAAAGAAGAGGTTCTTCTTCCTTCCTTTTAGGAGCAAATCATTTTCCAGTTCATGAGATAAATTCTCCATTGACATCTGTAGTAGGTTGTATTAATGTTTGCCAAATATTCCATTTTATTTCCCTGTCATTTTCTCTGTGGGAGGATTGATTATTTATCTCCTTCTCGTTGAAGTCAGGAGAAGCCATGTGACTCACTTTGGCCAATAAAATGTGGCCAGAAGTGATGTGTGTGACTTCCGTACAGTAGTTTCAAGATCCAGCTTATGGTTTAAAATATCTCTTTTCTCTCTACCAGAAAAACAACAATGTCAAGATGGAAACTGCTCTGCTGGGTTCTGGAATGAAGAGGACAAGGAGCAGAGGCCCAGCTGACCAGTGATGGACATTTAGCATCTGTAAACATGAAACTGAGTTGTTGAAACCACTGAGATACTTGGAATTATTTGTTACTGCAGCATAACTTAACCTATTGTGACTGATACAAAATCCTTTCATTTGTAGATCTACAATAAAATATTCTAATAAACATATTGAGATTATGTAGTAGAACATGCAATAGGAAATCTAAGAAAGTTACCCTTAAAACTAGGCAGTGCTGCTTGCCTGCTAATGTGTATTTGGCCAGGCTAACACAGGACCTTCGAATGTGGAAAGTTGCAGGGATCTTAGAGCTCTTCTGATTAAGCCCCCTCGTTTTGCAGTTGAGGAAATTGAGGCTCAAGATGTGAAGTGAAACTCTTTAGTTAGCCAGCTGGTTGGTGGAAGAACATGGCCCAGACCATGTTTTGAATAGCAGACCCTCTTATTTTATAAATTATTATCACTTAATAATAAATAATATTAGAATCTAATATTTATATCATGCTTACTGTTAACAAATCTCCGTTCTAAGTGCTTTACATCTTTTTACATGCTTAATCCTCACAGCAAATATGTGATGTATTATCATCCCTCATTTATAGGTCAGGAAATGGTGGTACACAAAAGTTCAGTAACTTACCCAAGGTCCCACTGTTAGGGAATGGCAAAGTTTGGATTTGAACCAGGCAGTCTAGCTATACTGCTCCTGGAATGACTATACTAATGATAATGATAAAAGTAACAATAGCAGCCGCAAACACATGGAAGTATTAAGCGATTGTTGTGTGCAGGTACTATGCACCACTTTATGTCCATCATTTGTGATCCCTGTAATATGTTTTACAATAATTTAGGAAATTGAGGCTTAAAGACATGATGTGACTTGCCCAAGGTCACATCAGTGGTGAATCTAGAGTTCAAGGCCAGATGTATCTAACCTCAAAGTCTGACCTCCCTTCACTTGGCCATACTGCCTTTCATGTCTTCTCTACCTTAAAGCAGTGTGACAGAGTGAAGGGATTGCTTTTAGCTGAGCATATTTTTATTGCTTTATGTATCAAATACACTAAGTAGCATAATAATGAGGTTCCTATCTCTGGAAACGTAGACTCTGAGCAGAATAGATAGAAACCTACTTATCAATGACGGGATGGAAGTGTATACACATCGCATGGGAGTATGGACCAGGTGCCCAGTAACATCCCCTCTTGCCCTAAGCTTCTGTGAGGCTACAGTCCTTACCATAATTCTTTAGGAGGGTTGTGATTATTCCTCGTCTTTCGGAGATGTGAAATTGAGGTTAGAGAGGTGAAGTGCCTTGGGCTGCCTGACTCTGATGTTAGTTGTGGGGCTGGTAGTAAAACTTGAGTCCTTTTCCTCAGAGATCACACTCTATGTGATGGATTTCACAGTTTGGACCATCTGGGAATGTCTTTTGCAGAGATTTCCAAAACATAACTGGAATTTTCTACCACTAAAAGTGTTGAAACTGTTATTAAAAAGAAATATTAGAAAAATATATAGTTTTAAGGCATGTGTGTGGGTGTTTTAATTTTTAATTAATGGCAGCTGAGGATGGGGCTACAGAAGGACATGGACTCAGTTTGTGAATCACTGTGTATCTGAACTGCAGGGCGCAGTCATGAGATTCCCAAGTTCCCAGTCTGTGAACAGGGTTGAGGGAAGGGTCCATCCTTGTTCTTTTATCCCTACACCTCTAGGATGGGAGGGGATGGAAAACTTTAAGGCCCTGGAGGATCTCCAGGAAACAACTTGTATGAGTTAGGATACAGCTTAAAATAATGGCTTAAATAAGATAAAAGTTCTTTATTTCTTACACACTAGTTCAGGCATCAGCCCTCCTGGCCTGGGGTGGTGGCTCCTTCCATCTGCACAGCCACCAACCCTGGTATGTGGCCTTTATCCCATCCTCCAGCATAGCTTACCACTATTTCCACAGTGCAGCCCATGGAAAAGGAGAAAGGGACCAGGAGAGGGAATGCCACTTCCCTCGGGACATGATCTGGAAGCTTCACACATTCCTTCCAGTCATCCCGTTAGCCATAATTTGGCCACATGGCTCCACCCAACTCCAAAAGAGGCTGGGAAATGGAGTCTGTATTCTGGGTGTCCGAGCGCCCAGCTAAAAACTGTGTTATTTACGGAAGAGGGGAGAATGAATTTTGGGGGACAATTTTCAGGCTCTGCCACACCTCTGCTCCCTCTTCTGCTTTATCTCTCCACCTCCACAAGAAGGCCCCGAGGCCCTGCTCTGTCATAACCAACCCCGGGTCATTGTTGCCTGTGGGGCTGTTTTAATATCCCTTTTATAAAGTTATAGCCCTTTTATAAAGGCCCGTTCAGTCTTGGAGGAGTGGTGTCTCCAAGGAAACACTGTCCTACAACCAAGAGTAATTAATAAATAACTCAAATCCTTACTTTTTTTGGATAAATATAGAAAGATCCCATTATAATCCACCATGAGTTTTAAATTCCCTTTTCCTTCCTCCCTGGGTTTCTATCCTTGAAGGCTGCTCCAGAGCTCCTTACCGGCAACTCCTCTCCCTGCAAATAATCTCTGAATATTCAGCCTCAAATGGTTTTGTCTCTCTCCTATCTCTGTTTTTTAATTATGTATTTCAACTCAGTTTGTCTCCCTGTAAGCAAGCATCTCTCCTCTTGAAAGGTAACAAGCCGAAGGGGAGAAGGTAAACACAGATTTCTTGTATCCAGCTGGGAAGGGGGGTAGAAGAGAATGCCACCAGGATGCAGGTGATCATGTCTGGCCCATCACACTGGTCTTCCATGTGTACTCTCTGATCTGTGTTCCACATAGAGGTGGCCAAAATCATTTTTTAAGATATAAAAAATGTCATTCCTATGCTTAATGTACTTCCTTGGCTTTTTGTGGTACTTGGAGAAAAAGCACTGTCCTGTGCAAGTGCTCCTGTGCCCCACCAGCGCCCAAGCCCTCTGGCCCACTCACCCCTCTGCTCCTCGGAGATCTTCCCACCTCCAACCTCACAACTGCTGCCTCCTCTCCTGAAGAACTTTCCCAAACTCGGGCAGCTCCTACTGGTTTTTCAGTTTCTCTAAAATGTCTTTTCAGAGACAGCTTTCTTGACCTCTCCCGCATTAAACAGGATTATTTCCTCTAATGGGGCACAGCAGATATCACCACACACATTTATATGTCTTTATTGGTTCAATTCCTGAGTCCTTCATTAGAGTGTAAGTTCCAGGAAGGCAAGGCCCGTTTCACTCCCCTCCGAGCACCATGCCCTGAGCGCTGTTGGAGAGGAGCAGATTCTTCCTGTGAACTTCGTATTAACTTGCGCCATTTCTCCATCAACGACACAGGTTGCTTATTTTGTAAGCAGAGGATGCAGCCCTCGTCCCAGTCTGGATCGGTTAGCAAATGTTCCTCTCACCTCTCCCTGCTTCTTTTCCATCTGCTTTCTGCTCTACTCTCAGCCAAGGATGTGTTACTCAACGACCAGCTACAGATCAGGAGATGCTCCTGTGTCAAAGGAGAAAATCAAGGCTTACCCTTTCTCAAAGCTTGTTAGGTCCCAATTGCTCTCATACATGCTAACCTTTTGGAGTGCAGTGGTGTTTGTAGTCAACACTGTCACTGGCATATGTGTTAGGGTTCTTCAGAGAAACAGAACATAAATACATATATACACACACATATATATTAATAACATAGAGAGAGAGAAATATTAATTTTAAGGAATTGGCTCACATGATTATGGAGGCTGGCAAGTCCAAAATCTGCAGGGTGGGCTAGCAGGCTGGAGACCTGGGGAAGAGCTGATTCTGCATTTCAAGTCAGAAGGCCGTCTGCTGGCAGAATCCCCTCCTGCTCTGTTGCTCTCTTCAGGCCTTCAACCGATTGGACGAGGCCCACCCACATTATGGAGGGCAATCTGCTTTACTCAAAGTCTACCAATTTACATGTTCATTTCATCCAAAAACACCCTTGCAGAAACATTCAGAATAATGTTTGACCACATATCTGGGCACTGTGGCCCAGCCAAGTTGACACCTAAAATTAACCATTACAGTATATAAACTTGTTCCTCTGGGGGAAGAAAAAGTTCCAGTGTTCTTTTGAATACAAGAATGGTCCCCAAACAAAGAAGCTAAGTAGTATGGCTGGGAATGCTGGGGGTGGGGAGGGAGAAGGAGGGCACCCTCAGCCCTGGGGAGGGCTGGCTGTGCTGAGAAGTCAAGTCGGGGTGTCACTGAAAAAGGCAGAGAGGAGACAGGTGATGGGGGTCACAGGGGCGGAGTGGGGAATGGCGGGTCTCCACACCCTAGCGGCATGGGGGTTGCCTTTGCTCTCGCCTGTCTGTGGCCAGGCAGACTCCCCTCCCCTCCTCCACATTTAGTGATCCACCCGTGGCTCCCTGCCACTAGGTTTATTTGGAAGCAATAGATAAATGTCAGCACTTAGAAGCTATGAAACGTCCTAACTGGCCCCCCTAGACTAATAAACATAAAAAAAAATCCTGATTCAGGCAGCCTGATGGGCTCATTGGTAAGAGGGAGATAAAGTTTCCCTTCAGGACATTTATAATTTACATAATAAAAAGCTTTTCACCTTCCAGTCAAGGAGCAAAATTAATTACCGTGGCCCTGTTACCTAATGGAACATTTTTTGCTTAAACTGGCAGGAACAGTTTGTGAACTCTTCAATGAGGGGTGGCGGCGGGGGGTGTGAGTGGCTGCAGGGAGGGAGGGGGGAGGTGGCCCTACAGCTCACTTTCTATGGCCCGGAGTGGGCTGGTGGGGGCGGGCTGTGCTCGGCCTTCAGCAAAGTCTGCGGCCTGACCTGTCCTTTCAGTCCATTCAGCACCAAATAATGCACTAATGATAATGGACTCAGCCAATCTAAGGCTCCATAATCACCTCCCCTCAGACAGATGTTGAATGGACAGTCACCAGAAGGGTTGTCTCGATCATAGCCTTCAGTCATGTCTTGTCCTCTTCTCTTTTGGGCACCATTTCAAATAACAAATAGAAAAGCTGGTGTTCCCGTGCCCCTGGTTCTGAAGATATATGGATAGCCCCAAAGTCCTTTGATTAGGGAACCGTACTTGATATCCATGCAGGGCCTCTCGTTCCAAATTCATCGAGCTCTTCAGAAAGCTGACAGCATCAGCCTAATATCATTAATTCTCACCACACTCCTGTGAGGGAAGCAGGTGGCCCACATTATTTCGGCTATTTTGCAGATGGAGAGATAGAGGCGAAGGGAGGTTAAGTGTTGCATCCACTTTCCACTGATGAGCTGGGAATAGAATGCAGTCGCAGGTCCACAAGGTTACAGGGTCTCTCGATAGATGAGAAAGGCTCAGCTAAGGGCCTCTGGAAAGCAGGTGCGGGCTGTGAACGTGAGGATGGGAAGTCAAAGCTCCTACCTTTTATAAAAGAGAACCATTAGTGCTTTAATATTCATTGTTCGTTTATAGCAATTATAATATAACACAGGATTACCAAAGGAAATAGTAAAGGATGGCATGGCAAAAATTATGCTTTTCACCTCCTTTAAGCCTGGTTTCCTGTCTTGGATAAACAGAATATTGATAGACAAGTTGCTTTTATTCAAAAGTTCAGAACTGTGAGGGGAGAGCAGGATGTGTGGACAGAGCCAGCCCAGGGAAAGCCATCCACATTGGAGTCCTCAGGGCCCCTCCCCAGCTCTCCTGTTCACTTTGGCTTGTGCGCCCCTCCTCTGACTTGTATTTTGTTGGTCCTTTCTAGAACCTGGTGTCCTCGAAGCTGCAGAGCACCTGTATTTCTTGCTCTCCAGTTAATGATTAAATTAAGGTCTTCTCAGAACCAGTTTTGCGGGGAAAAGGGGCAAAAATCAGTTCAGTCAAGTTGGAAACAACTTTTTTTACTCTGACTTTTGGCGTGTTGCATATTATAAATAAATTGATCAGTGGGAATGACAGGACCCAGCTATAGAGCAACTGGGATTTGTGGTGTCTTTTTGATCTGAATATAAGACAAAATCTGTAGGTAGTTTAATTATGGTTCTATTAATACCTCAAAAAGTATCATTTGCTGCTTCTAGTGGAAACCACACAATGCCCATTGGTGTCCTCAGAGACAGTACAACCTACTGGGAGAGAACATGGGCTACGCAACCGTGGCCAGTGTTCAGAGCCCATGGAGAGAGCTCAGCTGGTGTCTGCTGGGTGCTAGGGGCAGCTTTCTCCTCTGTAGAGTGAGCGCCATAAAAGCATGTGCCTTCCAGAGCTTTTGTGAGGACTAAATGAATCAGGCCACATAAAACACTTAAGACAGCACCTAGTGCATAGTAAACACTCAAATAAATGTTAACGCTTTTAATTCATAATAGTTGTCATATTCTCTTTTTTAGGGGGAGAGTTTATTTCATATGTGATTTGATCAACAAATGGCTAGTCTCATTTGCATGTTAAGATGACCAAAATAACTAGTTCACTTGTGCCATAGCCTGGTTATTGCTGGTAGTTTAGTGGCCAAATTGGATTGATTGTACAGTAATAAGATATTGCTACAAACTGTTTGCAAAACAGTGTATTTATAACAGCTAATATAGAACTGGCTACCATGATTTCCTTTACCCATTTGTTTATTCACACACATCCATTTATTCAAAAATCATTAAGCAGCTGCTATGGGGAACAAAGACACATAAGATCTTGTGTCACCCCTTAGGAAGTCCTAGACTGGGGAAAAGACAGACCGGTAACACATGTCAAGTCATGGAGACCAAGTAAGAAAGGCCAAGTGTGCCCCAGGTGATGAAGAAGTCCCCTCCATTTGGAGGAAATGTCTGAGCTGAGGCTTGATAGAGAGGAGGGCATAGCCAGGAAGGAAAGGCAGGCACTGCCCGTATCCGGGCGGCTGCAGTGGGATGCACAGGGTGGAGGGGAGGGAACGGTCAGCTCCTGCAAGGCCTCCTGGGCTCTGGGGAGTTTGGACTTCATCCTGTAGGCCAGAGGGCTTGGGGGACAGTGGGGAGAAGGAAAGGTGAGCAGGAAGGGGGAAGAGGGACCACCTCAGAATGGACCAGAGACCTTGCCAACTCCTTTCAAGCTCTCATATCTTGTCAGAATCAAGAGGGATGAAGGGAAGTTATTGTAGAAATGGTACAAAGTATAAAATTTCCCCAGGAGACTCTAGTAAATTCCTTTTCTTCCATTCCTTGGCCCTGAGAACAACCTCTTTTGGTAACGGATGACATGGAAGGATTTAAGCAGGGCAGGGACTCACTCAGCGGTGCAGTTTAGAACTGTCACTAATAGTATGGATAATCGACTACCTCACAGATTAGGGACACAGTAGGACGTGATTCATAGTACAGATTCAGGCAGAGAGGCTCAGGTGTGAACTAAATAGGAAGTATTTAGGAAATGACCTCATTTTGTGGCCTCTTGGACATAGGGATGTGGGAAGAGGCAGCTTCATCTGGTAGCCTTAATGAAGGTAGGAATACAGGACAGGAAGCAGTTTACTTTTTATTCTGAGGTGCTGTTAAGACTTCCCCATGGACACACTTTGGTAGCCGTTCAAAAAAATAGATGTGTACTTCAGGAGAGAGTTCTGTCTTAAAAGCTAGTAATCTTGTTGTACAGTCCTAACTCACCTATCTGAATATCAGAGATGACTTCATTAAAAAAAATTCTTTGTAACTCTTTCATTACCATTTATGAGAATGACAATGTACAGGATGGGATGAATGGGTTTTCTTTCCCTATGTGGAGGATATTCTAAGTGTTTTCGTACCTTCGAAATTGGATTAATTTTTTTTCAAATATTAGACTGCTCTTTTTGACCTGACTCTTTCTTCGTCTTTCAAATTCTTGCTGACATTTCAAAAGGTGACTTGGTTCCATTTTGCAAGTTAAAAGATCCACGGTCGGGGTGGGGGGAAGAGAGCTGAGGAAAATAGGGACACTGAGAAAGTAAATGACAGGATTAAATAAAGGAGGGGGAGAGAAAAACATAACGATTAGCCATCCAAAATGAAATGAAACGGAAAATAGAGATTTCCAGGCCAAGAAGGGTCTTGGGAAAAGGGAAGAGGAGAGAGACTGAGTGTACTCGTGTTGATGTTCTTTTCTTGTATAAATTTTAAATCAGATTTGGCTTTGGATTTCTGGCAATGCAGAATGAGCTGGAAAATGGAGACTTCTTGCTTGCTACTTTTAGCTCTCACCACTCGGCTGGTTCAGACAACTTCTCGCTGGGTTCAGTGGCAATGAAATGCAAATCATAAATGATGAGAGCTGGTCCCCGGGGAAAAGGGGGCCTGGACAGGATCCAAGGTCTGTAACACAGAGGAAAGACATATTTCTTTGTCACACACAGTACATTCTCCCTGAGGGTTTCAGCGATGGGAATAAAATGATCGGGAGGGGCGGGTGCGTGGTAGTGGAAATGATTGCGTTCTTCTCTCATATGAAAAACCAAACAAAAACAAACCCTCCGCGAGTGTGAACACAGACTAGCTCGAAGGCCTTGTGACCCCTCTTCACAGCACACTCATACTCCATATACCATCGTTATTACCCCAGGCCGCAAAAATTCGGATGCCTCTGCGGCCACGTGATATGCGCGTATACATGTATTTATCACGAGATTTGACCTGTGGTGGGGAAGCTGTCAAGTAAGTTTGAGATTATTTTTCAAACATTTTGAGTTCAGAAAAATTCAGAATACATTTTCCCAAGCACTTCCCCTCTGAATATTTAAAACCGTGTGTATTCTGAGGGAAATTTAATCCACATGTTTCTGATTCATTTACACTTAATTCATCAAATTGTTGTTTTGTAAGAGTCGCTTGATGTCTGAGAAGCTTTATGAGGTTTTTCTGTTTTGTTTTGTTTTTATAAACCTTATTTGAAACAGGATATTCCTTATGCCAACACCAGCTGAACCAAGTGCAGAAGAACGTCGCTGTGAATCTGAACTCACAACCCAAGAGGTTTAAGGTAGTGGGAGGTGTGAGGGAGGAAAGAGGTGTTAAGAAGAACCTTGGTTTGGCAGAACACAAGGAACATTCTCTCATCTTTAAGTGTAATGCTGAGGATGGAGTCTTTTCATGTAATTTCCCAAAGAAAAATAAATGCAAAGAACACCTTATCCATTAGTGGTCCTAGACATCTGCTTGTGATTCTCAGACAAGGTTGTTTTCCATTGTCTCATTCATGAGGGCTTGGGGCTTCTTGCTGATTTTCGAGGGGACCTGAGCCCTGAGTGGAAAGATTATAATTGATTTTTAAAACCAGCTTGAAGGTCAGGTGAGGTGGCATGCTCCTGTAATTCCAGCTACTCTGGAGGCTGAGACAAGAGGATTGCTTGAGCTCAGGAGTTCGAGATCAGTCTGAGCAACATAGTGAGACCTTGTCTCAAAAACAAAAAGACCAGAAAACCCAGCTTGATGTTAGGTGGCCAAAAACCAGTGATTTTTAACAAAGCCTATTGTCTTTAATGCCTGGCCGGCTCTATCTAGATGCTAGACACTGACCTCCTTATAGGGGTCCAAGAACAAGGGCTTGAATTTCTCTGTCTAGCTGGCACCGAGGCACAGATATTAAGCTTTACCTTGATCAGATTGGCTTGACTCTATACAACCAGTGTAAGAGCGGATTCTAACTCTTTCCTCCTTGGCAAAAGGCCATGTTGAGGCAACTTCTCTAAGATAATTTTCATGAAATTGAACCCTAGGCTATTTTGACCCAAACACATTTTCTCCCATCCCCCACTAGCACTGTTGTCACTATTGTTGTTTTGGAGAGGCTGAGCTTCCAGTATGACAAAACTTTCCGAGGAAATAAGAAAGAAAGCAAGTTACAAAGAGATGATTAACCACATCATCTAGAGAAATTCTTCAGCTTTAACATAAAATCTTGGAACACTGACAGTTGTCTACTGATTTTGGTAGAGGAAAAAAATACATTATCTTCAAACACATTTATAAATATGATAAAGGTCATTTCTGGGTTGGTTAACTTTAAAGAAGAATTTTTATGCCGTGTAAAATCTGATCCATATTGCTGAATCACTTATATTTAATATGTACATTTTACACATAAGTATAAGTTGGCTTTTAGATATTTTCAGAAAATAGTACTTTGAATGCAGGATAGCAATTTGATTGAGACTTACCCTAGTTGAAAATAAAATAATTACAGGGTAAATTCAGTGTTACTTGGATAGGAGTTCATGCTTGTAACTCCTATCCAAGGTCTCCGATCAGCGTGCAATATGCATTTCACTGTCATGACCTTGGTTGATTTTGTCTGAACCAGTGCAATGGAGTTATAAGAAATCAGCCAAGAAGGGTCCCCGTGGAGAAGTTATGGGGAATTTTGTTTGTATTTTTACTGCCAGTACAGGGCTTAAGTGGAAACTAAGAATGTGAAGCACTTGTGCTTTGCTTTCTGATGGTTAATCTGTACTCCAGACTTCAGAAATCCTAGTTCTTACCCCTTGCATCGATACGATGCGTGTGAGTGCTGTGGGAAAAGGCAGATTCAATTACCTTTTGTCCTTCAACGTCTCTATTGGTAAAATGGACTAATGATAATGTTATTCACTTTCTTAAGGAAATGGGAAAGCAGATACAAAAATGGTTAAAAACAGAAACCTGTCATGGAGTAGGAAAAGACATACTGTGAAAAATAAAGAGCCATGTTAAAATAAGGTAAAATAAAACAGGTCTTGCTTGATTAAAGGGTATTTAATTAGACAGGCTTACAATAAAATGTAAGCTCCATAATGTTAGAGATTTTTGCTTATTTTGTTCACTGCAATATCCCAAGTCCCTGGAACAGTGCCTGGTACATATTAGGCATTTGATAAATACTTGTTGAATTAGAGAATGGATGGATAAATATCAGTAAAACTAGGCACAGCAGTGGAGTAATGATCTGCTTTCTTTTTTCCTCCTCAGGCAAAGCAATAGACTGATATGGGGAAAATGTCAGGCAGGTGGACACCCATAGAATAGTACAAAATTCTGGAGCCTGGTCCCCGGGTGGCCACATTTTAAGGACATGTCTGGTAATGCTGCTTGCTGAGAGGCAAGTATGAAATTGCTAGAAGTTCTCTAAGGACAAAATGGAGAGTCCCTGGTGAGGAATGGGCATCTTCCTGTTTTGGAGGCTTGGATACCAAGGGTATCTCTAGAACAATCAAGCCTTTTACTCTTAAAAACATTGGGGTGATAAAGAAATAAGTAATGTGAGGATAATTTAGAAATTCTGCTTCCATTTTTAAACTCTGAAGTAATAAAAACAAGTGTGCCTGATTTAAGTCACTGAAAAAATATGGAATTTACTTTAGGGGCTATCACAATGTTGGCTTTAGGGGGTATATTAGTCTACTCTGGCTGCCATAATGAAATACCACAGAATAGGTGGCTTAAACAACAGAAATTTATTTTCTCACAGTTCTGGAGGCTGGAAGTCCAAGACCAAGGTGTTGGCAGGTTTGGTTTCTCCCAAGACCTCTCTTCCTGGCTTGCAGGTGGCTATGTTCTCGCTGTATCCTCACATGACATTTTCTCAGTGTATGTGCAGAGAGAGAGAGAGAGAGAGGGAGAGAGATCTGGTATCGCTTCCTCTTCTTATAAGGACACCAGTCCCATCAGATTAGGGCCCCACCCTCTGACCTCATTGAATCTTAATTATATCCCCAAAGGCCCTATCTTTAAATATAGTCACTTTGAGGGTTAGGGCTTCAACATATAAATTTTGATAGAGACACAACTCAGTCTGTAACAGGGGGTTAAACAGTCCGTTCTCAGGTTCAAGTGGAGATGTCAGCACTGAGGGGGCAGTTCTGAGGACTTGCCAACCATTTTCCTCAAGTAGTCATAGTCATAAAAAATGAAAGATTTTCTCATGTGTTAAGGGGGTGGCATGCTCTATGATTCCTGGTTCCTATTTAAAGCACCATTATTACTATTGAATTGTGGCATGAATCATGCCACGAGATATATACAAAGCCTAAGGCCTGCTTTATGGTTATAAAGCCAAGGCAACAAGCATGTTCAGTAGGTAGAGAGTCAGCCCATCTCTTTATTCGTTTATTTTTAAAGGCAAACTACATACCAGAAATATAGTACTTAGGCTTTCAAAGTCTTATGCAAACCAATGAAAATGCAAATTATTGACCAGTCAGGTCAGCATTCTTGGGGGAATTACTATTCCCTTCAATTTTGAAAATATCACTCTAGAAATTCAGAGTCAGAAGGATCTTCAGAGAAATCTGTATCTTCATTTTATTGATGAGGACACACACACCTAGAGAAGTTAAGAGACTTAATTAATGTTTTGCAGCCAGCCGGCCAGGGCCAGGCAGAGGGAGGAGGCGCCTAGGTTTCTTTCACATGGCATGTGGTCTTGTAAAAAATGCTTGGAGCCTTTGCCTGCAAGTCAGGGAGGGCCTCCACCGCTTGGTCTACTACACATTTGCTTTTGGTCCTCATTTAATCAATCAGTGAAAAAATGTTCAATGAATATGTACTCCAGGCTCAACAACAATAGACAAAAGCATAACGTTCTGTCGCAAGAGATATACAGTCTGGTTTTGGATGATTAGGTTAATGTTCAAGGAAAGAATACAAGAGCATATATGATTTCACAGAAGCAGCTAAAATCCTAATGGGCTTCTAAAGACTGCTTGGTTTCCTTGGAGTCTTTTGAGGAGCTTTGAAGTCAGATCTGGATTTGAGCTCAACTTTGTTACTAACTGGGTGACCTTCAGCAGTCACTGGGCTCCCTGGGCCTCAGTTTCCCCATCTGTAAAGAGAAGAGCTCAGGGCTGGGGACGGGTATGTTTTGCCTGTTGGGGCTATCATGGTGGTTATTGTCATCACACAACTACAGTCCCCACTGCTATTAAAACAGCTGCCACTGACATTCCCAGTGGGCCCCACCGCCCCCCCCACCCCGTGATAGAACAGCACAAGGTTTACTTGGAGATTAGCCTCTGCTGGCCCTTGAGGCAACCCCTGAAGGCTGCTTCATTTTTATGAAATAAAAAACATTTCCAATCTTCTTTATAATGTTCTCTTATTTTCCCCAAGAACCTGACAGGTGGGTTTTTTTGCAAGATCTGTTTGTAGTTCCTTTGTGATCCTCCTACATTGCACTGTAAATATCTAAGTATAAGTCTTCCCCCTCCTTGGCGAATGGAGGAAATCTTATACCTTGTTTTTCTACTTCTATTATAGTGAACTTTTTCCATGTTTGAATAGACACATGAGCATTTTATAACATAGGAACTAAGAGAATCTTTGGGTACAAATCCCAGCTCTGCATCCACCCATTATGTGACCTTGAGCAAATTACTTAATTTCTGTGTGCCTTATTTCTTTATCTATAAAATGGATATAATCATATATTCATATCATATTGTTGTTGCAATGATTAAACATGCTATTCCATGAACAATACTTAGTGTGGCACTTGGCACATAGTAAACACTCAATAAATATTAGCTGCTGTTATTATTAATATCATCAAGACTTGTAAGAGGACATGAGATTGCTTTGTGTAGGGCTGCTCTGAATAAAAAAGGAAGTAAAATAAAGAAGGAAATCTCAGAACAAAATTCCCCAGACATTGATCCATGAATGATCCAGGCAGTATGACAAGCCCCGGGGAATAGAGTTGGGTCTCTGAAAGAGCTACTGGGGAAACAAACAGAGAGAAAAAACCATACTTGGTATGGTAAATGGAGGGAGGTGCCCACAAAGGCCAGAGCCAGAAGGAGCAATGTCTAAATCTTTCTGCGGGAAGTCAGGGTAGGAGGATCTTTATGGAGGAGGAAGAGTTGACTTGAAGCTTGCGAGAGTGGTTAGGAGCTGGCCGGGTGAAGAGTGGGGTGCAAGGACCGCCAGGCAGAAGGACTGGCATCTTGGAAGAAATGGAGGCCTGAGAGAACAGGCACGTTCTGGAAATAGCAAACAACTGGGTCCACTGTAGGGCACATGGGGAAGAATGGCAGGAAATAGAGCTGGAGATGGTAGCAAGTACTGGTTTATGAAAGGGCTATATGCCTTGCTAAAGAGTCTAGATTTTATCATGCCAACCAATATTCCCTAACCAGCAGTCCCCAACCTTTTGGGCACCAGGGACCGGTTTCATGGAAGACTAATTCTTCCACCGAGCTCAGGCAGTGACACGAGCGATAGGGAGCGGCTGTAAATGTGCTCGCTGGGTCCGAGGCCAGGGGGGTTGGGGATGGCAACCCTAAATTATGTTCCCCAGATTCCTCAATATGTTAATGGTTGTTCCATTAATAAAAACAGTCTGGGGTCCAATACGTTTGAGAAATGTTTGACACAACAAAAATAGTTTTTTCTTACTGTAGGATTTTCAGGGCATTAATATGCCAAGAGGAGAAGACAAAATGAAGCTTTCTCAAAATTAATTAGATTTTAAAATACTTTTTCTGTTGAGCACTTTTAACATCTAGTTCCAGAGGGCAATGAAGAATTTTGAGGAGGGGAGTGACATATGATTATATTTTATTTAGCGTTAGAAAGACAATTCTGGAAGTAAAGTAGAGATGGAATAGAGAATGTTTATGAGGGGAAGGTGTTTTTGAAGGAATATAGTATTTGTTCTTTAAGTATAATAATTATTCTGAAATAAGTAATATAAATATGTCACCTAATTCAAGGGGACTGCTAATTAAAAAATAAAACACCTTATTTACAAAGCATAGTGGTGCTTTGCTGACCAGTGCTACTTCCTACAGAGAATTCATCAATGAATTGGGTGCATATTTAATAGAATTCTTTGATTACCCAGTGTAGCACACATTGCTATATATATTTTCATAGGAAAGTGGAGGTATATGTCAACTCTAAAGATGCACAAGGTAGGATGAACACAGGGGCTGTTCCACCTATTAACTGCATGAACATGAGCAAGTTATTTAATCTTTTTAATTCCAATTTTCTAACTTGTAAAGGAGAGGTAATAATTCTTGCCTCAGGGAGTTGTGTTGATAGGATGGCCTTAAAGTTCTTTGGAAACTATAAAAGACAGTGTTACCAGAAAAAAACCCAAACTCTGTAAAATAATTTAAAGAGGTTTATTCAGAGCTGAAATGTGTGTGACCAGCCCAGAGCACATGGCTTCAAAATGTCCTGAGAAAACTTGCTCATGGTAGCTGGGTTACAGTTTGGTTTTACACATTCATGGAGATGGGAATTACACGTAAGACCCTAAGTCAACACATTGGATTTTTTTTTTTTTGGGGGGGGATGTTTTAATTTAAGACGTCTGTTAATCAGAGACAAGCCACCGGACATTTACCTAAACTCAAGTGATCTGTTAAGTAAATTGATGGCCTGCAGGTGTTGTTTAAGATTTGCCTTGTATAGCCTTAGGCTTGTTAACAATTTAGCATCTTATTGCTACAAAGGCTGTCTCTAAGAAGGGGCCGGGCATGACAAGGCGTGTCTAACCTCCCTTCTCATGGCCAGCAACTCAGCTTTAGGGGGTTTCTGGGGTCCTCTTGGCCCAAAGTGGGTCCATTCAGTCAGCTGGGGGGCTTAAGATTTCATTTTTGTTCACAACTGCCTAAGTGAATAGTTGTTAGACACTGTAGGGAGCTGGTACACAGTGGGCCCTCAGTAACATTTGTGGAATGAATGATTCTACGAAAGTAGATCTTTACCCTGTCTTTTAGCAGCAAGTAAAAGGGTGTTTGCTCAATGTGCACAACTGGAATTTTAAAATCAGGAGTTGTTACCTGTTAGCTCTCCCCTGGACTGTCAACTCCCTGTCAGATGACTCTGAGTTGTGCTTTCCAAGGTCTCCTCAACATCCACCACCACCAACCGCCCACCCCTGCAATTTTCCCAGCTAAAAGAGGCTTCAGGAGGTTCGTTGCTTTTGAGGTTGCAAAAGCAGGCAGCTCTTTGTTTCCAAGTGAATTCACTTGATGGGACTTCCTCCCCTGCAGCCCTGCTCTTGGAGTTCACCTTAGCGTGGGAGGAGGGCACATCATGAAGTGTCCCAGTCGTGTTGTAACACCTCCTTGGAATGGGGCCCCAGCCCTGGGCTTCACACCTCTGGGCAGCTGTGTCCCGATGCTCAGATTAGGGGGGAAAGGGGAATGAGGCGGAAAACAAGGCGGTTCAGATGCTTTTGAGAGCTCTCTGAGAACTCTAATTCCGCTTGAGTTCTTCCTCTACCTTTTGGCGTCATGACTGGCTACAGTCAAACTATAAACTTTCAAACCTTCGGCAGCGTTTTCTCTTCCCCAAGTCCTACTATCACCAAAGCCCCCCAGTCAGCGCGTGGCTGCCTTTGTCTCTCTTGTCCTTTCAGTTAAGTGGATCTTTGCCGGTGCTGACAGTTCATGAAAATGACTGAGGAACAATCATAAAATAAACCAAGTTGTCTTACCATTCAATAGATTCTTTGCAGTTATAATTGCTCTGAACTGACAGCTATGAACTGAAAAAAGGTGAAAGAATCAAAATCAATTTCCCATACACAGCGGTGGTTTTCCCTCCTCGAGCGCTCTCTGGGGTGACGCGAGCGCTCGCCAGCAGGGGGCAGTGTGCACCTTCAGATGACGCGGCCCGGCGGGCCCGGCGCCCCGGCCCGCAGCCGCCCGTGTCCAGGCGTCCCAGGCCTCCGGAGCAAGCACGGGGTTCCTCCCAATCGCGGATTTCCTGATTACAAATCTTATGGTTTGGTAAGTCTACATTCGCTCTGAGTTCTGACATTAAAACACAAGCACTTCCATAAAACGGAATGACGGGAGCTTTATGGCAGCGCTCAGCGTTATATTCGTTGTGAATAATGTTTTCATCATTTCGGGTTGTTGGGATGGTCACAGAGTAACTGAAAATCACTCTAGTATTAGCATAGCACCTAACCTGGGTTCTTTGTTTTGGTTTGGTTTCAATTGTTGTAGTCACCTTGAGGCTGTTCCAATAAGCAAGGGACACATGGAACAACTTGCTGCCAATCAGCCAAACCCCTCAGCGGTAGACGCTTCAGTCTCTCAAATAAGCATGTTCTCGCTTCCCGGAACAGAAGTGAGTTGTCCCCGTGCAGTGACTTAGATTTTCAGTGATAGGAATAGAATCATGCTGTGTTGCAAGTCAACTTTTAACCAGTTGAGTAATATGGTAAGCCCCAAATACTCTAGGTTTGACCCATAAAATCTCATCAGAAAGTAAAAAAAATGGCAGCACACATGTGCAAGCAGCCCTGCAGATTTAGCCTCCTGTTCATAACAACATCCTCACTCCAAAGTGGATGGGGGTAGGTAAAGGGGGAAGGTTATCCCCTCCCCAGGCAGCCTTGCAGCAGGAACCAGCATTCAAGAATGTGGGTGAAGTCAGAAGATTAAAATAGTTACACTGCTTCAAACTCTGAAATCTTACTTAAAACACAGTCTTGGTTTTATTTCAATGAGGAACACACATTTCAAGGAAACATTTAAGATTATTTTTTTCCAAATTCTTGGAGAATTTTGCTTTATTCTTCCTTCTAAGACATGGTTTCTAGTAATTTTCCCATATAATTTGTGCTTCCTGTGACTGATAGTTTATTGCAATGCCTGACACATTTTATGGTGCTATTACAAAATTTAACTGAAATATACGAGAATGGTGTGTTTACAAAGATTGTGCAATCCTCTATGTTAATAGAAACAAAGTTCCTTTGGAAGAGTTGAGTGGGTCTTAAGCTGTAGTACTGAGAGAGAGAGAGAGAGAGAGACACACACACACACACACACACACAGAAGAAAATTTAGCTCTTAAATTCTTCACCTTTGCCTTTCTCAATTACCATCATTTATGGTTGAATTCAGTGTTCACCCTGAGGTGGCTGCGTGTTGAAACTGCCTTCCTTAAGAGTTAAGGAATTTAAAGCACTGAGATTTTGGACTTTGGGAAACACAAAATGAATCATTTGACCTTGAATTGTATGTCACAATCCCCTGTTTCAGCATAAAGGCTGCATATGTACATGTTTAATGAATAAGACCCTTAAGGTTTGCAAAAAAAAAAAGCAACACCCTAGATTTATATATTCCATTAAACATGATCTTCACAGGCTAATTAGTTAGTAATTTCACCCTTGCTTGTAATATAAACCATTTTATGCTCAATAATAATAAAATCTATGTAAACCAGGCTCTTTATTAATAAACATTATGTGCTTCTGGCTTTCAAATAAAATAATGCTTTACGTGCTTTTCTCTCCATCATGCCTAGACTAATCACACAGTAAAAATCAAACAACTAAAACAGTGGTTTTTATCTCATGCTGTAGAAAACAATACAGAGACCCTGTCGAGAGCTTCCAAATGAGCCATGAACCAGAGAAGGCTGGGATGGAGAGCTGGAAATCTAAATTTATATTTCAGTGTTTGGTATCAAGAAACTTTTAGGCCCTTAAGAGGACTAAAAATACATTTTTGAATAATGAGCTGACATCGTGGAATCACAGATGAGGGCTGTGACTCTGAATCTCCCTTGCTCATCACCTCCCTCCGGCCTGTGTGGACCCAGTGAAGCAGTTCATGGAGGAGCTCTGAGAGGCCATGCTGTGAGGCAGCTGTGGCCACTGAGGCGGCTCCCAAGTGGATAGTAACCACAGGAAACCTGTGTCTCAGCTACAGGTATCATACAAATATCTTCTAACAGAAAGGCTCCTATTTGTGGTATGTGCATTACTCTAGTTACTGGTAGTAGATCACATCCAGGCAGGGCCAGCTACACAATTTGCAGGGACCACTGCAAAATCTAAATTCGAAGCCCTTTGTTCAAAAGTTATTAAACATTTCAAGATGATGCCAGAAGAGCATTAAACCAGGTATGGGGCCTTCTAAGCAAGGGCGGGCCCTGTGAGCACAGGTGACAAGCCTGTGAAGCTGCTCAGACCCAGGAGACACAGCGGCACCAGGTCTGCCGCACAAAATTTATTTTTCCTACATATTTCATCTCCCCCAAAGGTTGTATGTTTTAGCCAACACAAGAAGAGTTCTGGTTATTTTGGAGCCACTATGAAAGTTGTCAGCAGGATAATTCCAGATAACCCTTCTGCTGATATTATATCTAGTATGATATCTGAGTATTTGGAGAACTCTGGAAAAAGAAAATATTTATTGACAAATGAACATGTCTTTTCTAGGAGATACTTCAAATTTAAAAGCATCCAAGGCACTGGAAGATCCTGGTTATACTATGAAGGCTCCTATCTAAAGTTTCCTTTTGTTAGGTAATAATAACAACAAAAACACTTGTGAAGTTCTTCCTACAAAAATCAACATTGCCAGGCTTGACTCTGTGGGGAGGGGATTTGCTTCTTCTCTAATTGAATCTAAGCAATTTGAAATATTGTTATTCCTCTCTGATGGTAGCTAAATGGATCGAATAATGCGTTGAATCAGCACTACAGAGGTAAAAATAAAATGAGGGACACAAGGGATACTGCTATTTCTACCTTTAAGGGAGAACGCTGCTGACAGTACTTGAGCAGATTTTCTTCTATTCAGAAAGCCAAGCTTAGTATCCACATTGTGAGTTCTAGTGAGCAAGTCAGGCATCCCCCACGATTCTGGAAGAACGACTTGGAGGCCAGAGTGCAAACCAGTGTTTGTTTAAGGCTGACTAAGGCAGGTAAATGATCCAAGGAGTCTCGTGGGAAGAAACATTGATGGGCAGGAGACTGAAAACCTGAAGAATGTTTTTAAGAGTCAGGTTGATAGTCTCTTTGCTCTGTAAAGATCTGAGGGTGATTCCGCTTACCTTGCTCACGTCTCTGTATCACTGTTAAATATTTACAGATAAGTGTTTAAGTACCGGAAAGCTTGGAGAGCTCTGCTTATCAAAAAGCCCCCTTTAAAAGGCAGTTATGGCTGGAGTTGGTGGACCAATGAAAACATCCTCTGTCTCATTTATGTCCAATAGTTGCAAAGCTAATTGGGGTTGGTGCTGGCTATTCTAAATGACCTTGCTCGGAAGAAGATTGTAGAACATTCTGAATGAATTCAGAGTTGTGAAAGGACTCTTAGAGGGTGACTATTAGAGGGTGGTGTACATAACCAAATGATAGATGTGTCCACTGTTGGATGTGAGTCTCTGAGAGAAAAATAGATGCCAGTTGTTCTGGGTCTGCTTTGTTCATTCATAAATATTCAACAGATATTTATTGAGTGCCTTTTTCTATTTGCCTGGTGCTATGTTAGGAATTATAACAGAGTCATGAATATGGCAGATAAGAGCGCCACCTTCAAAAAGATACAATCTTAGTGAGAGAAAAACCAACTATGGCATCTGGCTACTATGTACATGTTCACCATCAAATGTGAAAAGACAAACAACTCTTCCACTTGTGCATTCTCTGCCCATTTTTAGGAAAGAAGCTTTTACCTGCAGGACAGATGCAAATGCTTCCTGCCCACCACTAAAGATATGTCTAGGGAAAAACCAAGGAAGCATGGAATGGGATCCTATAATAATTTAAGCTGTAAACTTTAATTTGTTATACACACGTTAAAAAAGCAGGGTAATATTCACTATCGTATAAATCAAACCAAACATTTACCCTGTAAAATATTTTTATGTACAACGGATCTCATAAAGCTGAACATTTAGTCTATTTCACTAATGTCGCGCTTGTACCGCAGCACAGCATAAATGATGTGGCCTGTAAAGATTTTCTCCTACCTTCCCCAACATTTGGGAAATTGAACAGTCAAAATCAGTATTATGTTACTCAGACCTAGAGTCAATTGTCCTTTAAAAATCAAGCCTTTCGTAGATTTCTGTGTTGGTAACTATTAGGATAATCTTTTATTTAGGACTGATTGCCCTGAGATATAATCAGTCTTTTCAAAAGTTAGTGGTCTTGTTTGTTTGACTATCAAAGGAGCGTAAGAGCATTCTAGTCTTCTATAGCCTTGATATGAATTCTAAGACACCTTTGTGTTAGTACCTGGGAGAATGAATGACCAAGCAGAGTTTTTATATTGGCCTCGTTTCTCCAACTCTCTGTCAGACGTTTGGGGTTTGGCAAATCCCTTTAGCACATTTTGCCAGGCACTTTCCCCATAATTTTTTAAACCCATGTGTGTTTCAAGAGAAATTTAATCTACATGTCTCTGGTTCATTTACACTTAGCTCATCAGAATGTTATTTTGCTGGAGTTCTTTCATTGTCTGGGAGACTGGTGAATCCTCCAGCAAACTCTAAACTTTTTCTGTCACAATTTCTGAGAATAAACAAAATCTGAACTTTATAATTCCATTTTCTCAGGAACCAATCGTTCTAGGAGCTATTTGAAATACCACAGTGTTCACAGCCTTTGATGCTGGTGTGTCAGCCAAATTTGTCAGGCCTGGAGTAATAATAAGAAAAAGAACTTGATTTAAAGATAACTTTTAAGATAAATATCAACTCTAAAGAAAGAGTTTCTGAAAATGGGATATTTAGAGAAGTTTGATAATCTCCAAATATCCTACCTACTATAAAATTATTAGTAATTGATTAAAAATATTCATTAAATCGACTTGAAATTGATTCATTTGAAATACTTAAAGAAAGTAAAAAAGAGTTAGAAACTTTTTTCCTCTATCTAATGGTACCTTAAATTCGCTTCTGAGAATCACTGCAGTGCACCTTGCGTGTTTTATAAAGCAAAGTGGTTACTCTGTCTCCTAAAAAGCAATTTCAGCATCTACTGGCAGTGCTGAATGACCTACTAGGGACCCTCTGCTCAGAGCCAGAGAGCCTGCTTCCCACCCCCTGCACTTTTGTATGACTTGAAGATAATTGTAAGCACCCTCTAGAATCTTACCTTGTATAAAATTGGGAAAACCAGGCGTGCACTACTCATTTGAAGATATTTTTCAGGATAAAATGAAATAATAAAAAGTACTTTAAAATTTTTATGTGTGAAGCATATTTCCCTAATGGTACCTCTCAAACTATTTTTGGTGAAAGTTTTTTCTCCTTCTCATCACATCTGGGAACAAACAGCTTGTGGACTGGTGCTGGTCTGTGGCCCACGCTTTGAGCAGCTTTGGCATTCAGAGCAGGGAGAACCCACCTGTTCTTGTCCCAAGGATGTTCTGCGTCCAGCACCTGGCATGGATGGTCCCAGCACCATGTCACGCTGTGGTTTTGAATTGCCATTTCTCTCCCTGCTTTCCTAGATACAGTAGCTCCATTGATGAGACATATTTCTGAGTATTTCACATTTAGATTTTCACTGATGCTCTTTTGGGCTTCATGCCTTGGCATCATCTTAGATTCTGCCAGCTCCCTTACCCCAGTTCCCATAACTTAACTTCTCAGGCATCTCTCCTCTCCTCTCTGTTCCTGTTGCTACCCTTCTGGGCAGGTTTTCTTGCTTGGACCATTACCAGCCTTTGTCCGATCTAAGCTACTCTTCACCTAACTGTATCAGTCCTTTGCTCACAGACCTTCTAAGGCTCCCTGTTGTCTGTCAGATGAGTACTGCCTGTCTTCCTCTCTCCTGTCTTTTAGCCTCATCTCTTATGCTGTCCTCTCAGCCTAAAATATTCCCCACCTCAAATATCCGGACATTTGCATCCTCTCCATTTTTCCAGACTTATGCCAAACACCGTCTTCCCTGTGAAGCCTCGGTCAGGGGATGTGCTCTGTCCCTTCCTGTGACAGTCTGTACCCCTCACCTGACACAGGTGCTCTTCTGTCCAGCTGTACGGTACTTTGTGGGTTAGATTTAACAACTTCCCTCTGCTCTTCCCCACCCCCACCCCAACTCAATTGTGAACAATTTGAAATGAGGGGTCACACTAATCTTTTAAATAAAAAGGGATTATTATTAGTTACTAAATAACATAAATTCCCTTTGCCATAAAAAGAAAGTTCAAGTAATATGGAGGAAATTAATGGTCCCTTGATCATTTCTCCTAATCTCAGTCTCTTGGGTAACCATGATCATGTGTCAGGTGTTTGGTGGTTTAGGGTGCATTATTTGAGAACTTTTCCCTTGCTATCTATTTACATATATGGCTGTTGAAATATCTTTATTTTGTGAACACAAGTGAAGAGCTATATAAGTGTCAGCTATTACTACTTTTGTCTGCGACTTATTCTTTTCATTCGGCAATATGCCTCGGAGATTGATATGTCTTGGAGGTCTGTTCCTGTAAGTACCCATAGATCTACCTCAGTTTGTAACTGCCCCACAGCATTCCAGGAATGGATGTAACCAAGCGTTTAACTGCTACCCTGTTGATGGACACAAGAATTGTTTCTACCTCCTTGTTATTACAAATATCGGTGTCTCTCTTTTCTAGAACTTAGCACAATGCCTTGCACACGTGAGTACTCGATAAATACTTGTGGAATGGACCAAACCAAGGAGTTCCAAGTTCGTTTGAGTTGTTAACTTTTTAAGAGATTAGGAGTGAGAATCCTTTGCGGTGACCTACAGAAATTTCCTGGAGGTCGACTCATATTTATACTTCACAGTTACGGTGAGATGTGAAGAATGTAAGGATCCTTTCAAGGAGCTGAATGAAAATTAGAGAAGTAGAAATGAAGGCTTAGGAAGAAAGGCTAAAATGAGGCTGAGAGTGAACTTGATGACATTCTGCCTATGTGAAGATCAATGTTCTCTCCATACAGAGACAGAGGCAGGAGAGACTTGTTAAATTGGGTTAACTTGAGGATTGTTAGACCTAGGATAATTGTGAATTCCCGCTCCTGGAGACTTTGAAAAGCAAATTTGTTTCTCCTCTTTAGGAAGCAGTGTCTAAAGAGCGTGTTCCTAAAGATAGATAGGACCACAACGACAACACACGCCCTTTAGGAAGAATGTGTTGTCATTGTGGTCTTATATAATTGCAAGGAGCTAGATTAGATAACTTCTTAGGGATCTTTCCTGAAGCAGAACTTAATAGCTCTTCATGCTCTCCTTAAATCCTTGGCTTGTGCTATTGTGATTGATTCAGCAGACTCCAGATTCCTAGGGGGCCTGATAATTATGTTAATGATCAGTGAAATGTGACAGTTCCTTCAGGTCTTCTATTCCATTGTATTGTTCCTAACTTCAGATTTTTTTCACCTTTTAACTCTCTTTCCCTGGAAATAAGTTCTTTCAGGTAGGTTGGTCCTTGAAGTCTGCCATTTACTTCTTCCATCTTTATTTAGGCTACAGTTCCATCAGCATCAGTGGCTTGGGTAATGGATGGATTTTGAATACAGGCCTAATCTTAGAAATATATATTCATGTGTCAGACCCATGTCTTAAAAGACTGTTAAGTTACGTTCTCTATATATTCAGGTTTTGTTTCCCAAACATCAGTTACTCCATCATCTCATCTCAGAGTAACTGACTAGCTGGGAGTGAAGCTCATTCTCTCGGTGGCCCCGGCTGTTTGCCTCAGCCCTTGGTATTGCATAATTGACCCACATTTTTGACAACAGCTGCTACTTCATGCTTTTCTCTTCTTAGTCCTTCTCTGATTCTCTGGAGGGACAAATTGGGGTTTGCACTTTCAGCACTTCAGCACTTGTTAGTCTAAGGCTGTTGGAAACCTGGGAAAGCAGCACTGTATTAGTCAATCATGGCTTGCTGTTCATTTATTGTCATTATTGCAGCTCATAAGTTTTGATTTAGGCTTAAATTTTCTCTTAAGGAAGAAAGCGACTTGTGGCTCCATATTGTTAATTGAGGGACTCAGTACACCCTTGATGTGCTCAAATCATAGCTCAGATTCAGTGGTGATCAAGGCAGTGACCCCTCCTGTCTATGATACCTACTCTTCCTCGTGCATGCTTCTCTCTCCCCCTTTTCATTGTCTAAATAGCAGCCCTGGAATACATTTCACATATAAATTTTATACATAAAAGTGGTAAAGTTTGTAAAGAATTTCCCCCCAGAAGCAACATTAACAGAGAGGTTTTGATTCCTAGCTGATGGACAACTTCAAAAAATTATCTTGAAGAGTCTTTTTGATAGATCATAAGTGATTTCTAGTAGGGCAAGGAAGAGAGGATTAGAATCTTGATGGCTGGCACCAGAATTCTTCCCTAGCTGAACACTGTCCCTAAAAGGAAACCCGTTTAATAAGATTCCAGGGTAAAAAGTGAGCCCCTGAGGGCAGGGCTTGCTGAAGGAGGAAAAAAAATAGATAGTGAAACTGTTTTACTGAGAAATAAATAGGCGTGGGATGGAAATGAGGGCCAAGCCAGGGAATGAGGCTGAGGAACTCAAGAACAGGGATTTTGTATATTTAATTTAAGGGGTTTGCCTTTATTTATTTATTTATTTGTGAGTGAATGAATGACAGGGTCTTACTCTGTCACCTGGGTAGAGTGCAGTGGCATCATCATAGCTCACTGCAACCTCAAACTCCTGGGCTCAAGCGATCCTCCTGCCTCAGCCTCTTGAGTAGCTGGGACTAAGGCGCACGCCACCAGACTTGGCTAATTTTTCTATTTTTTGTAGAGATGGGGTCTCGCTATGTTGCTTAAGGTGGTCATGAACTCCTGACCTCAAGCGATCTCCCTGCTTCAGCCTCCCAAAGTGCTAGGATTACAGCATGAACCAGCATGTCTGGCCAGGTTTGCCTTTATATGTTCAACCCCCCTGTTATTGATAATTCAATAAAATCTGTTATTTATGTAAGAGACTTGTGACAGTGGTTGTTTTTAATTGAGGAGCTAGGCCAAATTCTGTTTCTGGATCAACAAAACAAGGGAAAAAGACAAGGGGCAGACAGTGAGATAATCCCTGCAATGGAATTCAATTAATTCCATTTCTCTTGCCCCCCTCTGGAATTCGCAGAAGACTTGGAGAGGGATTAGACTTTTCCAGGCAGAGAACTGGGGTTCTCGAAAACCACATCTGTATCTTATAGGGAAGGAAAAGCTCAACTGACACCCAGGCTGTGGGTGTTTATACTGTGTAGTACAAAGCTTTCTGAAATGGATAAGATCTAATTAGAGGAATAATATAGTATGGTGGGTAGAGTGGTGCTTACCCCCACTCCTCCTAAAAAAAAAAGGGTATATTTATTTGAAACCTGTGAATGTGACCTTGTTTGAAAAAAAGTGTCTTTGTAGATGTAATTAAGTTAGGGATCTCATGATGAGAACATCTTGGATTAGTTTGGGCCCTAAATCCAATGGCAAGTGTCCTTATATGAAAAGAGAAGGGGAGAGGCACAGAGAAAAAGACCATGTGAAGACAAAAGCAGAGATTGGAGTTGTGCCGCCACGGGCAGGGGAACCCCTGAGCCACAGAAGCAGGAAGAGGCAAGGAAGGATTATCCCTTACAGCTTCAGAGGGATCGTGGCCCTGCCAACACCTAATTTTGGACTTCTGGCCTCCAGAATGGTATGAGAATACATTTCTGCTGTGTTAAGCTACCTAGTTTGTGGTAATTCGTTGTGGCAGCCCTAGGAAACTAATACACATAGTAACCCACCAGCCAGATCCAATCTCATATCATCCTAGGACGCTCTTCTCTTTATCAGTCTTGCTTAATTTTTACTGCAGGCAGTCAAGAGCTGAAGAACAGTTTCTATGGGGTCATAGAATTCAAAATTCCTTGGAAACATTTTGTTAGGCTCTTTTTGTAGGAAAATTAAGTGGTTTTTTGTTTTTTTTTTTGCTTTATCAATGATTCCAAGGATGATGTTGCCTTACCCAGTAAGTAGCACATTGGAGAGTCAGTTGTGAATCTTCTGGCTGCATTTGTGAGTGGGATCTTGTTCTTTGAACATGACTGGGCAAGGATGTTCATGCACTGTTGATGACAAGTGCTGGAAGTAATAGTGTGGGTTTAATCAGCCAAGCCCTGGAAGTGAAGATTGTCCTTGGAATAGCTGTAAGTCAAGCCTTGCCCTCCCAGCCCTCATCACCTCATGGGAAGGAGCTGGTGCTACTCAGTTGTGGTCTGTATTACCACTGACACTTAAGTTCCTTCTTAGGGGAAAGGTCTTATGAAGACTTGGAAGTAGTCCCTGTTGGTTATATATTTTTTCATGGAACAAAAACAGCAAAGGCCTTGCCATTCGTGAGGAAGCAAAAAATCTCTCCCTTGTACTGTGAACATTTGCTGCCAAGAGAGTCTATTGCTTCTGAGCAATTCTAAAGAAACATTGGAGAAAGTTAAAAACAACCAAGAAGCACAAGGATGGAAGTTTGGGAAGAAAAGGTACAGAATAAGGATGAACACTAAAATCATTGAAATAAGTACCGAACTCATATACAAATGTAATGTAAAACTTCATAAAAACACCCTCTGTTGACAGGAAGCTGAAGTGTCAGTGATGCAGACGAGACACACTGTCATGTCTTACTGAGAAAGTGCTGTCTCCTGGAGCTGCTACGCCTTTTTGTGTTCCGCAGCTGGCACAGAGGACACAGAGATGCTTGAAGGAGTGAATGAGGTCGTATCAAGGACTCAGGCTGTGTCATAGTTTCTGTGGCTCTTTGAGATCCTGACAGAATATTTTTTGCTTTTTGCCTATTTCCGCACTCCTGGCAAAGTTCCGTATGGGGGAGATTGCCCACAACAACAGACATTCGTCACTCCGACACCTAACACTCCAAGAAGCGAAACAGAACAGCTCCGCGGTGAGGAAAACTACAGGAGTCAGAGCTTTGCAAAGCCCTTAATTAGGGTCAGAGTAGCCTTAGCCATTTCCCTTCTATGTCTCTTTTGATCCATAGCTACCAACTTGTTGCTTTTTTTCAACAGGATTTAATACTTACATTTATCCTGGAATTATCCAGGAAACTGCTAATTTTATTTGTCCGCTCAGCCTGTTATTTCAGGTTAAATCTATAAAGGCAAATTATTAGGGCCGTAACCCTAATCCCACCAATTTTCTCAGGCCTCGTGGTAAATAGTATTGTAGTAAAGTCCTATTTAAGCAGCTCTTGAATAATCAGAAGGCTCCATTAATCTGAAGTGTTTTTACTACACTCCATTATTTTGGGAGGGAATGGGGAAAAGTGATGGAATCAGTGAAACAACTTTGTCACGCACGGGGAGTTAAAGAAAAGTAAAACACCTTTCAGGATGTGCCCTCTACATTTTATTCATTTATAGATGATATAATCATACCCAGAATCATTGAGAATTGGGGCTAGAAAAGGCCTTACAAAATGTTATCTAGTTCAACCATCTTTCTTAGTAAACGCAGAAACAGGGAGCAGGATGTAAATTGCAATGTCCAAAGCCTCCAGCCCATCGGTGGCAGAGCTGGACGTGGATCATCGGCCTCTCTGTTCCCAAGTTGACTGTTTTATTCAGTGTAATGGCTCGGAGCAGTTTCTACATCATCATTTGCCAAAATAAATTTTCACTGTCTTCCTTATACTTCCTAGTAAAGCAGGAAAATTAATTAATAAATTTTTGAAAGGACCGTGAAAACAGTTTTCTACTCAATCTTGAACTAAAGAGAACTATCAATTTTCCAGAATATGCTGCTTTGCTCTGAAATCAGCTGTTTGTGTTTCTTGCCTTTTTAAAAAAATTTCTGAATTGTTTATTTCTAAAATTTCCCATTTAATATTTTGGATCGAGGTTGACTGTGAGTAACTAAACCTGTGAGAAGTGAGACTGCATTTAAGGGGTGACTACTGTATTGAATCAAAATGAGTAAACTGAAAAGCAGCCTTCAAAATTTCTATAACAATCAGAACAAAGTAATGAAAATGTATTATTTAATTAAAATGTAATAAATAAATATATTAAAATATTGCAATAACTTAAAAATAGATTCTTTTTTTGATTTTTAAAAAATTTATTATTTCAGAATATTATGGGGGTAGAAACATTTTGGTTACATAAATTGCTTTTGTACCATTGAGTCAAAGTTACAAGCATGCCCATCCCCCAAATAGTGTGCATTGTACCCGTTAGGTGTGAGTTTACCCACCTCCTCTTCCCCCTCCCACCTGCTTGATTTCTGATGAATATTATTTCCATATGTGCACATACGTGTTGATTGATTAGTTCCAATTTAATGGTGAGTACATATGGTGTTTGCTTTTCCATTCTTGTGATACTTCACTTAGAAGAATGGTCTCCAGCTCCATCCAGATTAATACAAGAGGTAGTAGTTCACCATTTTTTTATGGCTGAGTAGTACTCCATGGTATACATATACCAAATTTTTTTAATCCACTCATGTATTGATGGGCACTTGGGTTGTTTCCACATCTTTGCAATTGTGAATTGTGCTGGTATAAACATTCAAGTGCAGGTGTCTTTTTTTATAGAATGTCTTTTTTGCCTTTGGGTAAATACGCAGTAGTGGGATTGCTGGGTCAAATGGTAGGTCTACTTTTAGTTCTTTGAGGTATCTCCATATTACTTTTCATAGAGGTTGTACTAGTTTGCAGTCCCACCAGCAGTATGAGTGTTCCTTTCTTTCTGCTTCCCTGCCAATGTTTGTTGTTTTGGGATATTTTGATATAAGCCATTCTCACTGGAGTTAAGTGATATCTCATTGTGTCTTGCCTTTTTTTTTCTTTACTAGAGGCAATATAGGTCAGGATCCTGTTTTACATGTGGGATAAGTTTCTAAAGACTTCAGGTAATTCAGGACTAATACTCCCATTGGATGACATGTGAAGTGAAGACAGCACATTTTGGGGGAGGGTTAATCTGCTCTAAGGGCTCATTCCTATGCCCTTATTTGGATAGACATTTTGCCAGCTCTCTTCTACTCTTTTCCATTATCCTTGCCCCACTGGCTCTCCTTACTAGCTATGTTACCTTGGACAAGTAACTTAACCTCTCCATGCCTCAGTTTCCTCATCTATAAAGGTGATGATACTATGTACCTCCTAGGGTTGCTTTCCCTTGTAGGGATGATTAAGTGAGATAATTGCTTGTGTATCATACGGGATTGGGTTTGGC
The DNA here is from genome assembly GCA_023783475.1 of Daubentonia madagascariensis. NCBI lineage: Eukaryota > Metazoa > Chordata > Mammalia > Primates > Daubentoniidae > Daubentonia > Daubentonia madagascariensis. The sequence continues at coordinate 11,265,335 of JAKFHU010002088.1, forward strand.
TGCATATATACAACACAAAATAACAATGGCTCAAACTAGGTAGAAATGTGTTTCTTGCTTGGATTTAAAGAAGTCTGAAGGCAGGCATGCAGGGCTGGTGTGACAGCTTCAACAGGACTCAGAGGTGTGTTTCTGCTCTGCGGCCCCTGTACAGGCAGAGCCACCGTCCCTGTACCCATGGCCCTCCCTGCCCTCTGGTGGTCACATCCTCTGCAGCCTCCCAGCATTCCTGTGCCACCTCGGGCTACCTAGCGCTCCTCGGCCAAGCGTTATTTCACCTGGGGAGTTTCTTTCTCCTGTAACCGTGAGAACTTCCATTTGGAAAGAAGGAGAATATAATTTACACTTAAGTATTGGTGGTGGATAGACTTACTGGATTTGCATTTCTGCTGCTCAGTTCACAAGAATGTTGAAAATTAATAGTGGGTATGTTTTGGGAAGAGCAGATCATTCCTGTCCCCTTCAATGCCATGACATAGAGACTGCCTACAGTGACAAACTACTTAGTAAAGTTTGCTTCTACAGTTTTACAAATGATCTCTATTTCAGACATTTAGCATCAAATATTTGGAAAATCAAGGCTAAAATAAGGGGCACCAAAAATGAGATTCTTTTAAAATCCTTTTGAAAGAAAAGAGAGACTTTTAAAATCTTTTTCACAATCTACATGGTAACATGTGCATGTTTAGAGGATGTTGTTTATATTTTTTATGTAGGAAATGTGAGGTCTGGGAAGGAGAATAAATTTTTATTTTTTTATTTTTTTTAAGACAGAGTCTCACTTTGTCACCCTGGCTACAGTGCAGTGGTGTTATCATAGCTCACTGCAACCTCAAACTCCTGGGCTCAATTGACCCTCCTGTCTCAGCCTCCCAAGTAGCTGGGACTACAGGCACACACCACCACGCCTGCTGATTTTTTTCTATTTTTTGTAGAGACGGTCTCGCTCTTGCTCAGGCTGGTCTCCCAACTCCTGACTTCAAGCGATCCTCCCACCTTGGCCTCCCACGGTGTTAGGATTACAGGTGTGAGCCACCACACCCAGCCAAATTTATTTATAATAGTTAAATGCCTACTTGGGATTTTTTAGTGTCTTAAAACATAATATATTTAATAGTTCACTGTTGAACAACTCTGGGGGATTTAGAGGTGCTGACCCATGTGCAGTCAAAAGTCCAAATATAACTTTTGGCTCCCCCAAAACTTAACCACTAATAACCTACTGTTGACTGGAAGTTTTACTGATAGCATAAACAGTCGATAAGCACATATTTTGTAAGTTATATGTATTATATATTGTATTCTTACAATAAAGTAAGGTAGAGAAAAGAAAATGTTATTAAGAAAAGTATAAGGAAGAGAAAATACATTTACAGTACTGTATTGTATTTATTGATACTGTAAGTTTGCATCATATGTTTACAAGATAAATTGTCTGTCTGAAGTGGTGGGCAACTGCAGCTGCAGACCTCAATCTATGGTACATATCAAGCAACTGAACTTTTTCGTGTAGTGTCCTGACTTTTCTCTGCTTCTTAGGAGCACTTCCAGCATTACTAGTGGCACTTTGTATGGGTCCCATGGTGTTATTCAAGGTTTATTGCACTAAACACGATGAAAAATACACAAGAACTGCGAGAGCTCACTTTTTACTGGGATATGAAATTTACTGGAAAGATGGAACTGCTCATCACAGATGATGAGTGTCACGTGGTGGTGTTTTAAACGGATACTGGCAACACCTGACTTCACCACAATAGCAACAGGAGGTGGCTACAAAATTATTACAGTAGTACGGTATGTACTATAGTTAATTTTATGCATTTATGATTTAATACTGCATCTTTATATTTGTTTACATTTCTCTCAACTGTGAACAGTGCCATGTACCGTCTGTGTTAGTGTAAGTTTTGATAAATTTTAACTTTTTATAGTAGATTTGTGTTTATTTTATGGTAGTATGATAAAATAGACTAGTATCTACATATATTTTATGTGTTCATGATATATTTAACTTTTTCTTAATTTTTTGATATTTCTAGGCTACATGGTTCATCTTTTAAGTTTTTTTCAAATTGTTGCAAATCTCCAAAAACTTTTCCAATATATTAATTGAAAAAAATCTTCTTGTAAGTGGACTTGCCTGGTTCAAGTCCCTGTTGTTCAAGGGTCAACTGTATATCAGAAATATTTTAGGTAAAAATGATTCAGGAATTTTGAGAGGACCTTTGATCCAATAATATTTGAACTAAGTATTTTTTTGCTGGTGAAGTTATTGAATCCTGTTATGATTTGGTACCATGAGCCACTCCATAAGGAGTAGGAAGGCTTTTATATCAGTGCAGATGAGCTTAGTTGTCAAAGGCCTGCTTTGTTTCCACAATATGACACATACACAGATGACAGATGCTAACAGGTAGTACAGAGCTCTCTTCGGTATGGGGACCATGTTCTATAAATTACATGCTGTAATCAGAGAAAAGAGCACATTTTCCTTTTTTCCCTCTGATTATAAATACCATGTAGTATCACTATAAAATGAATAATAAAGGACAGTATGACAAATAAATATTCATACTTTGTTTTCATAAACCTGGTAGTACATACAGTGTTATATCTCTCTCATGCATCATTTTTTCTTGTGAAAATATTTTAAAAATTCCTACTTTGAAAAGTACAATAAAAGTAAAACATATAGTTAAAAGGTAAACTAATACATGATAAAATTTTAAAGAGTTTATTGGAGCAATGATTCATGAGTCAGGCAGCACCAAACTGGAAGTGGTTTGGGGGCTCTGTTGAGGGAATGCAAGGGGAAGACTATGGGAGGAACAAGGAAGTAAAGCAAAGAAAATATTTGATTGGTTACAGTTTACAGTTGCTTTATTTGGAAAGTCCCTACTTCTATAAGTTAGTTGGTGGCTTTTGATTTGTTGAGCTTAAGTTTCTTTTTTATTTAATATAGGCATTTACAAGAAATAGCCCAAGTGAAGTTCTGCTTATGTTTGCAAATCAAGCAAGATTAAGGTCACTTACGAGTCCTAACTGAGTTTGTCTGCTCAGGGATTCTTCAGGCCTGGTCTCCATTTTAATTTACTTTGACAATACTCATGGACATGAAAATTCAGACAACATTGAAATGTGTAAAATTAAAAACCAATGTGTCCCTTTGTGTTCCCAACCTACAGTTCAACTCTTATAGAAGTAACATTTTAAAATTCTTTCTTTTTTCAGTCTTTTTTTTTGTTTTTACCTTCATAATTCTAAAGAATTGTGTACATTTTTATTTCTTTCTTTATCAATTTTTTTTTCCAGCTCTGAAAGATGAGAATTTTGGCTTACTTATATCTTCTCTTCTCAATGCTTTTCAATTTGTGTTAATTTAAACTCTATTTTTTGGTTCTTCTATTATTTACTTTACCATTTAAGATAAAATACTTAGGCCTGTTTTTTGATCTACCAAATTCAAATTTGTTATAATCTCTGTAAGAAGTTAACCTCCCTCACTTGCCTTCATCTCCCCTCTGCCTGCTCTGCTTTCTTCCCCCAGCTTCTCTTAGTTCAACCATCACTTTCACCCCATTATAATTTGTAACATTTATGTCTCATTCTATTACCAAAATTATCTTTAATATTTTATTCACATCTGATGTTAATAGGAGATAAACATTGTTGGTGGTTAATTTTGGACATATTGCTTTTTGAACCTGATGTGCAGGTGTCATCTTGGAATTTTTTTTTCATCGAACCCTTGAGTTTTTCACTGTTCCTTAACTCTCATGGCTTTACCCTTTTTTAGATTCCTTCTTTGCATTGCTGGAGGCTATCCTCAATGTTTTCAGAAAGTGGGCATGAGATGTAAATCCTCTGAATCATTGCGTACGTGAACATATCTTCATTTTTGTCCTCAAAATTACTGGTCTGAATTTTATAGAATTCTAAATTCAAAATAGTTTTCCTTCAGACTTTTGAAAGCGTGGTTCTATTTATTTCTAGAATCAGGTTATTCTGATGTCCAAAGCCAATCTGATTCTCATTCCCTTTTTAGGATACCCCATGCTTTGGCTTTTGTCTTGGTATTTGGCCCAATTTAGCCATTAAGTTTTGGTTTCAGTCCCTACAAATCAACATAGGTAGACATCAGTGTCATTTCTGGCATCCCTGAACTTGTGCAGGATCAATAATCATGTGCTTGAGTAATTTTCTTTAATATCAAATCAATCTAATAATGGTATTACAAGCAAGACATATTCACATTATTGTCAATATCTAGATCTTTACTTTCAAATATAGGTAAGCATTTTAGGTATAACTTTTAGTAAGAAAAAAAATTTCCTTATATTTTGAAATTCTATCAAAGTATAAATGTGCATTTATTATTACAAGACTAAAATGGAACACTAATAACTAACAATGATTATAAGAATATCAATTTTATGAAGTAAAAACAATTAAGAACTTTCAAGTATTTTCATAAACAGGGAAATAGATCAACAGTTAATATGACTACTAGAGGATGGTCTTTCAGCTAGATTGTCCCCCGTCTATCTCCTCAACTCAGGCAAATCTTTGGTCTACCTGGCTTCTCTTTCCTTGTACCATGTCTTGGAAACTCTCTCCAGGTTGTAAGCTGGGTCAGTTGGAGACTCACCTCATTTGTTTCTTAAGGATCATTGTCCTTTGTTCCTTGATGTCTAATGTCTTGAAAAATGTTTCATACCTTTGTCTGATGTTCTAGATTTTCAAGCAGAAGGATAAATATGGTCTCTATTATTTCATCTTGACCAGAGGTAACAGTACTATAAACTTAAATTTTTACATGAAGGAAAATCTCCTAAATCAAGTAGAGTAGCACTCACGATGAATTAACTTCAAGATCCAGCCCTAATAAAGAATAAAAAAGAGGGTGACAAAAAGGAGAAAAATGAAGAACTCTAAACACATTTGTTCTCACTATACTACAAAACTACAATAAAGAGTGATCTAAGAAGCAGTTCTCTATTATTTTGAATCTTTGGAAACTGTTATAGTTTGAATTGTGTCCCCAAAAAAGATATTTTGAAGTCCTAACCCCCAGTGCTTCAGAATGTGACCTTATTTGGAAATCATGTCTTTGCAGATGTAATTAGTTAAGATGAGGTCATATTGCAGTAGGGCAGGCCCTTAATCTAATATGAGTTGGTGTCCTTATAAGAAGACAATGTGAAAACGCAGAGACACAGAGGGGAGAACACCATGTGATGACAGAGGCAGAGATTGGAGTGATGCAGATGGGAGCCAAGGCACGCCAAGGATTGGCAGCAACCACCAGAAGCTAGGAAGAGTCAAAAAAGTATTCTCCCTAGAGACTCAGAGAGAGCATGGACTGCCGATACCTTGATTTCAGACTTCTAGCTTCCAGAGCTGTCAGAGAACAAGTCTGTGTTGATTGAAGCCACCTAGTTTATAGTACTTTGTTACGCCAGCCCTGGGAATCTAATACAGAGACTATACATTTTTTAAAAAATTATTAAAATGATTCTTCAAGTGTGTGAACCCTTTTCAGATTTTGAAGCTAAAGGATAACAGTATATTCTAGGCATAAGGCTTCTTCTAGAAAACATGCTACTCAAAATGTTTTTCTGAAGTATGTATTTTTTGCATATAAAAAGATTGGTGATATTATTAAAAGTGCCAGTTGAAGTGAATGTCTCTTTAATATCCCAAATGGTGTGGTGACAGCAGGAGCCAAGTTAGTAGTTGACAGTTCTGAAAAATTGTTTATCTTGCCCTATTAAAATTTGACTAATAAAAAATTAGAAAATTAACCAATTTTGAATAAAATTTCAGATTTGGTCTTGTATCCCTAAGGTTCATTCTATGATGATTTTTAGCTTTGACTAGATTTTTATTCATGGCCATTTGCTTTTTTGACCAATATATGTATTCAGAGTACCTCTACCATGGAGTTAGAGGTATTCTACCTCAAATCTGCCTGGAGTCCTTTTGGATCCTCCTGTCTGGGCTACATCACTGAGCATCTTACTCTATGGCTTCTGGCCAGGCAGTGAGGAACACAGGCCATCTGATGGTTGAGGTATTTATTCCTTCAGTTCCCTTCCTGTAGACTTATCTTGGGCTGGCTGAGGATTGGCCAAGTGTCCCTGCTCCTCTCAAAGTGACCTTCTCATTATGATTCTCTAATTCCAGGATGTGGAAGCCCAGAATTTGGAAGCTTATCCCTTCTCTGGTCTCTTCTAGCCAGTGGTGGTGACAGCTTACTTCTTGTCTTACTGTTACTAGTTCTTGGGAACTGCACTATCCCTTGTAGTTTTGTATACCCTTTTTTCAACAGTTCCATTAAAAGCTCTCCTGGAATAATCTTAATTTTGCTTTTGCCATCTATTTCCTGCTAGGACTATGACTGATACAGACACATTGGTAAACCTCACTTTCAGCATTGCAAAACAGTATAACCCTGTACCACCAACGACCATGATGGAACGTAGAGCTCCAGCAACCCAATATCAAAGTCCATACCAAAGACTACTGAGGAAAAAACTATTTAAAAAAAATTCACTTCTGATTTTTCAAGTGACTATTAATAAATGTTTTTCTAATAAAGCACAAAAGCCAAATTATGCAAAGAATTCATTTCATTTTTCAATCCCCTCCCTGCCCCCTCACACCCTCCATAAGATAGTCACCTTCTGTCATTACACATATGGACCTATATTCTTAACACTTAACAGAGCTTCATCCTTTAGCAAAGAGTTGTAAATGACTTTTTTACTTCTTTTATTAAAAACCCTGAGTGTGAATTCAGGTTGCCACCTGACTGTCCTCTCCTTGTATTTTTAGTAATGTGCCCATACCTCCCTCAGTCTGGCTGTATTTTGGCACTCTGTACTCAAAGCTGTCATCAGAAGGCTGCACCCTATTTAAGTCTACTTCTACTGTGGCTGTTTTCTTTTTAAATCCCTTATTAATATCTATTTCTTAATGTGACATGTACTGTTATTTTGATATGACTTCCAAAATCATAAGTAACTCTTTTCCTGGGAAAACTTCCCAGATTTTTTTTTTGATCAGTGTATTTTACTTAATCTCTGTGGCACTTTATAGAACATGGTGCTTACTTCTTGTCTTATTGTAAGGTCATTACTCCCACCCTAATCCCTCATATGGAGTAGGGTGGTTTGCTCTAAAGTAAAGGGGAGACTTTCTTGGGAAGAGACTATTTTGGGGAATTTCCCTTACTGATGATTCAAGTCCATAGAATCCTAGGGCTTTAGGGGCCTTAGCAATAATCTAATTTAAAGAGCTATTTAATACATTCATAGATGAAGAAACCAAGTGAGGCCAGAGTGCTTGCTGAAGGATATGCGACTAGTTATTGGAAGAATTAAACCTAGAATAAAAGTCTAAAAATTTGGGGTCTAGTGCCTTTTCTACTACACCATATTTTCTTTTTTTAAAATGCAGAGTCTTTAAAAATTTTTTTATTTTTATTTAAAAAATTTTTTAAAATTTCAGAATATTACAGGGGGTACAAATGATTTGGTTACATGGGTTGCTTTTGTACTGCTTGAGTCAGAGTTATAAGTGTGCCCATCAATCACCCAGATAATCTATATTATACCCGTTAGGTATGATTTCACCTGTCCTCTCCTCCCTCACCTCCACCCACATGATTTCTATTGAGTTTTACTTCCAACTGTGCACATGAGTGTTGATTGGTTAGTTCCAACTTAATAGTGAGTACACGTCGTGTTTGTTTTTCCATTCTTGTAATACTTCACTTAGGAGGATGGTCTCCAGTTCCATCCAAATTGTTGCAAGAGGTATTAATTCTTTTTTTATGCCTGAGTAGTACTCCATGGTATATATATACCACATTTTATTTATCCACTCCCGAATTGAGGGGCACTTGGGTTGATTCCACATCTTTGTGATTGTGATTTGTGCTGCAATAAACATTCTCGTGCAAGTGTCTTTTTGATAAAATGACTTTTTTTCCTTTGGGTAAATACCCAGTAGTGGGATTGCTGGATCAAATGGTAGGTCTATTTTTAGTTCTTTGAGGAATCTCCATACTGTTTTCCATAGAGGTTTCTTTTAAAAAAATTTACAGCATTGATTCTCATTAATTTGCAGTAGTTATGTTCTATAAAGTCACTGTGAACACCGAACTACCGACAATTGAACTATTGCTCTTAGGAGAATACAGGATATACAGGATTAGAGTCCTGGTCACAATATTTTTGTCAACCAGTCAGTACATGTTTTTTTTTCTGTTTAAAGACATATTATTTAATAAATTATTATATTGTTGATTCATTAACGTTGAACTCATGACCAACAGCACTACAACTCACACCTGAATGAAGTTTATCTAACACACGTATTTTCTCCATAAGGCACATCCCAGCCTTCTTGCTCTTAGGAACTCCAGAAAGCATTTCAGCACTATTCTTGGGGGCCATTTTAAACAGCAGAATCACCCCCCGAAAAGGGATGAAAATGTGAAAAGGACTCTTGTTTATGATATCAGAGCTGAAACAAGAAGGCAGGATATGGCCTTGATCACCTCAGCTGGGAGCATGCACTTTGGGCTACTCCATTTTTTTGCCGCTTTGCACATGTTTGTGAATGATGCAAAAGTGCCATGAGGTTTGATTTGGGGGTTTCAAATAAATTTTAGCAAGTAGGCAAATATGCAAATATGGAATCTGAGAATAATGATGATCAACTGTATATATTAATAGAAAAGATTAACAAATATATGAATGGACAAATGGGTACAAAAGAGGTATTGTGACAATACTGGAACCTTTTAGTATAGAAATAAATAGAATTTTTCTTAAAGAATGCCTATCTTTAAAAAACGTTTCCTACTCCTTATATTCTTTGCCACGTACTTTCTTTGCTCCTCTTCATAGCAAAAATTGAAACTATCTCTGCTTCCACCTTCCTTCCTTCCCCATTTCACTGAAAATACTTGCTGGGTTACTAGCTATCATCATCTTGCCTAACTCAGTGGTCAGTTCTCATTTTTCATTTTACTTAACTTGTAACAGCATTTGATCAACCCAGCCCCCTGAAACATCTTCCTTATTTGGTTTTGCATATAACATGCTCTCCTACCACACGGGCATTTCTCAGTCTCCTTTGTAGATTTTCCTCTCCTTGCCCCCTCATATCTAAATAATAAAATTCCTCAGGGCTCAGTCTTTTGCTCTAGTCCCTATACTCACTCTCTAGTAGCACAGGTAGAAATTATATGTATTTATGTTTAAAATTTTATTCTGGGAAAAATGGAGGGGGCTGCTACTGGCTAGAGCTAGCTGCACTGGGTTGGGGTTGAAAGGAACATAATCTCCATATAATGTAATCAGTTCTGAAGAAACAAAAGTACTATACGACTCCCAAATTTATAGCTTCAGACTAGACTTATCTGAGCTCCAGCGTCAGACCCAAATATTCAATTGCCCAGTCAGTAAACTTCTGTACCCATTCATAATGGAGTAACATGGATGAATTCACCTTCCACCTTAAACAATAAGAGAACTGAGCAGGGGGCAGTGGCTTATGCCTCTAATACCAGCGCTTTGGGAGGTAAAAGTGGGAGGATCACTCAAGGCCAGAAGTTCCAGTCCAGCCTAGGTAATATAGTGAGACCCTGTCTCTACCAAAAATAAAGAAAAAAATTTAGCTGGGTGTGGTAGCATGCACCTATAATCCTAGCTACTCGGGAGGCTGAGGCAAGAGGATTGCTTGAGCCCAGGAGTTCGAGATTACCATGACCTATGAGCGTGTCACTGCACTTCAGGCTGGGTGACAGAGTGAAGTGAGACCCTGTCTCTAAAAAAACAAACACAAAAACAAAAAACCCCACAAAAAAATAAGAGAACTGGACAGAGATATGGAGGATGTTTTCAAATTTTTGAAGATAAGGAGCATAGGTCTGTGATCCAAGGAGAGGGAAAACAATTGCAGTCTGCCTTACAACTGCCCCTTGGAGGAACAAGAGGAGGTCCCCAGTAGAGTGTGGTGGCTTTGATTTCTCTCGGTCTTGGGAAACAGAGATTGGTGTTCAGGGTATCTAAGGGACCTAGAAGTTATAAAGCGGAGTTTCAGAGAGGAAGGAACTACAAAGAAAAAGAGCTCCAGAAATGTACATAGGGATCCCATTGAGTTTTTACTAAATACTAAGGCATGCACACATAAGGTTAAACTTCATGAAGTCAGACAAAGACCAACCAGAGAACTGAGTGGTTTCCAAGCTCACAGAAATCTTCTGAGAATTGTTCAAGCTTTCAGTAGCCAGAGTGGAGAACCCTTGCTGAATACATCAGGAATTTAGTAAGTGAGACACCGGAAGGTTATGCCTTCAGAGTGGAGGCTAAATTTTCCCTAGAATAAAGGCTACTATAGACCCACCTAACAAAGACTGAAAACAAGACTTGAAAGAATTTACCTCATCCAAAAGTAACTCAACTGCCTAACAAAACACAGGGCAATGCTCTTTGAAGGTAGACAATAAAATCCAGGAAGTTAACAATGTAAAATCCACAATGTCTAGCATCCAATAAGAATATTACATATTTCAACAAACAGGAAAATATGACCCATAACCATATTGAAAATGTGTCAATAGAAATAAGCCCAGAAATTATAGCAGCGATGGTATTAGCACACATGCACATTAAAACAGCTATCCTAAAAAGACACATAGTGAGGAAAGAAATCAATAATATAAAAAAAGTGGAACTTCTAGAGATAAAAATCGTAATATCTTCAATGAAAAATTATCTGGATACAATTAACATCAGACTAGACAATGCATAATAAAAGACTAGTACATTTGAAGACATAGCAGTAGACCTATCCAAAATGACATACAGAGGGAAAGAGGACTTGGAAAAAAATACCCCAGAATTTCAGTGATATGACAATATTAAACAGTGTAACATACCTGTAATTGGAGTCTAAGAGGAAGAGGAAAGAGGAATGGAAAAAAAGTATTTGGAGAAATGATCGTCAAACATTTTCAAAATTTGATAAAAACTATAAATCCACAGATTCAGAATACTCAACAAACCCCATGCAGTACAAACACAAAGAGAAATACATCAAGACACATCACAATCAAACTTCTAAAAAGCAAAACCAAAGAAAATTTTAAAGCATTGGGGGGGAAAAAAGATGCATTGTATATAGAGGAACAAAGTATAGATTACGTCAGACTTCTTTTCACAAGTAATGTGAGTCAAAAGACAATGTGATGATATCTTTAAAGTGCTGAAAGAAATTGTCAACCTAGAATTCTGTACTTATTTAGGACATTTTTTTGAAAGGAAGGAGAAATAAAGACTTTCAATCAAACAAAAGCTGAGATGATATTTTGCCAGTGTACCTACCATACAAGGTATGTTGAAGTGGAAAGAAAACTTTACCAAATGGAAAAAAAAAAAAATATATATATATACATACACACACCAAAAAAAGAGAGAAAACCCAAATTATCAATATCAGGAATGAAAGAAGGAATATCACTACAGATCCAACAGACATTAGAAAGAAAATAAGGAAAAGTTATGCCCAACTTTATGCCAAAAAAATCCAGTGACTTAGATGAAATGGACAAATTCCTTGAAAGAAACAAATTATAAAAACTTAACTCAGGAAGAAATAGAAAATATGAATAGTTTTTATATATGTATATACATGTATATATGTATATATGTGTGTGTGTGTGTATATATATAAACATTAAAAACAATGAAGTCACCAGGCCCAGTTGGCTTCACTGGTGAATTTTATCAAACATTCAAGGAAGAATTACTAATACTATACAAATTATTTCTGAAAATTGAGGAGGGAAGATATTCCAACTCTATGCCATGTTTTTGTCTTTACTAGGATCTGATAATGTTTCAGAAACACTTTACCATGGGGCATCAAATAACCAAGTGTCCACTATCATCTGGGTTATGTTGAACCAACCAAGTGATAAAATCATACATGCCCAGCAGTAGTCTATCATAAGATAGAAATGTTATATCTGGTGTAAAGCCCAAATATGATCAGAGGGCATACATAAGCTGGCCATGAACATATATCCCAGAGCCCCACGTCATCCAGCCCAGAGCTCCCCTTCCCTAGCTTGCAACAATATAGCCTTATGGGGGTTGTCCCATATAATCAGCTGAAGAAGGAGGGAAAAGCCTGAGCTTGTTTTACAGATGGGAACAACTAAAGAATGGATGGAAGCTGCATTGTAGCCATATTCAGGGGTAGCCTTAAAGGTCAGTGAAAAGAGAAAACCTCCTCAATGGATACAGCTGTGAGTGGTGCCCTTGACCATCCACTTTATAAAAGGAGATATGGCCCCAGGTGAGAATATATCCACATTCCTGGGCAGCAACCAATGGCCTGGACATCTGGTCAGGGACCTGTAAGGGAAGGGTTGGAAGATAAGAGGTCTAGGATAAAGGCAAGTGGATGAACATATGTGATAGACAAGAAGTGTGAAGATTTTTGTATCATACATTAGTTAAAAAGGCTCAGTTAGTAGCTAAAATGACTTGACCAGTTGACATTAAGCAGTTTTTAATAACAGCCTCACCTTAACTGGAGTGATTAGAACATTAACAGAGTGACTACGATGTCAGAGATGGAGGCTATGCATGGTGTTACCAGCATAAACTCCTACTTCCAAGGCCAATTTAACTAACCCTACCTCTGCATGTCCAACTTTATTTACCTACTAGGATTTTGTGATTCCCCTGCCTTAACCTCTGGGTTCTGCAGGATTCTGATACCCAAAGAGGGTGCACTCTTACCAGGAGACACAGCAAAAGCACATTGGACTAAGACTTACAGTTGTCCCCAGGGCACTCAAGACTTCTTGTGTCCAGGGAATAGCATGCAAGAAGAGGAATCACTCTTTTAGCAGGGGTAATTGACACTAACCAGCAGGAAGATTTAAGGTAGCTTTCACACAATGGGGACAGGGAAGAAAACATGTGGACATCAGGTAAGCCACTTGAGCACCTCCTTCACCCTGTTGTAACTGTGAATGGACATGTTTAATAATCCCAGCCTGAGAAGGATATTATTACCAAGGGCCCAGATCCCTAAAAAATGAATATTTGGTTCATACTACCTGGTTAGCCACCAAGACTTCTTGCCTTTCTTTCACAGATGTCAGATGTGCAGCAGATATGAAGTCTCAACTAACTAACTACTCCACTTCCTCCCCCTTTACCCTTCATGGGCATTTCCCCCAGTAGATCTCTTATACATCTAATCCCATTTCAGCATCTAATTCTCTGAGGAGCCAAACTGATACATAATGAAACTTGCTCAATCTGATAAAAGGCATCTATACAAAATCTATTAACATCACAATGAATGTTTTCCTTTTAAGGTAGGAACAAGGCAAATATGTACACTCACAGTACTCCAATTCAATATTGCATTGGAAGTCTTAGCCAGAGCAATAAGGCAAGAAAAAGAAAAAAAAGGTTTACAGATTAGATAGGACAAAATGAAATTGCTTTTATTTACAGATGATTATGCAGAAAATCCCAAGGGATCTATTAAAAACTTACTAGACCTAATAAGTAAGTTTAGTAAGGTAGCAGTATACTAAATCAATATACAAAAATAAAGTGTAATTTTAAATACTAGACCTAAAAAATTAGAAATTGAAACTAAAAGAACAATATAATTTACAATAGCATCAAAACCCATAAAATTTGTAGGGATACATGTAGAAGCCTCCTGAGATTTAACATGACCAAATTCTTGATTCTCACCCACTCTTCCCAGTACTATCTCAGTCCATAGTACTTATGTTCTTTTAGTTGTCCAGACGACAGCCCTAGAATATAGTCTTTACTTTTCTCCTCCTACCTCTTATCCAGTCCATCAACAAGTCTAGTGCACATTTAAAATATACCTTGAATCCTACTATTTTCATCATGCTTCCTAGAGTAATCCATCACCATCTGCTTTTCATGACCTTCTCACTGGCCTCTGCTCTAATTTGTCATTTTCGTTGTGGCCATGAGCTCGCAGGCAAACATTTATCTGAGCAGGGTGTCCTAGCAGAACAGTCCTGACTCCTGAAGGAAGGCCTCCAAGGAACTCAGTTCTCCGACTTTGTTTGGGGTAATTTTCATCAGCAGAATTGTTTTAATCCTCATTTTATGATATTTTTTGCCTAAAGATTGCTTGCATCTCTGTATTTCTGTAGATAGGGATGGCAATTTGGGGTGGTTGACAAGATTCCTAGCTCAAGGGCTCCCTCTGCTGTCAGTGTAGCAAAGTGTGGATGGTTTCTTTACTGGTTGGCTCTGTGTGTGTGTGTGTGTTGGGGACACTGATGGGATGAATAGTTGTGCATTCTTTTACCCTTTTGTCTTTAAGGATCCTAACTTTCCCACTCTTGCCTTTCCCCCCTTCACGGTGCAGCTTTCTGAAGGCGCTTCTCTCTTCCCATTATCAGCTCTTACCGGAAGAGTTGCCTTTCTAAGATGCCACCTTGAGTCCTGCACACACTTTGAACTCTCTTCTATTATTCTGCTCTGATCAACCACAACTCTTTTTCAGCATTTTTGCACGTAGGGAGGAGTTTCTCTTTCCGTGAGTTTATTTATAATATTTATTTATTTATTTATTTACAGACAGGATCTCACTTGTCGCCATGGCTAGAGTGCAGTGGTGTCATCATAGCTCACTGCAACTTCAAACTCCTGCCTTCGCCTCCTGAATAGCTGGGACTACAGGCACGCACCCAGCTAATTTTTCTATTTTTAGTACACGTGGGGTCTTGCTCTTGCTCAGGCTGGTCTCTAATTTCTGGCCTCAAACGACCCTCCTGCCTTAACCTCCCAAAGTGCTAGGATTACAGGCCTAAGCCACTGCTCTGCCTTTTGGTGACTTTAGATCATCCTGTGGCCTTTGCCTCTCTTGCCTCTTCCCTGAAGTCTTCCCCAGGCGGTATGTGCTTTCCCCAAGGCTCAGGGCAGCAGGACCATAAAGGATGGTGTACTGGGATTTCATGTTTCTTTGTTTTTATTTTTGTCTTTCTAACTTACGGTAATTTAAAGTTGGAACTTTTCCTGTCTTTTCTTCATGCTGATGACATGTTTTCAAGTAGTTTTTCTTTGTCATTGCTATTCTTTATTGTTTTTCTTTTTCAGAGAATATGTTGGCATATACAAATTGACAGCAACTATTACCTCAGTTATAAATTCCTTAGTTCCTGACCTTTTAGGATTTGGGTAACACTGAGCACAAAAGGTTCTTTCCAGGAAGAGATGTATACTTCTAGAGGCAGGATTCAATTGTTCTCTGAGGGGCCATCAGAAAAACAGTCCTCTGAAATTGTTACAGCCTTACCAAGTTCATTCCCCCTGCTCAAGAGGAAGCCAATACCTTGAGACAGCAGGGGTTATAGTAGAGAAAGAGTTTAATATCGCGGGCACCATGCAAGGAGATGGGAAGACATTCTCAAATCCGTCTCCCTGAGAATTTGGGAGAAAGGATTTTTAAAGATAGGTTGGTGGGCAAAGGGATAGGCAATTGGGTCTGCTAATTGGCTGGGTTCCTGGCAGGACCATAGGGGTATAGAAATTGTCTTCTTTGCTGAGTTGGTTCTTGAGTGGGGGCTGCAAGACCAGTTGAGTCAGTTCCTTGGTATGGGCCACTCGTCTGGGTGGGTCAGCCGTGTTTCACTGGAATGCAGGGCTTGGAAGATATCTCAAACATTAGCCTTAGGTTTCACAAGGGTGATGTTATCTATGGGAGGAATGAAGAAAGCTAAAAGGCTTTATGACCATCAGCAACATGACTTCTGAGTAGTAAGCATTTATAGGAAAGCCAGCTAGGGAATAATGGCTGGTAATATATATATTTACCCTATAACAATTCCCACCTTGTGGCCCTTTATTTTATAAAGGGCAGTTTCAAAATCAGGACTGATTCAGGACCATTTCAGAATTCAGGCTGGAGCATTCTTAGAAAAGGGGAAGAGTGAAGCCTACTGCTCAGAACTTTCCCATTCCTAAGAGGCTGGTGTGGGGGGCGGGGGGCAGAGCTACCATTTCAGCCCCTTCCCATATGATTTTAAAAGTTTTATACCATAGAAAAATATAATCTTATGTTATAGAAAAATTCACATACATACATAAATAAAGGAATAGTTTAATAAACTCCATGTACCCAAGAGTAATTTTTAAGAGGTCGTGATACCTCTTGCTCGAATCCTCTAATGCAGTTCCATCCAAGAGAAATATAATGTGAGCCACAAATGTAATTTTAAATTTTCTACTAGCCATATTGAAAAGTAAAAAGAAACACGGGGAATTGATTTTAACAATATATTTTACTTTACCCAAAATGTATATCTAAAATATGAGTTTTAATGTTGATCAATAGAACACAATTATTACCGAGGTATCTGACATTCCTTTTTTTCATACTAAGGCATCAAAATTTTGGATGCATTTTATGCATACAGCACATCTTGGTTTGGACTAAGCCATTTTCTAGGTGCTCAATAGCCACATGGGCTGGTGGCTACTGTATTGGACAGCACAATTCTCCTACCTTCTTACTACCCTTAGAATAAAATCCAAAGTCCTTACCAGGCCTTTACCACCTTACATGAGCTGGCTCCCTTCTGTCTTCCACCCAATCACCCTGCTTTAGCCATGCTGGATTTCTTGCTTGTTCTTTCTGCAGTGCATTTATATCTGCTGTTTCTTCCATAGTGGATGCTTTTCCAGGGCTCCTGTCCTCACTTCATTGCATTTTCTCCTTAACTTTCACCACTTCAGAAAGGCCTTCCCTGACTACCCTCTATTCCTTGTTTAATTTTTCTTTATAGTACTTATGACTATTTTCCATTATGTTATATACTTATTTATGCATTATATCTCTGCAACCTAGAATAATAACACCTGGCACAGAGAAGGAGCTTGACAAATATTTGTTGAATGGAAGAATGAGCCTTATTTTTAGGTTAGGGTTGTATAGATCTGCTAATATTCATTGACCAAAAACTGTGATAAACACATAGGAAGATATTTATTGAGTATGCCGAGGGTTTTCCATTCTGATATTTTTTATTCTTAGGCACTGGTTTAGAATAAAACTGAATTATTCCTACAAAGGTAGCAAGAGTTGCATAGAGAGGAGGTCTTCCAGGGTTTCTTCTTCCTCACCCATGTTACCATGTCATGGCTCACACTCTGGTTTAAGAGTTTGGTGGAAATGTCTTTGTTATTAAGAGATATTTTACAATCTTTTAAAATATGAAGTCATCAAAATCTGTTGTGCATTGTATACATACAGCACATTTGAGTTTGGATTAGCCATATTCCAAGTGCTTCATAGTCACATGGATTATTTAAATTGTTAGTGATTTAAGAGTGTAAGTAAAGGTTATTAATGGTGTTTAAAATATATAAAAAATATAAGCTCCCTTTTATAAAACAAGTGTGGTAGATTGGATCCAATTGTCATAGATTGTTCCAATTTGTCGTGCCTTTCCTGTATTAGAATTACCCACCAAGTCTCTTTGCCTTGTGATTTTGAAGTTCCTCTCACTAGAATTAAAATATACTTCCCTGTACCATGGATATTGGGATTAATCACTTGCTTTGCTTTGGCCAATGGAATATGGGTGGAAATGTTAGTGTGTACATTCTGGACCAGTGCCTTAAGCCTCTGCCATTTTATATGAAAAGAACATTCCCTGGGTAGTCACTGATCCAAGGAAGATAAAGATACGTCCAACAGACCTACTGCCAACCTGCAGCCTAGCTCCTTGAGATCCTAGAGCCTGGAGTCTAGCCTCGCCTGGCCAAGTTGCAGCTAGCCTGCAGACCTATGAGCCAGAAATAAATGCTTGTCATTTTAAGTTGGTGAATTTTGGGAGTGGCTTGTTATGTAGCATTACTGAAGTGATAGATGATTAATGCACTACCTAAGATAGAAGCAGGAAGGCAAACACTGACCATACGTCAGGGAAAAGTCCTAAAATGTCCATTTGATACCTACTTGTGCATACCAGATTGGGTACTCCAAGATTTGTGGCTAATAACTGAAGCATTTGGTCATCTCTTCATCTCACATATCTGCACTTGTAGAAAAAAATAAGGGATTTGGGAAAACAAAACAAAACAGAACAATACAACAATAACAACAAAACACTTGGTGGGCTTGAATACAAATAGAGCGGCTGCTCTGAATAGGCCAAGGCAGGAGCATCTCCTCCTTCCCTCTCCAGTTCAGGATCCCAGCTTTCCTAGGACTTTTTGGGGCTGATGATAACTTTGCATTCGTAGCATAATTTTAAACCTTTCCCCTCAAATTTCTATCTTTCTGGCTGTGGACCCAGAGGTGGCCATAGGTGTTGGTATTAAATACCCAATCCTTACTATCTGCCTTTCTATCTCTCTGCTGTTAGGCCAATCTATAAAACACTAGTTGTCAGGATCAGTTACAAATCAGAAATTAAGATGAGACCATACAAAATCCTATACACATCCTAAACCAACATTCCAATCCCTAAGAGTTGGTTCCAAAGAAATCTGTCTGGTGGTTCACAACCATGCAAATATGTAGGTGATAGCTGTTTAAGTTTGTTTCTATTTAACAGCAACAACAAAATAATTTACATTTGTAGGTATCTGCACATTACTAAGTATTTACATTCTGTTAACTTATTTCCCCTGCTCAACATCCCTCTGAGATAGGCAGAATAGGTTACTCCATTTTACAGATAAGGAGACTGAGGTTCAGTAAGGTATGTTACTTGCTTAAGGTCATATGGTTAATAAATAATAGAGCTAGGTCTAGATGTTATCTCCTTCTAACCACTCTATGTTTTCATTTTCTATGATTATCTGTGTAGATATTTTCAAAATTTATTGTAGATTTCCTAAAATGAAGACCACCAAGTCTCTCATGATACTTTCTCAAGGGTATAAGATATGTTGCTTAATGCACTTATCATAGTATCGTAGTTCAAATAATATGAAAAACATTAGATGTGAAGTAAAAAAGTATATGTTATTGCTTCACTAAGCCATTTCCAGGTTGGTTAATACTAATTCCTCCACAAAACTAATGTTTTTGGTTTTTGCTTTTTTTGTTTTGTGTTTCTGTTGTAAGGATTCATAAATTGGCAAGTATTAATTTGAGTATAACAGTGCTTTCTAAAAGACGTCTACCTCCATACATCAAAATCATTGGCACATTAATGCACACAGACACAAGCTACTTTACCATTTCTTTGTAAATGAAGGCTACTTCATTTTTACATTCTTGTGCTTGATGTTGACAGTATCTTATCTATTATCTATTTTAAAAAACCCTAGTATTTACTGTAAAACACCAAGCCCCTAACACATTGAACTTCTATCAAAGAAAGCATTCTAGCCTGTTTCCTTAAACCACCTAATGAATCTACAACAAACAATGGCTTGGTTCAGCCATAAAAACAAGAAAACCTTCAGCTACTGAGGGTGATTTCTTGTAGCCAAGAGTTGCCATCTTGTTTGTAAGGAAAACACAGCCATTTTCTTTACTGTGTATACAAGCTCTGCAGAGCTGCTTGTTTGGTTTTTAACAAAGACAATACAAAAATAAATTAGGCCTCGATTTGGTTTAGGTAAGCAATCTTTTGAGCCACAGCTGTATTACTAACTCATCTATAATTGCTCTGCATTTATGAGGTACATAGTTTATTCTCTTGCTTGCCACACAATAGGCCATGCAAGTTAAAGAGCTCCAAGTTTCAAGGACTGGAGTCTTTGGGCGCCTGCCAGGACTGATCTGTTTAGCAAACAAGCTGGAGGGTGCTTATTAGTAGGTTGTGGCTTGCAGACCATGAAGCCCCTGGGGCCAGATGCACTGATCAAATGGTAGATCTATATACCAACGAGGCCATTGGATGAAAAGGAGAGCAGCACCACATTACTAAATATGCTTCTCACAGGCCTTAATTACACCACTTTAAATGACTTCTTTTGTAACTCTTTCTGTTGGTCCAGAAGACAGGCTATTAAAGATTAACATAGGAACTATTTTTCAAATTAAAATGTAGACAATGCTAATGAGTCACAGTGATATTATTCATATTACAAGAATGAGCCCTGGTTAGATTGGGAAAGTGAAGAGTCATATTTCTAGCAGAATAAAGCACATCTTATTTTCTCCAGTTGCATTTCTTTAAAAAAAAAATTGCTAGTCTTCTCTGCCCCCCCGCTTAGATTTTTGTTTCTGTTGAGTGACTCAAGGTGGCTTGAGGCTTTAAATTAATGCCTGGTAGAATATCATTGAGGCCTTAGAAGAATGAAGCTAGTCTGACCTATGGTACCTCAAAAAAACAAAATCTGGATAATTTCATCTTTTGCCATTCTTGGTCTCACATGTTCTCTTCTGCTGCCTTCCCCAGTTTGCTCTACCCATTAAGGTAACAGCATAGAATGTACCTTATGAGTGTTGCTATGTTTTAATAGAAGGTATTTCAAGAACACAAGTACATGAGTTGAGAAATTGAGAGTCAGCCCAGTATGCCATTTCTGTGAATTCTATTAGTAAAACCTTATGTGTCTTTTGCTCTGCTGTTGATTGGTTAATAATTTGCTCTCTTAAAGTTAGAAGACAATTGCCATAAAATATCAATCTCATAAAGTTATACGCATGCATGGGATAGAGGAAGAGAGACCTTGAGAACACACAGCTATAATATTTGCTAAAATGATAATGATTGACCCTAAATATAATGTACATTTAAGGAAGAGTCACCTACATTATGATGATGTCATAAAAGTACAGTACAAAACAGTTTTGTAAGTGCTAATGATATTTCAATCCCAATTTTGAGAAATTTTGGTGAAGGGGGCAAACAAAAAACAATTTTTATTTCCAGTTTTGTAATATTCTCAGACATAGTTCACCATTATAATATCGGCATGGTTAAAGTGATTTTTAGTTATTTAGGAGGAAAATATTTACTTAGAAAAATATGATCCTAAAGAGTGTGGCTATTATGTCAACTGTAATTATTTAGTGTTGGTAAAATTGGCCATATTTATTTTTTATCAAAACATTTAACCAAAAATAAATGCACTGTAACAAATCCCACACTTTCTTTTATTTAGACCTCAAAACCCTTTTACTCGTAGCAATAGACGGTTCTTTATTTTTTGTTTCTTGTATTTTGCCCTATATTTGTATATGTGGGTCATTTTATTATTTTAATAAGCTTCTGTAATTTAGGCACATAAATTTCATTGGGTCCAAAAGTTCAGAACATGGAGTAAATTAAGGTGGACAATGTGGGCTATGAACCTGAAGCTTAACTACCAAAAATTCACAGGAAGCAGAAAGTTCTCCTTTAGATTTCTGTCATGTGTTTCAATCCAGCACATATTTTTGAACCTCTACAATGTTCCAACTTCAGTGTTTGATTCAGGGGAGATCAAGACCTGGTCCCAGCTTTTCAGGGCTCCATTTCTTAGGGAAATGTTGAAAAGACAGAAAAGTCAACTTATAACTATAGTGAATCCAAATTTCTCTTTCATTTTTTTCTCTGATTCATTATCAACTCCTCTTTTAGTTTTAGCAACTAAAAAGTGGGGTGCATACAAACATGGAGATACTTATAAATAGCCCAAAGGAGATAGTGACTCCCTACGAGGCCAGGGCAGGGGAGGCAGTGAGAGCATCGCAGAGGAGAGCCTCTCTGGGGTGGTCTTTCAAGGGTCAATTGGAGTTTGCCAATCACAGAAAAGCAGAGGGTATTCCAGGGAGAGGGCTCAGCATGTGCAAAGTCACAGCGGATGGGAGAGGAAGCAGGTCTGACAGTGCTGGAGAGTGAGTGAACTGCAGGGAGCCTGGGGTTTGAGGATGCAGAGGCAAGGCAGGAGTTTGGCTGTGAAGGCTCTCGGGTGTCATGTGCAGGACTTTGGATCTTGAGGCAATGGGGATCCCCTGAAGAGTTAATAAAATTAGGTTTGAGTGGATGTATTCTAATAATATACTTTTTATTATAAAATAGAATGCACTGAATGCATAAAATGGAAATCCCAAAATACTTATGTCCCAACAAATGAGACATAACTACTGTTAACATTTTGGTATACATCCTTCTGATCACTTTTCTGTGTATGTGTATGATATGTGGATATATCTATATGCATGTATGTATGTATTTTGAGATAGTTTCATGTTGTACTCGCTGTTTAATAACCTTCTTTTTTTCTTAACAGTGACTGTGTTTTGAATATTTTCTCACATCCTTCTCCTCTACAAAATAATTTTGAATGGCTGAGCAGTATTCCATCATATAGAAGTATACCAGTTGAGAAACAATTGTTAGACATTTATATTATTTCCATGTGTTTTGCCATCATAAATAATGCTCCATTAAACATCATTGTGCACATACATCTTTGTGCTCATATCTAATTAGCTTCTTAAGATATATTCCTGGAAGTTTAATTGCTGGTTGAAGGAGTAGAAACAATTACAATGAATTTGACACGTATTGCAAATTACTCTCTAGAAAACATGAGAATTTTACTGAAGAGGGGTGAAGTTATGGGCCAGGAGACATATCAGAAGGCTGTTTTTGTACATCAAGTGAGAAAAATCAGTGACTCATTAAATGTGGTAGGTCAACAAAAGGAAGGTGTCTGGATGACGCCCAGCTTCCTGTCTTGGGTGGTGGGACCCATGGATACACCTAAGAGAGAAAGAGCATGGGGAGGAATAACTTGATTCCTTTCAAGTCCTTCCTTATGTACCCTAAGTTTAGTTAGAATGTGTATTCTGCCTAATTCCCTAGTCCTTGTATCACCAACTTTTGAACTTCCTTGATCCAAATGCCAAGACTCAAACCATTAGAAAAGTTCTCTTTCATTAAAGTTAACTAAATAAAAATGACCTTGCTTTATTCACATACCACTTGACTGAGGAGTTTCTCCATGCAAAGCGCTTTACGGGGTGCCTACAGCGGGGGCAAGAGGAAGGCTGTGGGAAGATGGAGGATGGGGGTTGAAAGGCCCAGGGCAGGCATTGTGTCATCACACCTTCCACGGAGGAACTCAATGCCAACCCCAGGCAAAGCTGCGATGAAGAGGCTTCCAAGCCTGGCATGTGATCGTCCGCAGAACTTTAGATCTAGAAAGGGCCTTCTTGTCCAACCTTCCTGTTTTGTAAGTGAAAAACCAAGTGTTGAATGTGTGAAATGGTGCTTCAGGCGAGTTTGTGATTCTCACCTCATGCCCTCTCCCCACCACAGTGCTGCTTCTCCCATCCTGAGCAGCCCTTAGCCCAGGGCCCAGGATTTAAAGGCAGCACCTCCTTCTCAAGGTGAAGGTGGAGTGAAGACGTTAGCGCTACATAGGTCTCCTTAAAAAAAAGAAGGGAGTTCTAATTACTTATGCCATTTCTTGTTTCAGAAAGGGAAGGGTGCTCAAGTTTAATCATTCATTCAACAAATGGTTGATTGCTGCTACAGGTCAGGCCTGTGCTCTGTGTTGGGATATAATGAGCATAAAGAAAAGGTCCTCGCTTTCCAGCACTTGTAGTACCAGAAGGTTCATCCAGACAAGGAAACAACCAATTACGATGCAGGGCAGTGGGTACTATGAAAGCTGTAAGAGGACAGCAAACCCAGACTTTGGCTTCAGGGACATCTTTAAGAAGGAACTGGCATCTTTGTGGAGACCTGATGATTGAGAGAGAGTTAGGCAGAAGGATAGAGGGAGGTGGAAAATAGAGTGTTCTAGATTGAAGGAACATGGAGAGAGAGAAAAAAGAGGCCTGAATAGAACTGAAAGACTTCCAGCATGGCTGGGCAGGTGAGTCGTGATGACCCCCACATTTCCAGCTGGGGCACCCTGTGAATGGCCTTAAGCTTAGGGTGTCTGTGGCATCAGAGTGGCCCTTTGTTATCCAGAATAGCAGTGGCCGGCCACAGACCTCGCTCAAGGCATGATCCTGGCAATACAGGAGAGTAGGGGAAAGCTTCATGCCTGTGCCACTGTGTAAGCTATCATTGCGTTTTCAATAAGTGTGTCTGGGATAATGACAGCTAGCATCTGAAGGGTACTTGCTAGGCGACACGCTATCTCATTTAATCCCCACAGGAGATATGTACAATTAGGCCTAGCGAGGTTAAATCTTTTGCTCAAGTTCATAAAGCTGATGACTGACAGAGTCAAATTCAAATCCAGATTTAAAACTTACAAGCAAAGTCACACGAGAGGTTCATCCTTGCCCCACCTTGGTCGTGCCTTACAGAGAAGTTCAAAGAAACCTGTCCACCTGCTGAGTATCTGCTAACCTATGGACTAATTCTCTCTGTTATTGAGATTAGGATAATGACCTTCATGGACCAAGTGATGAAAAATTCTCTCCCTTTTCTTCTCTAAGCTTCTACTTCTAAGCTTGAGCTCCTTACGTTCTGACCAAAAGGTAACCTGCATCTTGGCCAAGGCTCGAATCAATGAGTAAGATTCCCTCGGTGCCAGAGTCTTTCCTGGGGACTCAGAGACTGTGTGAAGGCATTTCAGAAGTTTGATCATTTTGGTTTTTCATATGAGTGTTTCTTTATATATTGGCAGAAAACCATTGAGCAGCGTAGGCTCACACAGCCTAGCTCAGGGTTTTAGATTGGGGAGTCCTGACTGGTACACAAGTGTTCCAGGAATGGCTTCCCTGTGTGCCGGGGTGTTGACCCCTCAGGCCTGGGGAGGACTAGGGGTGACCAGAGGCTCCGGGCCTGTCACTGCAGCCTAGGAGCCGCCTTGGCCACTTCTCCCTGGGAACTGCACAGACAGCATCATTATTGGTGTGACTTGATGTTAATGAGGTAGAAAAACACTACATCAAGCAGTGGTTTCCAAGCCTGGATGAAGGTCAGACTCACTTGGGGAGCTGTTTAAAAAAAAAGAAGGTGCCAGATTCCTAGGCCCCCCAGGTTCACAAAATCAAATTCTTCAGCTCCTGGGGCCAGGAACTATGCTCATAAGAAGCTTCTTAGGTGATTCTGGTGTTCGTGGTGTGCAGATCAAGTCTTGAAGCCTCTGGGTTGTAGCATGGGCTTTAGGATGAGACATGCCTTTTTAAATCATGGCTCCATTACTACTGACCACATGACATTGGGCCAGTTATATAAAAGCGTCTAGCCTCAATTTTCTCATCTGTAAAATGTAGGTTAAAACACCCATATTACAAACAGGGAGGAAGTACCTAGACAATATCTGGTCCTAAGGAACACTAAATAAACCATAGTTGTTATTGTTATTATTTACACTTATTGGTACTTTAATGACCAGAGTTAAGGTAGTCTCCCATGGCCAGTCCCACTTCTGTGTTTCTTTATCACTCAGGGTTGAGGCTACTGAACAACTATCCCTGGGCCACATATTTAGCAGTTTGGACTGCTCCAGTGACGGATTTGTACTTACAACTCCATCTTCCACCTCCAGGGGCACAGACTTTAAAATTTAGAGCACAGCCCATGATCCAAGAGGGAAAGAGAATGACATTAACTGGCTTGCGCATGAGATGACCACAGTTTTATTATTGTCTGAGCCAACCCAGCTATGACTAATTTTAATACGGGGAGGAATAGCACTCTGTGTTCCACAGGTAAGGAAAAAATCAGAACTTTCATTTCCTTTGCTAACAGAGATAAACATTTGTATGTTGCAAGTATAAATTCTCATGCCTAAACATTTTGCTTTGCATTAAATTCTGCCTTTGACCGAGGCTTACCAGAGTAATAATAAGACCTTGAGCTTCCAGAAGGCGAGTGAAATCTTCTGTGGTCAAAATTAAGAACAATGCCATCTTCTATAAGGTTTTAGGAAAAAACCCAACTACAGCAAATGATTAAAAGGCAGCACCACTTTTAAAGATAAAAGTTTATAATTAGCGTGGAAGTTCTGTAATTTAAAATGGAAAGTTTGTGGAGCTATAGGAAAGTAGGATAAACCTCAGCTACAAAATAACAGGTTTCAGATGCTAAAAATATCAACCATTTAACCCAATGTGAAACAATTATAACAGATTTCCTCTAATGTGTGGGTCTAAAACTTAGAGGTAAATACACTAACTTACAGGAAATAAGTCAGATCCTTAATAGTAATTGCCAAACTTTTGCTATATGTTGCTCTCCAAATTTGGCATTCCAAATTTCTATTCCATTTGAGTTTCTGAGCTCAGATTGTTTTTTATTTTAATAGGTAGGAGTACTTATATAGTATATTGCATTGAAATTTGTCATCTATGTAATAACATGTATCACTTATCTAATTGTTATTACCCAGACAAATATGTTTTTCATAGTTCATCTGGGATCTATTTGGAATAGTATAACTCCTGTTTTAACTTAGAGTTAGTTTTCTTTCAATATTGTTTCACTTCTGTATATCAAAATCATACCTTACAGCTTGACAGGTAATAAATTGTTATTGTCAAAGACCTGTCAATCATTTTGGAATATATTCTTCTAATCAACTGGCATGAATGTGATACATGGTAGATAGCTTATCAAATGTCTGTTTGGATTCTTTCATTTGGAGTGTGTTAACTCAACCTGTGGAATGATGAAACTTGATCTCAGGCTAAAGTAATGGAATTTTTGTATGTAAAATATAAAGAGGTTTTTTTGGGTAAGGGAGCTTAGGTGATGAAATGCTTCACTGTGCAGTGCCAATTCCTCCCTACCCCCAAAAGTTAGTTTAAAATTGGGATCCGTAAGTTCTATAGCCCCCTGCACTCCAGGAAATAATTTAAACTATGCAGTGGTGTAAGTATCATTGTATTCATAGTGCATGACAAAGAAAAATAAATTTGACTACCAGAGGTTCCCTTTTAGAAAACCAATTGGTTTTTACCACCATGATCATATCTCTGTTCACACTCATGATGAACAGTGGAGATAGCCCACCGGCTTCATTCTGGGGTTTGAAGTATGTTTGGAATACTTGTTCAGCTATTCTGGCATGCCCCACATTAGTTTCCAGTTATTAAATAAAATTTTCCCAATGGGTCTACCCATTTCCCAATAGTAAAATGTAGAGTTTATGTTCTGTAACTATGCATGCTTCAAACTAAGTCAGAAATTTCTCACACGTGAAGTAAATAGAAGTTTAGGGCCTTCCAGGTCAAACTGAGCCTGTGATTGTTTCAATGGGTTTGATCTTTTATGAGCTAGATCTCCTTTCTCTGAATTTCTACTGCACCATATTCTAATATAAGTTGTTTTATTGTCACTTTTGTGTTTGTGAGGTTGTATTCTGGACTTGGCTTATTTAAAGCTCTCGGAGTTATAAATTGGTTTCTATATTCCCACAACATTGATTTAGGAACATAGGATTTTAAAAACACTTATTGACTGATTTGAATTGATTGCAACTTGTTTGGATAACTGAAAATTCCTTTAATTTCCCCCCTTATATATGCATATATAAAAATACTGCAGTTATAGCAAGACTCTAACCCTGGTCAGTTACGCAGTAAGAATGGAGCTACCTGTAAATTCTGGAAGGTCCTTGGTTCAGAAAAACCTGTGCAGTTAAATGAACATAGAATAGAATGGATCGATGGCCTGAAGTAAGGATAGAAAGATGATGTGAGTGGAGGGGAAGGTCTTAGGTGGCTCTTGAGGTAGTGCAGTATCTTAGTAAAGGCACTGTTATCCAATCTAAGGCTCTATTTCTAAAATCCTGCTACTTGGGTCATATTCTTGCCAAAGGCACAAAAATGGTTGTCAGTGTAGGCTGGGTATTTCCTTTGCCTACCTGTAGGTTGGTGTTTCTTCTTGTATCAGTGATTCCACTGTCTATTCCTGAAGCTAATTTTGTCATATTGTGGAATAAAAGGTTTTATATTTTTAGGCCACCATTTTGACTCTATGTTATTTCAATCAGCCTAGAGAAAGGAAAATTTACATTAACATGGAGGAAGTACCAGCTCCACAGAGGAAACGCAAATCAGCATGTGATAAATTTTAATGAAATGATCATCATAAAAGATTACAGATTCAGTGGAAAAAAAAATCACAGAAACCTTTGTCTGTGAAGAAGCTTAAGTACAAACATCTTGTACAGTTTAGATCTGTTCCTAGGTATGCCACCTGTCTTCCTGCCACACTTTAAAAAAGTATATACATTTTCTAAAAAGTTGTTATTTACTATATTAATAATTTTTAGAAAAAAATTGTATGTATCCGCAAGCTTAAAAGTGAAATGCTCCTTAAAGATTGTGACTTTGATATACTATGAAACCTGCCTTCCCTCACAGCTTCCTCCCCTCTGTCATCTAAATCGACACTTCATCTGAGACTTAATAAAAATGTTCTTATTCAACATTGTGGGTGATTGATCCAGAGGATTTGGAAATTGCCAGTATTAACTGAAGAGAGGGAAGTAGGGCTGTCTGTGGTCCACTCCACTTGCCTGAGTCTATCTCAGCATATGCCAGGGGTGGGGAACTTTTTCATGTTGGAAGGCCGCATTAATTTAGCTATAATCAAATAAGGCTGCATTCAAGAAACTTCAATTAGATATACTTAAAAATGTACATTATTTTGTAAAAATCTACTATGTACTTAATAATTTCAAAAAATGTAAACTATTTGTTAATTTTAAAGTTAACTAACCTTTTAATGACTTTGTTGTGTCTGTTTTTTGTTGGAAAGCATTTGAGTATTTGGTTGCAGCATGGAGGTCCACAGTTTCAGTTGATCCTCTAACAGGTGGGTATCAGTCATTTGTGACCTTAAGGGCATCTTGATTTGGGTTAGGTAGGAGAATGTAGATTCTCAGCAATAAGTGGTTGAAAAGCAAGAAGGCATTTTTCAGGCATGTTGCCGAAGGTATGGGTATTCTACTGCATTTTTCTATATTTCAATTGGATCTTTCTTAGCATCAATGACTTTAAAATGTCATCTACCAAGAGCTCAATCAATTCCATCTGTAGTTCTTTAGGTGCCTTGGTGATATCAACTAATATCATCAGCCTTGGTGAGGCTGAAATGCTAATTTGAGTGTGATGTCATGATTCTCAAAGTCAGTGAAATGTTTATCCGAAATTTCCTTTTGAAGAAGTGTGTTGAAAAAAGATAGCTTTTTTCGAAATGCTTGGATTTTTATTTTTTCCGGTGCCACATATCATATATAGACTTAGTTTTACCTTACAAAGAAATAGTCAGGTCTTTTTGATCTGATATGATATCACACAGACATGCTGCTTTCCTATAGAACTCTTCTTTCAATAATTCACATTGCTGATTCTGTTCTTCATAAAATTTAACTATCTGTTCTCACGGAGATAAAATTTTGGCTAACACCTGTCCCTGCCATAGCCAACACACTTTAGAATGATATGGCAAGTCCATACTGAATACTGAATCGTTCAACTTTAGCATGTTACGAAACTGATGATGTCTTGTTGCATTTGCATGAATATATTTAATAATTAACAATACTTATAACTTGTTGCAGAGTGTCACTTAAAATAGTAGCGTTAGCACAGAGATTTTGCTGATGCAAGATACACAAAAATGGAAAAACAAGCACCACATATACTCACTATCAAATTGATACTAATTGGTCAACACTTATGTGCACATATGGAAGTAACATTTATGGGGTGTCGGGCAGGTGGGAGGGGGGAAGAGGGAATGGGTATATTCACACCTAATGGGTGTGGTGCACACTGTCTGGGGGAGGGGCACGCTTGTAGCTCTGACTGGTTGGTGCAAAGGCAACATACGAAACCCAAATGTTTTTACCCCCATAATATTCTGAAATTAAAAAAAAGATACAATGAAAAGAAATAAGACCATCTGGGTCTGTTAATACTTTTTTTTTTTTATCGGTGCAATAAACGCTTCATGTTTTCCTCTCATGGAAGATGCACCGTCTGTACATACATACACTCATTTAATTTACCAAATTCAGTCCAACTTCGCGACATTTATCTTGAAAGTTGTTGAAGATAATCTATTACCCATGTTCTGTTCACAAGAGTGCCCAAAGTGAGTAAGTCTTCCTAGAAAAGAAAATCTCCTGTTGTGACCCGAATAAAGTCTATAACCTGCACTGAGTCAGTAGCATCAGTTGATTAATCCAAAGCAATTGAATAATATATATTTTCCTTTTGAAGTATTGCATGAAGTTGTTCTGTTAAGTTAAAGGCTAATTCATGCTGCCGATCAGTTATGGTTCTCCTTGAAAGAGGCTGTTGTTTGTACTTTGAAATGTTATTGGGGTCTAAGCATCCTACAACTTCAACGATGCATTCTTTCACAATTTCTACATCATTGAATGGCTTCCCTTTTGTCCCGAGTATATAAGCTACTTTATAAGTTGCTTCAGTGGCATTATTTCCAGGTCTTATTGCTGCTTGAAAGAATTGTCTTTGCTTTTGCTTTTCATCTTTTAATTCCTGCAATACAACCTTTCACACCTCTCCCTCTAATTTAAAATATTAATATTTGTGGTCCTTATGAGTGATGAGCGTTATAATGCTGATGAGCATTGAATTTCTTTAATGTTGATACTGCAGTATCACAAAGCAAGCCAATCATCTTATCTTTAGCAGGAACAAGGTACTATTGCAATTCCCAATCCTCACTAAAAAATCTGTTTTCTTCCTTCAGCATTCTCTTGGTCTTCTTTGACATGACGGGCTGTTAAGCAGACAGAATTAAAAAATACTGTCGAGCTATGCAGCTATTCACCAATTCCACTCCAAACAGAAACACAGTGCACCGCTGTCAAAAGCTGATAACAGACTGGCATACTTGACCCCCACAAACTCTCACCAACCAGCCTCGTGCGGTAGTGGCGCCAGTCAGGTGGGGGAAGTTAGAACTAAATCATGAGTGTAGCAGCCATCAGTTTATCCCATATGGCTTACCAGTGTTCTAACTGTGCCAGTCAATCTGGGAGGATTATTTCGTTGAAATTTATTCTTTGATATTTTAAATATGTTCATTTTAAAAATAAAATAAAAATATAAAAGACAAACAAAACTGTATTAAGAAAAATAAAAGGATTTGTTCTGTAAAATTTGGAGTCAGTCAAAAGGCCACACTTAAGGACCTAGAAGGCTACATGTGGCCTTAAGGCGCAGGTTCCCCAACCCTGGCATATGCCTTATCCCAATTGATGCCATAGATCCTTTCTTTGAAATCATACAGAATTTAGTCCAAAATTCTATTGATGTAATGCTTATGTGTGTATAACTTATTTAAGGTTACATACGCGGGGTGAGTTAGCCATACAACTGCTTTGTTTAAAAGAATGTGGAACTTGGAAGTGCCATAGCTCTGGACAGCAGGGTAGCTATAGCGCCATCTGTCTTCAGTAAAAATTCTGACTCCCACTCCCGTCCTCATCCTTCACTTGTCTGCGTAATAATACCCACAGCAGGCAGAAGATTTGTCTAATGAGTTGTGAAAGTTGTTTCTTTTGAAAACTGAGCTCTGCTCACAGTAGAATAATTAAGTAGTCGCGGCTATGGTGTGAATCCATCTAAAATTGCAATGTTTGGGTCCACATGGGAACAATTTGGCATGGAGATAATTTCTGGAAGTGTAAATGTAGCTTAATTCCTTGGCAAGTGTAAAAACAGACAGCTACCCATCATCACACTAACTACCTGATGGTATTTGTTAAGCATGCATAGGCCACTGGCTCTATATTATGGATTGCACCAGCAATTAAAGTGGACACAGACCTTGCCCTCTGCTTACCTACAAGAGAGAAAAGATAGCAGATTATCGAATACACAAATTGAGCATATCTTAATTCTCCTGGTTTTCAAACATCATGACTTTGCTTGCTGCCACATATCACTAGGCAAACTACTATAGACAATGCAAGCTCTCTGACAGAAGATATAGGATTATGATTTCCACAGAGAATTAAATGTCTTAATGCCTCATCCAGGTATCACTTTATGGGTATGTGAATGCAAAATACATTTAGGAACAAAAAGAGATTCTGTCAATAATGTGAATGGTCTGCTCCATCTTTACACTGGCCAACTGTGGGCTCCTAGAAGAAAGCTCAAGAATATCTGGTTTGGCAGAGATCTTATAGGCCACTTAGCCAACTTCCCACCTATATGGAAATCTCAGTCAGCAGGGATTATCACTGGTAGTGTTAAAAATAAGCCTATTAAAGCTGTAGGGGATTTAAATTTTAATGTGCCTCTAAGTGATACACTGGATTTGAAATTGAATTTACTTGGAAATATGAATATTTGAGTAGCAGGAAAGGACTCCAACGTTTTTTGACTTTCTAGCATGTGAAAGCAGTAAGTCTAGGCCTTTTCAAATGCATTATGGTTAATTGTAGTCATTTATCCTCTCTGTTCTTTATTTTGGCGATGTCATTTAAATACAAACTCTATTTTAATATATTAATCACAATTTATATAATGTCTTTGGGCTTTTCATGGAATGCTCCTCTGTTGCTCATTTAACTTGGAAGAAACTGGTAGATCATTCTTATTGGAAAAGATTATGATGAATCAGATCTAAGGCTTAAAATCTCATTCAGTTTTGGATGCAAAACTTCAGAGAGACGAGACGAAGGGACTTCAATCTTTGAAAAACTGTGTCCCCTCCTTACAATTGCAGAATGGGGTACCCAAATGATGCCATGCATTGGATAATTTGACTTGAATATGAATTCCTTGAGGATATATCTTCTCTATGTTCTAAAAAGAACCTACAAAATAGTTCCTACGAAGAATTCTCACTGTTTCTCATGTGATGATGAATAACACATTTTAGATGGGTGTTCTCTTGGTGAAACGTCTATACAGGACTATGAGAAATCTATTATATGCCACCAGGCTTTTTTCTTTTACCCAGGAATTTACCCATTTACTCACATTTTTTGCTCAAACACATAATACATATGTCTTGATTATCCTCATTCAATTAAACAATACCTTCCTGAATATTTTTGCTAATTGCAAAATTTCTAAAGAGATTAAGACATTTTAAAAGTTTTGGTGAGTTACAACCCTGCCCATACAAGTACTATGTGTGCTAAAAAATATAGTATAATTCTATATGGAATCTGGAGACTGGTAGAAACATGTACAATTGTAGAGAGGGACCAGGTTTTTGGGTTCATGTTGTCTGATTTCCTTTCAAATGCAGGGTGTCTTTTTATAACCACAATGTATAGTGTACCTGTATTAGTCAGGGCTCTCCAGAGAAGCAGAACAAATAGGATGTATATATGCATAGAAAGACATTTATTTTAAGGAATTGCTCACACAATTATGAAGGCTAGAAAGTCCAAAATCTGCAGGATGAGAGAGCAGGCTGGAGACCAGAGAAGAATTGATGTTGCAGTTCAGGTCCAAAGGCCATTTGCTGGCAGAATTCCCCCCTGCTTGGGGTAGGACATTGTGTTGTTCTATTCAGGCCTTCAGCTGATTATATGAGGCCCACCCACATTATAGAGGGCAATCGACTTTACTCAAAGTCTATTGATTTAAATGTTAATCTCATTCAAAAATACCCTCACAGAAATATCCAGAATAACGTTTGACCACATTTCTGGTCACTGTGGCCCAGCCAAGTTGACACA
This sequence comes from Daubentonia madagascariensis, assembly GCA_023783475.1. Classification (NCBI taxonomy): domain Eukaryota; kingdom Metazoa; phylum Chordata; class Mammalia; order Primates; family Daubentoniidae; genus Daubentonia; species Daubentonia madagascariensis. Next base: position 11,298,979 of record JAKFHU010002088.1, read on the forward strand.
TAAAATTAAGCATCACAACACCCAACAACAACAAAAAACAAAGAGACAGCATTTGGAAGGGGTGTTGCTTTTCCCTTTTTGCCCTCTTTGGGCAACAGCATTTTGATTGGAATAGGGAAGTATATACACACACACACACACACACACACCCCCGGAGGAATTTGTAGTTAGACTTTATGAATGCAGAGAATGGTTAATAGAGAATGAGTATTGAATCCACACTTTGGAAAGACAGCCCTACATAAGTAATACTAACACAGGTGTATATAACCATTTGTACAATGTTTAAAGTGGGAAAAGGGATCTGATTTAAAATTTTGGTTCCTCATCACTAAGTCTTGTGACTTATGCCTGTGTAAATGGGATCCAGAGACTCTTCTAGGTTCTCCTGATTCTCTTCAGTTTGTCATGAGACTCTTGGCCCAGGCCAATCTAGGTGGGGAGCAAACTTCTTTATTCAGGGCAGGAGACCGACTCTGCTTCAGAACTTGCTCTTGTCCCCTTTTCTCTTCTCTTCTGCTCTCCCGTATCATGCAGATGCTTCAGAGCCTCCCAACGCTCCAAGCTCTGCAAACATTCAGAGAGGAAGCTTGGCTTTCCTATTTCCCTTTTCCCAACCATCCCATCCTTTTAACTTTTAAAAATTATCAAGCAACCCTTTAAAAATATTATTCACGTTTTCCCTGTATTCTTGATAACAAAGTAATTCTAGAAATGGAGCCAGCAAGTAAGAAGAGTGTTTCCCACTTTCCTTCCACTTCTCCAGACCTGGTACCTCTATACAAGAAGCCCAGAGCCTGGCCTGGCCAAAGCAAACCTCTCTTCAAAGACGAAGTGGGGAGAGAATGAGCAGGTGAGTTCTCTTTAGGAGAGGTATTAGGTCTGGGGGCAGGAGGGAATGTGGTGTATCAAGAAGGAGAAAGCTAGGAAATCGCACACAATAATGTATTTGTCTCAGCACATTGCTAATTAACTTTTTTTTTTTTGGCCAACATAATATAGGTCATATACCATCTTCAAAAGATACCATCCACTCTCTACGGGGTTGGGAAGCATGAGAGTGTCTGAAGCAGCACGTGCCAATTCTGGACTGCTCTTACTGTGAGAAATTTCCTCCTATTGCATCATAATCTTTTCCTCTGAAACTTTATTCATTCTCCTACATCTGCCCCCAGGAGCAAGGAGTCTAAATTTATTCTCTGTCATGCCCCTCAAATACAGGAATACTACCAGAGCTCCTAAACCTCATTTTTCCTATTCAAGCCCCCAATGTCCTCAATCAATATTTATAAGATATGATTTTTAGACTCTCTCTCTCTTAGTTGCCCTTTTGGATTCTTGCTAGTTTTTACATGTTAAGATGCTTGAACTGACCTGAGTACTGTAGCCAAAGACTCCCTAGCTTGTACTTAGTAAATGGAATTGTTACCATTTTGTTCTATGATTTGTGCTTATTAGCATGACCGCTGTATTTGCGTTAGCTTTTTTAATCATCACATTACAATGGTTTGCTTATATTGAGGTTATGAACTCAAATCTCCTAGTCTTTTTCATTATAATTATTGCCAAACAAGGATTCCTCCATCTTGTATTTATTTAGTTTAATCTTTTTACCCAAGTGCATTACTTTTTCAGCTTTATTGTTAAATTTCATCTGGTCAATCTATTGTTCTGGTCATTCAAAATCTAGCTGCTTACAATCACATAAAAACTCAAGGACCCAGAAACAGAAAAGCTGTAATATAAAAGGACCGCTAGTGAGTGTGAGCAATGAGACTAGACAGACATATATTTAAATAAAAATAACTGATGTCACATTCAGACAAAACTGAATGCAAAGATAAGATAAATAATTTCTTACAGAGTGAATATAAAACTTACTCTAAAAGTTACAAAGGGGAAAAGTAGTAAGTTGGTAGTGATGATCTAGATCCAAATCCCAGATGATATCAATGAAAATCAGAAAGTGAATGTGGGAAGGAACAGGGTGTAAAAATATGCCACTGAATTCCTAATCTCACATAACAAAAATCGAAGGTTTTGTTTAATTCATGAACTTGCTATTTTATGAATATCAAGTTCACATACGATTTGAAAAACTTAGCAGTAACCACCATCAAATTTAAAAAAAAATAGGATGTCTGTGTTCCAAATCACCACGGAAGATACAAGCAATCAGAACACCAACCATAGAGTAAAACACAGGCACACACAAGATAAACAGCAGACATAATCCAAAAACAAAAGGAATAAACAAAATGCTAGTGGTAAGGTCAAATATCAAATATAAAAATTGAAGTAAATTTTGTAAACTTTCCAATGAAAAGGCATACACTGTTTAGGATGAGCTTTAAAGAAAAGATAAAGAAAAGAACAGACTTAAAACAACATAACACAAACGTATACTACAAAAAACCAAAAAATTGCAACAAAGGGCAGACATGGTTAATATCTTTGATATTATGAAGATAACATAACAATTGACAAGAAAAATAAATTTTCATTAGAAAGATGAATAAAAGACAAGAACAGACAATTCACAGAAGAAAGACAAATAGTCATATTCATATGGAAAAATATTGATTGTTACTGCAATGAAATTCAAACCAAGCTAAAAGAAATTTGGATTTTTTTTTTCTACTACATTGACAAAGAATTTGAAAAGGAAAGGATATTTTGAATGGTGGTAAGATGGGTCCTCTCTCAAACAAATGCTGGTGGTAATGTGACTTGGTACAAACTTTCTGAGAAGTAGTTTGGTACTGTGTATCAAGAATCTTTAAAATATACACATTGTTTTACTTAATAATTCCACTTCTGGAAATATACCCCAAGGAAATAATCAGAAATTCAGATAAATATTTCTGAACAATAAACTGCAAAATTATTTATAAGAAAAACAATAAATATTTTCAGAATAATAAAGTAGCAATTAAGTGAATTACAATATGTAATTGATTCACTAGAGATTATATTTATAGAGTTTTTAATGACATGGGAGTCAAATGCCAAGTGAATAAAATGTATGATTTCAATTCCATAAATAATGTGTGTGTGTATATGTATGTGTGTGTGTATTTCCTAAATTCTAATGTAGATTTTTCATATTTCAGTGCTTCCGAAATTAGGATGAATTAAATATTTAATTTAATTCCTTTCTCAACCCAAAAAGCTATTTTTACATTGATGCATTATCTCACAATGAATTGCATTTTGGGGTCAAGGAAATACTGTGTCCACATGCTTAGCTTAAAAATATATTGCTTATATAATTATAAAAGAAATTATTTTTTAAAAAGAAAAGAAAGCCCCTTGTGGCATACCTTTAAAGTTTGCATCTCAAGTCTATGGAGAGACTGTCTTGTAGGAGTTCCTCTGTGCCATGTTTATGGCAAGTGCCCATTACCTGTCCATCTATTGACCTTATTAAAAAGGGAATTGATTTGTCTTACCCATTTGGAATGGATTTTCATTATGAACACTCACTAGATCCTACTGATCGGCATTTTGTTTCGTGAAATCCACAAGCCACTTGTTTAATAGTGGTCTCTGGAATTTTGCAAGATCACAACATCATCTCTATTTATCTATTGTTTCTAGAATCTGCTCCCAAGCCCACTATCTCCCACCTTCTGAAAATCCGAAGTGAATCTGTTTCGTTCATCTCCTGACGTATCTCTGGTTGTTCTCGATTCAATTGTTACTTCATAATCCTGCCTCCAAGGTCCCTCAGGATCCTGGGACGCAAGTCCTCTGGAAGTGGAGAGTAGGATTCATGTAAGCAGCCCATTCCTTTCTGGAAATTCGTGTGCCCTTTTAACCCATGCTTGACTTTTAAGTTTTGAAGATAATTTTCCTTGACTGAAATTCTTCTCTCATCTATTAGTATTAAACTGTCATCTCCAGTGATGTACATTTAAATTTCTTGTGATCTAAACAGAGTTGAAATGATAGGTTTTATTGCTTTTGTCACTTTTGTAAGCTTTGGCTTATCAGTGCATTAACGATTCTGACAATTTCCTTACATGTTTCACAATTTGTGTCCTTGGTTATATAACCGTCCTTGCCTTTATATGTGTATTCTTTTTTTTTTTTTTTTTATAATTTATTTTTTTAATTTCAGAATATCATGGGGGTACAACACTTTGGCCATACACATTGCCCCTGTTCTGCCCGTGTCAGAGCCACAATCGTGGTCGTCTCCCAAACTGTGCTCCCCACATCCATTCAGTGAGAGTTTTTCCCATCCCTTCCACCCCCCTCCCGCCCGCCAGCCCTCTGATGAATGTTATTGCCCTGTGTGATGTAAGTGTTCATCAGTTAGTACCAGTTTGATGGTGAGTACCAGTGGTGCTTGTTTTTCCAATCCTGTGACACTTCGCTTCGAAGAATGGGTTCTAGCTCCAACCAGGATAATACCAGATGTGTTAATTCACTGTTGTTCCTTATTGCTGAGTAATACTCCATGGTATACACATACCACATTTTATTGATCCACTCGTGTATTGATGGGCACCTGGGTTGTTTCCACAACTTTGCAATTGTGAATTGTGCTGCTATGAACATTCGAGAGCAGATGTCTTTATTATAAAATGTCTTTTTTTCTTTTGGATAAATACCCAGTAGTGGGATTGCTGGGTCAAATGGTAATTCTACTTTTAATTCTTTGAGGTATCTCCATATTCTTTTCCATAGAGGTTGTACTAATTTGCAGTCCCACCAGCAGTGTATGAGTGTTCCTACCTGTCCACATCCCCGCCAACATTTGTTATTTGGGGATTTTTTGATATGAGCCAATCTCACTGGAGTTAAGTGATATCTCATTGTGGTTTTGATTTGCATTTCCCTGATGATTAGAGAAGTTGAGCACTTTTTATATGTTTGCTGGCCATCATTCTGTCTTCTTTGGAAAAGTTTTGTTCATGTCCTTTGCCCATTTTTTAATAGGGTTGTTTGATTTTTCTTGTTGATTTTCCTAAGTTCTGTATAGATTCTGGTTATCAGCCCTTTATCAGAGGTGTAGCATGCAAATATTTTCTCCCATTCTGTAGGTTGTCTGTTCACTCTAGTGATAGTTTCCTTGGCTGTGCAGAAGCTTTTCAATTTGATCAGGTCCCATGTATTTATTTTTGTTGCTGCTGTGATTGCTTTGGGGGTCTTCTTCATAAATTCTTTGCCTAGGCCAATGTCCATAAGAGTTTTTCCAACATTTTCTCGAGAATTCTTATGGTTTCATGTCTTAGGTTTAGATCTGTTATCCATTGTGAATTGATTTTTGTGAGAGGTGAGAGGTGTGGGTCCACTTTCAGTCTTCTACATATGGCCATCCAATTTTCCCAGCACCATTTGTTGAATAGGGAATCTTTTCCCCAGTGTACGTTTTTCTGGAATTTGTCAAAGATCAGATGACTGTATGAGGTTGGTTTTATATTTGGGTTCTCAGTCCTGTTCCATTGGTCTACGTGTCTGTTCTTGTGCCAATACCATGCAGTTTTGGTTACTATAGCCTTGTAGTATAGTTTGAAGTCTGGTAGACAGATGCCTCCCAATTTGTTCTTTTTGCTTAAGATTGCTTTGGCTAGACGGGGTCTTCTCTGGTTCCACACGAAGCGTAGAATTATTTTTTCTAGATCGGCAAAAAATGATGTTGGTATTTTGATAGGGATTGCATTGATTCTGTAAATTAATTTAGGTAGCAAAGCCATTTTTACTATGTTGACTCTGCCTATCCAAGAGCATGGTAAGGTTTCCATCTATTTACATCCTCTGCAATTTCCTTTCTCAGTGTTTCATAATTCTCTCTATATAGGTCTTTGATCTCCTTAGTTAGATATATTCCTAAATATTTAATTTTCTTTGTTGCTATTGCAAAAGGTATAGCATCTTTAATTTGTTTCTCGGCTTGATTGTTATTAGCATATATGAAGGCTATGGATTTGTGTGTATTAATTTTGTATCCTGAGACTTTGCTGAATTCATTTATCAATTCCAGTAATCTCTGGTTGAATCCTTGGGGTTTTCTATGTATAATATCATATCGTCTGCGAATAGTGAAAGTTTGACCTCTTCTGCCCCTATCTGGACGCCCCTGATTCCTCTGTCTTGTCTAATTGCTGTGGCCAGGACTTCCAGCACTATGTTGAAAAGAAGTGGGATAGTGGACACCCTTGTCTGGTGCCAGTTTTAAGGGGGAATGCCTTCAATTTTTCCCCATTCAGTATGATATTGGCTGTGGGTTTATCGTATATGGCTTTAATAGTTTCTAGGAATGAGCCATCTATGCCTATACTGTTAAGAGTTCTTATCATAACAGGGTGTTGGATTTTGTCAAAAGCCTTTTCTGCATCTATTGAAATTTATAGATTTGCGTACGTTGAACCATCCCTGCATCTCGGGAATGAAGCCCACCTGATCATGATGGATTATTTTTTTGATGTACATTTGAATTCGGTTTGCAAGGATTTTATTGAGAATTTTTGCATCTATATTCATAAGGGATATTGGTCTGTAGTTTTCTTTTTTGTTGTGTCCTTTCCTGGCTTTGGTATCAAGGTGATATTGGCTTTGTAGAATGAGTTTGGGAGGATTCCATCCTTCTGGATATTTTCAAATAATTTCTGCAGTATAGGCACCAGTTCTTCTTTGTAACTTGGTAGAATTCAGGTGTGAACCCATCTGGTCCGGGACTTTTTTTTGTGGGTAGATTTTTAATTACTGCTTCAATTTCGGTGCTTGATATTGGTCTGTTTAGAAATTCAGTTTCTTCCTGGTTGAGCCTAGGGAGGTAGTGTGTTTCTAAGAATTTGTCCATTTCCTCCACGTTTTCGTGTTTGTGGGCATAGAGATTTTTGTAGTATTCAAAGATGATGTTTTGTATTTCCATGGTATCAGTTGTGACTTCTCCTTTTTCATTTCTAATTGAGCTTATTAGAGTCCTTCCTTTTTTGCTTCTGGTCAACCTGGCAAGTGGCCTGTCTATTTTGTTTATCTTTTCAAAGAACCAGCTTTTCGTTTCATTGATCTTCTGTATTGTTCTTTTGTTCTCGATTTCATTTAATTCTGCTCTAATTTTGGTTATTTCTTTTCTTCTGCTGGTTTAGGATTGCTTTGCTCTTCCTTTTCCTTAAGGATGATTCATTAGTTTACTGATTTGTGACTTTTCTGTCTTTTGGATGTGGGAATTTAGGGCGATAAGTTTTCCTCTCAGGACTGCTTTTGCTGTATCCCACAGATTTTGATAACTTGTGTCCCCATTATCGTTTAGATCGAAGAATCTTTTGATTTCATTTTGAATCTCCTCTTTGACCCAATAATCATTCATCAATAGATTGTTTAGTTTCCAAGTTTTTGGAGGAAGATGTGAGTTTCTGTTGGAATTGATATCTAATTTTATTCCGCTGTGGTCTGAAAAGATACATGGTATGATTTCTATTTTTTTGAATTTGTTTAGATCTGTTTTGTGGCCTAGGATGTGGTCAATTTTAGAGAAAGTTCCATGAGCTGATGAGAAGAATGTATATTCAGTGTTATTTGGGTGAAGTGTTCTGTAGATATCTGTTAGGCCCAAATGTTCTAGAGTCCTGTTTAGGTCTTTTATTTCTCTATTTAATTTTTGTTTGGAGGATCTGTCCAGTTCCGTCAGTGGGGTGTTGAAGTCCCCTGCAATTATGGCATTCCTGCTTATTATGTTGTCTAGATCTAGCAGCATTAGCTTTATGTACCTGGGTGCTCCTGTGTTGGGTGCATAAATGTTTAGGATTGTTAAATCCTCTTGTGAAATTTTCCCTTCACCACTATATAGTGTCCATTTTTGTCCTTCTTTACTTTTATTGCTTTAAAGTTGATGTCATCTGAAATGAGGATGGCTACTCCGGATTTCTTTTGGTTTCCATTAGCCTGAAAAATTGTATTCCATCCTTTCACCTTGAGTCTGAATGCGTCTTTGTGTGTAAGGTGTGTTTCCTGAAGACAACAGATACTTGGTTTGTATTTTTTAATCCATTCAGCCAGCCTATGTCTCTTCAATGGGCAGTTCAAGCCATTTACATTTATTGAGAGAATTGATATTTGGGGTAAATTTCTGATTATTCTGTTGGGTGGTATCTTTTGTTTTACCTCTTGCGTCATTGTGGAATCTGGTTTCTGGGGTTTTAGCCTTTGCATAATTTTACATAGGTGGGTGTCTGTTGCGCTGGTTAGTGTATAATGCAGGTCTAAGCATTTCTTGCAAGGCCGGTCTGGATTTCGCAAATTCTATCAGTGATTGCTTATCTGGAAAGGTCTTTATTTCTCCCTCATATAAGAAGCTTAGTTTGGCAGGATACAGAATTCTGGGTTGACCTTTGTTTTGTTTTAGGAGATTGATGATGTCTCCCCATTCCCTTCTGGCTTGTAAGGTTTCAGCTGAGAAATCTGCAGTTAATCTGATGGGTTTCCCTTTGTAGGTTACCTCCTTTTTTTGTCTTACAGCTCTGAGGAGTGCCTCTTTTGTGTTTACTTTGGTCAGTCTAATAATTATGTGGCGTGGTGAATGCCTTTTCACGTTGACTCTCCCAGGAGTCCTGTGTGCTTCTTGTACTTGGATGTCGAGATTTCTGGCTAAGCCATGGAAATTTTCCTCTATTATTCCTTCAAATAAATTTTCCAGCCCATGCAAATTTTCTTCCTCTCCCTCAGGGATACCTATTATCCTTATGTTTGGCCTCTTTACATAATCCCACATTTCTTGTATGCTTTTTTCCTGTCTCTTGTTTTTGTGTTCTTTCTCTTCAGCTGATTTATTTAGCGCATAGGAGCTGTCTTCTAGCTCTGAAATTCTTTCCTCTGCATGGTCCAGCCTATTCTTAAGGCTTTCCACTGTGTTTTGTAGATCCTTGAATGCTTCTTTCATTTCTAGGATTTCTATTTGATTTTTCGTAATATTTCTATTTCTTTGGAGAATTTTTCATTCATTTCTTGCATTTTTCTTGTGGTTTCTTTGTGCTGGGATTCAATTTTCTCTTGAATTTCATTGAGCTTTCTTATAATCCATAAACGAAATTCCTCTTCTGTCATTCTACCCATTTCATTTGGGTTGGTATCCATTGCTGAGGAACTGATAATTTCTTTGGGGGTGACTTTTCACTCTGATTTGTCATGTTCCCTGAGATGTTTCGCCGGTTTTTTCTCATCTGGCCTCTTGGTCGAGAGCTGGGGGTGTTAGAGCTAGTTTATGGTCCTGTCACCAGGCCCACCATTATTTTTCCTTGGCAAAGCCAGGGAGAGAAGTAGTGGCCTGTATTGCCTTAGGTGTATTTTAGCAAGTTTGTTGGATCTTGAGTTAACTCTGACCTGTGGTCTTCTCCTCTTCCCAGTGGAGTGTGGTGAGAATGACCTCCCAGCTTGGGCTCTGAGCTAATGGATTGTACTTGAGAATATGAGTCCTCCGCTCCCTATTAGCTAGGTATTCTGTTATGTCCGTGGCAGACTCTGATTCCCCAGTTGGGGTATGCGAAAGCCCTGTGCTTTGGGAGGGGTCTTGTAGCTCCTAGGGGTTACTTTGACCCTGCTCTTCCTGAGGTTCTGGTAGAAACACAATTTCCTTTGGCTGCAGTATGAGAGCTGAGTTGGGAAAATTCTACACAGCTCAGAGGTTGCTCATCTAGCCACGTGTGGCTGCCCTTCTGATGTGTGTCTCCGCGTGAAACTGGTTGATAGGGGGATCTCCAATTGTGCACCCCTTTTCCACCACTAGACCTCAAGGCGAGGCAGGTGGCCGTCTCTATCCCCAGCAGTCTCCACCGGGGGGATGTTCACACGGGGAGGGGGGAGTAGTGGCAGCTGGAAGCACTCTTGGGTGGCGCGAAATTCCCTATTGAAGTGGGCAGGATTATGGGGAGCTGCTCTGGTTCAGCCTGTGGCTCTTGAGGTATTTGGTTGTCATGGGAACCAGCAGTTATACCAAATGAGTCACTATGGCCAGCAACCTTCAAAATGAGCGATCTCTGGGGTACAGGAGGGCTGGGACCTGAGGGGCGGGCACTAGGACCGGCACGGAGCGGAGTTGTCGGAGGCCAGAGCCGGGGTAGCAGAACCAGATGGACGAGCTGCAAACTGTTTCCAATACTCAAAGGTCCCACCTCTACAGTTCCGGGATCTCGTCCCACCTGGAACCCACGGATGCGCTGTCCCTGGCCACCACAGGCAAAGCCTGTCTCGCCCCAGCGGATGAGCCCGGGCCAGGGCGGGGCGGAGCTAGAGACGCGGCTCACGGCTCCGCGCGGGCGGCTGTAAAGATGGCGCGCCGCCAGCCTGGCGCACAGCGGGCTCGATCGCGCCGGGAGCGCAGTTTTTCTCCGCGGTAGTTGTAGCAACCTCTAAGGGCGCGTCCCGCTCTCCGATAAACTCCTGGGCCCAGTCCCGCTGACTTCTAGTGGCGCGTGCCGGCCTGCGGGTTCCCGCGCACTGTCCCGGGAAGCTGAATCTCGGTCCCCGCCCAGTTCCTCCCAGCCCTGGCAGTCTCTGTATATGAGCTGCGAGTGTGTCTGGCTCTGGCACTTCCTCCCTCTCCACAGGGCTCGCCGGCCGAGCAACCGCTCTGTCCCAACTCTGGGCTTGTCCCTGACTGCGTGTATGGGGAGGCGCGTAACCGCTTGGGGGGCAGGTCGCGCTGCGCCGACCTGGCGAGCGCGTCCTTCCCGCGCTCTGGGCTCTATTGTGCTCCGTGCGCCCTCCGATCTTTGTGAAAATTCTGTACCTGTTTTCTTGGGCTGGGCGTTCGGAGTTGTTTCTCCGTAATTCGCAGTGCTGTTTTCGGAGTGAGCGGTCCATGCTCGCAGGCAGCCGTTGGTGTTCTTCACCTCCTTTCCTGGGAGCGGTACGGTGGGTGGACCCTATCACACCGCCATTTTTTATATGTGTATTCTTTTAAAATCGAAACTCATCAGAGAATGTATGGGCAGTCTTACTGAGGTCTTTATCTCCACATTTATTCATCATAATGTAGTCAGAATTTTAATTTTAGAGCCTGCCATCTCTCTTGGACCACGTCCTCTTTCAGACTCTCTCTTCATAATGCCACATTTAAACTTTCTCTAAACTGCTTTTCAAATCTTTTTAGTCTAAAGGCCTTGGTATATGTCTGACTTTGACCAAAAGTGTACATCTTATACATTAGTAATTCCAAGATGGCATGATCCCTTTTTTCTATGGTCACTGTTGTTACTTTTATGGCTTCAGAAAATGAAAGATTTATATGAATAGTATACTTTGTCAAGATAATTAGTTTAAGTAATTGATATCAGTGAGTAGCTATGTGGCAGGGATCTGCTTGGTCCTGACTACTTCGTTTTATTCCGTAACACAAAGTGAGAGCTGTCAATTTGGGGTCTTGCCCTTAGGAAAATGCAACATGCCTGGTCCAGCAACTTCAGCTATAGCTTCGTTTGAAAAGCTTTCAAGTCTGCATACACATTATATAGAAGCACACATAGGACACACACAGCACACTGAAATTGAAACTCCTTAGTGCTTCAACATGCTTCTCCAGGGCCTTGTAATTCAGGACCACAATGAGCAGAACAGCGGTGTTCCTTGTTTATTACATCTGTGTAACCCAATAGTAGTAAAATTAAAGCTTCATAAACAAGAATATATTGAACTCTTTAGCAAATTCAAGTATGTTGTGAAAAAGCCCAAATGGGTTTTTCAATGCAGACATTTTGTCGAGATGCTTAATTTGTTTGTCAGACCCAAAATGTGGGGGTTTCAACAATTGTTATTTCTTTTCCATGTGGGACATAACAATACAGCAACTTATATTGTTAGTATTTTTTTCTAGCTTTCTTTGTTAGGTTTTGGTTGAATTCTCACTTGAAATAATGATATGTGTGATTACTGAAGAGCATAAGCCAAGATATTTAACATCTGTTAGAGCGGTGTTTGCCTAAGAAAGTCCATTGGTGTGAATGAAGACAATATTAGAACTTTGACGTGTATTAGTTTCTTATCTCACCAATTTTAATTTTTATAATTAAAATTATAATTTTATATTTTATAATATATAACAAATTAATATAGTAGTACATTTTAAAAGTATACTAATAAATAAGTGTAAATATATTGGGGGGATTAAAATTTACTGATTGTGGTTCAGGACCAAAAAAAGTTGGGGACCATGATGTTTTATATAAAAGTGGTTCTTAATATTTTTAATCATATAAAAATATATATGAAATCTCCCAGAGCTTGAAACTGATATTTTGCTACATTAAAAAATGGAATCATGGGGCCTGATGGTACACACCTGTAGTCCCAGCTACTCGGGAGGCTGAGGAGGGAGGATAGCTTGGGCCCAGGAGTTCAAGACCAGCCTGGACAACAAACATAGCAAGACCCCATCTCTTTTAAAAAAAAAAAGGAAAAACAAAAAACAAGGAATCTGTTAGTATTTACTAAGAGAACCCACCCAATAGGAAAAATATGCTAGAGTATGACAAACTAATTTAAATAAGAACAAGAATTTCCTGATTAGCAAAATTTGATAAACATTAGAATAATTAGAGTAAGTCACAGATGGAGAGATTTCTAACTGTCCCTCAATATTTGTTCTCTTTTCCTTTGTAGCAGAAGAACCCATGATTTTAAAACTGTGCACATTCCTCAGTTTCCCTACTACTGGGTGGTGTGTGTGATTAAGTTATGGCTAATAAGATAAAATCAGATGTGCTGTGTGCAACTTCTGAGATGTGTCCTTAAAAAGAAGGGGCATGCCATTCTTCCCTTCTTCCTTCCTGCTGGCAGGAATAAGGGCATGATGGCTAAAGATCAAGCATCTACCTTGGACCACAAGGTAGAAGCCTCACACCGAGGATGCTGGAGCAAAAAGACAGAAGGGCCCTGGAGTCACTGTGCCAGCTCTTGACTGCTGAGCTCTGGATTGCCTTCATGAAAGACAGAAATTCATTTCTAAACTGTTAAAGCACTGTAATTTTTAGTTTTCAATTTTTCACCATGGAATCTAATCTGACTAATGCAGTAATTAATTTAGATCATGAAATATTTCTTTGAAGTACAATATATTTAATATTGCATTATAAAATATCTCATATACTATGGATTTAGTTATATACACTAATTATTTCAACCTTTATTGAATACTAATGCACATATAGAGAGGAAAAGACAATTATTAGTTACAGTTAAAATAAGAGATATGAACACAAACAACAACAATTAAAAGCAAGAGTGGAACAATAAAAGAACTGTAGTTTAGACTAGAAAGCAAACATTCTTAGGAGGAGAGAACATTTGATCTTAGCCTGAAGCAAAGAGAAGCAGAAGGAACTGGTAGGTAGGGATGGTCACGCAGGCACAAAACACATTCTGATGTTGAGAAAGCATGATGTATACACACAAAAAAAAGGGTAAATAGATGGGAAAGAAACTTGTCCCAAATTTGGTCAGGGATAAAACGTGTGTGTGTGTGTGTGTGTGAGAGAGACAGTTCACAACCAACTTTCTTTTGCAAAGAAGCTAGCATTCCTGATAAACGCTTAAGCAAGTTTCTGATAAATTTTAATGCAATGAAGAGCTCTACTGGGAAATCAGCTTCTCATCTCCACCACCAATGCTCTTTAACCAGATTATTTTTCCTGAATTCTGTCTAAAATTTTTATCTAAACATTCTCTTTTCCCATAACATGCCCCTACTAAAAGTGAACCTTTGAATTAGCTTCTTTGGACTTCTTCCTTGGCAGTATGAGAAATAAAAACTTAGATGTGTACTTGTAAATAAATTTGTCAAAGAAGGTTTTATATTAGCATAATCATATTTTGACAAAATAAAGTGTACATGTGAGGGCATAGTGGTTGCTAAACCAGGCTAAGTGATATTAGAAAGCAATGAATACTGGGCTAAGGAATTTAATCTCTTTGGTGGGGAGTGTGGCGCCACTGAGAGTGGCTAGAAGCACAATGGATACTCAAATGCATATTGGTTGAATCACGTTGAGGAATTTGATGCAATCCAGGTAGTCCTATAGGGCTGCTCATCTGGTAGGAGTGTGCTAGGGAATCCAGGACAATCTGAGCTGCCTCTCCACCACTCAGTGGAAGCTGCTGTGTGAAGGTCACCAATGCCCACCTTGCACTGCCTTGTGATTCCTGCAGCACTGCAGTCAGCCTTCATTCTTCCTGACCTACATAGTTCGTGAGTAGGGTTGTCTCCCCGCTCCTTCTGAAAATTCTCGCCTCTTGGCTGTCATGGCATTGTGTTGTCTTGATTCTTCTTTGTCTCTTTACTTACCCAACTTCCCGATGACCATTATTTTGTCTGCTCTAGTGATTTTCTTCCTTATTGCTGCCTCTCAGCACAGCCTTCCATAGTGCTGCCCTGTGTCCTCTTCCTCCTCCACGTGCTTCCTTCCTCTTAGGGTTTTCACATGCCATCAGGAGCTTCTGCAGCATAGTAAATGTCTTTTAACATATAAAATGTAAGAGCTGTTCCTATTAGCACTATCTTGAACACGGTAGGATAGATTTCCATAGATTTGGGCTGGGCTGAGATCTGCATGAGTGCGTGGGGGTGAACTAAATGACCTTCCAATAATTTATTTCTAGAATAGGAACCTATGTGTATGTCTTTGTGTTTTAACTTGGAAAATCTTTTTCTGACTTTAACCCTGAAGAACTGTATTAAGGAATACTTTAGAAATTAATATTAATATGGTTTATGGCACATTTAAAATAAGTGTAATTAAAGTCTAATTTTGCAAGTCTGTGAAGGAGAATGAGACTATATGGTGTGATTTTATCAGGCTATTTTTCTTTCCCATATCTGTTCCTTCTCTATGTCTTGTTTATGCTTCTAATGTTGCAGTTGTCACATGGAATTGTAAATTTGACTGTGAATTCCTTGAAAGCATGAATTGTATAAATTTGCTTTTGTATCTCAATTGTTTAGCACATGCCTAGCATATAGTAGGTGCAAAACAAAATTTGAGCAATTAAATTAAAACAAAAAGAAAGATGTCATTAAGCAAACCTATAGTCATGTAACAAAAATTAGAAACTAGATAAAAGTAAAAATCATACTGAGAAAATTTGGAAGGTCTGAATTTGATTCATGACAAATTTTAAAGAAATGTCAGTGGAAATTATGATCATTAGCTTTTATATTTTGCTATTTAGCTGTCATTTGCAGTTAACATTCACCTTTTCCTGACTTTCTCGATGATTGTGTAAAACAGATCTGCAAATTCTTTGACACTCCTGCAGTAAAAAAGTGGAATATAATTGCCCTCCCTTTGAACATTGGTCAGGCTTAGTTACTTAATTCTACCAAACAGAATGATGGGGAAGCAACCTTGTGACACTTCTGAGGCTATGTTAGGAGCAGTGATATAGCTTCTGCCTGACTCTGTGTCTTAGGAGATTTACCTTTGGGGACCTGAGCTGCTCTGTTCGAAGTCCAGACACCCCAAAGTGGAGAGGCCAGCTAGGGGAGCCGCAGTTGTTCTGGTTGCTGGCTGTCTAAATCTTTCCAGCTGGGGCACCAGGCGTGTGAATGAGGAAGTTTTCAAGATGGTTACTGTCTGCCTGTAATCTCATTAGACCCCAAACCACCCAGTTACCTCACTCCCAAATTCCTGAGCCACAGAAACCTGAAAGATAATAAACGGTTCTTATTATTTTACACCACTAAGTTTTGGCATGATTTGCTATACAGCAATAGATACACACTCTCACTAAATTATCATCTCTAAAATCAGCCAGATTCATCTATTTAAGTGCATCATGCTTTTCAAAGCATTTCAAGATTTACAAGTAGTAAATCTATTTATATGCTTCTAAATTTTATTCCCATTTCTTATATGTATCCTTGACTAGATAAAGCAAGGACCCTTTCATGCCAGTTTGAGAGTTACGAATATGGAGCTTCAGAACTTGCAGCCTTTCAGAACTACCAACAATGCAGCTCATTCACACCTGGCTGGGAAGGAAGTGGGATAGAGGAGGAGAGGGGGTACCAAGTAGCTATGGAAGTCTATCAGCAGGTGACTGCAGTGGACTGGCATCCCTGATCCAACAGAGTGTAGTTTTTTAGGGCAAAGATAGAAACCCTTCAGGGAAGAAAGCATTTTCTGTGACCTAGAACGTGAGAGAGTGAACCTGGGAGATGACACTGTGATCCTGCCCCGTGTGAAGCCTCTGAGATTCTGAAGCAGGAACAGTTATAAACAGATACAATAAACTTTTAAAAAGAAGGAATTTCTTATTTTCAGAGCTTTGAGTTTTGTTGTAAGAGCTGTGTTCTTTGATCTGACCGGAAGGGAATTCTATGCTCCTCTCAAGATATTTAAGGTGCTCAGGTCTTTGAGTACTCTAGGTGGAACAGAAACAACCCTTGGCCAAAAGACTGTCAGGAAAGCCAAGGGCAGGACAGCTTAGCTAACACTGCCCCAGCTCAGTGATCTATCTGCAAGAGGACATTGACCAGGCCACTCAGCTAGGAGAAGGGGACAGTGGACATTTGAGCGGCAGTACATGACTTCAAAGGGTTGTAAAAGAATCTTCAATTTTGAAATGGACCTGGCACTTTGTTTGTGGAATTTTGAAAAACTGTTGTACACTGTTGGACTTCAGGTTCTATGATTTGACTCTTCCAGAATATGTAAAATGGGGGAGAGTCCGTTTCTTTTAAACTTTCTTTGGCTTGTTTATAATGAGGGCTCCTGCCTATGTGTGGTTCCCTCTGCCTGGAATGCTCTTCCCTTCCCTCGACCTGCACCCCCATAGGCTGCCTTCCCATCTTAAGTGTATACTTCCTGCAATGGCTTCCAAGGTTGACCACCACCTTGTTTGTGATGTCACTGATGGTGCTCATATCTCCGTAAGATCCTTTTCCATGCTGTGTGGTAATTATTTGCTTTCTGACCTCATTCACTGGACTGTGAACTCCTAGAAGGCTGGTCCTTAGTTTTTTGGGTTTTTTTTCTTAAATGCCACGGATCAAATACAGACATTATGTCTTTCCTGGGTTCCTCATCCTGCTCTCTGGGCAAGTAGCAGGTACTTTTTAATGTACTGTCTCAACAGCTTGCCATTTGTGGAGACATGAGCAGGGCTGTCCACTGAATCTCTCTAGGTTGCCTGGCAAGAGTCAGCTGGGATCACTTAGAATCCTCAGCAGGAGGGGCAGAGGCTGATTTCAACTTGCTATAAGGTCTCCAGGGTATATGGGTGCTGGGCAGTTGGTACACCAGCACTGGTGGGTACTTCTCAGCAGCTGGTGACAAAACTCAGGTTGTTTTGCCCCACTTTCCACAAGGTTACTTTCCTAAGAACCTTATAAAAAGAGAACAGAAGAGGGGGCCAGGTCTCTTGCACCATACCCGTGTTGTATCCAGCCATGCCCAGTCCAAACACACCTTTTACTAGGACGCTAAGAAAAGGGGACTACGTGTCTACTGACTCTCTACCTGTGCATCTCAGTCTGTTCTGGAAGCTCTTATGCCGTGTTTGACTGGGCCCTTTACCTGACACCAGGTGCTTGCGCACATACATGTACATACAAAGTTTGTGAGCTTTGGGAAACAAGTGGTTTGGGGAAAGCTAATGTTTAAAGGTCTCCATCAGCCCCCGTAGC
The DNA here is from genome assembly GCA_023783475.1 of Daubentonia madagascariensis. NCBI lineage: Eukaryota > Metazoa > Chordata > Mammalia > Primates > Daubentoniidae > Daubentonia > Daubentonia madagascariensis. The sequence continues at coordinate 11,316,605 of JAKFHU010002088.1, forward strand.
CACTCTTTTCTTCTACTGAGGCAAAAAGTCAGAGTGACAGATCTTATTATTTTGTCTGAGCCTGTTTTCTGCAAGTTCCTTGACATTTTGATTGAGAAGTCCCTTGACTTCCGCTATTAATTCCAGCCAAAACTGACTCTTGAATTCCATTTTGCCCTCTGAAGACTTGGTAAATGATCAAGGTTTCCACCTGAAAACCCAGAGACCAGAAAGTGACGGCAGGTGAATGAGCCTGGTGGAAAGCTGAAACAAATTAATTTTTCAAAATGTCATGGTTGATTCCTGCTAAATTTGTTGCCATTCTATTTAGCGGAATTGTGACTTTCAGTATTTGGTGCTCCAAAATAAAATATCAGGCTCTGTGTCTTTCAGCCAGAAACAGAAACTTCTCTCTATGGAAAATATCTATCTATTGTCTTTCTGCAAATTGTTAAAACAATTGGTGGCTCAAAAAGGAAACCAGTAGGAAATATAGTATTTTCTCAGTGTATAAATCCATGTAAAAATTATGCTTTCAGGTGGAAACATTTTGTTTGATCTAATCATCATTTGAGACTTTAATTTTGAGTTGTGGTACTTGGCCAGGAGAACCACTATATCAACTATATCAGAATCAGGCAAAAACTCATTCTTTGAACTTGAGAGCTATTTGGGTATTGGTTTATAACAAGCCTTACTCTTAAGAAAGACTCTCGAAGATGATATTTTATTATAAAATTCTCCAAACCTTGTATAAAATATTGTTATCTCTACACATATACCATCTGGAAAAGTGACTCACCATTGAATGAAAACCAATCAGGGACAGAGGTAAGAATATTTAGCTCCTGGGTCTCCTAATTCTGTTCTTTTGTTATAAACTGTATATTACTTCACTGGCTTTATGGTTTCATGAACAAAAGCTTCAGCAAAATCTTTGGACATCAAATGGCCTTTATGAAACAATGTCTTGATGAGTTAACTAAAAATGAATCAGAAACACATGGACTCAACTTCCCCTGAAATATAAGAGGGCATACAAATCAAGGCAAAGAGCACTTAACAAACACTGGATTTGGGTTTCCTGAACCTGAAATGTTAAAATAATTAGCAAGGACTTATTGAGCCTGAGAAGTGATCAGTTCCAGTATTTCTAACTCAAAACTGAAATAAGGAGAGGCGGAAGGGTCCTAGAAGAAAAGGGAGTGGTCATGAGGTGGATGGAAACCTTTGAAAATTAACTTTTCCTCCAAACTATTTGTTTCCCAAAGCTCATAAACTTTGTTTTTATTAATTTTTCTTCTCTTTTGCTTTGATTTCCAGGTTTCAGCTGAAGGCCTATCTAAAATACTCTGAATTGGCTCAGCTCAAGTCTTTCTAGTTTCTTCTCAAAGGCAGAAAATGATGACATTTGGTAGAACAATGCTCTGTTCATTCTTGAATTGTAGATAAATTCATATATTGGTTATCCAGGAAGTTTGGTTAAGTTGAATTTATTTCCTAGTGAGCTGGACTTTCCCAGCATTCCCCAAACCCACAAAATAAATTCTTTCGGAAAGCACTATGAAAAAATTGTAAGAAAGAATTATTACGTACTAGAGTGCAGATTTTAAAATAGATTGTAAGCCAAGAGAGAAGAAAAAGACAAGCTTGAATTAATACAAACTGAGAGACAACAGTTTCCTTGCTCGATCCTACACCGTATCTTGGATCTCAGAAGTCCTTCTCTGGCTCAGATCTGACTCCTGCTCTTCCTTTCTTTCTGAGTTTTCCTGGGAACTTGGTCCACATCCTCAATTCTTCCACAGTTGCTTCCCTCCATCCTGTGTGAGTTCTCTGTCCACATTCGAGTCTCGTTGCAGTGTGAAGCAGTTCCTCATCACTACTCCAGAATGTACATTATTTCAAAATATTAATTTAGAGATTTTAGTGGTAATAATCATAGGCAACTGACTGGGGTGACAAAAACAACAACCAAGGGGAAGTCTCAAAGTAATGGCAGAGTAATCTGTGGTCTCTTGGTTCCTGAATTCCTCCGTCAACTGACAGCTTGAATGCAGCAGTCCGAACTTGCCTCTTATTTCTGAAGGTAGATCTCAGCAACCAGACCCCTCTTCTGAAGGTGGATCCTTCCTTTCAAGATGGCCCGTGGCCAAGCCTGAAGATACTGCCCAGACTGCATCATTAATGTCTACTTATATCAAGGGGGAAGTTTCCATTTCAAAAGACCTTCTGATTATAGGACATTTGTTCACTATTGCTATGTGCAACATAGAATTAACCCCTTTGGGCATATTCTCATGTACCCTCTTTCATTTATGAAAAGCTAATTTTTTTAAAGCTATTTCAGACTCATCAATAAGGAGCAAACTTAAAAATAATATTTTTTATCATTTAAATATGAAACACTTCACTTATGCATCAATATAATATATGTTTGTCTCCATTAGGCCCCAAATGTTTGGCACTGTGATACAATGGTCAAGCATGTGTTGTAACTTGAATCTAACAATTGTGAAAGTATTCAGCAATGCCCAAGAGTTCTGACTCAGGGGAGTGGCGTCATTAATTCAGTCAACGAGCACCATCAGATTGTTTCCTCTGGAGTCTCTACTGATAATATTTTAGCACATGAAAAAAAAAGAACAATCTTTTGGATTTGGGGAGCATTGTTTATGTGAAAGCTGACATTCCCTTATGACGCAAGATCTTTTAGATGCTTGAGTCTGTTATTTCCTTTCCTGCCATGGTAATAATATTAATATCTCCCTTCTACCGAGTATAACCTTGTTATGAGGCAGGCATGTGACTTATGCTCTCTCATTTCATCCTGAGCAATCTTATGAAGTAGGAAAAATAATCCATATTTCATGATTGAGCAAATTTAGACCAGAGAAATTAATTTGCTCAATATTGAGCCTTTGATAAAGTGGAAGAGCCTACATTTGGACCCCGATCCAACTCTACAGCATATTTTATTCACAGCACTCCTCCCCATTTTCTCGATCGTTTGTATACAATTCCTGGAAATTTCAAAGAAAGGTACTATATAGGAAAGGTACTATACACTCTGAAGTTAGAGTAATGATGGCCAGGAAAACCAATCTCACTGTTTTATGACTATATTTTTCTAGGTCCATAAAATGTTAGAGTGGGAAGGACATTTGTGATCACCAAATTCAACCTCATTTTTACATAGACAAAACCCCCTAGAATTAGAATGTCATCTTCAGGGTAACACTGAGGCTGCAATCACCATTGTCCCACTATTCAAGCCAGTGTGCTTTCCAATCCTTTTACCATCTGGTGTGACCAATCAAAGTACAGACAAAAGAGAAAAACCTCACCAAGAAAAAGCAACTTCACCTCACCAGAGCCCTGAAGCTATCACATCTTTAAGATTATTGCCAAAGTAGCCATTTCTCAAACCAAGAGTTCTGAGGAGACTCATGAGTGTTTTGAGTTGGGTTCCCATGGCTGTCCAATCTTTGAACATGCTAAGTTGTTTTTGACAGCTAGATGTCAAGATATAAAAAGGTAGTGTTACAATTATTTACATGCCATATGTATGACTAATACGGGCACATGCTATCGTGGCATTAATTGAGTCCTTTTTAAAAAATTTGAGTATACAATTGGGTTTAAAATCACAGTCCAGTAAATCCATGATTGTTTTTTGATTGCTTAGACTCAGGGCTCCTTATTATCAGTCCTAAATAATCTTCTTGTGTTTTCTTTCTCTTTGTTTGCTACAAGTCCTAGGAATTCAGCCTGTTTTCCTATTTCGGTTAAAAAAAAAAAAAGATGACAGAGCAACCACAATTATTTTTATTGAGGTCTTGTTATATGCAGTTTTAAATGCTTTGCATGCATTATTTCACTAACCGTTATGAAGTAGGTCCTATTATTATTCCAGATTTATAGACGAGGAAACTGAGACACAGAAAGATTAAGTAACTTTCCTAAGATTAAACAGTAAGTGGTTGGGCTGTTCTGCACTGTATTGTTTTAGTTTCTCCCTCCAAAAAATGTCTTCCAATTCTCTTCTTTGTTACTTCCAAAATACATGCACATATTATATGCCTTTTTATCACAGTAAAAGTTGGTGTTTACGTAATATACTGCTACAAAAGAGAGTAACACAATCTAAACACTGGTAAGTTACAAGGTTACAAAACCTTACAAAGTTCTTTGGATAGTGATTTGTGGTCTGTAGTTTATATGACTGCCTCCTGACATGACAAAAGGAAGCTCTAATCCTCTCTGTTCTCTTCTTTTATTTCCCTGGGGCTAGCAGTATTTTACTCCTGTATGCCTTTCTCCTTGCCTGAAGCAACTGGGATGCCTAAAGATCCCAGCAACAGAGGCTGAACCAAAGGGGCACCGTGACCCCATCCCGTGGGCTGATGTCATCACTGAGACCTCAACTCCGTTAAGCTCATGCCAGGTTTCTGTGTATCCCAGAATGATTCCCTCTGGAAAGAGAAGAAGGAAGAAAAGAAGGAGGGGAGGAAGAAATATTCTTACCAGTTAAAGCATAATCAGCTTGTTTTCCTGTACCATCTTCCTGGTGAGGGTTGAGAGAGTAACTGGACTTAATTTTTCTTTTAAACAGGTCTGCACTTACCTAATGGCACGGTTTTGATCAGTTGTCATATGAAGTTGAATTCACCTAATTTAAAAACGAGTCCTTAAGGGAAACAGTCTTCATGCCACAAGTTATGATTCTGTTTATTTCTTGACTCAGTTCTACTTTTAAAGTGAGAGAAAGAAATGTCATTTCTAAGGTATCTTTTAGTTCTAATACTCTTTAGTTTTAATATTCTTTCCACTATGTGAATGATGGAGGCTTCAGAAGCTTGAAAATATAGTACTATAAGGGACCTTATATTCTACCGTTATTTTGAATTTTGTCAGATTTTGGTTCTGAATATCAAAGCAGAATTGAATATTTTTCAATTAGCTCTATAGGTAGTACTGAACACATATTTAACTCAGGAAGAAAAAAAGCTAAAATCTTGTATTGGGGGGAAAAGAAGTGCTCTTCAGTTTTCTTAGACATTAAATGGCTCATTCAAAGCAACATTTTGATAAATTGTGTAAATGAGAGAGGAACATATGGATTAAATTTTCCTTGAAATACATACGCACTTAAAAATTAAGGAGAAAAAGTGCTTGGCAAAGCCCATTTGGGGTTCTGCCAAATGGAAAACATTTTAAAAATAGTTGAAAATGTAGCTTTATCTCAAAATGCTGCCATATCCACCCATCCTTATTGATTATATATTTTTAAATTTGTTAGTTACTCTCCTTATATTTATCTTTGCATTTTTTATGCCATGGGGGCTTGTTCAATTATAATACAACTTTTTTTTTTCAAACAGAGAACACAGTCCATCAGTCACTGCAGAGCACATCACAGTATCAGTCTCTCACTATGTGATTCCTGTTACTTGGACTTCTGTGAAGGTTGAAGTATGATCTTTCCTGGAGTAACAACTGGCATTAATTCATATTGCTATGATGAAAAATTCTAAGTAGCACTTTGTAGCAGAGAAATAAAGGATATCCGGTCTTTGAAGATGTCGCACATGGTAGACAACTTTCCAGTAAGTCATGCTGTTGTAGTGGAGGAGTTTTGAGGGAAGATGAGCCCTGAGTTTCCTGATTATATAGAATTCAAACATAGCTAATCAAAAGACTTAGAGATAACATTTTGCATGGATAGAAGAGTTTGGTTTGTCAATAGATTACATTGTATAACTCGAAGAAAAGACAAATTATTTTCTCAAAATCTCAAAAATCACATTTGATTTTTGATCAAATTGGCAACACTTTCTAGTTCTAAGTGTTGAATTCATCTGGAAAAGACTCAGTGCAATTTGTGTAATTACTTTATAGTTATCTGCAAAACAAACTGTGGAAGTCACATCTCTGCAGATTAATGTACACATTCAGGTAACTAGGACATACTCCTGCGACTGACATTCTGAGTGAGATTTTTCTCCTCTCTCTCTGCTCCCCTTCCCTCTTTATAATCTAGTTCTCTTGGGAAGAATGTTATTTTGACGTGAACATTTAATGAAAAAAGAATATTTTCTTTGTGTTAAAAATCTCAAACTCTAGGAGATGGTACTATCAGAATCAGCATTCTACTCAGGGTATATCCAAGGCAATGATAAGATTTGTTTTCACAAGATGGCTACAGTATGTTATCTCTTGAGGCTAATCTTTAAAACACACAAGAGTATATTTTTATTGTCAGGTTGTCCTTTTTCTGCTATTACACCAAAATGGTATGTGTTATCGTTAATAATTTTTTATGAATTCATTATGATTTAAAGAGAAATCTTCCTCATTAAGCTCAGATGTTTTACCTACACAAAATTGTAAATAGAAGTTGTACAGTTTCATGAGCTCTGAAATAAAAAATGTTGTAGGCAATTTTCTATAACAACTCAGTAACAGACACAAAAGTGAAGACCTACATAACACCTTGGAACTTCCCATGTGCTGATTTTATGTTTAAGGGCCCTTCGACATAATAGAGTATATTTGAAATATAAAGGAAGTAATTTTGAAATGCTTTATTCCATTTACTTAGGGAATATTATAAATGATACTATAAAATAAATATTTGTTCTCCAAACATTTTAAATATACATTATTCTATTCTTCTGTCTATTAGAAATGTAGTGCCATATTCAGTATGTCTGAAAGAGGGATGAATGCAATTATTTTACTAATGTTTTCATGGGAAATTATTTCAGTTCATTAATAAAGGAAGCTAAGTACTAAAATGCCTTTTTCAGTGTAAGGGGTTAATTTGTCATACTTAAGTCAGATCTGAGTATATCACAGTGGTTTGGAGAATTAGATTATTGTCATAGTTTCTCAGTTACTAAGAGAACTTACTTTTTTAAAAAAATCAACTTTATCAAGATATAATTTACACACAATAAAATGCACCCACTTTATTTGTACATTTGGATAAGTTTTGATAAATGTGTACATCTGTGGAACTGCCATCCCACAATCAAGATAGAGAACATTCACATCACCCAAAAAGTTTCTTCATGTCCCTTTGCAGTCAATCCGCTCCCCTAGGGACCCTAAGCAAACACTGGTCTACTTTATACCACAATAGATTAGTTTTTGCCTGTTGTAGAATTTCCTATAAATTCAATTTTATAATATGTACTCTTTTGTGTCTGACTTCTTTCACACAGCATCATGTTTTTGAGATTCATTTATATTGCGTGTATCAGTAATTTACATTTAAGTTGTTCCCCCCTTTCGGTTATTATGAATAAAGCTACTATGAACATTTATGTATGGGGCTTTATGGGAACATATGTTTCATTTCTCTTGGGTAAGTACCTAGAAATGAAGTTGATGGGTGCTATGATAAGTGCATATTCAACTTTATAAGAAACTGCCAAATGGTTTTTCCAAAGTGGTTGCGTCATTTTCTACTTTCACTAGAAGTGTATGTAAGTTCTAGTTGCTCCACATCCTTGCTAACTCTTAGTATTATTCTTTTTAAAATAAGTCATTCTAGTGGGTATGTAATGGTATCTCATTGTGATTTTAATTTGTGTTTCTCTGATAACTAGTGATGTTGAGTATCTTTTCATGTGCTCATTATACATTTGCATATATTCTTTTTTGAAATGTCTGATTGAATCTTTTATCCTTTTGAAATTATGTTGTCTTCTTATTTTGAATTGTAGGGGTTCTTTATATATTCTGGATAAAAATCCTCTGTTAGATATGTGTGTTGCTAATTATTTTAAGAACTTTTTTGAAAATATTATATCAAGAAATATTTTATCCTGGCAATATTGTATCAGTTTATCTTGTGTCAAATAAGTTTCCCCTCAACAACAAACATACAAACAAATCAAAAATGAGCAAAGGACATAAATAGACATTTCTTCACAGAAGAAACACAAATGGCCAATAATCACATGAAAAAATGCTCAACATCACTAATCATTAGAAAAATGCAAATCAAAACTACAATGAAATACTACTTCACACTCATTAGGATGGCTGTTATTAAATAAAAACAAACAGAAACAACAAGTGTTGGCTAGGATGTGGAGAAATTGGAATCCTTGTGCATTCCTTGTGGGAATGTAAAAAGTACAACTCCTGTGGAAAACAATTTGGCAGTTCCTGAAAAAATTAAGCATAGAATTATCATATGATCCAGAAATTCCATTTCTGGGTATATACACAAAAGAATTGAAAGCAGAAACTTGAACAGATATTGTATACCCATATTCACAGCAGCATTATTCATAATAGCCAAGGGTGGAAATGACCCAAGTGCCTATGGAAAGATGAATGAATAAACAAAATGTGGTATGTACATACAATGGAATATTATTTGGTCTTAAAAAGGAATTAAATTCTGATGCATGCAACAATATGAATGAACCCGGAAGGCATTGTGCTAAGTGACGTAAGCCAGACACAAAAGGACAAATATTGTATGATTCCACATATATGCGGTAACTGGAGTAGTCAAATTTATAGAGACAGAGAGTAGAAGAGTAATTACCAGGGGCTGGGGAAAGGGAGAATGGGGAGTTATTTTTTCATGGGTACAGGGTTTCAATTTGGGATGATGAAAAAGTTCTGGATAGTGGTAATGGCTGCACAATAATGTGTATGGCATTAAGTAATGCCACTGAACTGTACGTTTCCAAATGTTTAAAATGGTAAATTTTAAGTTATATATATTTTACAACAATTTAAAAAAAAAGTTTTCTCTGGTAGGCTGAGGCAGGAGGATTGCTTGAGCTCAGGAGTTCAGACCAGCCTGAGCAAAGTGAGACTCCATCTCTACTAAAAATAGAAAAACTGGCTGGGCATTGTGGCATGTGTCTGTAGTCCCAGCTACTCGGGAGGCTGAGGCAAGAGGATCACTTGAGCCCAGGAGTTGGAGGTTGCAGTGAGTTAGGCTGACGTCACTGCACTCTACCTGGATTGACAGAGTGAGACATTGTTTCAGAAAAAAAAAGTTTTCCTACACTGAAGGCCACGTGGCCATTAGAGTTACTAAGTCTAGATATGAGCTTAGATTCCAGAGTTTTGTAGTTTGCGACACAATGCACTAGTTTCTCAGAATGCTAATATTTTTTGTTTGAATAAAAATGAGAAGGTCTGTGGCCAAATGCATTTGAGAGACACCTGATTAAATAAATATAATCTGTTTCTTTTCTTCAGGGCTCCAGGTAAACTGAACAAAACAATGTCCTTTTAGCCTGACATACAGTAAATGCTCAATAATTGCCTGAATGTTTTAAAGGATGGGTGAATGGTTGGATGGTTAGATAGATAGACAGAAATAGATAGAGACCAAGAAGAGGACAGAAATCTCTAGGCGTTAGACAAAAATAAAATAAAATAAAAAGCCGTATAGGAACTTCTGGTTTTCGGTCCAGCATGTAATGAACTTAGAAGTCAGCACACCATCTTAAAAACAAGTAAAAAACTGAACAAACTAAAAAATCAACAACTTTCCTTATATTTGTAAGAAGAGTGAGGTTACAGGGCAAACTCCAAAATTGAAAAGACCTACAGGAGAATACAGAGAAAGGAGAGAAATGGAGAGAATCACCGGCGTAGAAACCCACAAGCAGAAACCTCCACATTCTGTTTTTAACAAGGCCTGCTCTCAGGAGAAAGTATTTTACCACAGCCTAGTATTCTGGGGTTTTGTCAGAGTCTAATCTACCTGCAGGAAGGGAAATGCCCATATCCAACCCCTTCTAGCCATCCTATTCCACCTAAGGGAGAGGGAAGGAAACTGAGAAGCACTGGTGAAGTTCACAGTCCAGAGGCACATGCTCACCAAGACCGATACCTAATCATAGGACTGTAGAACACTTTCTCTCTCCCCACACACCACGCCACTACATTATTAAAGACCTATTTACCACAGTTCCTTTTACCCAGTACATCACATCCATCTTTCAACAAAAAGTTATGAGACAAATAAAAGGCAACAAGCATGGTTTGAAGAGACTGACAAGCATCAGAGTTAGATATGGCAGGAATGTTGGAATTATTAGACCAGGAATTAAAACAAACTATTATTAATATGCTAAGGGCTTTAATGGAAAAAGGAGACAACATGCAAGAACAGATAAATGATGTAAGCAGAGAGATTGAAATTCTAAGAAAGAATCAAAAAGAAATGCTAGAGATCAAAAACACTGTAACAGAAATGAAGAATGTGTTTGATGGGCTCATTAGTAGACTGGATATTGCTGAGGAAAGAATCTGTGAGCTTGAGGATATGACAATAGAAACTCCTAAAACTGAAAATCAAAGAGAAATAAGACTGAAAAAACAGAACAGAACATCCAAGAACTGTGGCACAACTAAAAAAGGTGTAACATATGTGTGATGCAAATACCAGAAGGAGAAGAAAGAGAAAAAGGAACAGAAGAAATATTTACAGCAATAATGACTGAGAATTTCCCCAAATTAATGTCAGACACCAAACCACACATCTAGGAATCTCAGAGAACACCAAGCAGGATAAGTGCCAAAAAAATTAGATCTAGGCATATCATATTCAAATTTTAGAAAATCAAAGATGAAGAAAAAATCTTGAAAGAAGCCAGAAGATAAAAACACCTACTTATAGAGGAGCAAAGAGAAGAATTATATCCAACATCTCCTCAGAAACTATACAAGCTAGAAGAGAGTGGGGTGAAATATCTAAAATGTTGAGAGAGAAAAAAACCCTATCAATGTAGAATTCTGTACCCTGTGAAATTATTCTTGAAAAGTAGAGGAGAAATAAAGAATTTCTTAGAAAAACAAAAATTGAGGAAATTTGTTGCCAGTATACCTGCCTTGCAAAAATGTTAAAAAAAAATTCTTTGCAGAGAAGGAAAATGATAGAGGTCAGAAACTCAGATCTACATAAAGAAAGGAAGAGTAAGGGAGAATGGGTAAGTGAAGGTAAAATAAAAACTTAGATTGCAAACTCTAAGGCAACCACTAAAAAAAGTAAGAAAAAAAAAGAAGCATAACTAATAAGCTAAGAAAGGAGAGAAATGGAATTATATAAAATGCTCAATTAATACTTACCTGGTAGGGGAGATACCATGGTCACGAAGGTGGTTTTCCCAGGGTGAGGCTGATCCATTGCACTCCAGATGTGCTGACCCCTGTGATTTCCCCAAATGTGGGAAACTCGACTGCATAATTTGTGGCATTGTGGGACAAGAGAAAAAAAGGGCTCAATTAAAATCGCAAAAGGGAGAAATAGTGGAAGACAAAAATAGAAACAAAGAACAATGGCAACAAATAGAAAATGGTAACAAATATAGTAGATATTAATCCAACTACATCAATAATCACTTTAAATGTAAATGGTCTAAATAAACCAATTAAAAGACAGAAATCTTCAGAGTGGATTAAAAAAACAAGACCCAACTATATGTTGTCTGCAAGAAATCCACTTCAAATATAAAGACATGTATAGATTAAAAGTAAAGGAATGGAGACAGATATATCATGCTAATACTAATGAAAAGAAAGTAGAAGTAGGTATATTAATTTCAGGCAGAGCAGACTTCAGAGCAAGGAAGGTTATCAGAGATAAAGAGGGGCATTATATAATGATAAAGAGGTCAATTCTCTAAGAAGACACACTAATCCTTAATGTATGTGTTCCTAACAACAGATTGTCAAAATATGTGAGACAAAAACTGACAGAAGTGTAAGAAAAAATGGTTGAATCCACTCTTAGAGACTTTAACACCTTTCTATCAGAAATGGAGAGATCCAGCAGGCAGAGAATCAATAAGGACATAGTTTAACTCCAGAGCACATCAGTAAACTGCATATAATTGATATCTATAGACTACTTCATTCAACAACAGCAGATTACACATTTTTTGTAAACTCACATGGAACATTTACCAAGACAGATCACACTCGGGGCCATTGAAAACACACCTTAAGAAATTTAAAAGAATAGAAATCACACAACATCTGCTCTCAGACCATAGTGGAATTAAACTAGAAATCATAACAAAAAGCTGGGAAATCACAAAATACTTGGAGATTAAACAACATACTTCTGAATAACACATGGATCAAAGACAAATTCTCAAGAGAAACTTAAAAATATTTTGAACTAAATGATAATGAAATATAACTTATCAAAATTTGGGGGATGCAGTGAAAGCAGTGCTTAGCGGGAAATTTATAGCATAGAAAACATATATTAGCAAAAAAGAAAGATCTAAAATCAATAATCTAAGTCTTCACCTTAGGAGACTAGAAAGCAAATTAAATCCAAAGTAAGCAGAATAAAAGAAATAATAAAAATTAGAGCAGAAATCCAACAGAAACTCACATCTTCATCCAAAAACTTGGAAACTAAACAATCGTTGCTGAACGACTATGGATCAAGGAGGAGATTCAAATGGAAATCAAAAGATTCTTTGAACTAAGCGATAATGGGGACACAAGTTATCAAAATCTGTGGGATACAGCAAAAGCAGTCCTGAGAGGAAAACTTACCACCTTAAATACCCACATCCAAAAGACAGAAAGGTCACAAATCAGTAAACTAATGAATCATCTTAAGGAAATGGAAAAGGAAGAGCAAAGCAATCCTAAAGCCAGCAGAAGAAAAGAAATAACCAAGATCAGAGCAGAATTAAACGAAATCAATAACAAAAGAACAATACAGAAGATTAATAAAATGAAAAGTTGGTTCTTTGAAAAGATGAACAAAATAGACAGGCCACTTGCCAGGTTCACTAGAAGCAGAAAGGAAAGGACTCTAATAAGCTCAATTAGAAATGAGAAAGGAGAAGTCACAACTGATACCATGGAAATACAAAACATCATCTTCGAATACTACAAAAATCTCTATGCCCACAAACACGAAAATGTGGAGGAAATAGACAAATTCTTAGAAACATACTACCTCCCTAGGCTCAACCAGCAAGAAACAGAATTTCTAAACAGACCAATATCAAGCACCGAAATAGAAGCAGGAATAAAAAATCTTCCCACAAAAAAAAGTCCTGGACCAGATGGGTTCACACCTGAATTCTACCAAGCCTACAAAGAAGAACTGGTGCCTATACTGCAGAAATTATTTGAAAATATCCAGAAGGATGGAGTCCTCCCAAACTCATTCTACGAAGCCAATATCACCTTGATACCAAAGCCAGGAAAGGACACAACAAAAAAAGAAAACTACAGACCAATATCCCTTATGAATATAGCTGCAAAAATTCTCAATAAAATCCTTGCAAACCGAATTCAAATGTACATCAAAAAATAATTCATCACGATCAGGTGGGCTTCATTCCCGAGATTCAGGGGTGGTTCAACATACACAAATCTATAAATGTAATTCACCATATAAATGAAAGCAAGAACAAAGATTATATGATCCTTTCAATAGATGCAGAAAAGGCTTTTGGCAAAATCCAGCATCCTTTTATGATAAGAACTCTTAACAATATAGGCATAGATGGCTCATTCCTAGAAACTATTAAAGCCATATACGATAAACCCACAGCCAATATCATACTGAATGGGGAAAAACTGAAAGCATTCCCCGTTAAAACGGGCACCAGACAAGGGTGCCCACTATCTCCACTTCTTTTCAACATAGTGCTGAAAGTCCTGGCCACAGCAATTAGACAAGACAGAGGAATCAGGGGCGTCCAGATAGGGGCAGAAGTGGTCAAACTTTCACTATTTGCAGACGATATGATATTATACATAGAAAACCCCAAAGATTCAACCAAGAGATTACTGGAATTGATAAATGAATTCAGCAAAGTCTCAGGATACAAAATTAATACACACAAATCCATAGCCTTCATATATGCTAATAACAATCAAGCCGAGAAACAAATTAAAGATGCAATACGTTTCACAATAGCACCAAAGAAAATTAAATATTTAGGAACATGTCTAACTAAGGAGGTCAAAGACCTATATAGAGAGAATTATGAAACACTGAGAAAAGAAATTGCAGAGGATGTAAATAGATGGAAAACCCTACCATGCTCTTGGATAGGCAGAGTCAACATAGTAAAAATGGCTTTGCCAGTGGGAGATTGTATATCTCAGAATTTTTTTAAGACTGTGGGGCTGCATAGAAAACATTTTTTAAGAGAAAAAGGATAGTAGCATTTAGCTTTCCACTGAGGGTCAGATGGGGTTGAGGGTTTTAAGCCTTTGGAACACTTCTAAGAGACTCCCAGACTAACCTGGAAACCTCCAGTTTTCCTTGAGGATTTTTTGCTTTTTTTTTGAAACTTCAGAAAGGATACTTTTAACAGTGAGCAAGGACAGATATTCTAAGTCTATCACAATAGTCACCTGATTCCAAATCTCCATGTACACACTTCCCCCAACATGATATCAACAAGAAGCTCAAATAAAGCCACAAATGACCATGCCTTCAGCATTGCTGAGAGGTAGTGAATGCCATAATCTTCAGATTACACGTAAGTAGAGAAAGAAAAACAGTACCAAATGGCATAGGGCTGTTACTTGAGCAGTCCTGTGGGGTATGGAGTAGGGAAGGGGAGACTTAAGAGACTCTGAAAAAGAGGAGAGAGGGCCAAAAACCTTAGACAAATCACAGGCAGAAATCATCCTCAGAAAGAGAAAATGTCAACATTGTGTGCCAAAATACTAGACCCTGGCTTGGGACTTGTTAGTTCACAGCTTTGGCTAAAGAAAAGGGCTTTAAAGTGAGCAGGACCAGAAGTGGCAGTCTCAGAAAAGCTTTGCTTCTAGAGCAGAATCAGATGAATAGAAAAGGAGTCAGCACCTTAGAGATGTGACCAGTGAAGAGAAAGAAATAAAGGGAGAAAATTACACGTCTTGCAGAAACAAGAAAAATTACTCATCAGTCCTTCCCCATCATTCATTAAACAAAGTGAACCTTACTAAATTGATAGGGACCTTCTGTACTTGGAACCCTGTGCACTAAATGCCTAGAAATAGAAAAGAAAATTAGTACAAAACTGCTGTAAAAAGAAAACAGAAAATGCAAGTCAAAACATTACCCCCAATCCAACCATTATGGAGCAGAAAAACAGAAACACAATACCCCAAACTGAATAAATGTCCTGAGACATGCATAAGGTGATGTGGGGAAACAAAAACCCCACCTGAATCGGATATTACAAACTGCGAAAGAAATGGACAAAAAGGGGAGGAAACGCGACAACAATGGATTGGATTCTGGGGAAAAATGAAGGAAAAGACAGAATGATATCAGAAATGATAACTGTGTTCACAAGGCCCCCAAGGAAGAATAGATTCAAATAAAAATTTAATAAGGGGCGTTGAAAAAAAGGCAAAGAAACACTTTTTAAAACAAAAATTAGATACAGAAAGAAAAAATGTCAGAGAAAAAGTGGTTGTGGCCGGGTGCAGTGGCTCACACCTGTGATCCTAGCTGTTTGGGAGGTGGGAGGATTACTTGAGACCAGAAGTTCAAGACCACCCTGGGCAATAGCAAGACCCCGTCTCTATAAAAAATAAGAAAAATTAGCCAGGCGTGGTGGCACACACTTGTAGTCCCCGATACTCTGGAGGCTATGAAAGAGGATCTCGTGAACCCAGGAGCTTGAGGTTGCAGTGAGCTATGATGACGCCAGTGCGCTCTAACCTGGGCAAAAGAGAGAGACCTTGTCTCAAAAAAAAAAAAAAAAAAGTGATTGAAATGGAGAACACGCAAAGAAGATGTGCCATGTTCAACTGGAGTCCTTAAAGAAGAAAAATTATCCAAGAAATGTAATTCCAAGAATAAAAGAAGACTTGAGTCTACACATTGAAATGACCTGCTGGGTTCTGGGGAAAATTGATAATGATGTGATGATTAGCTCCCATAATGATCAGGTCTGAGACACAGCCTACTAATACTCTTATTAATATTATATTAGACTTTAATATTTAGTATTATTCATATTATTAGACTTTAAAATTTTAAAAAAATCCTCAGAGTTTCAGGCAAAAAGATAAATTATATATGGTAGGATAATTAGCAACTTATAGACTTCTCAAAAGCAACTTACAAAGCGAGGCAATACTGGAGCAGCATTTTTTTTTAAAGAAAGTTAAAAGAAAGCACAAACCAAGAATTATATCCAACTAATGCCTTCAAGATTGAGGCTATAAAAAAAATTTTGAATATGCAAGAACTCATAGAATACCCTACATAGGTAGACTTCCTGGGGATCTAGACAGTGAGTTTCATCCAAAGAGACTGGGGAAAAGAAGTGATGGTGAGCACTTACTAATTTATTCATAGAGCTGAGACTAAAACAGGGACAGGGCCATAGATAGGAGAGCAGTGTGTAAACCTTAAATTATATTGAATATATATTGGCAATTTATATTACATAAGTATGCATAGTGCATAATTACACATACATGTTTTTTCCCAATTTTGGTTTCGATTTCAATTTTACTTGCCATCACAGAAAAAATCTAGTTCCTTGAGATGTAACACACAGAAGCAGAACTCAGAAACCATGTAAACCATGTAAACATTTTCAAATTCAATTGATATCCAATCTAAAAAGGTGGTAGGAAAGGGACATAGGACCTGAATCCTTAAATGTTCAACCTCTTTTTCTGCTTTAACTGCCACCAGTGTCTTCTAGTTGCTGATATTCTGGTGTTTCTTGTAATGACACAGGGGAGTGAGCAACAGGTTGTTTGATGAGAAGTGGCTTAGTGATGGCATAGCAGGCCAGGCTTTTATACTAGCTAGAGACATGGACATTATTGATATACTTCACTTTCCATTGGTTCAACATTATAATATTTAGGTTTCATTATTCAATTATATCATTACTCTTGTACTCATCATATTCTTATTTGTTCTGGGTAAGTTGACCATATGCTTATTGGTTTGTTTGGGATGACTTAAACCAGTAAACAAGTTTAAGGTCAAATAATTTCACATTCAGATAATTTCCTGCAGGTGAAAATTGTAAGCAAATGGTTATAAGCCAACTGAATGAGGCATTTCTTACAATATTTTGAAACACACATACCACAGATGTACACAAGTTCATGTGCAGCATAAGTGTGTGTACAGAAGATGTAAATATATATAAAATGGCCTCAATATACATAATTATATGATCTGAGTATATATAAATATATGGCCTAAATGTGCATTTCCTAGCTCTGTTCATGAAAGAGCCTAGAAGGCAACATACCCCAATAGCAAGGAGCATAACTGGCACCCAGATCTTGGTTTGTAATACCATTTCCCATTAAAAGAAATCAAGGCTACTTGTAAGAGAAATCAAGGAAGTGCTCAAAAAAAAAAAAAAAAAGAAAAAGAAAAAGAAAAAAATAGAAAATGTAAAGAAAGGGGATGTATCAGGACACAGAAGCCAGTTTAAAGGTGCTTTCACTGACCAAATTTGGGGCAATTTGTACATCAAAATAATTAAAGACAGGAGTGAGTTTTAAAACTGTTGGAAAAAAAGTAGTAATCCATGAATAGTCTAATAGGTAGGTAGGTGGATACATAAGTGGGAATAAAGGAAGGCTTTTCTTGCCAATATAATGCTGACTGATAAACCCGGAAGGAGTGGAAGAGTTGGAAAATTACTCTTTTGTAACCATTATAGTAAAGATTGGTTCAGGCAAGAATCATCAATGGATGCTAAATCTAGGTGGGACATTTTGATGATGAACAGGATCTTTTCATGGTCCTATGGCTTCCTTACTGCAAGGGGAAAATTATGAGCAACTGGACAGCACCTTGACTAGGTGCTCAAACCAATGTCATCAATGAGGGATGGACTGACGTTGCATACTTTGGGTTGTGGTACTGTGAGAAGTACACACCACTTAAGTACTGGGCATGCACAACCTGAATCATGAGAAAACGTTAGGCAAACAGGAAATTCTATTTAAACAAACAAACAGACAAAATGACCTCTGTTCTTCAAGAAAGTCAGTCATAAAAAACAAAAGTTGAGAAACTTTCTAGATGAAATGAGACTAAAGAGACATGGCAAAATAAATGCAATATGTGACTATATACTGGATTTTGTACTCAAGGAAAAAGTGCTATAAGGGATGTATTAGGCTTCTCCAGAGAAATAGAACCAATAGGATATATACATAATATATACACACATAAAGTCATCCCTCAATATCCACAAGGGATTGGTTCTAGGATCCCCTGCAGGTAACAAAATCCATGGATGCTCAAGTCCCTTATATAAAATGGTGTAATATTTGCATATAACTGATGCACTTCCTATACATACTTTAAATCATCTCTAGATTACTTATAATACCTGATACAATGTAAATGGTATATAAATAGTTGTTATACTGTATTATTTTTAATTTATATTTTTTAATTGTGTGAGGTTTTTTTTTTTTAGAGATGGGTCTCACTATGTTGCCCAGGCTGGTCTGGAACACCTGGCCTTAAGTGAACCTCCCTCCTCAGCCTCCCAAGTAGCTGGAACTAGAGGTGCACACCACCTTGCCCAGCTATATTGTTATTTATTTTTTTTTCCCAAATATTTTGCAGTTGGTTGAATCCATGGATGCAGAACCCACAGATATGGAGAGCCATGTGTATACACACACATGCACACACAGTTATGCACCACTTAATGATGTTTTGGCCAATGACAGGCTGCATATACAATGGTGATCCCATCTGATTATAATACCATGTTTTTATTATACCTTTTCTGTGTTTAGATATGTTTAGTTACACAAATAATTAACATTGTGTTCTAATTGCCTACAGTATTCAGTGTAGTAACATGCTATACGGATTTGTAGCCTCAGAGCAATAGGCTATACCGTATAGCCTAGGTGTGTAATAGGCTATACCATCTAGGTTTGTAGTAGGCTATACCATCTAGGTTTGTGTAAGTACACTCTGTGATGCTCACACAATGATGAAATCGCCTAATGACATATTTCTCGGAACGTATTCCCATTGTTAAGAGATGCATGACTGTATATACAGATGCTCCTTGATTTATGATGGGGTTATGTCCCCATGATATCAGTCACATGTTGAAAATATCGTTAGTTGAAAATGAGTGGCTGACTAGGAGCTGTGGCTCACTGCCACTGCCTAGCATTGTGAGAAAAATACAGTTTCACTGAATGTGTATTGCTTTCCTAAAGTGAAAAAATGGTGTGTGTGCATAAATATTAAAGATTTATTATAAGGAATTGGCTCATGTGATTATGGAGATTGGCAGGTCCAAAATCAGTGGGGTGGGCTAGCAGGGCAGAGACCCAAGAAAGTCGGTGTTCCAGTTTGAGTCTGAAGACAGTCTGCTGTAGAATCAAGAAGAGCCAATGTTGCAGATGAAGTCTGAAGGCAGTGCTGAAGAATTCTTTCTAGCTCAAGATTGGCCACTCTTTTTGTTCTATTTAGGCCTTTAACTGATTGGGTGAAGCCCACCCACATTTTGGAGGGCAATCTGCTTTACTCAAAGTCCACTAATTTAGATGTTAATCTCACCCAAAAACATCCTCACAGAAATATCCCGAATAGTGTTTGACCAAATATCTGAGCATCCCATGGCCCAGCCAAGTTGACACAAAAATTAACTATTACAAGTCCACCATTGTCAATTTGGCATCCATACATTCCTTAAACCATATAATCCGAATGAAGAGGATTTGAAGTGATGGCTGCTAAAAAGAAAAAAACAAACATCACAATTCTGCCAACGAATGATACAGTACTGTGTCCTAAATGCACTAACTCTTTCTGTAGAAGAGGATTCAAAGTCCTTACATGATGTTTACTCTTCTCCTTGATATCCTGTTACTTAAATACTATGATATAAAGTTAAAATATCTTATGTTACATGATAAGGGGATAAGAGAAGGTAGAGAACAAAGATATTTGACTAATAAATGTATTAATATATATACACAAACATTTTTATAACAAAATAAAGAAATACCCATGATTAAAAAAAATAATAAAAAAAATAAAAATGGCTTTGCTACCTAAATTGATTTACAAAATCAATGCAGTTCCTATCAAAATACCAACATCATTTTTTGCCGATCTAGAAAAAGTAATTCTACGCTTCATGTGGAACCAGAGAAGACCCCGTCTAGCCAAAGCAATCTTAAGCAAAAAGAACAAATTGGGAGGCATCTATCTACCAGACTTCAAACTATACTACAAGGCTATAGTAACCAAAACTGCATGGTATTGGCACAAGAACAGAGATGTAGACCAATGGAACAGGACTGAGAACCCAAATATAAAACCAACCTCATACAGTCACCTGATCTTTGACAAATTCCAGAAAAATGTACACTGGGGAAAAGATTCCCTATTCAACAAATGGTGCTGGGAAAACTGGATGGCCATATGTAGAAGACTGAAACTGGACCCACACCTCTCACCTCTCACAAAAATCAACTCACAATGGATAACAGATCTAAACCTAAGACATGAAACCATAAGAATTCTCAAAGAAAACATTGAAAAAACTCTTATGGACATTGGCCTAGGCCAAGAATTTATGAAGGAGACCCCCAAAGCAATCACAGCAGCAACCAAAATAAATACATGGGACCTGATCAAATTAAAAAGCTTCTGCACAGCCAAGGAAACTATCACTAGAGTGAACAGACAACCTACAGAATGGGAGAAAATATTTGCATGCTACACCTCTGATAAAGGGCTGATAACCAGAATCTATACAGAACTTAGGAAAATCAACAAGAAAAAATCAAACAACCCTATTAAAAAAGGGGCAAAGGACATGAACAGAAACTTTTCAAAAGAAGACAGAATAATGGCCAGCAAACATATAAAAAATTGCTCAACTTCTCTAATCATCAAGGAAATGCAAATCAAAACCATAATGAGATATCACTTAACTCCAGTGAGATTGGCTCATATCAAAAAATCCCCAAACAACAAATGTTGGCGGGGATGTGGACAGATAGGAACCCTCATACACTGCTGGTGGGACTGCAAATTAGTACAACCTCTATGGAAAGTAATATGGAGATACCTCAAAGAATTAAAAGTAGAATTACCATTTGACCCAGCAATCCCACTACTGGGTATTTACCCAAAGGAAAAAAAGACATTTTATAATAAAGACATCTGCTCACGAATGTTTATAGCAGCACAATTCACAATTGCAAAGATGTGGAAACAACCCAGGTGCCCATCAATACATGAGTGGATTAATAAAATGTGGTATATGTATACCATGGAGTATTACTCAGCAATAAGGAACAATAGTGAATTAACACATCTGGTATTATCCTGGTTGGAGCTAGAACCCATTCTTCAAAGCGAAGTGTCACAGGAATGGAAAAACAAGCACCACTGCTACTCACCATCAAATTGGTACTAACTGATCAACACTTACATCACACATGGCAATAATATTCATCAGGGGGCGAGCAGGCGGGAGGTGGGTGGAGGGGATGGGAAAAACTCTCACTGAATGGATGCGGGGAGCACAGTTTGGGGGATGACCACAATTGTAGCTCTGACACGGGCAGTGCATCAGCAATATATATAGCCAAAGTGTTGTACCCCCATAATATTCTGAAAAAAAAAAATTAGAGCAGAAATCAATGAAATTTAAAAGTAGGAAGTCAACAGAGAAAAATCAACAAAGCCAAAAGTTGGTTTTCTGAAAAGGTCAATAAAATCAATAAAGCCTCACTAGGTTAAATAAGAAAAAAATACAGGAAAACAGAAATTACTAATATCAGAAATGAAAGAGGAGACATCACTAGAGACCCAAAGGACATTAAAAAGATAATAAAGAAATATTACAAACAACTCTATACCCACAAAATTGATAGCCTAGATGAAATGGACCAATTTTTTGAAATATACAGTCTGCCAAAACTCACACAAAAAAGAAATAGACAAGCTGAATGGCCTATATCTATGAAAGAAATTAAATGAATAATTAGTAATCCTCCAGAACAGAAAGCACCAGGCCAGAAAATTTATTAAGAATATTTATTTCTTAAATATTTGGTGAATTCAACCAAATATTTGAGAAATAAATTATACTAATTCTCTACAATCTCTTCCAGAAGATAGAAAGAGAGGGAATACTTCCTAAATCATTCTATGAGGCCAGCAGTACCCTAATACCAAAACCAGATAGACATTACAAGAAAGGAAAACTACAGACCAATATCTCTCATGAACATAAATGCAAAAATTATTAATTAGCAAATTAAATTCAATAATTTATAAAAAGAAATATACACCATGACACAAGTGAGATTTATTTCAGGTATGCAAGGCTTCTTCAACCTTTGAAAACTAATTAATGTAATCCATCCCATCAACAAGCTAAAGAAGAAAAATCACATGACCATATCAATAGATGCAGAAAAAGCACTGACATTCATGATAAAAATTCTCAGCAAACTAGGAATCAAGTGGAATTTCCTCAACTTGGTAAAGAATATCTATAAAAACCTACATCTAACATCATACTTAATGGTGAGAAAATCAAAGGTTTCCCATTAAGATTGGGAATAATGCAAGCATGTCCTCACTAATACTTTTCAATATTGTACTGGAAGTCCTAGCTAATGCAATAAGGGAAGAAAAGGAAATAAAATTATAGAGATTGGGAAGGAAGAACTAAAACTTTCTTTGTTTGAAGAAACATAATTGCCTTTGTAGAAAATCTGAAAGAGTCAACAACAAAAACAACAACAACAAAAACTTCTCCTGGAACGAATAAGTGATTATAGCAAGGTTGCAGGACACAAAGTTAATATACAAAAGTCAATCACTTTCCTGTATACCAGCCACAAATGAGTGGGATTTGAAATTAAAAACACATTACTATTTACATCAGCATTCCCCAAAATGAATTACTTTAGATTCCTCATATAAATCTTGTACATATTTTGTATAAATCTAACAAAATATGTTATCCCAATCAAAATCCCAGGAAGTTATTTTGTGAATATTGGCAAACTGATTCTAAAATTTATATGGAGAGGCAAAATACCCGGAAGAATCAACTCATTATTGAAGGAGAAGAATAAAGTCAGAGGACTGACACTACCTAATTTCAAGACTTACTATACAGCTATAGTATTCGAGACAGTGTCTTATTGATGAAAGAATTGACAAATAGACCAATGAAGCAGAATAGAGAGCCCAGAAATAGACTCACACAAATATAACCAACTGATTTTTGACAAAGCAGCAAAGTTTATACAATGGAACATAGGTAGTCTTTTTATCAAATGGTGCTGAGAAAACTGGACATCCATAAGCAAAATAAAAATGAGTCTAGATACCCTATACAAAAATTAACTCAGAATGTATCATAGATACAATTGTAAAATGGAAAACTATAAAACTCCTAAAAGATAACATAGGAGAAAACCTAGATGACCTTGGGTATGGCAGTAACATTTTAGATACAGCACTTAAGACACAATCCACAAAAGAAATAATTGATAAGCTAAGCTTTGTAAAGTTAAAAACTTCTGCTCTGTGAAAGACAGTGTCCAGAGAAAACAAGCTATAAATTGAGAGAAAATATTTGCAAAAGACATGTCTGATAAAGGACTTTTATCCAAAATATACAAAGAAATCTTAAAATTCAACAATAAGAAAATGAACAACCCAATTAAAAAAGGGGCAAAAGACCTGAACAGACACTTCACTGAAGAAGATGTATAGATGGCAAATTAGCACATAAAGAGATGTTCGACATCCTATGTTGTTAGAGAATTGCATATTAAAACAACAATGAGATAGCACTACACACCTACTAGAATGACCAAAATCCAGAATACTGACAATACCAAGTGTTGACAAGAATGTGGAGCAACAGAAACTCTCATTTATTGCTGATGGAAATGCAAAATGGTACAGCCACTTTGGAAGACACTTTGGAAACTAAACACATTCTTACCATATGATCCAGCAATCTCTCCTTGGTGTTTACCCAAAGGAGTTGAAAACATGTCTGCACAAAAACCTGCACACAGATATTTGTAACATGTTTATACATAATTGGAAGCAATCAAGATGTCCTTCAGTAGGTGAATGGGTAAGTAAACCATGGTACATCCAGACTGTGGAATATTATTCAATGCTAAAAAGAAATGATCTATCAAGCTATGAAAATACATGGAAGAAATTTAAGTGCATATCACTAAGTGAAAGACACCAATCTGAAAAAGCTACATATTGTATAATTCTAACTATATGACACTCTGGAAAAGCCAAAACCAAGGAAACAGCAAAAAGATCAGTGGTTGCCAGGGGTTAAGGGAAATGGTGGGATGAATAGTCAGAGCATAGAGGATTTTTAAAGTAGTGAAATGATTCTGTATGATACTACAATGGTGGATACAGGTCATTAAGTATTTGTCAAAACCCATAAATGTACAACACCAAGAGTGAACCCTATGTAAACTATGGAGATTGGGTGATGATTGGTCAATGTAGGTTCCTCGATTGTAACAAATGTACTACAGTGGTGTGGGATGGCCACAGAGGAGGAGTTGTATGTGTGTTGAGGGGACAGGGGTTATATGGGAACTCACTGTACTTTCTCCTCAATTTTGCTGTGAAACTAAAACTTCCCTAAAAAATAAAGTTTATTAATTTTAAAAAATCAGTATAGAAAATCATGAGTCTTAAAAGAGAAATATTTGAGCTCACAAAGCGAAATTTCTTCCTCATCCAGAGAACCAGATTCTAGAACAACATGACTTCAGAGTATATCCTGAATACAAAATAATGACTTTGTAGCTCACAGCTGGATAGAAGATTAGGAAGAAGGGTTTAGAAAGGTTTAGATTCTTGCTGGATCTAGTAAAGAGGCTCATGGAATTCATATTGGACCAGAACCAGCACACACCTCAGCCCTTAGCATCAAACCAGCACTAGAACACACTCAGGAAAAATATTTGTGGAATGAATGAGTAAACCTATCTATCTGTATGTATCTATTATCTATCTATCTTTCATCATGTTCTATCATCTATTAACCTAGATACAAAGAAATGGTTGGAAAAGCTGATTTAAAAAAAAAGACATAGGGTAGATTCCAACTCTCCTGAAAATTAAAAAAGATTGTGGTAATACTGGAAAAATACCTCCTCACTTTGTTGACTTGGAGGAAGGGAACTTAGTTGGAAAGGGAGACAATAGTTGGAATGCCATTTAATTCTGAAGGACTTTTGGAAGGGAAGATTGGGAAGCCTATTGGGTTTAGCTAATACATGCTTTGTGTTTTCTAAAATGTATAATTTATTAGCAAAAGTTAAATTATTTAGTTTATAACCAATAACATTTATTATTTTAGTATTTTAGTGTATAACCAATATGACATATATGAACATATAAATAATGAAATATCATTAAGGCTACTATCAAGTACTTGAAAATACCTGTCTAAAAATGTTATCAAATTGTGATATTTGGTGATATTTAGTCACTAACAAACATGATATTGATGTCATGTTTCTGGGCTTGACCCTAAACTGGACTGTATTCGTCCCCATTGGGCACTCAGGGAAGCAGGCAGCATGGCTGTTTCTCCAACTCCCATACAGCTTTCTCCATGAACTTTCTCCTGGTCACCTTCAGGGAAAATTCAGGCAGCTTCCAAGGTATCATTTGTGTGCCTAGCCTTACTCTGGTGACTTTCTATATCATGGAATTAGAATTCTTTTTTCACTTAAAATTGCTTCTTCCTCTAGAATTGTCCTCGCTGTGTCTGAAATTGCAATACTTTCCATATAAGTTTTTTCTCGTCACTCTGTTTTAACAGCCTCAGCCATGGGTCCTCAGAATTAAATTCATTCACTAACATTAAAATAGTAACATTTCATAAGTGGAATTCCACAGAGGTTACTTTATCTAAATTAAAAGTGTCCTATTTAGCTCTGCATTTTCTCTCTTTCTCTGCCAGCATATTTCTCTCTCAGATCTAGGCAAAAATTCTACAAGCTCCAGCCAAATTCACTCATTGTCATAGGTTTCCCTCAGTAGGCCTCTGCCATTCATGAGATAAAATCAATTCCAAATGGATCCATCATTCCTTCTTTGTGTCACAAACGTCTTTGAGAATCAGGTAAGAAGCTATAAATTCTCTCCTTAGAAAGATGCTTATAATGTGCATATAATTTCAAGGGTCTCATGGATGCTCTGAAAAAAGTTCAGGGATAGCTTACAAGGGATCTACTCCTATTGAGCACTTCTGTATCTGGAGAACCAGTCACATTAATATACTTACAGAGACCACAAACAATATATTTGGCCAAATGAAAATCTTTAATTTAAACAAGTAGAATAAAATATTCTTTAAACTGAAATTTTCTCACAGAACTGCACATGCTATGGAATCATCACAAGAGCTGGTGAATTCTAGGGAGAGATCTTTCAGCCTCCAATCAGTGCCAAAATTGTCAGTTAGTGAAAGTCATCTACTGGTGTGGGATACTAGGTCTTAGTTCGCACTTAAACTAGTTTTGCTTTATTCTTTCAATGGAAATTGAAAATCAATGTGTTCTTAAAGCAAAATGGTAAGACCTTTTCTCCCCAACAAACTTAGCCATCTTTTAGTGTTCCTAATTTCTGTGAATGACATTATCCTTTATTTAGATGTACCAGCCAGAAACTTGGTGGTCAACCTTGAAGACCCAAATTGTCAAGGTCCTGCCAACTTGCTTCCCAAATGTCTCTAATCAGTTCATTTCTCCCCATCTCTGCCACCATTACTCCAACCCGAGCCACCCACGTCTCTTTCCTGGACAACTGGAATGGCTTCCTAACTGACTACTTGCAGCTACTCTGATCCCCTCCAATCTCGTATTTCTATTGCAGCCACAATAATCTTTTGGACATGCAAACCTGATTAAGTCATCTACATGTGTAAAACATTTCTGTGGTTTCCTGTTGTTCTTAGGATAACATGGTCTGCATTTTCAGCATCCTGTAGATATCTTACAAACCTCTCGTCCCTATTCTGTATGCTCCAGCTACTCCAGCCTTTTGTCAGTTCCTGGTAATCTCCAGGTACTTCCCCTACCCTGGACCACTGCATATGATGTTCCCCCTGCCCAGAACGTTCTTTCTTCCATGCTCAATTCATTCTATGAGCACAGAATTACCATAATACTAAAACCAATGCTATTTGGATACTTAATTTATAACAAAAGTGGCACTAGAGAACAATAGAAAAAGGGTGATCTTTTCAATAAATGGTCATAGATCACTTGTTTATTGATATAAAAAGAAATGAACCTTGATGTCTACCTCCCATCAATCACGAAATTTAATGTGTTATTGTTCAACTGTAAAACTCCTAGACAAAACGTAGGAAAAAAGCTCCCTGACATTGATTTTGGAAATGATTTTTTGGATATGATACCAAAAGCACAGGCTACAAAAGCAAAAATAAACAAGTGGAACTACATCAAACTAAAAAGCTTCTGCACAGCAAACAATAAATAAATAAGTAGGTAAGTAAATAAATAAAAAGGCCACCTACGAAATGAGAAAATATTTGCAAAGCATATATCTGATAAGGGGTTAATGCCTAAAATACATAAAGAATTCACACAACTCAATAGCAAAAAGAACCCAACAATTCAATTAAATAATGAGTAAAGGACCTGAATAGACATTTTCCAAAGAAGACATACGATTGGCCAATAGGTATATGAAAAGGTGCTTAATATCGCTAATCATCAGGGAAATGCAAATCAAAACCACAATGAGGTATTACCTCACACCTATTAGCATGGCTATTATTTAAAAGATAAGCGATGTAAGTGTTGGTGAGGATGTGGAGAAAAGGAAACTTTGTGCACTGTTGAGGGAAATGTAAATTGGTACAGCCATTTTGAAAACAGTATAGTGGTTCCTCAAAAAAATAATAATAGAACTATCATATGATCCAGCAATCCCATTTCTGGGATTATATCCAGAGGAAATAAAATTAGTATGTCAAAGAGTGTGTGTGTGTGTGTGTGTGTGTGTATATACAATATGTATTATTCAGCCATATAAAAGAAGGAAATACTGTCATTTGGGGGAAATGGGAGCTATTGGTCACAGAGTACAAATGTTCAATTATAAAATGAATAAGTTTGGGGGATCTAATGTATAGCATGGTGACTACAGTTAATAATACTGTATTGTACACTTGAAAATTGTTAAGAGAGTAGATCTTAAGTGTCCTCACCACACAAACAAGCAAAATGGTAATTCTGTGAGGTGGTAGATAAGTTACCTAACTTGTTTGTAGTAATCATATCACAATGTATATGTATATCAAATCATCACATTGTATACCTTAAATATATATACTTTTATTTGCCAATTACACTTCAATAAAGCTGGGGGAAAAAAACTGGTTACTTCTAAACCAGCACTCACCACGACCTAAGCCAGGACCAATTAGGTGCCTCTACAGCCATGTGACGCTGTCTTGCAATAGACCGAGTCCCCAGCTTTTCCCAGATACGGTAAGATTGCCGGTAGAGGTGATGATGGATTGTCCTTTCCAGACAGGTCAAAGATGGCACATTTAATGTTCCACAAATATAGCAAGTGCATTTTTAGCTTCAAGTCATGCTCCTGACATTTCCTTGCTATCAAGGAAGGCATTATATCAGTCAGAGTCCTGGTAACAGGATCACTACATAATTTTCGGGGCCCACTGAAAGAAAATGCAGGCTCTCTTGTTCAAATGTATTAAGTCCAAGGCAGTTGTAGCACAGCATTAAACCAAGCATGGGGCCTTTCTGAGCATAGAGCCCTGTGTGACTACACAGGCTGCATGCCCACGAAGCCCATCCTACCTGGCAGGAAACAGATAGCACCTTTGCCTGGAATTTTGAAGTGACTTTTAAATTAAGGGATCATTTACAGAGAGGAGTACAGAGTTGAACATTGAAGGAGCCAGGCATTAGCTAGCAACAACAGCAAACTTTTGCCACCTCAGGCCTGAAGGGACATGGGAGAATAAGGAGTGACCAGAGCTTGGTTGAGAGCTAAAGCCATGGACAAACAGCCACCCCAAAATAGCTATAGCTATAGAGGAAAAAAACTAATGCCAGAATTGTGGCAATGCACGGAGGGAGTGGGAAAAACGCTAACTTGCTCTCTCTCCCGTCCCACCTCCAGTGTCCAGGTGGTACCTATGATTGGCTGAATCATACCATGAGCCAGAGGGCAACCACTGTGTCCTTGTGACACTGGGTAATGTGGTTCATAAACAGCTTCCTGGGGACCTGAAGAGAATAAAGAAGAGTGGAGAATGAATCCTGGAGCAAACATATTAACCAGCACAGTTTTCAACCGTTTGCCTGTTTGTACGTTTTCCATTCTTTAGAAGAATTCTCATCAACCTTGGCTCCATGTCGGAATTAACTGGGGAGCTTAAAAAACTATTGTCACCTAGATCCCAATGCTAGAGATTCTGCTTTAATTGACCTGGGGTATAGCCTGGACATCTGGATGTTTCAAGTCTTCCCAGGCATTTCTAATGGGCAGCTGTGGTTGAGCTTTGGAACAGGGTTTCTCAACCTCAGCACTATGGACATTTTGGGTCAGATAAATTCTGTGTTTGGAGAGCTGCCCTGTGCACTTTGTGATGCTTAGCAGCATCCCTGGCCTCTACCCACTAGCTGCCAGGAGTAGCACTCAGTTACCGCAACCCAAAACATCCGCAGACCTTGCCAAATATCCCCTGGGGGCAAAGTTGCTTCCCCCATCTCTGTCTGAAAACCACTACTTTAGAACAGAAGTTCTCAAAGTGTGGTCCCTGGACTGGCAGCGTCAGCATAGCAGGTGGGGATGGGAGCAAGAAGTGGTCAGAAATGCAATTTCTCAGCCCTCATCCCAGACTTAACTGAATAAAAAACTCTAGGGGTGGGGCCCCAGGTGATTCTGATGCATGCTCAAGTTAGAACCACTGCTTTAGAGCCTGTTAAGTTTCAATTTTTCAGAAAGAACTTTTTAAAAAATCTGTGTCAGTTTATACCCATGCACTTATACCTTTTATTTGAACTTCTAGAGCATTATTTTCCATGTTTCTCATGTTAACACTCAGGTGTTTGCTACTTAATCAGTAACTCTGTCACTGAGTTATTAGGCAGGTTCTTCTCCTTAACTAGATTGTGTGCTCTTCCAGAGCAAGGGCTGCCAAAATGAACATCCAGCAGACTAGGACAGCCTAGTCCTGCTTGGGGAGGGAGCAGAGATCTGCTGGGGAATTTATCTCAGAGAACCAACCTTAAATTCATTCATTTTCCAGGTAAGCATTTAGAAATATTAAGGGAAATGCTTCTCAAACTTTCATGTGCAAATAAATCTCCTGGAGATGTTGTTGAAATGCAGATTCTGACTCAGAAAGAGATTCAGCATTTCTTACAAGTTCCTCAGAGGTGCTGGTGCTGCTGGCCTGCATCGTATACCTTCAGTGGCAAAGTGCCAAAGTGCTCATCAGACTCCAGAACAGGTGGATGGGCTAGAGGTTCAAACCTTCCCGAAAATGGCACAAAGGGAGCTTCTTGAAGGATCCCAAAGGATTCTTACCCTTATTAGCTGATTTCATTGGCAGTGAGCAGCCGACTTAAGATAGTTAAGTTCTTGTGTCCTTCCTTTACTGATATTAAAGGAACTATATTCTTTGTGCCTACTGGTATCTGTCAACCACTGTGTCCTTGTGACAACTGTCAAAGTTTATATCACATTCTTTTGCTTTCTCTCAACTCCATCCCAGTGTTATACATTTGATTAATACTTAATTAAATATGTGAATAAATGAGTGAGTGAATGAATGAAGTTTTCAGTGACCTTTTAGTTTCTATGCCTCCAGATTAACACAATTCATGTATTCTGCAACCAGGTGTGGGCACTTGGATAAACTGAACTGCTGTTTCACTTACGACACTTCCATCTCCGATTTTCAGCCAAAGTTAGGTATGCAAACCCCCCAAGCAAACTTGGGGCTCTCCACACCAGCAAATTAACTCTGGAACTTCCAATTTGTGAGATCCTCATGACATTACCAGTGGTACAAAGAACAAGGACTTTGTACCTTGTAACAAAGGTACAAAGACAGAACCAGTATTTCCTGCCTTGTAAAAATTTGAAAAATCTCTATCATTGAAATACTGAAAGATTTTATGACTTAACCATTCCTTCCAATTTTTTTAAGAATTGGAGAATCAGTTTCTGTTCCTTTCTTGGGTATCTCATTGTCAAAGTTAAAAAAACCCCTAACATTCAGAAAGTTACTTTTGTATTTATTACCTAACACTTTTTTTCTGCAGTTAAAGTCAACTGCTACTTATTGTGGCCTTAGTGGAAATATGGAAAATTTGACCTGAATATGAGTGCTTTATGCATTTGAAACCTTACTGTATTAGAACAATCTAAAATTTTATTTGGCTAAAATAAATAGTCCTTACTAAAATCTATTTTTCTTTCTTTCTTTCTTTCTTTCTGCTTTTCCGTATTGGCAATTCTATCAAAGTAATGAATAAGGGGGAAAAACTGTACCACTAGAGATAATTTAGAGAATAAGAAGCCACTTAGGGTTTATAACTAACGAGGGTATGTGTTAGGCTGTCTTGTCAAGTGTTGCTGGGAAAACATTAGCTGGGAAGACTTTATGGGAAGAAGAGAACTTCCAAAGAAGGCTCAAGTTCATAATGGAAAAGTTAAATATGATCTTTTTAGTAGTTGGCAAAGTACCCCCAACACAACACATTTTAGACTTCTCATGACTTATGTCATGTTACAAGAATAATGAAAGAGATGCGTGCTTACGGCTTTATCGACAGTCTCATGATCTGTGTCCATTGTGCCAAAGACTTACCACAACTTAATCTTGCAGAGAACCATAATGCCATAGGGACAGAGTCTAGTGTGGGCTCCCATCTTCAGACAGAACTACAACTAAACCATCCCTGATAAATTTTTTTCTAAAAATTGGAGAACTGTTTTTGTTTTTGTTTTTTAAACCTTCCTTGGGTATTCCATTGCCAGTGTTAAAAACACTAACATTTAGAACGTTGTTTTTGTAGTTCTCACCTAGTTAACTTTTCTCCAGTTAAAGTCAGTTTCTACTTATTTTGGCCTTAAAGGGGGTACAGAAAATTTGATCTGCACATGAGCACTTTATGCATTTGAAACCTTACCATATTAGGACAATATTAAATTTTATTTGGCTAAGATAAATCATCCTAATTCTGTTTATTTCTCCTCAAATACCCCATTACTCAAGCCTTAAATCAACTTTATTATATCCTTTTAGGCTCCTCTAACATTTCCACGTCCTTCTAAGTTGTGCTTCTAAAACCTAAGTACAATTATTTATTAAGGGCTCATGCAGTGCCCAGGCGAAGGAGATGGTTTGTATTTTTAAGCCTCTTATATGTTGCCCTTTCAATTAGACAACTCAGGAAGAATCTGATTTTTTCTTTTCATTAGAAATTCTTGCTTAAAATAATCCTTGTTTAAAATTGGGCATGAACTTCCAGTTAAAAATGGCAGACTGAGCACAGACATCTACCTCTTCTTTCCTCCAAAGATCCCTTTGAAATGACAGCAAAGATTTTTGTCTGAGGAAAGCAAAACAATGCTGGAAAACATATGTTGTTTAAAACTATTGAAGAATTCCTCCAATACAGAAAACATACGTGATTGGATAGACAGAGACAGAGCAGAGGAAACCATAGCCCAAGATACTGGACGTAAGCATGAGATGTCCTCAGGAGCCCCAGGAAAGCTCCAAGTTCAAAGTCACCAAATGCAAAGCATGGAGTAGGCCAGTTACCACATTAATCCTTTAGAAGAGCATCCCTATCCCATTCCCACCATAACATGGCTGGCAGTGGGAAGTTTAGCCCTTGGGCTAAAGCCAGAAAATTAAACTCTAAAGCAACAATCCCCAACCTTTTTGGCACCATGGACTGTTTTTATGGAAGACAATTTTTCCATGGACTAGGGATGGTGGAGGGGATGGTTTCAGGATGATTCAAGTGCATTACATTTCTTGTGCACTTTATTTCTATTATTATTACATTGTAATATATAATGAAATAATTATACAACTCACCATAGGTTGGGGACCCCTGCTCTAAAGGAAGAGGGTGATTTGTGCCCAAAGCTTTGTACTGGGGGTTTTGGGAGCTGAGAAAGAATCAGAACAGAGGCCAAGTGTCTCCAGACTATACAGCAGATATGCAGAGGCTCTGCCCTTGTGTCATCACCATCCTCACTCTGGGATCCAGGCTGATGGAGGAGCCACTAGATGGAACACTGTCATTTGCCCTGGCAGAGGGAAAAGGGAGAGTTCTGGAGGGTCTCAGAATAAATGGCCTGTGAGTGATACATATTGCTCTGCTCACATCTCATTGGTCAGAATGAGTCATATGACCTTAGTCAAGCTCAAGGAGGCCAAGAAGTGCAACCTCACCAAGTGTGCAGAAGGGAGGAGCACCAGAAATACTTGGCGAGCAGTACTCATGATTTCTCTGTCACCTGCAAAGGAATGAGAATCAGACTACAGAATTTTCACCATCACCACTGTGTGCTGGTGTTATTCAAGCAAGGTATTTGAGAAAGTGCCCTGTAGTAGGAAAGAATCTGTAAAAATAAATAAACAAATAAAAGATTTGTGTAAATCAGGATCATGTGATACTAAAGGACATAGAAAAAGTTAATACAAACAATAGAAAGAAATGGAAATCAAGAACCAAGGGAAAAAAGTAAAGAACACCACAAAAAAATTATAAAAGGATATATATGTGTGTATGTATATATATATTAAAAATTTTATATATAATTATATATAACCATTATATATATCATATACTGATTTTATCTACAAGAACAAAATATTTTATTATGATTAAAGAACAGAATACAAATGGTAGAAAGTGGAAGATATAGAAATAAGGGTGAAAAAAATCAAAGGCAGGGGAAGTATGATAAAACCTCCTTTGTCTAGCACTTGGCAATTCACAGAGCACTTTTGTTGCCTCATTGGAACCCCCAAAAATGGAGACTCTGAGAATGATTTTCATAAAGAGGTAATTTATCAACTAAAAATAATATACAATAAGACTTGAATTCCATCCATGCTTTTCCTACCTGTCTGTGAAGCAACCTGATCCATGTCATTGGATAACTTAAAACATATATCTTAGGGCAGTGAATTTTTAAATCTTTTTGGGCTAAGTGTCCCTTTGTGTTTATATACAAAGCTAAAAAATTTGATCTCATAGAAGTGGAGAGTAGAATAGTGGTTAACAGAGGTGGGGAAGGGTAGAGGGTGGAAAATAGTCAGAGGTTGGTTAACAGAAACGAAAGTACAGCTAGATAAGAGGAATAAGTTCTAGTGCTCTATAGCACTATAGGGTGACTATAATAAACAACAATTTATTATATATTTTCGAATAGCTAGAATAGTGGATTTTGAACGTTCCCAAGCACAAAGAAATGATAAATGTTTGAGGTGATGGATATGCTAATTAACCTGACTTGAGCATCACACATTGTATACATACATGTATCAAAATATCACACTGTACCCTGTAAGTATGTACAATTATTATGTGTCAATTATAAACAATATTTTTAAAAAATCAGATGAAAGCTATGGATACTTTCTCAAGAAAAACAGAAGCTTTTTAATTTAATCAGGTCCCATTTATTTATTTTTGTTGTTGCTTTGATTGCCTTTGGGGTCTTCTTCATAAATTCTTTGCCTAGGCTGATATCTATGAGTTTTTCCAACTTCTTCTTCTAGAATTCTTATAGGTTCATGCCTTAGGTTTAAGTCTGTTATCCAGACTTAATTTAAATTAATTTTTGTGAGTGGTGAGAGGTGCAGATCCTGTTTCAGTCTTCTACATGTGGCTATCCAATTTTCCTGGCATCATTTATTGAATAGGGATTCTTTCCAACAGTGTATGTTTTTGTCTACTTTGTCAAAGATCAGATGGCAGTATGAGGATGGTTTTATATCTGGATTCTCTGTTCTGATCCATTGGTCTACGTCTCTTTTCTTGTTCCAGTACCATGCAGTTTTGGTTACCATAGCCTTGTAGTATGGATTGAAAATCTGGTAAAGTGATGCCTCCTGATTTGCTCTTGTTATTTAAGGTTGTTTTGGATATTTGGGGTCTTTTCTGGTTCCATGTGGGTGTAGAATTATTTTTTCTAGATCTGCAAAAGATGACATTGGTATTTTAATGGGGATTGCATTGAATCTGTAAATCACTTTGGGTAGTATAGACATTTTAACAATGTTGATTCTGGCGATCCATGAGCATGATATGTTTTTCCATTTGTTTACATCCTCTGCGATTTCCTTCCTCAGTGTTTCGTAGTTCTCCCTGTAGAGGTCTTTCCCCTCCTTGGTCAAATATATTCCTAGGCATTTTATTTTCTTTGTTGCTACTGTGAAAGGTATTGAGTCTTTGATTTGATTCTCAATTTGACTGTTGTTGGTGTATAGGAATGCTACTTATTTGTGTACATTGATTTTGTATCCTGAGACTTTGCTGAATTTATTTATCAATTCCAGGAGTGTTAGGCAGAATCTTTGGGGGTTTTCTAGATATAAGATTGTATCATCAGCAGAGAGTGATAGTTTGACCTCTTCTTTCCCCATTTGTATACCCTTGATTTCCTTCTCTTGCCTGATTGCTGTGGTTAGGACTTCCAGCACTGTGTTGAACAGAAGTGGTGTCAGTGGGCAACGTTGTCTGGTTCCAGTTCTAAGTGGGAATGCTTTCAATTTTTCCCTGCTCAGTCTGATGTTGGCTGTGGGTTTGTCATATATGGCTTTTATAATATTGAGGTATGTTCCATCTATGCCTATTTTGTTAAGGGTTCTTATCATAAAAGCATGCTGAATTTTTTCAAATGCTTTTTCTTCATCTATTGAGAGGATCATGTGGTCTTTGTTTTTGCTTCTATTTATGTGGTGAATCACATTTATAGATTTGCACATGTTGAACCATCTTTGCATCTCTAGGATGAAGCCCAGTTGATCATGGTGGATTATTTTTTTGATGTGCAGCTGAATTTGGTTTCCTAGGATTTTATTGAGAATTTTTGCATCTATATTCATAAGAGATATTGGTCTTTAGTTTTCTTTTTTGTTGTGTCCTTTCCTGGCTTTGGTATCAAGGTGATACTGGCTTTGTAGAACGAGTTAGGGAGGGTTCCTTCCTTCTCTATGTTATGAAATAATTTCTGCAGTATAGGTGCCAGGTACACAGAATGTTGCAAACCACTTTAAGAGGTTTATCTCTAAAACTCGTCCATGGAGTCCTGTTACCACAGGCCCAGGTTAGGAACTACTGCCTTAGAATGGTCTCAATTGGAATGTTTTGGAACCTTGTGATGCTAATGCCTGCAGCCTAAGTACCAGAGTGGGTACACGGATGCAGCAAGACAGTCCACACTTTTGCTTTTGGGAGAGAAGGAGTAGTCTCTTCTTCTGCCCCTAACATTATAGGGGTTCTCTAAGACCTCACCATGTGAGTGAGGAAATGCAAAGGACCAAGGCCAACCTGATTGACAGATGTGTGTGATAGGGTGTGGTTCTACACAGATCAAAGTGTCCACTGATCCAGACGCCACTATGCAATGAATTCCTGACTTTTGTATAGCATGTGGCAGTTCACACAGCACTTTTATAAATGTTGTCTCATTGGACCCAGGAACATCACTGGAACCACTGGGTCAGGAGCAGCAGTCCTATTTCATGAGGTGAGACAGTTAAGCCTCAGAAAGGTTAAATGACTTGCCCAGGGTCATCCAACCAGTTAGTGTCAGAGTTGATGCTAGGTTTTCTGATCACAATCAATTAATTTTTCCATCCCCCCAACCCCCAAGGCTAGCCTTCTGTGTGAGTAAAATGTGGAATATGATTTTGGACTCTTTGAAAGGCCTCCTTTCTCTAATAGAACACAAAGACTTTCTATTCACAAACAGAGGGAAGGCTCAAAGTGCAAATTAAGTTTATCATAACTGGAAACAATTGCTATCCATTATTCAAGGTGGAGGATGGAGCTGGGATAGGGACTATCCTGTGTGGTGGCCTGCAGGGAGACTACGTGGCCACTGGACTCAAGAAGGAACAGGGAGAGGAAGCAGTAATAGGGCCCCCACTTCCCAGCCTGGACTAGGGCTGGCCCTGAGAATGATTAAAGAACAGCAGGAGGGTTGCAAGAAAAGAAAAAGTAAAAACAACTCATTTTGTAGAGGCCCAGCCATTCAGGAACTGGATCTTCCTTAGCTTCACATCTCCCAGCCCAGCCCCAGGGCTTGGCACAGAGTAGGCACTCGGGAATTGTCTGTGCTAAAAATGCAAAGGCACACTTCACCACAGGGGCACAAGATCAATAAATATCCATGAGAAAGACTGTCTAGACTCTCAAGAATGACTTTTCTACAAGTGACTCTGTCAGCTAGCATAGCTGTGGTTAGAGGGAAGTATTTAGGACCCAGATAACTGGAGTGGACAAAGAACTGAAAATAATTCTTCGGTTATTTGGGAGTGGGAGGGTCCCCTGTCAGCAGGCAGTGGACCCAGTGACCCCAGAGACCTCTTTTGTTTGTTGTTTTCCTATGGTTAAGTGACAAAGTGCTTTCCATGAGGGCAATTCCGTCGTTCATTTCTATAACAAGAAATAACAAAAATAACCAGCCATCGACTAGGACCTTGAACCCCCTCAGCTGAGAGAAGAGACTATTGCATACGGGTCATAAGAAATTAAAGTTCCCATGCTACAGCAAAGAGGGAAATGCCAGGCTGCATTAAGGACCCATCTCTTGCTTTGTTGTACAAAGATGGCCACGGTGGTGGCTAACCTTTAAGACCTCAATACAAATCTGTGGCATGACCACTGTGTTTCTCTAGGTAGGCCCAGGAAGAAGCACAGAGAGGAGAGACAGGTGGGGAAATCCTACCTCCAGGATTTAATATTCCTTCATTTCTCATAATACTGTCGAGTAACCCCAGGAACATTCTCTAGGCCAGGGTTTCCCAAACCTTAGTCATTTATTCATCACTATCACAATTTTTGTCCTGTCCAAGTACCAGCTATATTTGTATTTCTTTGATTTTTTAAAAATAAATTCATGTACAATTTTTCAACTAACGCTAGAGCTTAACACCAAGTGTTCAGTATACAAGCAATTATTTTTCTAGAAACAACAAAATAGCTTCTGTTTTATGCTGTGTTTTGTGGCCTAAAAGTGCATTTTTTTATTATGATTTTTCTTTGAATATTAGGTTCTTGGGGAATGACATCACTTAAAACAGAAACTGGGGAAACACTTTGTGCAAGTTTTTAAAATGTGGTTAAAAGTTGGGGGAAAAAAACAGGTTATTCCAATCAGTGATAGTTTTGGAAGAAAGTGGTGTACCCAGAAACCTTTTCTCTCTCCATACCCTGGTTGTGCAAACAGGGAAGGAGATGACTTTCATTCAGAAAGTGAAATACAATAAGAATGATGTGAATTTGCTCAAAATAATAACAAGGAAAGGAAAACATTTCTTAGAGGCAAAATCACACTAAAAGGCAATTTGTAAGATGCTAAAAGAAAGCTTGCCCAAAGTGAAACTATGTGGCTATTTCAGAATTCCTGGTGAAGATTAGATCTCTCTAACTTGTTCCCAGCAAGGTGAATCACAGCATGTGGAATTTACAGGTTTCTAACCCAAATAATCTTCTGTATCTGGAAGGGCATGCTTGAAGAATAAGAGAGAGATTGGCCTCACTGCCTTTCCAGGGAAGGGCTGGTTTTAGACTACTCAAATTAGCAAAAATTTATCACTAATGGAGAAACTGAAGCACAAAATAATCAAGTCATTTATCAAGGTTGCAAAGCTTGTAAGTGGCAGAATCAGAAACAAACTCAGACTGTCTGGTTCCAGAGCCTTAGGCATCAGAGGTTGGGGAATCTTCAAAGAGAGTGATTTGAAGATGAAGAGGTATTTACCGGGCATATGGAGAGCAGGGGGCAGGAAGCTGAGATGTGGCACTCTAGTCCCAGAAAACAGCATGTATGCAACATCTCTGAAATGTCTATTTAAGGTGATGCTAGATGTGCTTCAGAGTGAGTTATAAGACTGAGTCCCTACCTTTTAGGGACCTAGTTTTCATTATTCATTCATTATTTCATTATTCATTCATTCATAGGCATCTCCTATATGCCAGGCATTATATTCCATACTAGAAATATAACCATGAAGAGGGCACCATCCCTCTCCTAGGGCAGGAGGGTTATTATGTTTGATTTGAAAACCCATTGAGTTTGGATACATTGTTTGGGGGTGGCATAAACTCTTAAACTTTTAAAATTAAATTAGAACTGGGAAATATGTCAAATTTGGGGTTTCTGTTTTACACCTCGATAAAAACAAACAAGCAACAACCAAGATTCCTCATCTTTTCCCTTCTAGCAAAACACTTTCATTTTCCATAAATGCTTTAATCAGTTTGGAGTATTGGTATAAACGTTTAGAATGTACTTGAGAGCTTTAAGCATCAAACAGACTTTTAAAGTGGCTTTTCCTGTTAACAAATGTTTCTTGTAACCAGTTGTTAGTGCCAAAACTCACTGTATAAAAGTAATGCTGTCAGGTGGGGTTGTATTTTGTCAGTAATGCATCAACCTTTTGGATGGCACTACATTTTTCTAAGTGTTAGTTCACATTTTTAGTGTCTTTGTGCACAGCTTCCAGAATATCACTTTGCCATCTTGTAAATCAGTTTGCATTATTCGTGATAATACTTACCCTTATTATAATTACCACAAGTCATGGGAAGGTCCAACTGTTTCATTAGTTGACTGAGAACAACAAAGTCTAAAGTTTCATTGAAATCAGATGTAATGTTTGTGTTCCAAGGTCAGCTGGAAACTAATAGGAATAATTTAAGTCATAATATCCCAACTGAGGCTGAGCCATGTTAATCATTCTGCAGATCACACTGAAATGATTCTGAAGGAAAAAAAATCACATCCTATTTCTCCCTCATTAAGTATACTGAAGACCAGCTTTGTAAGAGGAAAGAATTAATCTATAGCAGGGTGGTCACAGTCTGTGCCTGGAGAGCAGGCAACCCTCAGCAGCCAGGAGCCACAACCAAGTGGGCGTTAGGAGATTGGAGGGCTGATTCCCCTTTGTCCTTCCTCTTTTTTTCTTTTAAGTTCTCTTTTCCCTCTCCCATAACCTAGCAAGTGTGGAGTCAGGGGATTCAGAGAACGTCTAGAACCCCCTGGAAAGTTCTCTGACCCACCACCTCCCAAAACTGTAAATGTCAGGAGGCTTTGAGAGTGAGGAAGGAAAGTCTTTCTCTTCTGGCAAAGCAGCCAATTGAAAAGCTTCCCATAATACCCACTGGCCTTTTATCTAAAAATGTCTAACCCTTTACCTGTAATCATTATTTTTAATTGATAAAGCAATAAGGGACTCACCTTCTTCACCATGAGCAAAGGAACCTGTATTAATCTGTTTTGTGCTGCTGTAACAGAATACCACAGACTAAGTAATTTATAAAAACCAGAAAATTTATTTCTCACAATTCTGGAGCCTGGGAAGTCCAAGGTCGAGGGGCCACACCTCGGGCGGGCCTTCTTGCAGCATCATAACATGGCGGAAGATGTCATATGGGCGAGAGAGGAAAGGGGCCTGGCTCCCCTTTTACAGTGGGCCCACTCCTGAGATAACAGAGCCACTCCCGCTATAATGGAATGAATTCATTCATGAGGTTGGAGCCCTCATGACTTAAACACTTCTCAAAGGTTCCACCTCCCAATACTGCTGTATTGAGGATCAAGTTTCCAACCCTGTATTCAGGGTTCTGTCAGGTAGTTCCCGGGTGTGACTTTTCTCATCTGTGAATAAAATCAAGCTGAGAAGATTGTGCTTTTACAAACTGCAAACATAAAAGAAAAAGAAAGCCTGTCTAAGGCAAATACACATAGAATACGTATAGTCATTATTTGCCTAGTTGTGCCATTTTAAGCAGAGATGGATGAGGAAATAAGTTTTAGGCTATTGGAAATTCTGAATCTGTTAGCCCCACAAAGTAAATGCACGCTAACAGGACTGGAAATTCCTGGAAGAGTACATTACTGCCCCCACCATAGATACCTCATTTTTGCCATTTGCTTTGAAGAAAGGAAGGTGGGATTGGGGAACAAGAGTTGTAAGTAGTATCTTTTTTTGCTTTGGGGATACATAAAGGTTCTACACAGACCTCTAAGTAGTAACAGTTTTCAGGAATGTTGACTAGGGGGACATAATTGTTGACACAGAGGGTGCCAGACAGGGGATCAAAGAGCTGCCTCTGGCTATAAGAAACTTAGA
This sequence comes from Daubentonia madagascariensis, assembly GCA_023783475.1. Lineage (NCBI taxonomy): Eukaryota > Metazoa > Chordata > Mammalia > Primates > Daubentoniidae > Daubentonia > Daubentonia madagascariensis. Next base: position 11,358,013 of record JAKFHU010002088.1, read on the forward strand.
AGCTGCTGGGCTGTTTCTTTCACCCTCACATTGCTATTCAGACTAAATTTAAGCACTGACCAGAATCTCCTCTCTCCCTCCCTTTTCCTTGAGTTACAATTCCCTCTGAGTCTTAATCCCTGTAATAATTTACACTTTGCAAAATGCTTTCATAAGTTACAACACATGAAATTACTGATAGTAGCCAATTTTGCCCTGCAAAATACGCTACTATCAGCACAATCTAATATATTGTCTCATCATCTCAATACCCCTTTTTGCAGACAGAGCCTGTTATTAACTGCAGTGAAATTCAGCCCCACCAGTCATATAACGAAAGAGGGAGCCGACCTAGAACTTGAATCTGACTCCAAACCCAGTGCTCCTTTCACCCTGCACTGCTGCCTCCTGTCCTTGGGCTCACCCTGGACGAGAAGAATGAGGAGGTAGATATGTCTAGGTCCTGAGCTCTTCACTGTGGTTTGAGCCACCTTTGTGGGCCCTAGGCAATCTCTCTTCCAGTGCTCATATTAAATACTTGACAATGCACCTGCATTTCATATTACCTATAATTTTTATACATTTTAAAAATTAGTGCTTAAAATTTTGTATTTAAAATTATTTGGCTATAAATAACACTTGATTTACAAATGACTATGATTTCTTGGTCACTTACAAAATGATAAAATCTAGCGTACAAATTACTTTCAAATATAATGAAAATTTCATGAATTCTAAATTTAACACCAAATGAATTTGGCATGGTATTAAATTTTGGCAATATTTAATTAAATATTTATTAATTTCAATGTTTTTTCCTTTTTGCATTTTGGGATAAATGCTTTTTCGGGGGGGGGATAATTTTAGCATTTAAGCAGTTTTTTGGTTCCTCAGACATCTCATGGCCCCAGATATTACGCTTTTCATGAGCAGTGTATAAAAGCCTGGCAAGGTCCACTGGCCCTGGTGAGAGTGGCTATTCATTCACTGCCCATTTCGTGTGCACCACACATGGAGGATGACGTAGTCTTTCCCGTCAGACATAATGCAAATGCTTTGACAATTTCTTGTCACTAAAAAGGCTCCCTGACACTACTTACAAATATACTATTGGAGAATCTACTTCTACTGGTCCTACACAATTTTAAGCTAGTTAAACCTTGAGAAACTGGAATGTTTGAGTCGTCTCATTAAAGGAATTTGGGGGTGTCTCAGAGTTAACCAGAAAGCATGTTTCCTTTGGCCTTCTTGTTTTAGCTTATTCCCCAGCCCTAGTGAATAGCATGTAGGACCAAAATGAGATCTTTCATGATGACTGTTATCACGGCTAACATCAATTTTAATTGAGTGGCTTTGAAGGTATACCCGTTTGGAATGACCCAGCAATAGTTTCTGGACATTGACTTTCTTTTTTACAAGCAAAATTTTACTTTTAACTAAACAAAATTTTACAAGCAAAATTCTGCTTTTATTTTTTTTTAAATTTTGCTTTTTAACTTTTTCGTAACCTTGGATCTTTTCTGGTGAAAATGGAGTGAAGCAAAATTTCTGAATTACCTCTGCTAATCAGTATTTTTGCTGATGTCACAATATAAAGGCCAAATGAAGCATTCAATCAATGTAATAGTTTATAAGTTGTTTGCTCTGGAACATTGTCATACTCAAAAATTAAGGAAAAAATCCTTTAACTTCATGGGCAACATTTTATTTTGCACCTAATATTATGGGCTTTTACCCTTCTCTGTATCACTACTTCTAACATCTTCAATAGGTGAGACATTTTTCTTTTATGTTAGGAAAAAACACATTTTCTCAAACATTTATTGTGATGCTGATAGACTTTGCAACCACTCTAAGTGCCAAACTTCATTAAGAAAAGAAGTTTCAGTATTTCTGGTCTATAAAGAAGAGTGGCGGTGACACTTTCCTTGTTCTGATTCACTCACTGACTCATTCATATTCACACATTTATTTATTTAGCAAATGTTTATTGAGCATCTACTATGCGTTAGGTACTAGCGAGGCACAGTGTTAAAAGATGAAAATATCCTCACTTAGAATTTAGTATTTGATCATTAATATCTCAACACACACACACACAATCCAATAATATCCAGACTGGATGGTGTAAAAGTGCCAGTACTACGAATTTTTCTTTCTGGGAGTTTAATTCCAAAATGCTATTTATGTGTAAGGCCCTACATTGAGTACTATGTATGAAAATGTCTTCATTTTTTTCAACGACAATTCACTCAGTGTCAACCATTTGCCAATACTTTGCTGGTCACTGGAGCTAAAGAGGTAAATGAGAGGCAGTACTTCCTCTCAAAGTGTTTCCCCTTTTCTGTGGAGGTGGTAGACATATAAATGAACACATACTAAACCATACATAGGTGCCACAGTGGAGCTGGCATTCCAGGTGGAGAGGGAACACACACAGGGAAAGCTTCTCAGATGAGCTTTGTAAGAAATTTTGTCATCCAGAACCGCCAAGGATGAGTGTGCAGACTGTGCTGTTCAACCACAAGGGCCATGGTTTATATCATAGACATTATTGACTAGTATATTTTAAACAAGACTTTTTAAAGTGGTTTGTTTTAGCAAAATCAGTATAGTGCAACAATTTTCTAGCAGAGCGAAATGAAGTGTCTTGAATAAGGGGTGCTTTTTTCTAGTGTGCACAGAGATGCCACATGAGCTAGAAGGCCACGGAAGAAAAAACATTTCCAAGTAGACAAGATAGAAAAGGGTATTCCAGGTATGGAGAATGACTGTGCAAGGCGCAGATCAGCACGGTGCACTGGAGGAATTGTAACCAGTTTTGTACGGTTGGATCATAGGGTGCCGAGCTCATGGGGGTGTAGTGGGAAGGAGGCTGGAGAAGCAGGCATGGGCTTAATCACATTCTTCTAATACTTACCCTTCTACCCAGGCCTGCTGTTAGCTTTCAGCATTATGCCTTAATGTAATATATTGTTGCCTTCTCCCGCAAGTAAACCAGATGTTGATCCTTCACAGTTTAACTTACCCATTACTCTAAGTAGGAATGTTATGACTTCATTCTAATTTCCTGTGGCAGGTGTAAAAGTCAGCAAGGTAGTTGTCAATACCATTGAAGTCAGCAAAGGAAACCTTCCTCCAATCATGTATCCTTAGTGCTTTTTCTACCACAGGACAATCTTTTTCAAGTCATGGATCAAGTCAAGTGTCTTGTGGGAATCCCAAAAGAGCCTCTAGGATTCTACAGATCTGAGAGCTACTCTTAGTACAAACCTCCTCATCATGCATCTTTTCCACTCATGCTATTCAATATTATCTCCTTCACTGTACCAGTCCTTTTGCCCAAACTTGCTTCGTTGAAATTTCTTTCCCCCTCTCATTGATATCATCATCTTTTATTGCTAGCATATGGTTATAGGTACAATTTAGCTAGTGAGAATATCATTATTCCCAAAATAAGCAGAACAGCGAAGTCTAATACCTTCAGTAAAAGCTCTTTGTTCACCAGTAGCCCACTGGCTGGCACCCTGACCAGCATCCACTCTTTTTGTTGAGGGGCACGTTCCAACTGGTCACTGCCTTCTCCCGTAGATAAGCCAATTGGTAAAGATTTTGGTTGATGCCTCTCATTGTAAACAATAGTAAAGAACTTTGGCCATGTTAAGAAAAAGAGGAATTTATGGGAAAGCTATGGAGGAGATAAAGAAGCAAAGGTAAGACTGAAGAACCATATTGGGAAAAGCTTAGAACTCCGGGCAGCTCTGGAGTTCTTGGTGGCAGGAACTAACAGTATTGGCAAGGCACTGCCACTAGAAGGAGTGAGCACCCAGCAGTCCTTGCTACACTGTGCGCAAACCTCAAAGTCTCAGGAAAGTGTGTCTGATTGGCCTAGCTTGGGTCAGGCACTCATTCACTGGCTCGGGGAACAGGGCCATCTGAATCGGCAGATCTCTCAAGACTGCGCTTAATGGAGTCAGGTGATTTCCTGAAAAGGAAACTGGAGTCTTGTTACCAAATAAACAAATATATAAGTGTGTGTGTGTGCGCGCGCATGCGTGCGTGTGCGTACGTGTGCTGATGATCAGGAAAAAACAATTGTTCATTACAGTATTTTTTCTCTTTTCCAAACTATGAAAATCTTATCTTTCTTTCTTTTTTTTTTTTTTGATGGGGGAGGGGGATGTTGGTAGAGGAGTTTTAAGAGCCTCCTGGATTTTAGGAGCTAAAAAATGGTGAGAAACACATAAAGTGGGAGAGTCTAGACTTAGGGGTTTATCCTTCTCCACTTCAGATTTCCTCAGTCAGATATTCTTTTCTGATTCCATTTTATGATTATCAGTCATATGCACTTGAAAATGAAAGAAGGAAAATCACGGGGGAAAGGAGCATTTTTTTAAAAAGGAAATCTTTTTTTTTTTTGAAACTTGACTTAGAATAATGGGATTTCTTCAATTTGCTATATGCAAAGTAACAGAGAGCTTAGTGTATACCAGAGATGGATTAGACAGATGTAGCACTTAACTGTTAACATTTGTGAGGTTCATTCCCACCAGTGAGATTTGCAAGCAGCTTCCACAAAATGCTATGCAAAATCAGTTTAGTACTTTCCTCATTTGTCACTGTGCCGTGAAACTGGTAAAATATAGAGGAAACAGAAAATTGGGCACATCTGTGAATTTGGTTGTATCCTGATTATAGCAATGCAATTCCACAGATGTGCATGTTTTCATAGGAACACAGGTTTCTATTTGACTCCAAACTCCATCAATGCTCAGCTGATATTTTATAGCTCCCGTGGGTTTAGCATGCCCTCCCTTTATAGAGCCAAAACAGTAGCTTAGCTATAAGATTCACTGGCACCACTTTGGTATCTATTTTCTTAAATTATGGCAAATGGGGATTTGTGGCACACATATGTCAACTCCACCTACATATTTCTCCTATAATAATGCTTGGCACATTCACACTACCTCTCAGCAGAGAGCCCCAAATACTTAGTAAACATTTATTCATTCTTACATTAAAAAGAGTTCAGTAGCTTTCATAACTCTCACTTTATAGAAAAGTAAAAGTACGAGGTCCCTAGCCCAATAAGGAATACATAATCGTAAGTATTAATAATCTGTTTCTCCTTCTCAAAACAAAGTGAGAAGTGCTTGAAAATGAAATAACATCAGAGATGACATTAATATGTTCAATTGTATTCTATATCAGAGGTTCTCACAGTTGGGCATGTGAGGATCACCTGGAATCTGGTAAGATAGAGACTGCCTATCTCCATCCCCAGAGATTCTGATCCTGAAAAGTCTGGGGTGAGGCTCAGGCATCTGCATTTTTAACAAACACTTTCCCTGTAGGTGGTGCAGAAGATTACACATTGAGAAACACTGGTCTAGATGAAATAATCAAATTATAAGATTATAAATAGAGAAACAGAAGCATAGCCCTCAGGAGACTACATTGCCTCCCCTTCTTCCCCCACCATCCCCTATTATTCCATTTTTGACAAGTAGTTCTTGAAAGCAGCTGTCATTATCAGAATACTCCAGGAGTTCCCCAAAGGATAATTAATCTCAAAAGAAAGAATAAGAATGTAAGCTTGAATCTAGTTTTGGATTCATTTATGTAGTGAGTCAAGGGAACATGGCCATCTTTGGCTCAGGGTCTCAATCTGTCCTGCCAGGACTGGAATAGTCTAGAACCATATTGGTCATTCAGAAGAAGCAGAAGCTGTTTCCAGGGGCTCGCCACATCTCTAGGGATTTTTCTAACATCCATCACATATGGCCTGTCACCATAGTTCCACTAAGGACTTTTATGACCCTGGTAGTAATGACAACTAACTTTCATTATTTACTATATGTCAATCAGTTGGTGCTCAGTATAGCATTTGATCCTCTCAATAATTGCATGAGGCAGAAAATGTTTATAACAATTTTATAGATGAGGAAACTGAGATAGATTAAATACCTAGCCACATAGACTAATAAGGCTGGTAAGTGATTTGAAACATATTTTGTTTGTCTCTGAGTCCCTGAACATAATCACTATTACATTGACTGTCTTGGTAAAAAGATGGTGAGTTACAAAGGCAAAGTTATTCAGCTGAAATATCTTTGGGATAAGAAGGAAGGATATGGTAGAATTAAACCAACTGTTTGTAGGCAGAGGGCATTTCTCAGAATTCAGACTATAGAAGAGGGTTTCAGTACCTTACATACCATGTATTATTCTCCATGTAATTATACTAAGTAAAATACCTTTAGAGTAATTGTATACATAATCAAATATTGCACAAGTCTAAAAGCTTGAAAGCGCCTGCCAACCTCCTCCTACCCTGTATCAAATGAAATCCTATGTCCTAAGCCATAGTTATAATTTTCCCCCTGGTTTCACTTGGATTTCCTTTAATAATGTTTGATTGTAATTAAAAATCAGTGTATATGTAGAATAAATGAAGAAACCAAAATCATTCTCTTTTGTCTTTTAGGAAAGTGACAGTTATAAAAATGCTCAATATAATCAATTCACTTTCCCTCTCCCCCATTGAACTAGCATTTTATCAACCACAAATATGCTTCTCCACATAAGACAGTAACTGCAGTTCTGTGGTAAATGCAACAGGACTGAAGTCATTGCCAAAGAAGCATCAAAGCTTTCAGAGCAGCTATTGATGTGCTCAGTTCATAGTTCAAAGAAAGAGCAAAAAGAAGGAAGCCAATGGCAGGAATGGCTTCAGGCTATGCTTTCAAAATAGGTTTAATATAAAGACTAAAACAGCAGTAAGATATTCATGCATAAAATGGATATCTGCCGCTTAGCAAGCTGAATGGAATGAGGTTCCAGAATCTCTCAGTGTTCAGGCACTACTGATTCTAGTAACAATAAGCTTGAAAAAGATAATAGGTCCTAATAGTTAATTCTAAGCTAATGGTGTCTATGTTGGAAGTCTGGATATCTCAGTACTGAGGCATTAGGATCCATTACCTTTTCCAATCCTGTTATTAGGATCAGTAGTGTCAGATCATTGCCAGCTTCTGGAATCTCATTTCACTGTTCAAGCAGAAGTGAATGGCAGCCATTCAGGGCCATGTCCTAACCATTAAGGAGAATCCTGGTCTGTTCTTGAGTAAACCCATTTATTGGTCTGGTAAGTCACAGCCCTAGGTTTGGGTGGCACTGATGGCAGCAATACTGTTTGAGAAATTCTACTCTCCCCACAGCTACTTAGAACAGTCTGATTTCACTGGTCAGTAGTCACCCTGTCTTCCCTTTCTACCTAGCCGGGATGTTGCTACAATTGGAGTTATGCAGGAATTGCTGTTGGAGCAAACACTTGCCACCTTAGTCACAGCCCTCCTTGACAGCCATTCCTTTAAGGATAAGAATCCCCTTTTCATGTCAGTAGGCAATATGCTGCAGGGGAAGAGGCAGTGCTGGGGGGAGTGTAAAATCTACTCTAAGCGATGTCATTCGTTAGCTTTGTGCGATTGACCAAGTTATCTAATCCGTCTGAGTCTCAGATTTCTTATCAGAAAGTTGAGCTGAAACTCGACCTCACAGGGTCATCATAAGAGAGATATTAGAGTAAGAGAAAAAAAAGGTAGCTAGTGTGGTTACTGAGATGATGAAAGCAAAGTAGAACAGGTCTAGCCCTCATTTCTTAAAGGATAGGATTCATTTCTGGTGATTTGCAAAACAGAGTGGAAGGAAGGAAACAAGCCCACCTGCTTTCCATGGTTGAGGGAAGATAACCTGGCAGTAAGCAACTAGCAATATTCTCTAAAGGGAATGAGGTGACACTAAGACAGGAGGAGAAGACCCAATTGAGAACTCTCTAGACAGACACTGGTGCAGTGAGATGGGGTTGTGGTCCTACTGGGAGATGCTGAAAGAGGGATTCACCACAGATGACCTCAACAACTTCACGACTCTGAAAGTCCTTTCTGAATCTACTCAAAAGAGGATGCTGGGTATGGTACTGGGCAGTTAGTTGTAAATGAGAATTGTAGCATCTGAGGGTAAGATGGTAGGGAAGTCATGATGGTCTTTATGCACAGATCTTTCAGACTCTGTATTTCTCTTGCTAGAAATAGGGAAGATGGTCTCCAATAGGGTCAGGGAGCTGTCATTAAAACATCCTTTTCCCTGAGGTATTAAGTACCAAGGCTGGAAACCAACGCACATCTGAATGGAGAGGCCCTATGTTCACATGCTATCCACAATGTACTACAGAAGATTCTTCATCCTCTTACCAGTTTTGCAACTCTCCTCCCTGTTCAAATGAAATTCCTGTGAGAGATGTATCTCTTCTGGAATAGTCCTTTTAATCTACAGGATGGTATACATGGGCATACAGCTATGTTTTCTCAAACTTCTCCAGCAGTGTTTCAAGCAGAAAAACTTCTCAGTGTTTCAAGTACACAAGATTAATTGTGAAATTGAAAAAAAAAAAATCCGGCTGTTTGGCAGAAAACAGGAAGTGATAATTTTGTAGACAATGTATTTTTACACTCCTCCGTTAAAAATATGGGTTTTGTTTCATCTTTTATAGAAAATGTACTGTTGAGTCCAAATGATATCACTAAAAGAAAAGAACTAGTGATAATGGGTAAAACTCACATACCTGTATATTTTCTCACAATCTGAAAAACCTTTTCTTAATTGGCAAGAGCATTTCCATTAAATAAATGCATAAGAATTACGACTTGCTAAAAGATGTCCAACTATACATAGAAAAAAGTAAAAATGTGTAAGGAAATTATTTTTATGACATCACAGCTTGTTGCTATGGAAGCTATGATGAGGCAGATTGAACAATATTATGCCAATAGAAAAAGTAGGTATAACAAGGGTGGGAGTTGGAAAAGAGTGAAGTCCTATATTACTGCACAAATACCTTACATAATTAGAAAATGTAGCAGAAAAAAATATGATATGGAAGTAAAAGGTAAATAGATTTGTTTGATCGGCTTGAAAATTATCCTCATCACCAGAAAAGCATCTTCGAACTTGAAATATAAAGATGATTACTTTTTACTTTAGTGTACATTTTTTATACAACACACAGCTACTTTGAACTCCTTAGTCTTCACCATCTGTAAAACTCAATTTCCGTTTTGTAAAAAAAAAAATTAAAATTGCTGACATCTGTTTAAACCCTAATATCTCCACAACCATGGGAGAATGTTAACTCAAGCTTGGTGTCATGTTAAAGCACTTGAGCCTTAAAATAATATTAAACTTATGGTTCTGTTTCAACTTTGCAATGATACTAGCATTTAACTCTTCAGATATTCCAAACAGCTCAGCAAGGAAAATCTTGGACAAAAAAATGAAGTTAAATGTGGACCCTTCATTTTCACATGATGCTCAGTTAGAGATTTTTCTAAAACCAACCAAGAATTTGGAGTCTTAGAATAAGATGATGGACTGTTGGAAAGCCAGTGACCCGTTTAAAACATGGGGCAGTCTGATCTGTCATTAGAGAGACCTTCTCCTGGTGACTATGGCAGCTGATTTTGTGCCTGGGCCAACTCAAGTAGAAATTGTGAGGTAATAAGAATAATTTGGATTTACAAAGTGTTGAAAAAAAATCTAAAGCCCTTCTACATTCATGATCTCTTTAAATTTTCAGAACAGCCTGGGTAGATTCGTGGTGAGGGTCGCTCCAGACTTCGCTCTCCACCCTCACCTTTAGGACTGAGGTTCTCATTCTCTCAGCTGGCGGGATGATTGCCTAGGGAGGGCTCACAGTGGGTTCTTCCCCCAGAATTGCCCTTAGCCTGAAGGGAAATGTCTCACTCTAGGCTATGCCCCTGCCCCTTCACCTCAATTCAAAACAACAATGAGGGCCATCCCAGCTCCCGAGAAGCCCCAGGGGGTTGACAGGGGCAATGTTGCAGCTGCACTTTTCCCTCTCCCTCGTTTGTATTGTTCCTGTGAGAACCCCCAGTGAGATCTCTGCTTTTTGGAGCTAGGTCATCTGCTAGCTGGCTGGCAATAAGGGCCTCATCCATGATCATAGATGGAATGTGCAGCAGGGCAATTGTTAAGACTTTCTCTGCTAGTGAACGGGGATGAGGTACACAGGACAGGAAAGCACTGGCCTGTGCCACATCGCAGAGAAGTCATTGTATGAATGATGCGATTAGATTGCTGTTGCTGAGTGAAATCAGTACCTTGGAAAAAGGTAAGGAAAGGGTGAGGGTAATTCATTACCAATCTAAGGAAAAGTGAAATTCAGAGGGCCTTGTCAGAAGCATATGAAAGAGCAATTATCTCCTGCAGCCGGAGAGCAGACAAAGTTGAGGATCAGGCCCAGGACTTAATTACAAGGGGAGCTGAGAGAGAAATGTTTGAATTGTCAAACCCCCAGCAAATTGACAATGCCAAGGCCAGAGTCCTGGTTAGCATGGAGGGACCTGGGATGGGGACATCTGGGTCAGTGCACTAAAGAAACTCAAAACCCTAGATGCTCCTAAACCCTTGGTATATGCAAAAGTAGCCCACTTTTTTCTAGTAAGGGCTAGCACTCCCTCTTGTTTGGAGACAATGCAGAGTCCTCTGCTTTGCAAGATAACACATTCCTGACTCTTTCCTTCCCTTAGAATTTAGTCTCAATTCCACTCTTGGCTGCTGACCACTCATCAGGGACGTGCCACAACATAACCTGATCAAGGATATGCTGGGCCTGTGAAGGGTAGAAAGAAACTACACAGTGAAAGAGCTGTAGGACCCAGGAAACATGCACCAACAGAAGCCAGGATAAGATATATTAGACTTTTTGATGGCTCTGTATCAAGGGGTATGGAATATAGAGTTGGATAAGGGATAATTTATCAATATGAGAGTACTTTCCCATCATATGGGCAATCCTGGGCAAATACTCAGGAGGGCATTTGGGAGTTGGGAGTTGGCATAACTCAACATTGGTCCCTTGGCCAATGGGAAAGGAGCTATTATAGTGGAAAAGGCATGTGGAATTCTTTGAAACAGCCCTTAACGGTCCCTGCCTTCTCTCGTCCAAGATGGTAAAGGAAAACCAGTAATGTATCCTGGATCCTGGGGTCAAAACAGAGAATAAATGTTATCCTTACAGTCCTAAAAGACTCAGAAGTGATGGTTCATTCCTATCTTATCTTTATTTAGTTCACCAGAACATCTCCTACAAAAACAAACAAACAAAAAAACAAACAAAACAAAAACACCCAGATGAATCCTAAAGGATGACTACAACAAACTGAACCATACAGTGGCCTCATTTATAGCTACCATACTAATTGTGGTGTGTTTGCTATAGTAGATTAGCATGGCACATGCTCAAGTACACAGCATCCAGCCATTGATGTGGTGAATGTAATCTTTCCCATCCCTATCAGAAAGAAAGACCAGAAACAATCTGAGTTCACATGGGGAAGCAACAATACACATTTATGATCTTGTGCCAGGGATATATTCAATCTCCTAGACTCCAATATCATATAGGCCTGGACCATCTATACATCCTTCATGGACAGTAAACCACCCTTGGTTTACTATATCGATGACATCCTATTAATTAGACCAGATAAGCAAGTAGGGGCAAGTATGTTAGAGGTCTTGGTAAGACACATGTGCTCAGAGGGTGGGTGATAAACCCAACAAAGATTCAGGGGCCTAAAATATCAGTAAAGTTTTTAGGGGTCCTGTGATCTGGGGTTTTCTGCAACATCCCCATCTAAAGCAAAGAACAAATTATTGTGTCTTGCATCTCCTACTGTTAAAAAAGAACCATGTCTGGTAGGCTTCTTTGGATTTTGAAGGAAGAAAATTCCATATTTGACAGTATTGCTCTAATTCATTTACTGAGTGATAGGGAAAGCTGCTAGCTATGAAAAAGAAATGGTTTTGCAGAAATTTCATATTGTAGTACAAGTAGCCCTGCTTCTTGATATATATGATCTATTAGACCATGTATTAGAGGTAAATGGGATGGGGAAAGATACTGTGTAGAGTTTATGACAGGCCCAAAAGGAGAATCACAACACTGACAGTGGGCCAGAACCACACTATCTGTAGCAAAGAACCATATACCTTTCACAAAATAGTTACCAGTGTAATATTAGGCGTAAAAAGTCTGCCCATGGGATAAGTGACCATTCAGCCAGAACCACCCATCAATGAGCTGGATTCTTTCAGAACCACCAAATCATATTGATTAGATGAGCCCTGCAGCAATCCACTGTAAAATGGAAGTGGCACATCTGGGAGGGGGCACACCAAACCCTTATGTCATCCCTCATGTCACAACAGTGCCTCTCTTTCAGGTCATACTTATGGCTGCATGGTGGGTTCCTTATGATCATGTAATAGAGAAGGAAAGATGCCAAGCTTGGTGTACAGATGGGTCAACCAAGTATATGATTGCAAACTACACGTGGACTGGTGCTGCAGTACAGCCCCACTCAGGATGGCCTGAAAACATCACAATGAAGGGAAACACCTCCCGTGGGCAGAGCACCAGGGCGCACTGGCCAGCCACTTTATGTGGAAAGAGAAGTGGCCTGAAATGAAAAACTACATATAGATTCATGAGCAGAGGAAAATGGCCTGGCTGGTTGGTCAGGGTATTGGAAGGAGAAAGATTGGAAAATCAGAGACCAGACGGTCTGGGGAAGAAGCATGTGAAGGGGTCAATGGGCGTGATCATGAAGGAGGAACATTTTTATACAGCATGTTAACATCCACCAGAAAGCACTCAAGTAGACCGAATGCATGAGCAGTTTTGTAAGCCAGCCTCTAGCATTATCCACCCTGGTGCTGGCACAATGGCTGCATGAGCATAGTAGCAGTGGTGGGAGAGATGGAGGCACTGCATGTCCCTGCACACGAGTACCCACTCCCGAGACTGGTCTAGCTACTGCTGTTACTTAATAGCTAATCTTTCAGCAGCAAAGACCAATTCTAAGCCCTTATTGGCACCCCCTTGAAGAAACAACCAGTCATTTTGGAGCAAGTTGATTATATTAGGCTTCTTTCATACTGTAAGGAGCTGTGATTCATCTAGACAGGAAACAATAATTTCTCAGGCATGAATTTGCCCTTCCTGCTGTGAAAGGTGATTTGGAGTCATTCCTGTCATACCCAACTAAAATGGAGTGGAGCAGGCTTTGGAAAAAAGCATTCAGGTCACAAAAGTCTGTTCCAGAAACCGTCTCTCAGGCTCAATCTAACGAAACAGCCTGCTGTGACTTTAAGACACTCTTTACCTAGTTGCTGCCTCCTGCCAATCAGAACTTTCTTTGAAAACAAATTTCATAATCTTTTCTCCTTTCCCAATAAAACCACAGCCCTTTCCTTTGTTCTTCACACACCAGAAACTACCCTGGTCTCTGTGTGCATGTCTCGGATAGCAAATTACTCCCAAATAAAACCCTTTTGCTTGGAGATTCATCGCTATACATTTTTACTTAATATTGACACTGCCTTCAAGACTCTAGTCAGCACCACTATCCAAAGGCTTACAGAGTATCTGATGCACTAGCACAGGATCTCATATTAAGAGCATCTTAGATAAAAGGTTCCCATTTGCAGCAAAGGAAGACAGGCAGTAGGTGTGTACTCATGAGATTCTCTGGTCCTATCCCACACTATATCATCGTAAAGCCACCAGCCTGATAGAGCAATGTGATGGTCTTTTTAAAGTACATCTGAAGTTCAGGCTTGGAGATAATTCCCTAAGAGGATGGGGCACCATCAAACAGAATGATGTATACATGTTAAATCAAAGATCATTGTATGGTACCATGATCCCAATAGTGGCATACATATGTCTGGAAACTAAAGGATGAAAACCAGGAGTGCTGCTCTATCTACCACCACCCCCAATGGGCCACTGGGAAATTTGTATTTCCCACATCTGCAATTCTGGTGATCTAGAGGCCCTTGTTCCCAGGGGGGGAATGCTTCCAATAGGACTCATCACAAGAATTCCTAAACTCTAAGCTACAGCTGCTACCTGGTCACTTTAGGCTATGTATGTCAAAGGCAAAAACGGAGTCACTGTCTTGGCAGGCATAATTTACCCTAATCATCAGATGAAGTACAGAAGAGGCTACATAATTTGTTTGGTACCCAGGTGACCCATTGGATCACCTCTCAGCACTCAGTTGCCCAATTTTGACCATAAATGCAACAAGTGCAACAGTCATAACCTGAGGATACCATAGGGACTAGGAGCTAGACCCACTCAGGAGCGAGTGTCTGGGTCACTCCACCAGGTAAGCCACTTCGACCAGCAGAGATGCTAAGTGTGAAGAAAACATAGACTATGTAGCAGAGCAGGGAGGTGAGTATCAGGCAGCCTCAGGACCAGTGGTGGGGGCTATATTTCATCCCACTAACCTTCCCATCTTAAGCTTTTTCAGGAAAAGAGACAAACCAGAATCTTAGGGGAGCTGTTTCCGGATGGGTGTCCTGATCTAAGAACGAAGTGTACCTGAGTTGTGAAGGGTGCCTGCGGTGGACGTCGTCATGTGCTGCCCAAGCTCCCCTCCAGCACTGAGCCCTGGACTCTCAGGCTGCCAGCATGATTGCCCACTGATGACTGCTAGGTGGTTCCCTCCCTAGGAGTTGCTCTCAGCTGGAGGCAGCTGCCTTTTCCAAAGTTATGTGCTCTCCCGAGGAGCAGTCTGCATTCAGAGGCTGGTTGGTGGGAGTATGCAAAGCCCTGCCCCCTTGTCGCAATCTAGGACAATTCCGAAGAGCTTCTCTCCTCAAGAGATCCTCGGAGTGTTCAGATCCCCGTAGAGTTCAGCTGAGACTGCTACTGAAACTTCATTACACTTTAACTTCTTCCACTGCCCAATCCTGCTTCCCTCCTTCTCTCGCAGGAGTTGTTCCTGAGAGCCATCCCCAGAGAACATGTAGATCTCACAGTCTGTTTTCTTGGGAACTCAATCTGAGATGAGAGGTCACCACTATTTCTTCCCATTTTGGAGATGTGGAAAAACACGGCTCAGAGAGGTTCTAGAATTGCCCAGGGTTCTGTTGCTAGCAAGGGGCAGAGCCACGCTACACTGTGGTTGACTCGAAATCCGGTGCCTCCCGCTGTTTCCCTTCTGCTCCTCTTTCAGCTCCCCCACCCCTACTGCTGCTCCCTTCCCTGGGGCCACGTCGCCAATGCTCATGTAGCCCCAGCTGTGGGACCGACCTGACGCTAGACGTGCAGCAGCAAATATGTCGCCCCACCTCTCATGACACTCACAGTGGAGTGACTCCTGCAGGCTGTCCCTGGCTTCGGGGCAGACAGATTTCCCAGAGATGCCAAAGCATTTCTCAACCCCCATGCGAATCACTCACTGGTGTGGATAAAGTTGCTGGGAGGCTATTGACTCCGCGGTGTTAATAATAATATGGACATGTAGGTGCTATTTTTCCTAAAGAGTGTCATTCTTTTAATATGGGATTCACCTCTCACGGTAGAATTTTTGGTTTCAGCGCACGTCAGAGGAAAATTGATGTTTGTGCAGACCTGGAACCTTCAAAGCAGAAAAAATCGAGTGCCCCTATTCCACCTACAGACACAGCTGGGGTGACTCACAATACGCTGCATTGTGTACATGAGGTCCAGTTTTCTTTTTTTTTTTTTTTTTATAATTTATTTTTTTAATTTCAGAATATCATGGGGGTACAACACTTTGGCCATACACATTGCCCCTGTTCTGCCCGTGTCAGAGCCACAATCGTGGTCGTCTCCCAAACTGTGCTCCCCGCATCCATTCAGTGAGAGTTTTTCCCATCCCTTCCACCCCCCTCCCGCCCGCCCGCCCCCTGATGAATGTTATTGCCCTGTGTGATGTAAGTGTTCATCAGTTAGTACCAGTTTGATGGTGAGTACCAGTGATGCTTGTTTTTCCAATCCTGTGACACTTCGCTTCGAAGAATGGGTTCTAGCTCCGACCAGGATAATACCAGATGTGTTAATTCACTGTTGTTCCTTATTGCTGAGTAATACTCCATGGTATACATATACCACATTTTATTGATCCACTCGTGTATTGATGGGCACCTGGGTTGTTTCCACAACTTGCAATTGTGAATTGTGCTGCTATGAACATTCGAGAGCAGATGTCTTTATTATAAAATGTCTTTTTTTCTTTTGGATAAATACCCAGTAGTGGGATTGCTGGGTCAAATGGTAATTCTACTTTTAATTCTTTGAGGTATCTCCATATTCTTTTCCATAGAGGTTGTACTAATTTGCCGTCCCACCAGCAGTGTATGAGTGTTCCTACCTGTCCACATCCCCGCCAACATTTGTTATTTGGGGATTTTTTGATGTGAGCCAATCTCACTGGAGTTAAGTGATATCTCATTGTGGTTTTGATTTGCATTTCCCTGATGATTAGAGAAGTTGAGCACTTTTTTATATGTTTGCTGGCCATCATTCTGTCTTCTTTGGAAAAGTTTTTGTTCATGTCCTTTGCCCATTTTTTAATAGGGTTGTTTGATTTTTTCTTGTTGATTTTCCTAAGTTCTGTATAGATTCTGGTTATCAGCCCTTTATCAGAGGTGTAGCATGCAAATATTTTCTCCCATTCTGTAGGTTGTCTGTTCACTCTAGTGATAGTTTCCTTGGCTGTGCAGAAGCTTTTCAATTTGATCAGGTCCCATGTATTTATTTTTGTTGCTGCTGTGATTGCTTTGGGGGTCTTCTTCATAAATTCTTTGCCTAGGCCAATGTCCATAAGAGTTTTTCCAACATTTTCTTCGAGAATTCTTATGGTTTCATGTCTTAGGTTTAGATCTGTTATCCATTGTGAATTGATTTTTGTGAGAGGTGAGAGGTGTGGGTCCACTTTCAGTCTTCTACATATGGCCATCCAATTTTCCCAGCACCATTTGTTGAATAGGGAATCTTTTCCCCAGTGTACGTTTTTTTTGGAATTTGTCAAAGATCAGATGACTGTATGAGGTTGGTTTTATATTTGGGTTCTCAGTCCTGTTCCATTGGTCTACGTGTCTGTTCTTGTGCCAATACCATGCAGTTTTGGTTACTATAGCCTTGTAGTATAGTTTGAAGTCTGGTAGACAGATGCCTCCCAATTTGTTCTTTTTGCTTAAGATTGCTTTGGCTAGACGGGGTCTTCTCTGGTTCCACACGAAGCGTAGAATTATTTTTTCTAGATCGGCAAAAAATGATGTTGGTATTTTGATAGGGATTGCATTGATTCTGTAAATTAATTTAGGTAGCAAAGCCATTTTTACTATGTTGACTCTGCCTATCCAAGAGCATGGTAAGGTTTTCCATCTATTTACATCCTCTGCAATTTCCTTTCTCAGTGTTTCATAATTCTCTCTATATAGGTCTTTGATCTCCTTAGTTAGATATATTCCTAAATATTTAATTTTCTTTGTTGCTATTGCAAAAGTTATAGCATCTTTAATTTGCTTCTCGGCTTGATTGTTATTAGCATATATGAAGGCTATGGATTTGTGTGTATTAATTTTGTATCCTGAGACTTTGCTGAATTCATTTATCAATTCCAGTAATCTCTTGGTTGAATCCTTGGGGTTTTCTATGTATAATATCATATCGTCTGCGAATAGTGAAAGTTTGACCTCTTCTGCCCCTATCTGGACGCCCCTGATTCCTCTGTCTTGTCTAATTGCTGTGGCCAGGACTTCCAGCACTATGTTGAAAAGAAGTGGAGATAGTGGACACCCTTGTCTGGTGCCAGTTTTAAGGGGGAATGCCTTCAATTTTTCCCCATTCAGTATGATATTGGCTGTGGGTTTATCGTATATGGCTTTAATAGTTTCTAGGAATGAGCCATCTATGCCTATACTGTTAAGAGTTCTTATCATAAAAGGGTGTTGGATTTTGTCAAAAGCCTTTTCTGCATCTATTGAAAGGATCATATAATCTTTGTTCTTGCTTTTATTTATATGGTGAATTACATTTATAGATTTGCGTACGTTGAACCATCCCTGCATCTCGGGAATGAAGCCCACCTGATCATGATGGATTATTTTTTTGATGTACATTTGAATTCGGTTTGCAAGGATTTTATTGAGAATTTTTGCATCTATATTCATAAGGGATATTGGTCTGTAGTTTTCTTTTTTTGTTGTGTCCTTTCCTGGCTTTGGTATCAAGGTGATATTGGCTTTGTAGAATGAGTTTGGGAGGATTCCATCCTTCTGGATATTTTCAAATAATTTCTGCAGTATAGGCACCAGTTCTTCTTTGTAAACTTGGTAGAATTCAGGTGTGAACCCATCTGGTCCGGGACTTTTTTTGTGGGTAGATTTTTAATTACTGCTTCAATTTCGGTGCTTGATATTGGTCTGTTTAGAAATTCAGTTTCTTCCTGGTTGAGCCTAGGGAGGTACTGTGTTTCTAAGAATTTGTCCATTTCCTCCACGTTTTCGTGTTTGTGGGCATAGAGATTTTTGTAGTATTCAAAGATGATGTTTTGTATTTCCATGGTATCAGTTGTGACTTCTCCTTTTTCATTTCTAATTGAGCTTATTAGAGTCCTTTCCTTTTTGCTTCTGGTCAACCTGGCAAGTGGCCTGTCTATTTTGTTTATCTTTTCAAGAACCAGCTTTTCGTTTCATTGATCTTCTGTATTGTTCTTTTGTTCTCGATTTCATTAATTCTGCTCTAATTTTGGTTATTTCTTTCTTCTGCTGGTTTAGGATTGCTTTGCTCTTCCTTTTCCATTTCCTTAAGATGATTCATTAGTTTACTGATTGTGACTTTCTGTCTTTTGGATGTGGGAATTTAGGGCGATAAGTTTTCCTCTCAGGACTGCTTTTGCTGTATCCCACAGATTTTGATAACTTGTGTCCCCATTATCGTTTAGATCGAAGAATCTTTTGATTTCATTTTGAATCTCCTCTTTGACCCAATAATCATTCATCAATGATTGTTTAGTTTCCAAGTTTTTGGAGGAAGATGTGAGTTTCTGTTGGAATTGATATCTAATTTTATTCCGCTGTGGTCTGAAAAGAATGTATATTCAGTGTTATTTGGGTGAAGTGTTCTGTAGATATCTGTTAGGCCCAAATGTTCTAGAGTCCTGTTTAGGTCTTTTATTTCTCTATTTAATTTTTGTTTGGAGGATCTGTCCAGTTCCGTCAGTGGGGTGTTGAAGTCCCCTGCAATTATGGCATTCCTGCTTATTATGTTGTCTAGATCTAGCAGCATTTGCTTTATGTACCTGGGTGCTCCTGTGTTGGGTGCATAAATGTTTAGGATTGTTAAATCCTCTTGTGAAATTTTTCCCTTCACCACTATATAGTGTCCATTTTTGTCCTTCTTTACTTTTATTGCTTTAAAGTTGATGTCATCTGAAATGAGGATGGCTACTCCAGATTTCTTTTGGTTTCCATTAGCCTGAAAAATTGTATTCCATCCTTTCACCTTGAGTCTGAATGCGTCTTTGTGTGTGAGGTGTGTTTCCTGAAGACAACAGATACTTGGTTTGTATTTTTTAATCCATTCAGCCAGCCTATGTCTCTTCAATGGGCAGTTCAAGCCATTTACATTTATTGAGAGAATTGATATTTGGGGTAAATTTCTGATTATTCTGTTGGGTGGTATCTTTTGTTTTACCTCTTGCGTCATTGTGGAATCTGGTTTCTGGGGTTTTAGCCTTTGCATAATTTTACATAGGTGGGTGTCTGTTGCGCTGGTTAGTGTATAATGCAGGTCTAAGCATTTCTTGCAAGGCCGGTCTGGATTTCGCAAATTCTATCAGTGATTGCTTATCTGGAAAGGTCTTTATTTCTCCCTCATATAAGAAGCTTAGTTTGGCAGGATACAGAATTCTGGGTTGACCTTTGTTTTGTTTTAGGAGATTGATGATGTCTCCCCATTCCCTTCTGGCTTGTAAGGTTTCAGCTGAGAAATCTGCAGTTAATCTGATGGGTTTCCCTTTGTAGGTTACCTCCTTTTTTTGTCTTACAGCTCTGAGGAGTGCCTCTTTTGTGTTTACTTTGGTCAGTCTAATAATTATGTGGCGTGGTGAATGCCTTTTCACGTTGACTCTCCCAGGAGTCCTGTGTGCTTCTTGTACTTGGATGTTGAGATTTCTGGCTAAGCCATGGAAATTTTCCTCTATTATTCCTTCAAATAAATTTTCCAGCCCATGCAAATTTTCTTCCTCTCCCTCAGGGATACCTATTATCCTTATGTTTGGCCTCTTTACATAATCCCACATTTCTTGTATGCTTTTTTCCTGTCTCTTGTTTTTGTGTTCTTTCTCTTCAGCTGATTTATTTAGCGCATAGGAGCTGTCTTCTAGCTCTGAAATTCTTTCCTCTGCATGGTCCAGCTTATTCTTAAGGCTTTCCACTGTGTTTTGTAGATCCTTGAATGCTTCTTTCATTTCTAGGATTTCTATTTGATTTTTCCGTAATATTTCTATTTCTTTGGAGAATTTTTCATTCATTTCTTGCATTTTTCTTGTGGTTTCTTTGTGCTGGGATTCAATTTTCTCTTGAATTTCATTGAGCTTTCTTATAATCCATAAACGAAATTCCTCTTCTGTCATTCTACCCATTTCATTTGGGTTGGTATCCATTGCTGAGGAACTGATAATTTCTTTTGGGGGTGACTTTTCACTCTGATTTTTCATGTTCCCTGAGTTCTTTCACTGGTTTTTTCTCATCTGACCTCTTGGTCGAGAGCTGGGGGTGTTAGAGCTAGTTTATGGTCCTGTCACCAGGCCCACCATTATTTTTCCTTGGCAAAGCCAGGGAGAGAAGTAGTGGCCTGTATTGCCTTAGGTGTATTTTAGCAAGTTTGTTGGATCTTGAGTTAACTCTGACCTGTGGTCTTCTCCTCTTCCCAGTGGAGTGTGGTGAGAATGACCTCCCAGCTTGGGCTCTGAGCTAATGGATTGTACTTGAGAATATGAGTCCTCCGCTCCCTATTAGCTAGGTATTCTGTTATGTCCGTGGCAGACTCTGATTCCCCAGTTGGGGTATGCGAAAGCCCTGTGCTTTGGGAGGGGTCTTGTAGCTCCTAGGGGTTACTTTGACCCTGCTCTTCCTGAGGTTCTGGTAGAAACACAATTTCCTTTGGCTGCAGTATGAGAGCTGAGTTGGGAAAATTCTACACAGCTCAGAGGTTGCTCATCTAGCCACGTGTGGCTGCCCTTCTGATGTGTGTCTCCGCGTGAAACTGGTTGATAGGGGGATCTCCAATTGTGCACCCCTTTTCCACCACTAGACCTCAAGGCGAGGCAGGTGGCCGTCTCTATCCCCAGCAGTCTCCACCGGGGGATGTTCCCACGGGGAGGGGGGAGTAGTGGCAGCTGGAAGCACTCTTGGGTGGCGCGAAATTCCCTATTGAAGTGGGCAGGATTATGGGGAGCTGCTCTGGTTCAGCCTGTGGCTCTTGAGGTATTTGGTTGTCATGGGAACCAGCAGTTATACCAAATGAGTCACTATGGCCAGCAACCTTCAAAATGAGCGATCTCTGGGGTACAGGAGGGCTGGGACCTGAGGGGCGGGCACTAGGACCGACACGGAGCGGAGTTGTCGGAGGCCAGAGCCGGGGTAGCAGAACCAGATGGACGAGCTGCAAACTGTTTCCAATACTCAAAGGTCCGACCTCTACAGTTCCGGGATCTCGTCGCACCTGGAACCCACGGATGCCGCTGTCCCTGGCCACCACAGGCAAAGCCTGTCTCGCCCCAGCGGAAGAGCCCCGGGCCAGGGCGGAGCGGAGCTAGAGACGCGGCTCACAGCTCCGCGCGGGCGGCTGTAAAGATGGCGGCCGCCGCCAGCCTGGCGCACAGCCGGGCCCCGATCGCGCCGGGAGCGCAGCTTTTCTCCACCGGCCGCAGCGGCAGTTGCTAGCAGCCTCTAAGGGCGTGTCCCGCTCTCGGTTAAACTCCTGGGCCCAGTCCCGCTGACTCTAGTGGCGCAGTGCCGGCCTGCGGGTTCCCGCGCACTGTCCCGGGAAGCTGAATCTCGGTCCCCGCCCAGTTCCTCCCCAGCCCTGGGCAGTCTCTGTATATCGTAGCTGCGAGATGTGTCTGGCTCTGGCGACTTCCTCCTCCTCTCCACAGGGCTCGCCGGCCCGAGCAACCGCTCTGTCCCAACTCTGGGCTTGTCCCTGACTGCGTGTATGGGGAGGCGCGTAACCGCTTGGGGGGCAGGTCGCGCTGCGCCGACCTGGCGAGCGCGTCCTTCCCGCGCTCTGGGCTCTATTGTGCTCCGTGCGCCCTCCGATCTTTGTGAAAATTCTGTACCTGTTTTCTTGGGCTGGGCGTTCGGAGTTGTTTCTCCGTAATTCGCAGTGCTGTTTTCGGAGTGAGTGGTCCATGCTCGCAGGCAGCCGCTGGCGTTCTTCACCTCCTTTCCTGGGAGCGGTACGGTGGGCGGACCCTATCACACCGCCATTTTTTTTTGGAATCGAGGTCCAGTTTTTAAAACATGACTTCCAACAGTTTATAAGCACAAAATACACTCACTATAGAAACCTAATTTTTAATACTTAGATTAAATATAAAAAATATATTTTCACTGGTGTTCCAAGTTCTCTAACCATTTAAAGATATACATGTTTTCTAATTCATACAAAAAATGTAAACAATTTGTTTCAATCCATAACCTGTTCGAATAAGTGAGGGTTCTCTCATATCCCACTTAACTCCATGGTCATTGTGATCCAGCTTCCTCTTTTTAGTGGATTTTTACCCCATATTCACTCTATATTTTCCTTTGCTCAATTGCATTGCACTTCTCCTTTTTGTGCCCAATTGGCATTCTTGTAAAACTCTGCTACCATTTTAGTGAATGATTAGAATATGCTTGACTAAAGCACAAGGTCTGAGCTAAATAAGTACTAAGAAAGCTTTCTTAAACTTGAGTCAACAGCTATGAAATATTAAGCTCACTTAACCACATATGTTGAAAAGATTAGGAGAAAATTTTATTCTAAAATGACAAACTAAATGTCACAAAAAGTTTTACCAAATGTAGATATACATACACACACACACACACACACACACAAACACACAACCCTCCCAGGCAGTTTATCATTTAAAAGACAGAAAATGTGTTCATTTAAAGTAATGTATCTTTAAGGGTAATTCTGTGAAGTTATAGACAAGCTGAGTCAGTGTTTAACTTAGATGCGGTCTCCAAGGATCCCAGGTATGGAATATCTTTGGGGCCAGTTTTGTGGAGATGCTTATTCCCTTGTTTACTGAAGACATACTCAGGTGAGTGAAAACTGGTAAACCTCCTTGTGGGCCCTAAGTGGAAACTCAAACCTGTAGTGATTGATTCTTACAAATTAAATTATTTTCATGGGCAGAGTGAAAAGAGACTGAAGTGGGTGAACATACTTTTCTCTTTCCAGAATGACAATGGTGCATAGAGTTGTCACATTGCCTTGACCATCAGAGTGGCTCTGTGATCTATGGTGATATCTCCTCCTCAGAGGACCTGTGATGAGGACCTCAGAGCCACACCCAGTTTCCCATGGTATAGATAAGAGGGAGTCCTTTGGACTGTGGCTCCACCTTGACTCCCATGCTTGGAGCAAATCCTGGAGCTTTTGGCTTGTTTCAGTGAGGAGGTACCCCAGACTTGTGGGCCCCTCAGCTACATTAAAAAAAATGCTTTTTTTTTACATTAGATATTTCTTTCCAAGTGTCTTAGTCAATTTGGACTGCTATAACAAAGTGCCATAGACTGTAGCTTTTAAACAACAGAACTTTATTTCTCACAGTTCTGGCAGTCAGAAGTCCTAGATCAGGGTGCCAAAACAGTTGGGTTCTGGTGAGGTCCTTCTTCCAGGTTGTAGCCTTCTGACTTGTTGTATCCCCATGTGACAGAAAGAGGGCAAGAGAGCTCTCTGGGTCCCTTTTATAAGAGCACTAAATCCATTCATGAGGGTTCCACCCCCATGACCTAATAACCTCCCAAAGGTCTCACCTCCTAACACCATCACATTGGGGTTAGGATTTCAACATATGAATTTTAGGGGGACACAAACATTTAGACCATAGGACCAAGGAAGCTCACCTTGACCTTCAAGCTCAGGCCTGGCTCTCCTGCGCCACGTAGCAGCCGGTATTTACCTCCTCAGAGTGCAGACACTATCTTCCCCTTCCACTGTAAGCCCTCTGAGGACAGGGCTCACATTCCTCTTGTTTGCTGCCAAGGCCCCAGTGCCCAGCATAGTGCCAGGGACACTGTGGGCACACAGTACATCCTTGTGAAATGAAGGATGGATGCAAATGATCTTGTGGACAGTAGGCAGGCTCCTATACCTTAAAGCAACAGTGCTTTCCTTCCACAACTATTTATTGACTTCCTATTAGAGGTCAGGCACTGTGCTAAGTGTTTGGAATATAAATATCAGGGGACAAAACAGGCAGAAACCCCTGGGCTGGTGAGGTTCTAACTGATATACTCCACAGCCTCCTACAATTTGACATTTGTGAACAAGGCAGGTGTTTTCCTTAACTCGATCACTCTCAGAAATGTTTTACAGGCAGCCAAAATTTGGTTACCACTAGTGTGAGTCCCACTAGTGTAGTTTGAATGTTTACTCCAAAAGTTCATGTGTTGGAAACTTGGTTCCCCAATGCAGCAGTGTTGAGAGGTGGGACATTTGGGAGGTGATTAGGTCATGAGAATGGGTTAAGACATTCATGGATTAATAGATTAGTGGGTCATAACAGGAAAGGGTTAGTTATCATGAGAGTGGGTCTGTCGTAAAGGCCAGTTTGGCTCTCAGTGTGTCCCCTTGCCTTATGATGCCCTGTGCCACCTGAGGACCCTGCAGAGAGTCCCCACCAGCAAAAAGGCCCTCACCAGATAAGCCTCTTGACCTTGGGCTTCCCAGCCTCCAGAGCTGCTAGAAATAAATCTCTTTTCTTCATAAATTACTCAATTTCAGGTATTCAGTTATACCAACAGAAAACAGACTAAGACACTAACCTTTTATGTCAGGGATTGGCAAACTATGGCCACTGATTGTTTTTATAAGGAAAGTTTATTGGAACACAGTCACATCCATTTGCTTACACAATTGTCTATGATTGTTTTCACGCTAGTACAGCAGAATTGAGAAGTTGTGACAGGGATTACATGGCCACAAAACCTAAAATATTTATGATCTGAGCCTTTATAATGAAATCTTGCTGATCCTAGTTCTTTGCAAGTGCTCTTTTGGAAGGTTTTTAAGTCTGAAGAACTTTGTAGCAACAGGAACCTCCCCAAGTGAGCAGAAGATCTGGTCTAGCTCTTTGTAAAAGCCAAGCTATAGTCTTGTCATAGCATTTCTTCACCCTGTGAGGGGTGTTTTATAGATGAAAGTTATTGCTTTGCAACTCAGGTCTGTGTCCTTGACATAGGATGACAAATTTTAAGACAATTTTTAAAATAGAAACTTACTATTCAACAACTATTGTTGGGTATACAACAAAAAATAAAATAGATGTGTTCTTTTCCCTTATGAATCTTTCAGTCTAGTGAGGGAAACAGATACTAAGAAATTAAGACATAAATGAATATTTAATTACAAACTGTGATAAAAACTATCTAGGAAAATAGCAGCCTTGCCATAGCTTCTCTTCCCATTTTACTGGCATATGATGAGAGAGAATAGCAGGATGGAAGTGAACACCTTCTTGCTGGTGGGACTCTCTGCAGAGTCCTGAGGCAGCACAGGGCATCACGACCAACTTGACCTAGGTTAGGAAAAGATACTGAGATCTGAAAAATCAATAGGAGGTAGCTGAATGGAGTGGCAGGGAGAACATTCCAGATAAAGGAATACCATGGAGGAATTCACCAAGGTCAGGAAGAGGAGCAGAAATACAGTAACATGCAGCAGAAGAACAGTTAACAAGGGGGCAAGAGGCTTGAGACGAGGCCAGAGTTGCAGGCAGCTGATTGGTAAGCCATGGAAGGGGTGGACTTTCATTCTAAGTGCCCTGGAATGCTTAAGCATGGGTGACATGGCCCGCCTGATGTTTTAAGATCATTCCAGCAGTAGAGAAGCTGTATAGAAAATGGATTAGAAGGCACAAATGTGAACATCTGGAGAAGAGCTAGAAAGCTTCTGTGATAATATAAGCAAGAAGTGATGATGACTTACGCTAGGCAGTAAAAATGGAAAAAAGTGGATGGAGTTGAGACATGTTTTGGAGGTAGGAAGGACGGGAATGGGTGATTTTTTAAGCAAATGTGAATAGGTATGTGTAGGGGTGGGTGCTGACGGAGAGGGTAGGACTCAAGAATGACACTAGATTTCTGGTGTGAACAACTTGGACAGGGCAGGTGTGAGGGCGTGGCTGTACAGGAGGAGACGACTCAGGAAAAACAGTGGGTTCTAAAAATGGAATTCTGACAATATAGACACAAATGATCCTGTCACAGAAGAAAGAGAGAGGCATTTTGGAAACCAACTCAACTGTACAATGAAGTCTTTTGATGGGTTCAGATTTCAAAGTATAAAAATAAAGATAAAAATAAATATTTGCCATTTTGAATATATTGTCATAGAGTTATGGTATATGAATACTGTCAATACTCGCACAATAGTCAAACAAATCCCCCAGATTCCGTCTTCATTTCTGTGTACCTTTGCTTCTACCAGCCAGTACCTGCAACTACCTTCAGGAGACTGCCCTTAGATTACTGAAACTGCACACACCTCCCCCCTGCCCCTAAGAACCAGAAGGACCTGGCAGTTGACACTCTCACAAATACACCTTCCACCCTGTTCCCTGCCCTAGAGCCTCTAGCCAATGACTGACTGGTGCAGGGTTATGAAGCCCATTTCTCTTGCTTCAAGCTCAGGGAACAAACCCTGAGGCATAATTTGCACTCTAGAGTTTTCCTGCAGGGTCAGGCGGAGGCTGACATTTCTTACATTGCATCTTTGCTTGGCTTCTTTCCCGTGGCTGTCTTACTTTCTTTACTTTCTTAGTGGATTTTCCTGGTTTCATTTCCCTAATAAATCCCCTGCATAGACATCCTTGTCTCAGGATTTGATTCTGAGTAACCTGTCCTAAGACACTTCCCAGTGATACATACTTAGAGTAGCAAGAATTAGAATAATGGATCCGGGAAAGCTAAAATCTTTAAGGAACTGAAGCTTCCAAACAAACAAATAAACAAACACTATTCAAGCTATGTTTCCGAAAGGAAAAAAAAAAGAAAAGAAAAGAAAAGAAAAGAAAAAGCTAGGAAATTTTACGACATAAAGGTGACATATTGGAAACTTAACTTCTCAACCCCTGTGTTGACTCTGTCTAGTCTATCGAGGAAAAAAAACCCTCTTGCAACAGCAAAGAGTAGAGCAATATTGGTTAAGAAATAGAGAGTGTGATGTTTCCTAGAGCAGAACTTACCACTTTCAATATATCCACATTTCCAGTCTCAGGCAAACCGTAACGCAGAACTTCAAGTAACATTTCATGATGTAATCGCACACACACTTGTGG
This sequence comes from Daubentonia madagascariensis, assembly GCA_023783475.1. Taxonomy (NCBI): domain Eukaryota; kingdom Metazoa; phylum Chordata; class Mammalia; order Primates; family Daubentoniidae; genus Daubentonia; species Daubentonia madagascariensis. Next base: position 11,385,465 of record JAKFHU010002088.1, read on the forward strand.
ATCTTCGAGAAATTATGAAGAAAGAGGATATTGCTTGGAGAATGGAGCTAGCAAAATGTTTCCTTGGTTTTCAGAAAAGGTAAAAATGTAGAATGGTAAATTTGATTGTTAATTGCTTCTAAGCTTCAAGAATGGTCAATTGAAGAGACAAATACTTGGGAAAGAATGCAGTGATTCCTAGGCACTAACAGAGGATCACAAAGAACCTTTCATTTTTTAAAATTGGGTTATTGAATGGAATATTCTTGACATAATGAGTAGTTATCATTCAGATGTTTGATAAAGGCTCACGTGATTGATTGCCTTGTGGACAAGATGAAGAAACACCACCTTAATGATTGTGAAGTGTAATCAGAACTGGTATTGATTAATAAGTTGAAGTCAACCCAGAAAAGAAGTTTTTGAGAATGTGTTACTGGGAACTTCCATTCAACATTTTCTTCAATGGTCTAGATGGCTAGCACAATCTCCCAGGCTCTGGCCTTTCCCATTCTTGAATGTCCACCAAACCTGCTTTCCTGTTTCCAACACCTTGGTCCTTCCCTACTCTCAAAGTGCACCAGCCTCCTCCTCAGCTGTCTGTGGTGACTGGGCGGCACTCACATGCACACCAGCATACTTCTTAGTTCTTCTGTTCCTCCCAACCTAGCAATATTCCAGCTTTGGAATAATTCAACCTCTCTTTTCTTTCTGATGATTCTGTCTACTGAGAAATATTGGAGAAAATTGCAAACTTGTAGTTTCCAATTTCAGATAACCCTCCTTAGAGTAGCTTCTACTCTTTTAGGTTTGTTAACTCCTGTGAATGTGAACCTTTATTGGAGCTGAAAGTCTTGATAGTACCCTTGACCCCTTTCTCTTCCTCACACTTTATATGTGATCAGCCATATAATCTTACTCATTCCACCTCCTAAAAATTGTCAAGTTTTCCTCCTCCTCTTGTCTCCTCCTGCCCCTGTTGTATGTACTTCAGTCCCTATTAACTCTTACCTGAAATATTGCACTAGCCTCCTAACTGGCCATTCTGATTCCAGCTTCTCTTTTCCAAGAGAAGATGCTTCTCGTCATCCCAGCTGCTACCAGAGATGTTTTGCTAACATCCTATCAGATTATTCTGCTTGCTTGAAAATCCCATAGTTCAAGCTCCTTAATGGGGTAAATGATGGCCATCACTAGCCAGTCCCAACCTACCTGTCTGGTTTCATCTCTTGTGCTTCCCATCTCTGCATCTCTCTCTCTAGATGGTGAATGCTTTGAGGACAAGGATCTTATTCATTTTTGTTATCCTCTTGCTTAGAAAAACACCAGATACGTAGTGGACCTTTTGTAAATTAGTGAACAACTGAAAACGTGGAAAAAGACTTATCAAATGAGTCAGGATTCAAATATGGAGAGGGTGTCATGACAAAATAAAATGATGACATAATAAAAATCTAGAAAGATTTCAATATGCTAGACCTGAAACTAAAAAAATCAGTTTTAATGAGGACCAATGATTCAAAACCCAATTTTGCAAGAACAGAATGAAGGAAGCCTACTACTTAGTCTGTTTTTTGTTGCTCGTAACAGAATATCTGAAATAGGACAATTTATAAGAAACAAAATGTATTTCTTACAGTTTTGGGAAGTCCGAGGTCAAGGGGGCCTATCTGGTGAGAGCCTTCTTGCTGGTAGGGACTCTCTGGAAAGTCCCAAGGTGGTGCAGGGTATCACGTGGCAAGGGGGCTGAATGTGATAGCATGCTGGCTCAAGTCTCTCTTCCTCTTCTTATAAAGCCACCAGTTCCACTCCCATGATAATCCATTAATCCATTAACACTTTAACTCATTAATCCATGAGGATCCATGGATCTTCATGATCCAATAGCCTCTCAAAAGGCCCCACCTCTCAATACCACCACATTGGGGATTAAGTTTTGACATAAGTTTTGGAGGGAACATTCAAACCATAGCACCTGCCTTACTTTCAGTTAAGATGAAAAATACCTAGGGGTTTAGTTGACTTGCAACTGAACATCGGCCAGAAGAATGTTATGGCTAGCAAAATTTTTAAAACCCACATTGCATTTCTAGAGGCACAGAGGACCAGATAATGGAGGTGTAGTTCCACAGTCATCTGTACTGATCAGAACACAACTGGGTTTCGGGGTTACTGACCACTGAAGCTCAATCAGGGGAGGGCACCGAGGAGTGTGAAGGTTCTGGAATACATGTCATGTGAGGGACCATGAAAAACTGGGAGTATTTAGCCTAGCAAAGGGAAAACTTAAGGGAACATTATTGTTTCCTTAAATTTTTGCAAAGCTATTGTGTGGAATAGTGTTCGATATCAACTTGGTTCTTCTGAGGGCAGAACTAGCATGAGTGAGATGATGTTACAAGGCAGATGAATTCAGTTCTATATAATGAAGACATTTCTATCAGTGAGAATTACTTTTAAAAAATAAATGGGCTGTTGTCTGAGTTTCTTGAAAACTGGAAATGTTCAGGCAACAGCTGAATGATGGTATGTCAGCAATATTGGAGAGGGAATTCTAGAAGGCCTCTAACTTTTTTCTAACTCCAAGATTTTACAATCCTATATTTTATTTTTAGTTAAGTTTTAAAGGAGACCACTGAGGAAATCCATTTGGATACTTTCAGTAACAGCATAAGGTAAAAATCCCAGGCCTCCAACCAAATTAATCTAAAAAGCAACCCCTAATGTCCTTGGTGAAGGCCTGTCTCTTGTTTCATTGTTTTGGGGCCATAAGCACCCACAGGGGGTGCTTGTGGTAGGAGAAGATCACAGACGTGATCAAAATCCTTATGTCTAAGCTTGGGATTAGAATTAGTAGTTATACTATTGTGCATAGATGTTTGCAAATCCTGATCAGGAAGCAAAGGTAGAGAGAAAAATGTCCAAAATGGAAGCTTCATCAGACCCAAGAATTCTCTTGCTTTGTTCTAAGTCCAGAGTAGGACTTGACTTAGTTGAAGCAAACAACAGAGGAAGCATTTTGTTGTCAACTCTGAGGCCCAAGAGTTCACCACGTCCCTGAGCCTTGTTTTCTCCAAGGACAAAACGTAGAGACTCGGAGTCACCGTTGATCCCACTTGCCAGAAGCCTGGGATTCATGAGTTAATGTCTGCAAAGCATTTTGAGCTTGTTGGAAGAAAGACGCTAGATAAATACAAAGTGTTGTTGTTATTATAGGGAAGAAAAAGTAACTGTTAGCTCAGGGTCTATAATTAGGAAGCAAATATAGTGTCTGGTGGCTTTGATAATAGGATTTCTATGAAGATGTGGCATGCAGTAAGCCTTTTGACTGAAATGTTATAAATGACATGATTTTTGCCATCCTAGTCAGAATCCTTTACATTTTAGTTTTTGGTTTTGTCTTCCTGCCACCTCTTCCTGTCCTTCCCCCACACTTTATATTTAGGTAAACTGTAAGAAGGAAAGTGTCAAATTAACACCTCTGAAACTAATAAAATTAGTGTGTTTATGGGGAAATTATGGTCCTGAGGGAATCTGAACCTGCTTCCTTCTTGCTGAGGCCAAATTCCGAAGACTTTGATCATAGAGAAGATGTTCCACTGAATTCTGTCAGATCCAGGATCCACATGCTCTGTTGAGTCTTCAATTTATACTCTCAGGGCCCTGTTGGAGGCCTAGTCCTACAGATTGGAAAAGAAAACTCGGCAATTCTTTCAAGAGAAGCACAAATCTGAGTTCAGGTCTTGGAAAGTAAGTAAAGAAGGAAACAGTTTTAAAATATTTTAATGTGTTTATCTGCATATTTTCGGTCTACCCATAATGTTCTGAGAATTTAAATGGTTTAAGAAAATCACTTCTTAAAATAAGAAATATTGTTTTTTATGGAACAGTTTAGCCATTCAGACTCCTCTGACTCTTTCTGCTATCAATTTGCTTAGTGATTTTTACCTGTATTTGCCTCAATTTCTGCCCCATAAAATTGTCATAAATGATTATTATTCTAATCAATGTTCCTGGAGAAAGGCAGCAAAGGCAGAATTCGAAGATATACAGTTAAATTGGAATCTTTGGTCTGCCATTAACTAGCCAGCTACGGGGCTTCAAGCAAGTTGCTAAATTCCCCGTGCCTCAGTTTCCTCATAATTTAATAACTGTTAAATAATTAAGATGAATTTAAATAAAATTCATTTACATTTAAGTGAAACATTTAAATAATTTAAATAAAAAACCATTAAAGACTTTCTCATTTTAAAAATCCTTCATTTTATTATTACTTCAGTGTCCTTTCTAAAGTGAACACTTGTGATTATGCCTTTGAATGTTGATTTTCTTGTTCAAGTTTGTTTTTCTAATTTTACTGTGGGGACTAGTTTGTTCCATGGAACTTGGTACAATAATTCTGATTCGAATGTACCCGTTACATTTTTAGAGTGCAGAAGTTTCAAGTGTGTGTGTGTATTTCATGGATAATGAATTTTTTTAGGTGTGTTTTACTGGGTAGCTACAGGCTTGTTACTTTTATCCTATGGCTTTGGATTTTTTTTAAACATAAGTATCTTTTTTTTCTGTGTCGCTACAAATAAAATAAAAATATGTAAAATAGAGATTTATATTTTTCACATTCATCTTGTCAGCTGAGTTTGTAGGAATTTGGTTCAGTTCCACTGAGGCAGGCAGTGCACTTGGTGTCGTTGGCGGGTGAGGGGGGTGGGGAACGGGTGGGGGGCGAGGTGTTCCGCGGGAATAAGGGAAGGTCTCTATTACAGCAAGTTCTTGGCGCACCAAGGGGAGTGCTTCATGCTTTCAGAGGTGTTACAACTTAATTAGTGTTTATTTGAATATACTAAAGTTTGTTGCTTTGCTTTAAAATTCACCTTTACACTCTGAAAACAGGACTATTGATTTTTTTTTAATGTCAAATTTCATCTTCCTCAGAAGCAGATGTTCTGAGCATTGACCAAATTGGAATGATCAGGACATATTCCTCAGGCTCACGTCACTGCAAAGTAGCATTTGAAGGACACTTAAGAGATTCTCACACCAATTTAGAGACATCTCTGAGAATCGTTGTGTAATTCAAAGGACCATTGAGAGAGGACCGAGGACTAAGGAGAAAGTGTTTGCAAAGTGCTTTTCAAGCAGCGACTGCGCAATAAAGGGCGCGGGCCCTGCGGCCGGGTGACTGTGGTGACGGCGACCCGCGCTCCCCTCCTCCAGGGGCCCAGGGCTCCCGCTGCGCGCGGCGGGGGTCGGCCTGGTCTCGAGTCGAGTCGCAGCCACCGCCTGCTGCTCCCTGCCTCGGCCGCCAGCGCTCCGCAGGCTCGTCAGCGCCCGGTGGGGTAGGCCCCTCGGGGAGCTCGCTGTGGTCACCTCCCAAGTTCTCCAACTCCCTGACACATCTGCTTTCCCGAGTGACAAATTAAAACGTCTGAAGCGGCTGGAGCCCGCTGCCGCCAGCACACATGGCCGACATGTGAAGCTGCGGTATTCCCGAGTTTTGACGCATTCCATCTAGGACACAGGGACAGCACTGTTTAGCAGTTGACACAAGAGGGGTTTCTACTGCCTGCCAGACAGCTAAAAAGCTGCAAGAAATCTTTTGTGGGTTCCCTGAACGCTTTGAATTCTTCTAGCCAGCCTGACAGCCCTCCACTAGCACTCTGGAAAAGACTGCAATGTTCTCGTAACACTGCGCGAGCCTTCCTTATGGGGGTGAATGCGACCCCAGGAAAACTTGACAGGGACAGTAAATGCCAAGAAAACAAATACTCTCTTCCGCCTCGCTGCAAAGCAGCAGCAGAAACAACAGCAGACAGGGTCCCACCCGGTCCTTCGTGGATCGAGGGGAGGAAGGAGCCGGGGGATCTCGAGGGGATCTTAACTTTCTCTGCCCCCGACGCCTCGCCCACCTCTCCCCTCCCCAGCCCCCTCCTGCCCCTGCTGGGTTTGTGTTCAACATCAAATTAAGTGTTCATGACAGCTAACCACAAGTTATTAAATGTGATTCACTGCCACATTGCTGGGCCTTCACTGGTGGTACAGAATAACCACTTAGACAAACCATTTGATTCATGGCATTGATACAAAGAGTCTTTCAGAAGAGAGAGGCCTTCTCAGGCCTTTAGCTGAAAATTGTTTTATTTCCGTTATTCTCTTAAACAGGTCAGTGAGCTGAATTAAACCCCAAATCCTTTCTAACTGCTTAGCTGTGAAGTCTTTATGATATTACAGAGCTCGTGAGAAGTGGCTGAGGATTGCCAAGTCAGCGGAAATTTAAGAAATCAGTGTCAAAAACGAGCTTATGTTTGACAAGTGAGGCAAGCGATCTGCAGCCAGTAGGAAGGGTGGCAATCTTCTAGTGTTTAGCGCTCTTAATAATTAGGTTTCCTATCATAGAAAGGCATTATTATTTTTGAATAACTCCCTGCTGTGAGGGAGAGCTGATGAAACAGTGACTGTTGCTTTTCTTGCGTTTAAATTTCTCCTGGGTCATGTTTGGAGACAGTGGAGAATGAAAGACCAATGGTCTTTCAAGCATTAGACGCTACATTTCATCGTTTTCATATTTCATCATCCAGAGCCCGTGTGCAGCATGTTGGCTTGTCGTTTCGCTGCCCTCTCCTGGGTAGAGTGTTACATTTACTGGGGTGTTAGGTTCTGCCTGTGCTAAGCCAACTGGATTCATGCATTTAAAAGGTCCTAAAGTAGGAAGCTGAGTGGTCTTTGTTCCAAATTAGCTGGATCGTGTGTTCTTCCTGATGATGCCATGGAACAGATCCTGATAAAAGTACAGTGTGGCCTGTGCTCTGTGCAGGGCACAGAGCATGGAGGCTTACCATCTGTTTATAATCCGCATCCAGATCTGATATATTGTAGAGGTATCCCAAGCTTATTGAATTTAAAAGGGGGTACCGAGTTTGTGTGGGATAAATTCAGATCTAACTTGTCATCTCTCTGCCAAGAGCATGTAATTCATTTTCTTATTACCAACATAGTCTATTAGAAAATAAGTTAGCTATGTAACAAATTGAAGTCTAAGAAAATATCCATATTAGGAAACCTAGTTCCATGATTAAATTAAGCAAGGATTACTTTGGCGTGAATAATTCCACAATCTGCTTTTCTGTCCTGAAAAAATGAGTTTAGCAAGGCATGGCTGTGCTTGTAATACTTAACAGCTTTATTTTCAGGGTTGTAAGTTATTTCCCTCTGTCAGTCTTCCAGACATCTTGGTTTAATGTCACCTAATGTCACCTTCAGTATCATTTTGAAATTTACAGAATAGGGTTGAGTCAAACAAATGTCTTACTAAAGGTAACAGATCCAGCTTAATACATATGTTTATTTATTCATTTATTTATTCAGCGTGTAATCGAGGGCTTCTTCAGTGAAGGTATCTTTGAGTAAATCAAAAGCATTTGGTATTAAGATGTCACTCAAGGTAACAGGAGAAGTATAATAAAAGCACTATTCACCAAGATATAGGGAGTTAAAGTAAAACCAAGTTTTCTTTTTAACTGAGGATCAAGTCAGCAACCCTTTTTGTTTCATTTCTTATTGAAAAATCTAAATGGATAATTCTATTCTTCTCCCTTTTGGATAGAACAGAGGGAAAGAATCGAATTTTTGGTGACTCAGTATATGGCTAAATCATCATTCTTTTAAACAAAATCAGGGTTTATTTTATTGCATTTAATATACATTTGCTCAGAACATATGCTGCAAGTGTTTTGTTGTTGTTGTTGTTTTAGCTAATGTGTATCCATTTCTTTGTTTTTGACTCTTTTTCTCAAGTATAGAGCAAAAAGTAAACCCTGGATAATAGAGGGTTTGGATTACAATTAATCAGTATTTTAATATAATTTAATAAAAGATATCATGCTGCCTGCAAGCAAGAGTAAAGGTAGTCTTTACTCAGAAAGCAGTATCACTTATATTAATAAAAGTGATTGAAAAACAGAGGAATAATTGAGATACTTTTCTTTACTTGAGACTATATATTAAAAGGGTCAGGCTGATGGTTTGCCTTTAACTTGTACCTTTTTGCATCCCTGAAAATATCTGATATAGTCTACTCAATCGGCAGGATCAGAGAGAAGGTTTAAAGTTTACCAAAAAACATTTTGCCACATGATATAAAGCAAGTAAAGCCCCAGAGTTCAAAATTATCCAACACATATGATAATTAAAGGATGAGTATTGCAGGAGTTAAGAAACTTGGAGAGAACACGAAGTTAAAAAAAAAAACACCTCTAATGTAAATTGACAAAATTTGCAATATTTTATGATTCATGATAGATCCATTTGAGTGTATAAGTAGGTTTTGAAAGTCAGTACTTGTCTCAGATGGCAAATTTATTTCTTTCAACTCATATTTATTTAACCCCCACTGGGTGTCAGTCTCTTTACTGGATGCCAGGATTGAACAGTGTACAAGATCACTTTCATACACATTGTGCTCTACATGGGAGAAACTATGGAGAAAACCAATTTGCATAAAATGTGATAAATACTATTTATTCATTTCACTATTAATTATTTAATAAGGGCCTCGTATGTACTAGGAAGAAAAAAGGGACCATCTAACAGAGTTCTTAATCTGAGACAGGGTAGGAACCATACAAGCTCCCAATTAAGAATGAAAGAGTTGGAAAGAAGCAGTGGGTATGTAGGTAGAAGAAACCATATACATAAGGGGTCAATGAGAAAGCATAAAAGAGTTTGGTATAGCTCATGCAGAGGGAAGGAGGGTGATGTGAAATGAAACTAGAGATGCAGGATTACTTGGTCAGCTAACTGACCAAGCATATAATATGGCCCAACCATCTCACAACAGCCCTTCGAGGCAGGTGCCATTATTATCCCCATTGTAGAGATGAGAAAATCAAGCCAGCAAGATCACGTATCTAGGAATTACAGAGCCAGGATTTGAAGCCAGTCATCTGGCAGTGGAACTTCCCCTTTTAACTACTTTACGAGGCCAGAGACAGATAATGCAGTGTTGGTGCTAAGGAGTTTGGTCTTTAGGCTAAGGACAAAGAGAGGCCATGGGAGCATTCCACTAGAGACCCTCCCATTTACCTTTTAGATGGATCATTCTGACAGCCACGTGGAAAATGGATTGGAAAGGAGCTAAAGGAAGACATTGGTTCGAGGTTATTACAGTGGTTCAACAGAGAGATTCTAGAGACCAGAACTAGAACATGGAAGAAGGGAAGGGGAGAAGTGACAGTTTTAAAAGACGTTTAGGAGGAAGAAACAAGATGACTTAGTAAGTGACTAGGTGTGGGGATGGGGTGGATGGGATGTGAAAAAGAGTTTCTTTGTTTCTGGCCTGGGCAACCAATGGGGGTTGGTGCTGTTGACCAAGCTGGGGACACAGAAGGTGGACCAGGTCAGGGGGACATGTGATGAGTTTAGGGTGGGACATTTCAAGTTTACAATTCCTTTGAGACATCTAAGTAAAAATATTTAGTATGTAGGTGAATCTCAGGAGAGAGGCCTGGGCTGGCTGGGTAGTTTAATTATCTTTAGCACACAGAAGTAGGAGACATTCACATGCAATGGTAGGAGGCTATCTGATCTTTTCTCCTTCAGCTGGCCAGTCTTCTGCTCCTCACCGCTCCTTTGCACTTCCATCAGAGGGTGCCCGAGGAAAAGTAGAAGACATGCTACCCGACATTATCCACTGAGAAAATAAAGCTGGATTTCCCCCTGAATTCCCAGCAGTTGAGTTTTGTTATCAGAGAATATTTAAGTTTCTTGAACACCCATGAGCAGGGAAATTCCTTGTAACACTAGGTCTTATACTGAATACGTTTGTCTCTCTTTGTTGTCCTTACTTTTTCCCCAGCTTTAGAGGTTTAAAATAAATAAACTGAATTTTCCCTCTTCCCAGGCATATTTCTAAATCCTTTATTCATTTATTTTTAAACCATCTGGGAAAATCATCTGTACTAGCTTTCTATTGCTGCTGTAACAAATTACTACACACTTAGTGGCTTAAAACACCACACATTTATTTGCTCATAGTTCTGCAGATCAGAAATTTAAAATCAAGGTGTCAGCGGGGCTCTGATCCTTCTGGAGGCTTCAGGGGAGAATTTGTTTCCTTGCCTTTTCAGTGTCTTGAGGCGGCCTGCATTCCTCAGTTCCTGGCTCCTCCTTGAAGCACTCCAACCTGTTATTTATGTCATTACATCTGCTGCTACTGACTCTGATTCTTCCATCTCCCTCTTAAGAGGACCTGTGTAGCTACATTGGACCCAGCTGGATAATTCAGGATAATCTCCCCACCTCAAGAATCTTAATCACATTGGCAAAGTCCCTTTTATCATATAAAGTAATATATTCACAGGTTCTGGGGATAAGGACATGGACATCTTTGAGGGGTCATTATTCAGCCTAATGTAAATCTTAATAGCCAGTATTAATCGACTGATTGCTATCAGTAGGGCAGGCACTGGGCAAAGCACTTTAAATTACTTACATCACTCAACTTCGCTCCAACCCCCCAAGGTTCTTTAATTATCTTCCTTGTTTTACAGATGAGGAAACTGAGGCAAAGAGCTGTTAAATACACTTGCTCAGTTACATAGTATATCAAAACTCAGACTGAAGTCCAGGTCGGTCCCCAATTTAAAACTATTGTACCATTTGTTCCCCAGAGCTGATATTGTCATTGATCTTTTGTTCCTTACAATTTGTGTATATTTTTACAAAATGACTCTTGCGGAAAGTCACCAGATGGCCATTCTATTCCCTATCTCTTTCTAGAAAGTTTGTTACCTCAAGCCACCCCAGGCTTTCCAGACCAGAAAAATATTTAACAGATTCATTCACACTAAAGTGCTGGGGGTTTAATCTGCCACCCTTCTCTCAGGAGCTTTTGCATTTTAAAGAAGGTTGGGAAAAGGGAAGAAAGAGAGAAAGCTAGGAAAGGGAAAAACTCAAGGGGGATATAAATGTAAACCTTGCTTTAAGTGATAGATTATAAACTTAGCATAAAAAGGGGCCTGGGGGACTCAGAGTTCCCCACCCTGAGCCTGTTTGCTCTCAGATCCTTTTCTCAACCTTGTCCTGCTCTGCCTGGATCATACAGCATCTGGATCATCAGGTTCAGCCGGTGACAGCTACTGGTGGGAGGTTGAAAGGCAGGAGGGAAGGAGAAGCCAAAGGTATTTCTCCCCTCTCTAGGTCCACCCCTAACATTTACAGCATCCAAGGCAAAGGCCAAATGGAGGCCCCATATCATATGTCCAAGTACTTAAGAGTTATAAAGCAAGCTAACAAATTGTTAACTAAAACATTCTGTCCTCCTACCTCATCAACTATACCTTCACATCAACTTGAAGACTAGTTTGAGTTAGAATTCCTGGACTCCAGGGATTTCATGTCTGGACACAATGGCACAGGAAGAGCTGGCCCTGACCCCTAGGCCCATCCTGGCCCCAACCTTCGACCCCAGCCCTGGCCTCTGCTTTGGCCTAGCCTCTGGCCTACCACCCACTTTCTCCTTGTTACCTGCCATGCACACAGAGAGACATCTCTGTCCATGTGTTCAAGTGTGATCCTCCTACCCTCAAACAGCTGCCATTGGCTATGCTTGGGCTCTTGGGCCTCCTGGAGTGCACACTGTAGGTGTGGCCCATTTGAGGAGAGGGCCAGAGGCCTGCACAGTCCCTGGGAGTAGGCTCAGGCCATTGGGACAGAGAGTCCTAGTGTGGCCTAGAAGCAGGTCGGCAGGCCCTGAGGCCACAGGCACCACCCTGTAGCTCCAAGCATTCCTCAAGGGTGGAGGACCCACTGCTGGAGCAGAGTCACTGCAGGCTCTAAACCTCTCATGTGCAGACCCGGGAGGCAGGGGGATCTAGCCCTGATCTAGGGACCATGCTGTCCCCACTTTTTCTGCCACAAAGGATATCTCAGCTGATGACTGTCTCCTGCTAGCTCTAGCTTTACCTTTTCCTTTTCCTCCAACCTAGGGGAGCCCATGGCTTCCTGCTCTTCTAACCTTTGGGTTTCCTAGGTATCCCTGTTGGCTTCTTGCTCTCTTCCAGCACGGGTGTAACCAATTCCCTGTGTTAAACTCCCTTTGTTTAAACGCTTAGAAAGTTTCTGTCTTCCTGATTGGATCCTAACTGTTAAGGCAGCAAGTAATTAAGGATTTCACTCAGGGCTGTTTGGGAAAGGGGTCAAATCCCTCCTGGCATGAATGAGTTTGAGAGGTTTCCTGACACTGCATTAAGAGAAGCCAAGATTTTACATCATCAGTGCTAGCTTTCCAAAGATGTTTTTCAACAAAAGGGAACAGACTTCCCTGCTGAAGTAGTCCATCTGAAATCTCAGGGAAAGAACCATTTCCATCGCTGACCATTGCATTTTTTCCCCAGAGGTGACCTTGACAATTATTTATAATAGGGTCGCTTCTATATGCACGCTACCCTTTGCAGAACTTTATGAAAACCAGACTTTGTACAGTGTTCTAAGTTTTGCAGCATCAAAAAGAAGTTTAAATATTTTCATTTAATGTGGAAATATTTTTAGATGAGGAAGATGATTAAGTGTTGAAAATGTAGCGATCTGTTTGGCACCAAGAGAAAAGAAATATGAAGAATTTTTAATAAAAATCTGACCACAATGGTGTTGGAACACAATCTGTGTGAAATACAAGACAGATACTTTATCCCACAGGCTAAGCTGACTTTACTAATAGTTTTGGACAGTTACAGGTGTAATTTTAGCTACCAAAGGGAACACAAATTGTGTTATAAGAATGCAATAGAAACAATGGGAGATGCAATTAAATTTTTAAAAGAAAAATTGAATATAAAGTTAGCAGAACTAATACAAAGCATATTTTCGTAGCTTTTCACCAACAATGTTTGTGAATTCAAGCCCTTATGAAAATCAGATTTACTAGCTGGGCTTTCTTAGGCAAAGAGTGTGAAAGTTACTTTTGCTATGAGCTCTAACTATAAATATTACATAAACCTTGCACCTAATAAAATTATTTTTGATATGTCTGGTTTACATAATTAAATCCTTAAATAAACACCAAAAAAAAAAAAAGGAAGAAAAAGAATAGATGGACACTTATCTGGAGAGAGGCCTGTACCTATCATCTTTGCTTCTGTGTAGTCAATGAGGATGTCTCCCTTTTTTGGCCTACGTGGCATTAATTTACCATTGTGAGATGCAGTGTGTGTGGAGAAAATATGTGGAGAGTAGGCTTTTATGTGTTTTTTTGATTAAAAAAAATCAGTGCCACCAGTCCATGAGTGATCCTAAAATAACAAAGCAGTCATGTGTGTGTGTGTGTGCACGCTGAAAGGGAAACTTTGGGTAGGAAATAGATTTAAGTTTCAAGTTTCCAAGGATCTATTTAAATGACAGCAAGGAAAAAAATATTGTAAAAGTGATGAAAAATATCCCAGCAGTATCCTTTCAGAAAGCCATTTAACTTCTGGTGGTTTAAGTTGTGCAATGTAATTTCTACAGCCTTTGAAATATGTGGGCACCCTCACTGTTATTTACGTTCCCAATACTTGGAATCAAATGCTCCATTAGGCCTCTGAGAAGACAGGAATTTCCAGAAGAGTTTGGTAATTGCCCATTCATTACTCAAAAACAATGACAGGGAATCATAGTCTCTTTCCCTAAGTAATGCCGGCATGTGGTCTAAGCCAGGCACAGGAAGAGGCAGGAAAGTGTCAACTCAGAAGGCATCTACAGACCAGTTAGTAATATTGTGCATGGACTCAGGTCTTAACTAAGAGTCAAGCTATTACTCTCCGGTGTACGAAGGAAAAAGAGCTCTGTCCACACTAGTGTGCTCTTACACATGCAAGTTTAGGTCTGGTCGTGCTGATAAGAAGGCCACCCCCACTTGTAGCAAGGAAAGAGACAATGACACACCCATCCATGCTCCCACTCTAAGTTTTCCACAGACAGCGTCCTCTGTAACTTGGCCAATTTTATTGCCAGTCAGTGACAAAGCATACTACCTGAGCGATTACTAATGATGTTATCGTGCCTCTGAGGATAGCCATGGAGTTTGCAGATCCTTGTCCCACTAGATTCACCTTCCTGGTGTCCTTTCTGCTTTTGAATCCCAGCTGTGTGTGCTGGGCCACAGCACACACAGTAGCAGTAGCTTAAAATAGTGTATATTTTTAAACACTTTTATAGAAACATTAATTTTCATATCTCTGTGAAGGCCAGCAGGCTAGCTCCCCATTTTACAGATGGTGTAACTGAGGCTTTCCCTGGGTAACTGGAGCTAGGAGGAAACTTACTTTTCTTAGCTCCTAATGCAAACCACTGCTGCTTCTGTGGGTTTGGCCTCTTGTCCCATTTGCCCTCTTGACTCCACCTCTGCATTACAGTAAAGCTAAATCATCACGTTAACAGAGAATACTATTTTTCTTTTTGTGTCCACAGAAAGGGTTTAGCTTATGGTTTTTAAAAAAATGGAATAAAGGATTTGCAATATAGAAAATGACTTCCCGTCCCCTGCCCCTCACCATCTTGTGTTTCTCCTGGATTTATGCCTCAAACTAGATAGATCCACAAAGTGAATGTAGGGAAAGGTGTTTTGTGGGAGGTATACCCTTCTCCAAATACTTCTAGGTTAGAGCGTTTTCCTTTGAAGTAGATAGCTAATACTTAGAATAAGAGGAACAGGTACCTAAATAATATAATTAGTTTAAAAAACAGAAAGGGAACCAAATCCTCAGTTCTTTGTGAAGTCTGTGTTTCCCAAAGAGGTTCTTCTCCCCCCTAGAGTTTCACATCAATGGGATAATTATGCTCTTCCCACAATAGAGACCCCAGCGTGTGGGTGCAGGGGGGACTGGGTCTTCTACCCTGGACACTCAGGGTGCCCGTAGACGCCTTCCGACAAGTTATTGTACTGGGGAAGAAATCTCCCATGACATTTGACCCAAGATTCTGTCTAGAGCTCAACAGCCTCAATCCTTTCGCTGTTTGCCAGGAAGCTCGGTGAAGACAGTTGTGTAAATGGCCCAGTCATTGGACAGTTTCAGAGTTCACAGCATGAACAATTGCATCTAAAAAAAAAACTGGTGGAATTTTGCATGTATCATAATATCTTGTCCACCCAAATGAAACACCACTTGAATAAAGCTTAAAGACCACATACAAGATAATTTCTACAGATCATACCAGAAAATGGAGTCATACAAGGGCTCCACTTATGAGAGCTCATTGTTACATAGATTTATATTTATTGTGAGTCAAATAAAGGCCTGCCGTCATAAAACCTCCAGCTTGGGGAAACAGGGTTAGCCTCTAAGAAGGATAAGATAGGCTGAAGGAGGTGTGTCTGTTTAAAATTTTTTCCCTCTGGTTCCATGTCCTTAATCTTGTGCTTAAAGACAGCTTGGAATTTTTCTAAGTGTTAAATAAGAAAGGAACAATGCCTGTGCTTGGTTTTTGTCTCATAAAGGGGCTGAACAAAATTAAGTGTCAGTGTTAAACTGCAGATTGCTTCTTCCCAGACCTTTGGCCAATGTCCCCTATGTTAACCTCTGTGCTCTATGGGTCCCAAGTGACTCTGCTGGCTTCCAGCACCCTCTTCGTTCATGTGGCTCATTGGGAAATCCCACTGTTTTCCTGCCAAAGGGTTTGTTACCTAGGTTTAATTTCTGTTTGGAATGAAAAGTATAGTTAACTTGTTTCTGTGGGCTTTTTTAGAGAGATATGTAAAACCAAAGTTAGAGCAACGGAAAACAAACATTTAAGAAAGCACATAATTAGGGGATGCGAACTCAAACTGGAGGGGGCTGATTTCATAAAGGGGACAGGACTGTGTGTGGTCAAAGAAGAGGAAAGAGCATGTGCATGATTCGCCTGCTTTTGGAGAGCCGCCTCCCTAGCCATGGAGTCCAGGGAGCTGCAAGTTTCAGTGAAAACCTACACATTGATAAAAGGCAACAGCCTAAGCGAATCTGATTAATCATTTAAACTGCAATGATTTTTTAGTTGCAAAATCTCCAGTTATCCACAGGCCTCGTAAAGTTACCAAATATCGAGATGCTAAGTCGTTCCTTCAGAACTTTTCACTGCAGGTTTACACACAGATGTTTTCTTCAGAGTCAGAATAGCATCGTTACAGAACCACAGGAGAGAGTGAGGGAAACGAACATCTAGCACAGTCCCTCTCCAAGAGGAAGAGACGAGAAAATTTAATAAAACAAAATATACCCACTCCCCAAAACATAGGATCGTATTATTTCTCAGAGGAAAGATAAAAGAACTACAATTCTCATAAAAGCCAGTACGGTGCTGAATTTGGGGGATACGATGAGGAAAGTTACTGCTGTGATATGGGTGGGTTTCTTTTCTCTTTTTCTAGGTGCAAAGGCAGCAGTCATTTGAATGCCATCGAACAGCTTTTCAGCTAACACAAAAGAGCAGACGGTCCCACTTATTTCTGAAATTAGATGCAATCATATCTGTGAATCACGCAGCAGCAAACCACCGTAATCTGCATTACAATACATTATCCTGCCACGCTCCCTAACTGCGGTCCACCGCAGCAACAGAAACACTTTGCGGTGACCTGCACTGAGTCTGCCAAAAGCACCAAGCCACGCTAAGGCAGTAAAGCGACAAAAAAGAACTGCTTTCTGCTGCGAAAAAAGAGCAAATTATAACAAGAGTCAAGTCTCAGCTAATGCAAGACTAGCATCTTCTTGTTCACAGTTTGCATAATTAGATATCATGAATAGGTTTTTTTATTGTTCTAAAAATACTCCTGCTTTGTTTAAATCAGCTATTTCCTTAACAGCATGACTTTGGTACCAGAATTAGTGATGTAGTTAGGGCAGCGGCAGAGATAAGGTACTTTTAGTTAACATTTAAAGAAAAAACCTCTTTATGGACTGTTTTTCCTCCCTCTTTCCTAGCAATTGTCAAAAGAGGACTAGGTTCCCAACACTGAATAACTGGAGAGGCAGCCCACTGGCATGGCCATGTGAATTGGGTTAGGGGTTGGAGGGTCAGAGGGACCTCAGAGTCCTAGAACTGCTAAAATCAACTTTTATTTCATTCCTAAAATAAGACATTCAGAGTCACTGCAAACATGTTCACAAATTAAAATCCTTAATATAGTGAAGCCAAGGGTAGCAGAACTTATATTTCAAATGATAACATTATGAAGATCAAATCCAAGGGAAAAAATGGAAATACTTTTTTGGTTTCACTGGTTTGAATCATACCATTATTTTCCCTCTGGAAGGGTGAGGATGTAGAGGGACACTTTGCTTGGACGCCTTTGCTCCCACCACTTTGCTGGATTTTTTCCCTTCTCACTTACTGACAGTTTGCATGTTATAAAGAGCATCTTGGTAGCAGGCACCAGCAAGACCCCGGGAAGGGGAGGCCGTGGATGAAATTACGTATTCAACTTGTCCAGCTCCTCAGAAGCCCAGGAACTGGCTGGAGAGCCCTGGGGCCAGGTGACCTCCCAGCAGCAATGTCCCTCTTCTCACAGATGCAGACTGTAGTTGAATTTGGTCAAAGCAGTCCCTAACAGAGACATTTGGAATTACTGTCTCTTGGTCTACTTAGGACAGCCCTGATGTTCAATTTGACAAAACACCCTAGAGGGCATCCAAAAGGCAAGGCTCATGTTATTCTTGAATATGCCTTACAATGCACTTTTGACTTTTATTATTTTTAATTTGCATCAATGATCTATAGGCTTCAAGTGACCATTACAAAGAAAATGGCATCAACACTTATTTTATTTTAGCTTTTATGTATGTATTAAATAAAATGCATTTTCCTCCAATTCTTGCATTTAGATTAAAGTTTTTACTGCTAGTGAGATTTGTCAGAACTGTGCATCTTTCCTTTTTGTAAGAGAAATAATATCCATCATAATAATACTGTGATAAATAATATGTCGGGACTACTTTTATTTCTGCTAGAAAGAGTTAGCCCTAAAGCCTCCTGACTAAGGTTTCCAGACTACTCTAGCCTGAGAGTTCAATGAAATCATAACTCACCCTTTCTCCTCCTCAGAGTCAGAGGATGAAAAGGAATACTATCCTGGTCAGACCCTTGGTGCATCTCTGGTAGGGAGAAGTGTCAGAGGCTATTATCATATCACATCAAGATAACCAAAGATATTCCCCAGGTAGTCCCGTGTTCCTTTCACAACCAATCAAAACCTGACATCCATGACGCCATCTAAACTCTTTGAATTGACTGGCTTCTCAAATATTTGAGGTAACAAAGTTTTTAAGTTTACAATGAAATTGAACTTTTTACTTGATCTATACTATTCTTTCCATAGATCTGGAAATCTGGGCTTAGGTAAATGGGTACTGGTAATTTCCTGATATATTTAACTTTGATCAGCTTTTATCTTCCCAGAGATAAATGCACTACTTTTGCAGTCTAATCTCAGCAGAGAAACCCCTTAAAACCCAGGATTATTTTCCATATCCCTCTATGGATAAATTTACAATCTGTTTTGCATGTCTTGAGCTGTAGTAACCAAAACTGCATGTAGCAATCCAGGTGGGAATAAACACTATTGTTGTACAAGAGTAACATAACACTTGCTCACAGTTTTCATCATCTCCCAGCATTTGGTCGCCTATAATCCAAGTAAGATTGTCCTTCATGTTTCCAATGAAAGACACTTTTAAAAAAAACCAACAACCTTCAGATCTCTACAGATAAAAATTTGAGTGCCTATGTCTTATATTAATACATACTCCATTGAAATAACCAGGTACTTTGTGTTTTAATCAGTAATATGAGATATAAAGTAAATCTGCTATTGTAAATTATTTTAAGGGGTATTTTAAAATTTCACTTATTAAAACCAAGAGTTGGAATTTTCCAAAGTGTTAGATTCTGTTGAAGCATGAATCCTGACATAGTTTAATTTAATTGTATGTAAGCTCTAGGATAAGTTTTGAGCACATTACAAAGTACCCTATGAGCTCTGTTTTCTTATTCAAGGCCTGGCACATCTGTTACTGATTTCTTGTGCCAGGAAAGGTGACAGCAATCCAAGTTGGGGAGGTGGGAACATAGATTGGGATAATTCTGTATTGATGTGTTCAAGGGGTGAAAAATAAATTTCCATCAGACAGGCCCTGATGTAGCACAAACTCCTCTTCCACCCACTCCTTTCTCCAAGGCCACGGCCACCTAACCCTGCATTTCTCATGTTGATTATAAGTGAAGCTTTGACAAGGGGGCATTCTGGGTATCAGACAACCGCATTATAATTCTACGGAAAAGTGTTCTTATTGTTTCTAAATTACTGGTTATAGTGAGCAGCCCTCATGACTTGGAGGGGGAGATGCATTTTGAACAAACACATGCAGCCTTCAAGCTGCTCTCTGTAAACGAGGAAGAGTGATAGCTAGAGATCACCTGTGTACCCCAATATGCAGAGTGGCTTCTGCTTTGAAAGTGGACTTGTTAAATTAGTGAACTGCAATTAAAGAGCCCCTAGGATACTAGTCGAGAGTAACTGTGTGAAACCCAAACTGAGTTTTCATCTCATCAAGGACACACAGCCCCAGAAGCTAACAGAAGCCATCCCTTATTTTTCTATTGCATTTTCCTGACCTAAAGGGTATATGCTATATGGTACCAGTAGCCAGAGTCTCCATTATGGTGACTTTCCCAGGGGTGATCTATATTCTAAAGTAAAGGCAATTAAAAAAAAAACTCTGTGCCTTCAAATATTCACCTTATTCATCCTATGTTGATAAACGCAACGCTGCTCAGGGACTTACGGATGTTCAGGTGACATGCGAATCCTCCACCCAGGGGTTATTTTGTATGTTATATGTGTGCTGCCTAATACTGGGTATTTTGAGTGAGTCTATGTAATCAACACATCACTTAGTTTCTTCAATTTACTTGGCTGGTTCCAAGACCTTCTTTTAATTTAATTCCTCAAAATCTTTGAATTTTGTTTATTGAAATGTAGACAAAATCACAAAGGCAAGTGATACCTCTCAGAAACAAGGGATGTTATCTGGATTATAGCAGGTTCTGAATAATAATGGATTTAAGAAGCAAAACTGGAATGCTGTCCACTGTGGGTACCATTCCCAGCAGGTCTGGCCTTGTCCTCTGGAGAAGACTAAAATGTCAGTTTCACTACACTATTGTGGTTGCTGTTGTAATAGGAGAGGATAATAGCTAGGTTTTTTTGGTTTCAAACAACTGATTTATGATGCAAAACTGCTGAATATTTCTGGTAAGGGAATGTATTGTTCTTTTTTGTTTTTCTCCAAAGTTGAGACCTTGAATATTTGACCAGAGATATTGAAGACTATCTTGCATTCTAGATAGTATTGCTGTTTCAGTTACTACACAAAGCAGCAGATGGTTCTTCTATCTCCATTCCCCCTATGGTGTTTTCCTATTCTTTTCCCTCCTCTGTCCTATTGTAATCTGAACAAGTCGTGTAACTCATGTTTTTTGTCAGTTTGGGTACTACAGATGAAAAAGGAAAGCTTTTTTGTTTGTTCTGAACACAAAGAACCCTTAATCAGCTGTTTTGATCTAAGGGTTAAATTTCTTTCAAGTGTTAGAGGTCAGAGCATTGGGAATTACATGTGCACAAACTTAAAGACCTAAGTAAAGTTTCCAAATGTTGGTAAGTGGTCACTATGTCACATATATGTATATGTCAGCAGTGGGACAGAAGGAAGCAAGGAAATGTGTACAACTTAGGGAGGAAGGGGAATGTACTAAGGAACATAGAGGGGTGCTTGTGAGGGATGAATGCATGTAATGTGCAAAGAACTGAGGAGAGACGGATTTAGAAACCACAGCCACACCTGCCTGTGTTCAGTGCCCTAGCTAGGCCTTAAATGAGTAGCTTAATCCACTTGTTTAAATGGGACTCGGTGGCTTCTCTCTACAAAGGTCTGCTTGGTGTAAGTGGAGCTGGGGAGGCTGCTGTGGAGTCGTGGGGATCACACTGGCCTTGACACTGGAGACCAGGTTCTGGTCCTAGAACTTCCACCAGCCAGCTGGGTGAACTCTCAGGTCTTTGGGGGCTTTTGTTTCTTCTTCTGGAATCAGTGAGTCTGGGTCTACATAATGTCAGAAGAACTCACTCAGCTCTAAGAATCTAAGAACTTCTGTATTTCCTGGCTGCTTTAAAGAGGTTGTGACTGTCAGAGAGAGAGAGCCTCCTGGCAGCTGGAATTAAATAGGCCTGTAGCTGAACGTTAATTCCAACATCTGAACATTGATGGGCTGAAGTGCAACGGTGGAGTGCGAGGATATTTTGCTGACTCTTTTGAGCATATCAGAGTCACAGGACAAAAACAAAAGCACCTGTTCACAGGTGAGCATGCACATACATAGAGATGTGTCCTTTTATGCCCATAGATCATCAGTTAAGTTCAATTAATTTTAAGGGAACATTTTTAAGTTTGGGAGGAGTGTGTGGAAAGAGGACCAAATTCAGTTTCAGAATACCTCTATACTTCGCATTTTGGCCACATCACTGAATCTGGCTGATCTCAGTTTTCTTGTCTATACCTGTATCCTAGGTGCTTTGTGAGAATGAAATAAGATTGTATATTCAAAAATGCTTCATAAAATGTACAGTTTACACAGGCATTATTATTGTTCAAGCATTACAGCCATACTTATAGCTCAACCAAAGAATTCCCTATAAAACTTGGAGGTCCTATGAAAAAAAGTCCTCCCCAAACTATTTTGGAAGCCACAGGTTCTGTTAATTCAACAGGAGGTATTTGCAAAGTGTTACGGGGAAACTCTGAGCCTTCATAAACCATACCCTTTCTACCTAAGATGACAAAATTGTGTTCATAGGAACAGAAAACTGGAACGTCAACACCCACATTTTACAGTTGAGAAAACTAAAGTCCCACAGAGATGAAATGACATGCCTAAGGTCACACACCCAGTTAACAGCAGGACCTAGGTTAGATTCCTGGGATCCTGTTGTCCAATCATGCTTCTTCTTTTTTTGTTTTGTTTTGTTTTTTAAATTTATTATTTTTTTTATTTCAAAATATTACAGTGGTACAAACGTTTAGGTTTCATATATTGCCTTTGCACCGCCTGAGTCAGAGCTACAATCGTGCCCTCCCCCGACAGTGTGCACCACACTCATCAGGTGTGAATATACCCATCCCGTCCTCCCCCCTCTCCCCTGCCCGACACCTGAAGAATGTCACTTTCATATGTGCACATAAGGGCATCTATGCAAAGGAAAAAAAAGATGTTCTTTTTTTTTTTTTAACATTTCCCCATTAACATTATGTTAGCTAAATCTAGTACATTTATGGGAGTTACCCTTAGGCTGAGTGACAATTAGTACCTTAGGTCCTTGGTATTAATTACTTCAAAAGTTTGAGAAAAAAACGAAATAAGCAATGGAAAACAAAATCAGGTTAGAGCAAAGGGGAAAAAAAGGCCTTAGCATCTTTTTCTCCATAGTGTTTATACTGCTAAGTACCACTTAAGATGCCCCTGAATGTTGGGGGCACCAGAGGTGGGGGAGGCACTGGAGACATGTTTATTCAGCAGTTACCAGTGGATAAGTGAATTCTTTCTAAAATTTCACTTCGGGGCCAAGATTTATCTAAATATGTCACTGTTTAGACCACTAAAAAAATATGGTATAAAACTTCTGATTCTCATTTCACAATATGTTAATCTTTCTTTATTTATTCCTCCCAAATGTTTTTAAAACAATCTCTCTCTGGGACAATTGGATCTTGTGTATCCTGTCAAATTTTAGTAGAAAGCAAATTTTTATAACCAAATTATAAAGCTTTCAACACTGAGGCTTATTTATGATGGAAACATTGACAGAATGTTAACTGTAGTGGCTTCAGTAATACATGCTCCAGTGAGGTAGAATTTCCAAATTGGGCAAATGCTAACATTATTTAGGATCTATTTTCATGCCCTTCCCTTAACATTGTGCACTGCCCTCCTGTTTCAAGGGTATCTGATCCATTTTTGGAATGAATTTTTTTAGATTTGACATCAACTTTATATACCATTTGAAAAAAAGACCATAATGTTGCAGATTTTTTAAACTGTAAAACTTGTTCTAGTTTCCCCAGTAATTGGTTTAAAAAACAAAGACATGGCAGAGCAGTATCCTACAGCCATTTGACATTTGATCTTAAATTTAATTCCCACTGACTATGATTAAATCTTCCAAAAGAAAATAACATTTTGCGCTTACCTCTGAACCATAATTGGGAGGGGAAGGGGAAACTCAAATCCAACCCTTCCTTTTAAAAATCGCTATCTGAGTACTAACCTGGGTTGCTATGAATAAAATCTCTCCAAGAAGCCAGACAACTTTTCATCCATTTGAATAACAATAGAAATTCCTAATACTTCTCTAACAATCTCCACAAACCTAGGTTAAGCTTTATAATGAAATGTTTTAAAAAAGTGACCGAGAAATAAATTGAGGCACTGATGAAAATAACCAACCCTTATACAAAGCCATTCATAGCCCCAGGGACCTGATAGCAGGAATCTTTGCTCCCAGACCACCTCCCCTGATCTAAGTGGTTAATCAGACGAGGATTCCATTAGGGTCTGGAATTGTTCATGTGCTTTATGGCAGCCGCAAACCCCTGGCCTCATGTGGAATGAAAAGGAATATAACACGAAAGAAGGCACAACTCAAAAGAAACAGAAAGCTGGTCCAGCTGTGGGCTCCCAAGTCAGAGGGACCCCAGGAGACCCCAGATGAAGCTCATTTAATATGTACGCGAATGTTTTTGAGAGCTTTTCCCTCTTTGGCTTCATGAAAGAGATGTCGATACCAAATGTATGGAAAAGGGAAAGGAGAACGAGACATTAAACATTCGCCTGTCAGGAGAAGGAGCAGAAACGGTAGCAGCCCGCTGTGCCTGAGAGCAGAGGAAGGTAATGGAATGGGAGAAAGTGAAACTCACCATTTGAGCTCCCTTCTCCTGAGCTGACAATCACCAAAAAAGGGCAAAGGGGGAAAAAAATGGATAGAATGAAATGTGAACACATGAATTCTAGGGGATTTAGTGATCCAAGAGGTGTCATCCATTTGGTACGGTAATAGTTTCTTTTTACAGATACAATCCTTTGGCTAATGTGTGCTTTTCAAGGCATTAATCTCAGCTTCTTTTCGGTTACGTAAAGCTACCAAACTGTCTCATTTATCAAATAATTCCCACTGAAACAGATGAAAGAATAATGGAGAAGAAAAACAAAACATCTTTGATGTGTTCTTTTATCAGAAATGTGTGTCAAAGGTCAAAAAAGCAGTGCTCCAGAGTCTCTTAAACATGTCATTGTCATAATATAAAAACTGACTTCCTAACTTAGATTATTTGGAGAGTTAAGTGCTTGTGTTATTGCAAATTAAACTAATTAGTATCATTTCCTGACAGCTGCAGCGAGTGTTAGCAATTCCATGATTTTCCTTCAGCCATTCATATGGGATGCACAGAGGGGAGACAGCTTCGTGATTTAATGGAATGGGGTAGGCTTATCATACTAAAGTCACATCATTCCACTCCCAGTAGAGAACAGCTTCCACCCCCACTGCTTCCCAGTTCATCCCCGATTGTTGTATTATTAACTTATTACCTAGGGAGAGAGTATCAATGTAAGGTGTCAGTGGTTTCCCAAATAGCCATGAGAAGTAAATATGTCAGAATTTGCCTGTAATATTTCCCTTTTGGAATTGCTGAGATTATGCACTCCATCCTTTGAACCAAAATTGTAGCTGCCCATAAAACATGCTGGAACTAATTTCCTACCACAGCTAGCTTAATTGTTGGAAAACAGCCTTATAAAGACACCCCGACCGGAGCTTCCAGCATCTGTAAATGAACAGCTAAAGCAAAAGGTTACATATTTCGTCAGCTTTTCTCTGGAGTGGATGAGTGTCTAACTACGAATGGTTATCAAAGAATGATGATAGTTGTTTTGCTACCTTGAACACAGAAAGACTTGCATAATGACTTCACCCTATTAGAAACAAAAATTAAGGAATTATTCAGACTGGATACTGTCTGTCATAATCCGATCCTCATAGCAGTAAGTTTCTATATAGGTTAAAGAAATGACAAATTTCTTTAAAAAGAAACATGAAAAAGAAAAAGAGGAGGAAAGAAAGAGAGCAAGAAAGAATGAAAGAAAAAAATTATGTAAAAGGAGAAAAACCAAGGATCTGTAAAAACTACGTAGTGAGGCATTCAGATCATGAGGGACTCTTAGATCTCATTCCTAATTTTGCTCCTGACTTCTATTAATACTGATTTTTCAGCTCATATTTAATAAAGGAGCAGAGGACTCAGTAACATCTCTAGGACTAAAGGTGAACCAGTTAAGAAGTAAAAGAGTGAGCCGAGAACAAGGAGAAAGATAAAGAAATTCCTATTTCCGTGCACTCCTATAATGCATAGATAACTGACCCTCTTACAAATGGTTCCACGCTTTTTCAATCAGATGTCAGGAGCAATTTATTGTGTTTTCTTTACCATTTAGAGTTACTCTTTGCCTAGGACAAGCTGAAGGATGCCCAAAGCAGGAGCAGGGGGACTGGGGTCTAGACCTCACTAGCTGCATGTCGGAGTCACCAATTACAGTAGAGTCTCTGAGAAGGTGGCATTGGTATTTTCTAAAAACCCCACAGTGATTGTGATGTGCAGTGGGGTTAAGATTCACTGGGATAAAGAAATTAGGGTCAGCCAGTCTGGATAAGAGCCAAATGGCAAGGGGTGAGCAGAATGGATCTTTTAAAATCTGCAAATTGTTGTTGAAAGGCAGGGGGAGCTTCAGCAACTCTGTTTCCAGGGAGATGTCCTACAGGTGTGCACATAGGTGGGTACCAGGATACTGACAGTATTATTGTTTGAAAAAGCACAAGACTGTATAAAACCCTAAAAGGCAATGGGTTAAATAAATTAGGTATAGGTACACAATGAAATACTACACAAATGTTAAAAAGAATGAGACAGATCTGTAGGTGTTAACTTGGACCAGCCGTAAGATAAATATTAACTTTAAAAAGCAAGAGAGAGAAGAGTATATATAGTGTGCTACTCTTTTTGTAAAAAAGAAAAAAATGGGGATATATATATTTGCATAATCATAGACTATCTATGGAAAGATACATAAAAATCTGGTAACCATAGTTGCCGTAGTTATCTCTGGGGAGGGGAATTTGAACAACTGGGGTTCAGAAAAAGGAGGGAGACTTTTCACCATATGCTCTTTCATACTGCTTGAATTTTTTTTTTCAATGTGCAGGGTAAATATATTGCCCCTAACATTAATTGCATTAATTGATTTTAAAAACTAAATCTCTTTAGTAAGATTCTATTCTGTGTTCTATTACTTTAATTCTTCCAGAATGCTACATGGATATTACATATGCACAGTTGCATTTCTATAACTTATACCTTTAAAAAGTCCTCTGTCATTTATTTTACACTAAACAAACTGATAATGCTATGTGCTTAATTCTTTCTTTGTGAAAGTTTTGTTAAAATTATCAGATTTTACTAGTGATATTTATCCAGTTTGATTCAGTACAATTGACAATTGCTCACTGAGCCTCTATGAGGAGCAGATTGTTTCAGCAGTGCTGTGAGAACACACAAGATAGATGTTCTTCAGGACCTGGGACATAGGAGGGGCTCTTTTTGTTGGATGATGGAATGATGCAGGAATGAATGGGAGAAAATAATAAGAGATAGAAACTTCAAAAATAAAACTGTGGACACTGCAAATCTATGTCAAAATTTTCACTGATCCACAGAAAAATAAGAATAGTAAAGACATGAAGTAGGTTTTTTGAAAGCTAAGTTTATTCAATTTAAATATCTGTCTGTCTTTATGGGACCTTCTATATTCTGTATGTTATAAAGTCTTTTCTTTTATGAAATAATGTGGTAACAAATAGTAATTGTCGATTTTTAATTTTAAAGCCATTATTTAGTAAAATAAAATTTTAGCAAAACCTATGTTGAGCCTCCAAATTTTACACGTCTATGAAATACAAAGGTTTGGTAACACTGAGAGGCCAGAGGTTGTGGAGATGTCAGAATAGAATAACAATGGAAAAAAAGACTTTTTGTCAATTGGCTACTTTTTATTAATCTGTTTATTTTCTATTGATTATTCTACGTGAGACATTATTTTAAAGTATATAAAAATAAACATTACGAAATGTACATTTTCAATATGATTTGCTTTTTAAAGCTTTTACCTTTGTAAAAAATTTTTTACTTGGACATAGTAACTTTTTTATAGACCAGTGATTTTAAGAAGATGGAAAGTGAACCCTAATGTAGTAAACTAAAGTGTCATGAGAAAAGATTTTACATTTGATTAAAGCCATAATGGAAATATTAGCTCCTTTAATTCCCAGTGACCACTTGCAACCTGACTACCATGAAAGGCCTGCTCATGGGTTACCAAACAAGATTAGAATCATTACATCAATTTCAATTTGTTGAAAAACTGTTGACTACAGTTTTTTTCCCCTCAAGGACTAATTTATTTATTTTTGTTTGTTTGGTCTTCCAAGCTCATTGGCCCATTGTAAATTTGTATGGCTGTTTTGGAGGAAACACATAATCAAAAGAATGACCCAGCATTCTAGGAATTAAGTGATTCATTGGAACTCAATTCAATTTAGGGCACATCTATTGAGTGTCTACGACAAGCCAAAAACTTCTAGGCACCCAAGATAGAGAATGAATGCTACTTGGCCCCGCCTATTGTAGATCGCTCACTGTCCACCTAGCGTTCGTGTACGTATATAGCCCTAATCCGTAATACTAAATCTGTGTTCTGCTAGCAACGAGATAAAGTACTAGGGAAAGAAAAGGGGGGATGGGTAATTCTACCCGTGTCAGCGAAGGTTTTGAAGGCTTCTAGGAGATGGCTGCTTTTAAACTGGACCTTGAAGAATTGATGGTGAAAAAACACAATCTCTACTGTGACAGCAATTATTACAAAGATTGAAATGACCTATTAATGAGTTTGTTTTCCTCATTAAAATGTGAGCACCTTAGGGTAAGGGCTCTGCTTTATTCAACTCTGTGTCTCCCCAGCTCTTAACATCAGGGCTGTTACAAAACAAGGGCTCAGTACATGAATGCATTCGCTAAGCAACAAAATAAATTTTTAAAGGCATATGCGGGTTGGGCGCGGTGGCTCACCCCTGTAATCCCAGCACTTTGAGAGGCCAAGGCTTGAGGCCAGGAGTTCGAGACCAGTCTGGGCAACATAGCAAGACCCTGTCTCGACAAAAAAATCCCTACAAAAAATAAAACAAAAAATTCCATGGTGGTGCGCATTCTGTAGTTCCAGCTACTCCACAGGCTCATCTGGGAGCCTGCGGCAGGAGGATTGCTTTGCCCGAGCCCAGGAGTTTGAGTCTGCAGCGAGCTATGATCGTGCCACTGCACTCCTGTGTGGGTGACAGAACTAGACCCTGTCTCTAAAAAAAAAAAAAAAAAGAAAAGGCATACGTGTAAAACATGATATTACAATCCCCCAACCTTTAACTTACAAGATCAAGAAAGACAACTCTTAAGAAACTCTAATATGTAACACATATGCATGATTTCTCAACTACCTAAAAAAGTACTGGGTAAACAGTTTTGAAACATGCTCTCTACTCTGAATTTAGTACCAAAATTTATTTATCATCTTTTTGTCCTTGGTGACGAGATGTTGAACTTTTTCAACATCTGAATTCTGGGGCTTGACAAAGTTTGAGTATTTGACCTTATCTGAGGTTAATGACTTTATACATCTTAAAAGAGGGTGTAAAATGGATGCTTGATGAATGTGGTTGACTGATGGCAGTGTCTCTGGCTTAGAGAAGTTAAAGCACATCCCATTTAAAGGAAAATTCCTTACTTTGTTGGATCTTTCCAGTGGGAAAGGGAAATCTTCCTCCCCTTTTCTCCTTCCCTTACCCCCTTTCTTCTTTTTTGTTTGCACAGCTTGTCAAAGATTATTCTTGCAGCCTTAGTTCGTTTATTTTTATTCTCTGTCCCAATAGGTAGTTCTGGAATCTCCGCAGTGCACATGTTCATTTCCTGTTGGAATCTATGTACGTACGCACCTTCCATCTCCTAAGAAGATGGAGATTGAGTCCGTTTCTTTCCCCCCATTGTTTTCTTCCTTGGGTGGCACCAATGAATACCTAAGGGGGTGCGTTGCTGTTGCATGTACTTCTTTTAGTGACTGAACAGAAAACACACCACCTTCTTAATACCCCCACTCCCAAGCGTTGTAAAGAAATATCGCACAGGCAGAGAATGAGCTACCTGCATGCATGACAGTACCTTCCAATTTGAGAGAGGAGAGGACTTCCAAAAAGGATACCTTAAAGAGGTATTTAATTATTGGAAACATGAAGAGGGCAGCTATACTCTGACATTGAACCAGAATAAACTTCATGTTTTCAAATGAGGTCAGGTCAGTTATAATTTTGTCGCCAATGAAGAGCCATTACTTGGACTCACTTTCTGTACTGCGTCTGCATAATGCCATTTACTGTGAAGTCATGCTCACATTTTCGGTGTCAGAGAGGTGCCAGTATGTATCATTACACAATAGAACAGAACTACTACTATCTTTTGAGCCAGTATCCATTTTTAAAATAGCCTGGATAGAAATTTAAATGATGCTTTGTAACAATTCAAAACTCACTCTGTTTTATAAGGAAACAGCACACATTTATGGCGCGGTCTTCTGCAGATTCAAAAGCAACAGTGGTGGCTCTGGAGGAGCTCTAATGGGCTATTGGATAATGAGCATATATGTTTTATTAACTGCCTAAATAAGCATTAGCACCATAGATTTCACTGCAAGCTATATACAACCCTTCTTTCAGGACTCCAGACATGGAGACAATTATTAATTCTTCCACAAAGTAATTTACCCAGGAAGGAACATGTTAAAAAATGATTCTTATGCCAAAATTTCAGTCTTTTCTGAAGATGTTTCCCATTTAGACTAATGGAAATTTGGCCTGAGTTACAGGAAGGGCCTGGACAGCAGCCGTATATAATCAGAAAGCTTGTCATTTATTAATTTTACAATTGTTATTCATTTTAAGAAGAAACCAGGAAAACTTAATACTTACAGAAACATTTTCTCATTCTTTGCAACAACTCAATAGGTTGACTAGTATTACCTTCCCCATTTCACAATTGGGCAGCAAACAGAAAGGAGAACGGTAGAAGTGAAGACTGAGCTCTTTCGGGGATTTAGTGTTTGCCTTAAGGGTCTCTCTTCTAAACACATAAACAAACAAAAAACAGTTAATGAAGACCTACTATAGGCCAGCCCCGAGATAGTTACTTCATTTTGTGTTAAAATAGTCAATCTTTTTCAAATTAAAAAATAGCGCTTAGTTTTTTTATTATTATAAAAATAGTGTAGATTTCAAACTGAAAAAAAAAAAGACAAGAAAGACAGAAAATACTCAGGAGCAGCTAGGAGAATACATCTCTCTCTATATATGTATAGAGAAAGTATCTATAATATCCCCTTCGCAAAGGGGTATTGCTATTAATCTTGCCTTCCAGACTTCCTTCCTTTCTCTTCTTTTCCTTTTGTGTATATTCGTTCATACTCGATCCTTTCACTTGAATGAATATGTGTCCCAATACACATACTGTGCTTTAATCTGATTTTTTCACTTAAATAAATCATTGATATATTTCCATGAAAGTACATAGAGTTTTTGTTTTGTTGTTAAATGACTTATGCACATGATTGTTTTAAATCAAGTAATCAGGTGATTGCAAAGAAGAAAGTAAAAAAAAAAAAGTTGCATCACAGAAACAACCAGGGCTGATATTAAGTGAACACAATTCTAGATATTTCCTCTTTATATATATATTCTTTATCAATCTCTTAAATTATTACATAATATTTCTCTCTATAATTTAGGTAACCAACTATGTATTTATAGATAATTTGTTTTATCCCAGTTTTTGTTATTACCACGTACAAATGTATGTCCTTGGATGTATTTTATTGTGCATTTGTCTAATAATTTACTCAGGTGAAATTTTTAGGAGTACAATTTATGGGTTAAATTTTAATACATACTGCCAGGTTGCCTTCAAAAAAGGCAAAATTTTATATCTCGTTGTTGCCTATTTATCTCCAATTATCAATGAATTTGAGCATCTTTTCATGTATCTGTAAGTCATTTGTTCTTCTTTTGTGACTTGCCTGTTCATGTTTTTGTCTATTTTTTCTGTCATAGTGTTCATCTTTTTGTTTTTTTAGCTTATCTGTAAGAGATCTTTATATATCTAGGAAAATATCTCTGTTGAATGTGCTGCAGATTTTTTCTTCTTTGTTGTTTGTCTTTCAGCTTTGTTCATGGTACCTTTATCATAAAACAGTTTGGAAATTTTATGTTATCAAATCTTTTCATCATCCCCTCTATATTTTTTGGCATTGGTGACACAATTCAAGTATTATAAAAAATGTACTTTACATGAGCTTATTTTTTACATTTAAAATATTTAAAATAAATATTTTCTGGAATTTATTTTTATATATGGTTTGAGAAAGGGCCAAAATTTTTTTTCAAAATTTTCTACCATTTATCTCCAAACAACTTACTGATCTGAAATACCACATTTTTCATAGAGTAAATTCCCACATATTCTGTGGTATGTTTCTAGACTATTCCGTTTCATTGAGATATCTGCCCATTCCTGTACTTTTACCATATTAATTACCATAGTTTTAGAGTATATTTTACTATGTAGAAGGGGAATTTTTACCTCATTATTTTTCTTTTTCAAAAATTTTCCTGACTCTTCCTATGTATTTGCCTTCTATATGAATTTTGGAAACAATTTATTAAATAACTCCCCCCAAATTAATTTGGCATTTTTAACTATTTAATCTTAAGAAACTAAAGAGTTTGTAAACTCAGGCATTATTCTTATAGGTCAAAACTCATAAAATCTGGAAACTGCGTTTCTGTGAAAGCCCAAGAATTCTATAAGATTCTCGAGGTAAAGCTTATTCAGCAAATATTTATATGTCTCTGGCATAGTATTCTTTTCAATTATGAGTTTTCTGCCTTATACTGCTGTGAATAAGATTTACAACATAAGAATGTTCAAGTTTGTGTTATGGTTTATGATGTTGCATCTGAAGTTAAAGTAAAATAATTCATAAAGTTTCTGCCATTCTGTTACTTATCATCTAACTATATTGGTTCCCATGCTTTGGGGTCTTGTCTGCCTCAGAGAACAGCCACTAAATGAATATAATGAATATCTGCAAGAAGAATGCAGATAGTATTCTGTTCTGTGTGCCTTCCGTATCACAAGGCACAGGGGGTGGGGGTGGGGGTGGGGAATGGAAGCTCAAAATGTTTTCTTCAATATAAGAGCAGTGATAGAGGCCTGGTGCTCCTCGGCCTCCAAAAGAGCTTCAGGATTCAGTTTATCAACTGTCAATAGGCAAATGCATGTTTTTCTTTTCCCATGAGCTGATTAAAGTTGTGGTCTCTTGTAATTCATGGCATTCCATTGTATTTATTTCTGCTGGAATTTTCAGGCTGAATTACTGTAACTAATATACCACTAAGTCTGTGCTGCAAAATCCTTGACCTTTTGAATCCTCCTTTTTAGCAGAAAATTGGCATAAGAAATTCAACACAATAAATGCTTTAATTTTTTCCTTAATCTTGATCCAGAATTCATATGGTTCAATTTAATTATGTCAGAGGCTCTTTGCCACCAGTATCAGTTTGGATTAAGGGGTTTTGAAGATCATGGTGATAGGAGAAAAAGAGAGATGAGATAATTCTGTTTGTAGCAGATTATTAGGAGGGAAACAAAAACATAAAATGTGAAATCCTTTGGTCTTTTCTAAAATAATTTGTGCCCACAGCTTAATTCAATCACACTGATTTGCTGGCTTCCCAAACCATGTGATTTGAGAATTGTCTTAATCTTTCACATGTGATTGAAGAATCTTTATGCCCACCAATCAATAACAAAATAATGGATTATTTGCATCCATAGCCCTTCTACGTGAGATTGGGGGTGGATTTTGAAGTAAGAGGTGAAGTGGAGGCAGAAGGAGAAGCTGGTATGTTCAGAGTTGGTAGGGATATTGCACGTATAAACTTGTGTGACTTAGTTCTACTATTTTTAGGGCTCGGCAAACTTTTTCTGTAAAGGGCCAGATAGTAAATTATTTTAGGTTTTGCAGCTGACATATGGTATCTGTGATTTCTTCTTTTTCTTATTAATATTCTTTTGTTTGTTTTTGCTTTTGTCTTTACAACCCTTTAAAATTGTAAAAACCGTTCTTAGCTCACAGACTGTTCAAAAACAGGCCACGGGTTGGACTTGGCCCACTGGTTTATTTTGCCAACTCCTTTATGGAATCACTGGCAGATCAAGTCACCTGTAAATCATCAGACTGTGAGATGTTGCTGATGATGACTACAATACTACCTTAACGTTTTAATTCTGCCTTATTGTTTACCCAGCACATCCTTGAACATTGTCCCATTTGATCCTCAAAATATTAACACTTATGACACATCACTATTCCTATATTAGGAGGGAGAAAAAAAGCGTAGAGTGGTAGTGACTTACCCACAACTGCACAGATGATAAGAGGGAAAGCCAGGAATGAATGCATCTTGTGACTCAAGTTTGTTGTTCTTCCTGTTAAACTCAGATTGAGTCAGAGAAAGAGTTGGTGGAAAGAAAATCAGACTGAGAAAGCTGCTAGTTTAGGATTAACATGTCTGTCCTTTGGGACTCTTCAGCTTTAACTCGAATAAAAACCCAAGAATATACATACATTCTCCGCTTCTTTCACAGTGCAGCGGCCCTCTAAGGACTTAGATAAATTACCACATCAACTTGCAGCCAGTTTAAGATTTTGGAAAATCTCTAGTTAGCTCATAATTCCCACCTACATCGATAAAAATGATGGGATTTGTGCTTTATTAATGCTTTAAAAGACTGAGCAAAGAAGTGAAAGTTTAGCTCCCAGGAACATACTCCAAGATACTGGAGTATGGATTGAGGGAGCAGGGAGAACAACTGTTCATTTCATCAGCCTGCCAACAGGAGTCGGAGCAATGAAATATAACAGAATTGTTTGGAAAGACACGTTAACTCAACTTGTGTGGCCCAGAGGCTAATCAGAGTCTCCATCATAAAGAATAGGCAAAGGTACATATGGGACTCATTCCTGCATTTTTATGGGTTAGAGACATGAACTGTGTATCCCATTACACAGCAGAATAACACTAGTACAGAAGAGATAAGGTCCAAGAAATACAGTACTTTATGGATTATATTGTGATATCTTTTCCACCCAACATTATAGGCCAACATTGTTTAGCGACATTTATTTTTTAATTTGGATATTTTACTCATTGTTTCCTGTATTTAAAAGTGTCTGTCTTTTAGAAGCCTGTCACCCTGTTATACTTATTAAATTAGTGCTACCAGAGCGCTGTGACCACTTGTGGCTTCTGCAACTTGAAAATGTGGAAACGTTGGAGAAGGTTCAGAAAAGACTATGAAAAATAAAAGTACTGGAAAAATAAAGGGCAGGAGCAAGATTAAAGGGATTTATTTTTGCTAAGGTTTAAGAATACCTGAGTGACTGATGCGGGGATTGGCAATCCCATTAAGAATTTTCATATAGAGCATATAGAGCAATCGGTCTCTCTCTCCCTGAAACAGGAACACAAGGAGAGAATCGAGACTCTCATCGCCCATCTGGGGGCTCCTGACTTGCTGAAGAGGACAGCAAGGGGTTTGCCACTAAATTATCTCA
The DNA here is from genome assembly GCA_023783475.1 of Daubentonia madagascariensis. NCBI lineage: Eukaryota > Metazoa > Chordata > Mammalia > Primates > Daubentoniidae > Daubentonia > Daubentonia madagascariensis. The sequence continues at coordinate 11,420,316 of JAKFHU010002088.1, forward strand.
AGGGATCGTCAAAGTTATTTTATTTTATCAAACACTAGATACAAAAAGTGTAATGATGTCATTGGGTGTTTTTAAATTTTTGGTGTTAAATGTTTGCTGTTAAAAGGGGGTCTTTGTTTTTGAAAATGTCGAGAATATAGCATGATCTTGAATATAGCAGTGAAATATTAGTGGGGTATAAAAATTAAGGAATAAGAATTATTAATGGACAAGCATGGAAATGTACTTTGATAGACTGATTAAAATAATTGAGACCATTATTATTTCAAGGTGACGTAAAAATTTGTTTATTCATTTATTTATTCCACAATTATTCACTGAATTCCATCCACGTGTGAATGCACTTAGTACTATGCCTAAGCCCAGAGCCACAATCAGGTTGAAGTGGGCACAGTTTCTGGAATCACATCCGTCACAGTCTCCCAGGAACTAGGAAAATATGAGATCATGCCTAGCGTATGACATGGCTTCCATTCCTATAATTTTATTATCTTCAGTTTAATAGCAAGGAATAACAGATTTCAAAAAGGAAAGGCGAATGTTTACTTGTAGGCTTATTTCTGCATTTGAAATGGGATTGTAACCAATAGTGAATAAAACATCTTTAAAAATCCTAAATTTTATTTCCCAGTTTGTGGAATGGCTAAAGAATATTCATGTTACCTGCACAAATGTCACGTGACTATTTCCTATAGTCAGAAGGTACGTTGTTGGTTTTCACTTAGACTCCAGATTCTTAAAGTACTTTAGAAAGGAAATTTATCTCCTCCTTCTCTCTCTTTTTGTTCTTTTTTAGGGTAAAGGTGGAGATGATTGTAGCTTTTTAGTAGTAAATTGACTTCATTCTATAAAAAGATGATGATTTAATTTCCAATTACTCATTGAGATTTTGATTCACTTAGAGGTCTTCATGATAATAAATTTTCTTTAAAGAACATCATAAATTTATATTCTAATGGACTTGCCATGTGAAATCTATTATTACAATACAGATAAGAGATATTCATCTCTTATTTAGGGGATGGATCCTAGGGATATAACTTTTCTTAAAGTTTATCTTTTTGTCTTTTTCTTTTCTGGTTCATTTAGAGTTATCTTTAATGTCACAGACAGTACAAGAAAGAGACAAGATTTGTCATCTTTTCTCCAGATATATCAGGAACAATGTTTTCCTCCTGGTTAATTGAAAATTCTTAAAATACCTTCCATATACACTTAAATCTGCAGAAACCTCTAGATGTTGTTCCAAATCTCTGTATCTCATGGTAAATAATGTTTGTTGAGCACTTAAATACAAGTTAGGAACTGTCCCAAACATTTCACATGTATTATCTCATTTAATCATTTTAACAATCCTATAAGACAGATATTGTTGTTATCCCCATGATACAGATAAGAAAACTGAGGCACAGAGAGGTTAAGTCACCTGTTGAAAGACTCACTAGTTAAGCCAAGGTTTGAGCCCTGGAAGTGGTTCTTAACCACATACCCTCCACTACTTCTCAAGAAGGAAATGGTCGGATTTTTTTTGAGGCATTCTTACATGGACATAATATTAAAACATTAATCAAATGTTTTAAAAAATCATGTCTTTATATCTAGAGTGCCTAGTGTAGTATATTCAATAATGGAATACAGCTGCTCCTTGACTTATGATGGGATTACATCCCAATAAACCCATCATAAATTGAAAATATTCCAAGTTGAAAATACATTTAATACACCTAACTTACTGAATATCATAGCTTAGCCTAGTCTACCTGAAACATGCTCAGAACATTTATGTTAGACTACAATTGAGCAAAATCATCTAACACAAAGTCTATTTTATAGTAAAGTGCTGAATATCTCAGGTAATCTGTTGAATACTATACTTAAAGTAAAAAAACAGCACCATTGTAAAGTCAAAAAATCATTAAGGGCCTAGTGCAGTGACTCACGCCTGTAATCCCAGCATTTTGGAAGGATGAGATCGGAGGATCGTGTGAGGCCAGGAGTTCAAGATCAGCCTAAACAACATAGTGAGACCCCATCTCTACAAAAATTAGAAAAATCATCCAAGCACAGTGGTGTGTGCCTATAGTCCCAGCTACTCAGTAGGCAGGAGGATCACTTGAGCCCAGGAATTTGAGGTTGCACTGAGCTATTATGATGCCACTGGACTCTAGCCTAGGCGACAGAGTGAGACCCAGTCTCAAAAATAAAAAAATCATTAAGTCGAAACATCGTAAATCAGGGACCTTCTGTACTTTATAGCAGTGAAAAATGAATGAACTACAGCTAAATATATCAGCAGAGGTGAATATCACAAACTTAATGTGAAGTAAAAAAACCAAATACATAATTATTTAATTCATATAAAGTTCCAAAACACGCAAACCAAAGAATATACTATTTAGGGATATAAATATATGATAAAACTTCAAGAAATCCTATCCACAAAATTCAGGATTGGGTTATCACTGGGGAGAGATAGGGGATTATAATTAGGAAAGGCTACATAGGGGACTTCAAAGTCTTGATAGTGGATGCACAGGTGTTTTTGTTCATTACTATTGTGACCATTCATATGTTATATATTTTTATTATGTATGATTTTCATAATTATGCATTTTACAGAAATAACATTATACAAATGTGAGGACATATTTTTATTGCAAAGTGCATTGCAGTAAAGTTTCAATCTAGCATCCTATTAACTAACATTTTCCTAATTAGAATTTCTATAAACTCTGATGACTTTTTAGTTATCAGAAGACTTGATAGATCTTTTGAATTATAAAAGAATAATTAAACCATGTCTAGTTGAGCATGATAGCATAGTTGAGAATATGTTTTCTGATATTCAAACTTTAAAACAATTGTTTATCAATATAAGAAAATTATGGTGACTATTAACAGATCAATGTGAATCACCACCACTGGTAATTCCTCACTGCCATTGGTAAGTAGTAGCATTTATTGAGTAACTCCAGAATTTTTGCCATTGTTAGGAAAAATAATCAATATTGTTTTATTCTTTGTAACATTTACTCTGAATCTGGGCAGAGCTAACCATTTTTAACTGATAGCTTAAGGATCATGGCAACTGCTCTGTGGTATTAATCCCAGTTCATGCTGTCACTTCTGGCTTTGGCTGATATATTTTCGACCAAAGGTAGTGCCTCTGCCCTACTGCTTTTCCCAATATTTCAGTGATCTTGACTGGTTGTTTTCTTTTTTGCTTTTGAGTATTTATATTCTGGGCAATGAACCCAACTTTTCATTATGGACCCTTGTTTTGCTCTATAAAGAGAATTTGGTAAACTCTAATACCATACTCTAAACCACTATTTTACTCCATTCTACAGATGTGGCAAAAATCTTACTATTCACTGGGGAGTTCTAGGACACAAGCTGAACAACATAAGATAGGAATTGACTGGGTGTAGGAGGTAGGCAAGCCAAGGATTTGATTATTGACATGACTAGCACCATGACCATTAGTAGTACAGTTGACCCTTGAACAACATAGGGGTTAGCTGTGCCAATATCCTACCCAGTCAAAAATCCATGTATAACTTTTGACTTCTCCAAAACTTAACTACTAACAGCCTACTGTTGACCGGAAGCCTCACAACACATATTTGTATGTTATATGTATTATGTACTGTATTCAAACAATAAAGTAAGCTAGAGAAAAGAAAATATTATTAAGAAAATCATAAGGAAGAGAAAATATATTTACTCTTCATTAAGTGGAATTGGATCATCGTAAAGGTCTTCATCCTTGCCATCTTCACATTGAGTAGGCTGAGAAGGAGGGGAGAAACAGGGGTTGCTGTCTTGGGGTTGGAATAGGCAGAAGAGATGAAAGAGATGGAAGGCGAGGTAGGAGAAGCAGGCACACTCAGTATAATTTTTATTTTTAAAATCCACACATGAGGTCTGTCTGGAAAGTATCCAGCCATTGTTAACATAAGGAGAACGGTTTGCGCAACATCGATGTAACCTGGCAGCCAAGGAGAGTGGACTGGAATGAGCATGGGTGAACAATGACGCCTTCGCTGTACTAATCAGTGGGGTGTTAGACACTGTTGAGTGAGCACGTGTGCTGTATGGCCCTCGCATTCAAAATGACTGAGCGAGTAGAGCAACGAATCTGCATCAAATTTTGTATTAAGCTTGAACATTCTTCTGTGGAAATTATTCGGATGATTCAGAAGGCTTTTGGGACGATGCAATGAGTGCAGCGCAAATAAAAGTGTGGCACAAACGCTTCAAAGACGGTTGAGAATCTGTTGAAAGTGACCTGCGTTCTGGAAGGCCTGCAACAAGCAGAACACCTGAGAATGTTGAACGTGTTCGGGGTAGGTTAACAGACACTGGGAGAACTGCGTGAGGTCCCAAGGTGCCTACTTTGAAGGGGACTGAGGCGCCATTGTCCTATATGCAATGTTTCTTGTATCTTCTTCAATAAATATCTCTACTTTTCATATTACATGGCTGGATATTTTCCAGACAGAGCTTGTATAAGTAGACCTTCACAGTTCAAACTCTTGTTCAAGGGTCAACTGTACTTAACTGGATTTAAAAATACATTTGTTAAATAAAAGGCAAGAGATCTTTATTATAGAAAACTAAGATCACAGAAAATATAAAAAAGATAAATAAATTACCCATAATGTTATCAGTTGTGTTAATATTTGTATTAAACACTTTTGGTCTTTTTCTATTCTTTCATTTTTATGAGTGGATAGGTATAAAAAGTATTACTTGTAAGAACAAAAGAACAGAAGCAGTAGTATAATCTTATACCAGAAGGATTGCACTGTACATAATATATCCTAGCTCTTCTGGACTCCTAGACTCCTATTCAGTATCTAACGTGTTTTTAAATGCCATCAATTCTTGACTGTTACTTCTCAAGCATGTGCATGAATTTAATAAACTAACAACAGTGATCTTATCTTGTAAGTGCCACCCTCATGTTAATATGTGAAACCTGTGTTCTCATGAGTCCCCAACCTATGGTGAGTCGTATAATTATTTCATCATATATTACAATGTAAAAATAGTAGAATAAAGTACACAATAAATGTAATGCACTTGAATCATCCTGAAACCATCCCCCTGCCCAACCCAAGTCCATGGAAAAATTGTCTTCCATGAAAATGGTCCCTGGTGCCAAAAAGGTTGGGGACCGCTGCACATGCAATCAAACCATCTGCACTGGTGACCTGAACATAAGGGCATACAGTGGTAGCTTTCCTAGAACCCACTTCACTCACCCCCACCTCTGACTTTCAACCCCTCCCACTCTTTCTTCCCTGGCTATATAAATGCTTGGAGACAAAAGACTTGGAGGTAGAAAAGTATAACTTTATATTCTCTTCCCATTGCTTTCGAAAGTCCAAAATTCTGAAATTATCAATGTTGAAGGCCACTGAGGGATTCATTTATTCAATCAATCATTTATTCAGTCAATCCACTTTAATCAGTGAGTATTTTACTGAGTACTTGATGGTAAGATAGCCACATACTGTGTTTGCTGCTGAGAAGGGCACAAAAGATAGATTAAACGTGATTCTCACTAAAAAATAGTATCATTTAATTGGGGAGACAATACTAAATAAATTCTATGATTAAAAACAATACATATATAGTATACAATTACTTAATGTAGTACAGATACATTGGTAGAGAATTTCAACAACAGCCTTTATTTTAAAAGAAATTTTTTTCAAAAAATTCTACAGATCTTAAGATTTTGTGTTCTGAATGATGCAGGAGTTAACCAGAATCTAAATTTTGTTTAAGATACTCACTGTATTTTAACAAAATAACATCACATTATTTAAGGTGATATGTATGTTAAACAAAATTTTAGCAAATCAAATCCAGCAATATATAAAATAGATAATACATCATGACCATGTGGGGTTTACCTCAGAACTATAAGGATGGTTTGACATTAAAAAATAAAACAAAGTAAAACAGAAAAACCATATTATTATCTCAATAAATGTGGAAAAAGATTTGGCAAAATCCAATATCCATTTTTGACAAAAACTCTTAGAAAACTAGGAATAGAAGGGAACTTCCTCAACCTGATAAAGGGCATCTTTGAAAAATCCATAACTAACATCAAACTTAATGATAAAAGATTGAAAGCCTTCTCCTTAAGATCAGGAACAAGCTAAACATGTCCTCTGTCACCACTTCTATTCAACATTGTACTGGAGATTCTAGCCAGTGCAATCAGGCAAGAAAAATAAATTACAGACATCCATATTAGACAGGAAGAAATAAAACTGTTTTTGTTCATAGACAACATGATCATCTATGTAGAAAATCTGATGGAATCTACAAAGATCCAGAATAAGTGAGTTTATTGTGGTTTCTTATTACAAGATTAATACACAAAAATCAATTGTATTTCTCTATGTTAGCAACAATCAGAAATTAAAATTAAAAAGCAATATCATCAAAAATATGGAATACTTAGAATTAAAATTTGGCAACAAATATGAAAAATCTGTGTGACGAAACTATAAAATATTGTTAAGAGAAATTAAAGATGACCTAAATAAATAAGAGATAAATTGTGGTCATGGGTTGAAAGACTCAATATTGGTGTAATGATAAATAAATCAACAGAACAGAGTCCAGAAATAACCCACACACACACACACAATTTATTTTTTTACAACAGTGCAGAGGCAATTCAGTGTGGAAAGTATAGTTTTTTCAACAAACAGTGCTAGAATAATTGAATACCCATATGCAAAATAATGAATTTCCATCCATACCTCATGCTATATATTAAAAAATTAACTCAAAATGGATCTCAGAGCTAAATGTAAAACATAAAACTATAACACTGCTAGAAAAAAACATGAGAGAAAATCTTTGTGACCTTGAATTTGACTAAATTTTCTTAGGTACAATACTCAAAGGCGACCCATAAAAGAAATAAAAAGACAAATTGTACTTCATCAAAACTAAGAATTTCTCTTTGAATGATACTGTTAAAGAATGAAAAGACAAACCCAACCTGGGAGCAAATATTTACAAAGTATATATCTTAGAAAGGGCTTATATCTAGGATATACAATAATGAACTCTCTCAAAACTCAGTAATATTAATAAGAAAACAAATAACTCCACTGAAAAAATGGGCAAAAGTATTAAACAGCCACTTCTCCAAAGAAAATATATGGATAGCAAATAAACACATGAAAAAATCTTTAGCCATTAGGGAAATGCAAATTAAAACCAGAATAAGGTATCACTGCATACCTATCAGAATATCTAAAATTAAAAAGACTGACCATATCAACTGTTGGTGAGGATGAGGACCAACTTGATCTCTCATAGTACAACCAGTTTAGAAAACGGTTTGCCAATTTCTTAAAAATTTATACACTCACCGACCATACTCCATTAGTCCATTCCTAAGTAAAAGAAAAGAAAGCATATGTCCATACTGCGATTTGTACATGAATGTCTGCAGCAAATTCATCTGTAATACTATGATGGTTAATTTTAGGTGTCAACTTGACCAAATTCAGGAATATATAGAAACCTGTTAAAGTATTGTTTTTCAGTATATCCGTGAAGGTGTTTCCAGAGAAGATTAGCATTTGAGTCTGCGTAGACTAGGTGGAGAAAATCCGCCCTCAGTGTGGGCTGGCACCATCCAATCTGCTGGGGGCCCAGAGAGAACAAAAACAGAGGAAAGTCAAATATGTCCATCTAGCTACTGAAACTGGGATACACTCTTCCTCTCCTGCTGGACAACAACTCCAGGCTACCAGCCTTTGGACTCCAGGATTTACACCAGCAGTTCCCCACATTCTCAGGCTTTTGGCATTGGACTGAGGGTTATACTATTGGCTCCCCTGGTTCTGAGGCCTTCAGACTTGAATCTAGCCACACTACCAGCATCCCAAGGTCTCCAGCTTGCAGATGGCCTGTTGAAGGCCTTCTCAGCCTCCATAATTGCATGAACCAATCCCCCTAAAAAATCCTCTCTCATCTATCTATCTATCTATATCCTATTGATTCTCCGGAGAACCCTGACTAATACAAATGGCCCAAACTGGAAATAATCCACATGTCCATCAATAGGTGAATGGATATACAAATCATGATATATCAATACAGTGGAATAATTCTTACCAATAAAAGGGATGAGTTATTGATACATGTAATGACATGGATGTATCTCAAAATAACTATGCTGAGTGAATGAAGCCAGAAAATAAGAGTATATGCTGTATGATTCCATTCAAGTAAAACTGAAGAAAATGTAAACTAATCTATAGTGATTAAACTAATCTAAAGTGATTAGTGTAAATTAATCTATAGCTGATTAATTGTTGCCTTGGGCAGGGGATTAAGAGGGATGTGAGAGAGAGATTACAAAGGAATGGGCACAAGAAAACTTTGCTGGGGGTTATGACTGTTTGCTGTCTTGATTGTCACAGTGGTTTCACTAGTCTGTGTTTATGTTTGTATGGATATAAAAATAGGTCTCATATATATCAAAACTTATAAAAGTGTACAATTTAAAGAAATGAAGTTTATATGTTAATTATACATAAATAAAACTGTTAAAAAATTTTATAGGCAATACAACTTTGTGCCTCTAATCATTCAAGAGTTAACCAGTCTCTGATTATGTTTAAATACTCACTGTTTCATCCCAATGACACTAACCATAATTGGAAAATTAAAACTTTATTAACTGCATAATGAATTATTTTTAAGTAGAGTGCAAAATGAACAATTATTTATTAAACTAATGCCCTTTAAAAAACTTTGAAGTGATATCCAAACTATAAAAATCTAACAGGACTAGCATTATGTGAAACTGGAATATGAAATGAAAATTATGTGCATGTCCAAACAAGAATGTACGTGGAAGCCCTGTATAAAATTTTGAACAGGCTTTTTTCTTAGTGTAGTTCTAATCCTATGATGAAAAATATCTTTTCCTAAAGTGTATAATTACCCTCTGTCACTCTTAAATCTCCTCTGGTGTCTAAGCTCGCTTAATAATGGTGAACAGATGAGCAGAAATTAAAAATAAAGGCCTTCCACCAATTTAGCACCCCGCACATAATGTACCTATAATGATAGTTTGATTGCCAGTGCCCATTACTTTGTTGCTGCCTTTTTTTTTCCTATTACTACACCCGAGCCCTGGGTTTCAAAAAGAATGCAGCATCCCGTCCTACAAAACCAGAGCAATTTACAGGCACACCAGTGTTAGCCTGTATTAGAAAGATGCATAGAATAAAATGGAAAACATAATGTAACGCCACGTGGACCATTTAATGTCAGTGGCCCTCTTCACTTAAATATCATATTACCTTTTGGTTAATTTATTTTCCAAAAAAGAAAAGTGAAAAGCATGAATTTTTTTCCCCAGTAGAATAGGGAGGAAAATTGAAGTGTTTATGGATATTAAAATGAATAAGAAAAATATATTGAAATGAGGCTAGCAAGTTCTCTACCACAGTTCCCTGAGCAGAAATGGAGCAAGTGAAAAAGATATTCAAGGTAAAACCAAAAGAGAGATTATTCAAGTATGGTATAGAGTAGAAGAGACTTGAAATACCATTGTGATTTTAATTATTATTTGAATCGGAAACCTCTTGTTTTAAAACTGTTACCTTTAATCACACTTATCCAATCATTTATGGCATCTTATTCATATTTATGTTTTTCCCAGGAACAGCTCACCACACAATCCTCATAAGTGCTAGTAAGTCATTCGGGGCAGAAGCCTCCACGCTATACGGTGAGCCAATTAGTGTAGTAGAAACAATGAGTTGGATTTTTGTAAGGGTTCAGATGACTTCCCTTACTTTTTAAAACTAAATAGATCAGTTATTTTAGTGGAACGTTGACACAGCCTCAAATACCTGCCTCAGTTCCCTGTCGGGACATTCCTCCCCAGGAACCTGTGTCCCTTGCTGAAGGGTGGGAAGGACTTCAGGGCCGCCGGGCGTGGGCCCTGTGGGCAGCGGATGTGGACAAGGGAGTGAGGAGACCAGTTGTGTGACCTGATTAAAATTCAGCGTGTTCAAAGTTCTGTGAGCAGATTTGTTATGTAAAACCCCACTCACCACTAAACACACAGTCTCAGCGCAGAGCTGAGGGCTCAATTATCACTGGCCCTGCCTGGCAGGCCCGAAGGATGTAAACAGCCTGTGGTAGTATTAGGGCCCTATCTTGCGCCAGGAAAAGATCTCCCTCTCCACAGACCTATGAAATTACCCAGGAGAATTGTGGACGGTTTTCAGTTACCTTAAAAACATCCCGTATAGGCCCTTCTTGTACATGGACAAGCAGACTGTATGGATCATTTGTCTCTCCGTGTGTGCCTATTCCCACCCTACACCACCTGTACAAGCAACCCTGGCACTCAATGTGAATGTCTTCAATCATTATAACCTTTTCCCTCAGTCACTTCCTTAATTTTATAGCAACGTTTGCTCCCTTTTCCCCTTAGATGCTCTGGAGCTTGGTTAGGAATTTGCATCAATTCTCCGGGCTATTTTCTGAGACCCATTCTGTGTGAGGTCCTAAGGCTACTCGTCAGTGTGTGAGGCGATTTTGAGGAGAGGGAAGCCTCCTTCACCCTCCCACGGCCTGGTCTCGTGGGGAGCGGGGTACGGCAGGCAGCGCTATGGGACACATACTAAGTGCCTGTGCAGCGAAGCAGCCCTAGACTTCTGCGTGAAACAAGGGCGCACACACTGGAGCTGGTGGGGGCTGAGCGGAGACGTTTATTTGGAGGGCCCAGCATAGGGGTCAGCCTTGTCTCTGTGGCTCTGAAGAGACCACCTTCATTCAGACTGCTAAGTGCTGCCCTGGTCTCTTTAGGAAGGGTTCCATGTGAGCAAGCTGGAAGCCATGCAGAAGAAAAGCAGCAGAAAGGTAGAAGGTTCAGGGGGCGTGACTCAACCCGGCAAGCCGGGAGGGAACCAGGTCTCTCCCTCCCGGCTGGATAACAGCCAGTGGGGCGTGCAGGCCCTCAGCAAGTATCTGCTGAGCCTCAGCTCTGAGGAGGGAGGCTTTACCCAAGGAGAAAGGATGAGCACAGGATGCAACCCATCAGAAGAAGACTTCCCAACCTTAAATACGGCCTCCCGCATCTCTTACAAACAGTCGGTAATGGAGTCTTCCAAGGAGGGGTTGGATCTCAGCCTTCTGAAGCCAGATCCAGCAACTACCCGTTTAAAAGTCGGCCAGTGGCTGGGAGCCGGGAGTTCCTGTTTCTGGATTACATCTTGCTGCCTTCTTCCTTCTCCTTGGCATTCGTAGACCCAGCAGAGACCAGGGGATGAATAACCTGCTTTTCAGGTGCTGGGAGACAGGGATGTGCCAGGTTGTTGACACAGCTCTACCTTCTAGGCCCAGCAGGGAGCTGGCTCCATAGTGGCGAGGATGGTCTAGCTGACCCGATAAATATTTTCCATCCCTAACCTCAGTAATTATTTTCATGTGTCACAGCTCAGCGAGGAATGATGAAAAATAAAGTCCCCTGATTAGATGAGACCTGCAGATCACTGGAGGTAGAATCTGAAACTGTTCTCTGTGTTGCTTAAGAAGTCACTCCCCACGCTCATCAGAGAGCCGAGGTTGCCCTGCCTCTACTCAGTTACCCAAAGTAAGTGAATCCCTTTCTTTCCTGATCACATGTCCATCCATTCTTTGTCATCTCCTGCACCCTCTCCTGCCCCACTCCCGAATCTACTACTTTGCACTTTTCCTCTGCTCTGTTCTCTCTCCAAGATTTGAAAACTTACCTATTTCTGTCTGAGAATCTCTGATCCAACTCTGCTTGTAGCCACAATACTTCTCTGCAGGGTGGGAAATGTGGTCAGATGTAGGAAAATTGTTTGATTTGCTACACTTTACTGAGTCCTAGTGGGAAGTCAGCATCCCTTCGCTATTTTGGAAAATTCTCAGAAACAGTATGCACAAAAATTTCAGCAAAACATTTTCCATCTTAATAATTTTTCTAGGTTATCCCAAGGTGAAAAGAGAGGGGCCAGGGGAAGGGAGCCTGAAGAAATAGGGCTCTGCCCTCTTCCTCACACAGGGGCAGGGACAATGCCTTCTCTAAACAAGGATCCCAACTGAGGAAAGTTTTTGGCTCAGTGAAGGACATGGTTAGCGTAATAAAGAAAGCCTCATTTAAACTACCTGCATTTAATTTTGGTTCAATCCACCTCAGCAGAATTTAGTTGGCAAGGGAATGCTTATAAGCTCAGTTTATTAGGAGGTCAGATGCAGGAGGCAACCAAAAGTCCAGATGCTGCATTTGGTATCTTCAAGAAGATAAAGTCTCCCTCTCAGAACAGCTTACTTAAGGCCACCATGTCTTTAGATTGATTGCTTCAACTCTAATTCTTGGTCTAACTCTTCTCACTTCTACAGGTTGGGTATCTCTTATCCTAAATGTTTGGGACCAGAAGTGTTTCGAATTTTGGATTTTTAGGATTTTGGAATATTTGCATGTACGTAATGAGCTATCTTGGGGATGGGACCCAAGTCAAAATATAAAATTTATTTAAGTTTCATATTCATTTTGTACACACTTACACTGCTACTGAGTTTCTCCAACAGCTTGACTTCCCATGCTATAGATAAACATAAATGTTTCCTATTTTTTTTATCACTGTTACCCATAGGCTGGGTATCTGCAGACCTTTTTGACATTTTCAACAATATCTTTACACCAGAGTGCAGAGAATAAACAAAAAAACCAGAGTGAGTAATATACATAGGTATGGGCTTCAGGTGGGACACCGTGGGGGACATCTGGCCTGCACAGGTGCCATTTCATGACACTTTGTGGGCATGCTTTTGGGGGGGGAATCTGGGCATGTTCAGAAAAGATACCGAAGGGCTGGGAGAGTCTTTTCTCCCTCGAGGATGTTGAAAAAACTGTGTATTATGTGCCTGTGTTTTAATTGGGACCCATCATGTGAAGTCAGGTGTGAAATTTTCCACTTATGGCATCATGTTGGCAACTCAAAAAGTTTTGGATTTTGGATCACTTCAGATTTCCCAGATTTTTGGATTACAGATGTTCAACCTATATTAGAATTAAGGATATGTGGTGTTTGATTTTCCATTCTTTCCGTACTTCACTTAGAAGAGTGGTCTCTAGTTCCATCCAGGTTCTTACAAAAGATACTAGATCACCATTAGCAGGTGGGAGGGGGGAGGAAGAGATGGGTAAATTCACACCTAATGGGTACAATGCACACTATCTGGGTGAAGGGCACACCTATAAATCTGACTCAAACTGTATAAAAGCAAAGTATGTAACAAAAACGTGTGTACCCCTGTAATATTCTGAAATAAAAAAAAAGAATTACGGATAAATTCTCTTAAGGGGCTTATTGCTTAATGAGACCAACACTGACAAGATGTAGGCTCACAGAGAAAAAATCTTTTTCTAGAAATCTGTCCTAGTGTTGTTTTCCATCAGACTGCCCAAGATTTTTCTGAGGAAAAAGCGGGCTTCACTTTTGGGAAAATTTCAAAAATATGATGTGCCGTCATATTCAATCTAAGAAGCAACAAGCTTGGTGGTTTAGTGTGCTGGTTTTGAGGCCAGTGTGCCTGCATTAGAGCCAAGAGAAATCTTAGGGACCCTCTAGTGACATCCCCTCTCTTACAGAAAAGGAAAATGAGGCCAAGAAAGGAAAGGTGACTTGCTCAAATGCTTAGAATGGAACCCAGGTCTTCTGACTTTGCTTTTAATGTTCTTTCGTAGAGAACTGGAAGAACCAGCAAATTGTCTCTTCAAACGGTAGTCTACTTTTTCTAGTCTTTGTACAAGAGTCTGCTTTGTTTTGCTGTGTAAGTTTTATTGAAGTATAACATAGACGCATAGTAGTGCACAAATCATGAGTGTATACCTGGATGCATTTTCATAAAGGAGTCACACCCGTATAACCAGACACACCCAGATCAAGAAACAAAATGTTACCAAACACCCTCCCCCATTGTTCCCTTTTCAGTGACTATCCCACGAAGGGTAGCCACTGTTCTGACTTCCAACATCATAAATTAGTTTTGCCTGGTTTTGAACTTTAGGTAAGGTGGATCATGTGGTGTGTGCTTTTTGGTGTCTGGCATCTTTCACTCAATGTTACGTTTATGAAGTTTGTCTATTATGTGTTGTATGTAGCAATAGTTTATTATTTTTTATTGGCATGTAGTATTTCATTGTATGAATATCACAATTTACTTGTCCATTCTGCTGTTTACAGACACCTGTGTTACTTTCAGTTGTTATCTATTACGCACAAAGGAAACATTTCTGTATGTGTTTTTTTGGGCATATGTGTGCATTACTGGTAGAGTAGAATTGCTGAATCATAGAATATGTGTAGTTTAGCTTTAGTAGAAACTGCCCAACAATTTTCGAAAGTGATTGTACCAATTTGCACCTTCACCACCAGTGTATGAGCGTTCTAATTGCTCTACATCCCTGCCAAACTTTCCACTAATGATGACTTTCTTAAGAAACCAATTTAGTTATTTTTCTTCTGTTTGCAGAAGGGTTGGAGGAAGAAGAGAGAAGAGGAATTTTATCCCAAATTTCATTTATACTTTTAATTGCTTTTGAGATGAAAATATTACAATTAAAGATGGCTACCATTGGCTCCTAAAATCTTTTGCTTTTCAAGCACACTTTACTGAGAAACAAAGATTTACTGGCAGCTAACACCAAAGCTGACAGTTCTGAGACAACTTGATGTTTGAGACCCTGATCTTAATTCCAAAAAGGGATGCATAAAGGATATCATCAGTAGGGATGAGGAAGAACACTACTACCTCACCCCTGGCCAGGTGCTAACCTGCAGCCTCAACATTGCATAGATTATTTTTTTCCAGAATGTTTCCTTGGCCTATAGGGGTATGGTAAAACCAGAAAGAATAAATTGTTAGAGAACTTAACTTTGATGTTTATATTTAAAACCTAGAGTAGATACTTTGAAAACAAAACCTTTAGCTGTCACTAAGTCCAAAATTAATGTTTTACCCAAACAGAAACCAATCAGTCCAGTGTTCTTATGCTGTGTTAACAGCGCAATCTGGTGAGCTATTCTGAAGCCACCAAAATCAGTGATATTTGGGCCAGTATGCTATAAAAATAATTTCATTTACATCTCTAATATCTGGGATAGATATAAACTTAATTAACTTAGATTAATAAAATAGTATTATTCATTGAAACCATATACTGTATCAATGCCAGTTGTATAATAATCTCTTTAAATACATTATTATGTGGTCCTGACAATATCCCTTTTGTCCCCATTTTATGCATCAGGAAAAAAAGTTTATAGAAGTTGCCCTTCTATAAATGGCAGAGAGGAAGTCAAAATAAAGTTTGTTGGACTTCAGTTCTCTGATATGAACCGCTACTCTTTACTGGCTCCTGTGGAAAACCTAGAGCAGGGCTTAAAGCTGGAGAGACCTCCAAGTTGTAATTGAGCTTTTTCTTTATCCCCGCCTCTCTCTCTCTCTCTGTCTCTGCACCTTCTCTGTCCCTCTGTCTCCCTCATTCAGGACCTGTCACTCACCCACTTGCTTGCCATGGAAGGTGTGCCTAGTGCATTTGCTTCTCCTGATAAATCTCTGCTAGAGAAGGCATCACGAACACATTTTAGCTTGAAGCAGACTGCTGCAGCACCATCTGCCAGCCCGATAAAGACAATCTTCCTTTAATTGGGAATGTTGAAATGTTGGAAATCCAGGCCAACTTCTAGCATTACAGAGAAAACTTAGGGTATGGAATCCTCTGAGGAGGAAACCGAGAGCTGGGCCCACATTTTCAGGGAAAACACACAACTTTACTGAGTTCAGGAGAAATGGGGCCTTGTGCTCTGTCCTTGGGAAGCTTCCCTGCACCCTCCCAAGTGGCCTCCGTGGTCACACTGCCAGGGGCCAGACGCACTGGGAAAACTTTTCAGTTGTGTTCACATGTTTCCAGCTTGTGTCTTTCCTTACATAGGTGTGGGTTTTTTTCTTAATAAGGGTTTGGACAAAACTAAGATCTCTCTTTGTGAATGTGTAGTTATTGAGCAGATACAAAGACGTTTCCCCAGCTATCCCGTCGAACTTTACTATTCCAGAAATGTTCTTTACCCTGAAGAGAATTTTACTTCAGACCTGGGTTGCATTCTTTCTAAAATGGTGGAAATCAAAATGAGCTATACCTGAGAATTACTGCATACATAGTATATATTTTAATTTGCCATCCATTATAGGGTTAAGATGTCATTTTAATTATCGAAAGAATGTTTACTTGAATACAGTGTAGTCACTATAGCCAAATTGAGAATTTTTGCCATTGTGTTAAATAAATTTTAGTATAATGAAGTATTCTTAAATAAAAAAACAATTTGGTACACTAAAATGATAGATTGACTTTATTTTAGCTTTTAATATTCCTCAATGGTAAAGGATTTTTTTTGTTCCTTAATTTCAGCCACCTTTTATTAATTTAGACAGTAATGTTGTGTGTTACTATAACCATCTTTTAGCTAAATTGTCTATTTTTTAAAAGTTTTTATAATGTGATTTGATAATAAATGTTACTCATTTCTAAAAAGCTGTATATCTTAGAATTTAAAGATAAGGCTGTACCCAGTATTATAATAGTCAGAAGAATAAATACATGGTAAGTTTTACCTTAGGGAAATTATGTAATATTTCAACTCCCAGACAAAATTCTGTGAAAGAAAATCTTACAAGAAACTTAATATTTCAGCATTACTGCTTTCTTTTATTGCTTAATATAATATATAATCATTCATGTCTCTTTAGCTAAAATCGCTGAAGAGCTAGAAATAAGTTGAACAAACATAATTAGTTTCATTTTTTAAATGAAAAATATACAATGTCACAAACATTCACACACACTTCCTTCTAGATAGACTCAAATAGAGGAAAAATAAAGATATAGTTTTCAACAGATATAATACAGGTGTATTAAGTTTAACTAGTCAAAATGTTGAGGTGGAATTTTATTGATTTTTTAATTCCCCACAAATACAAATACCAGGTCCTAATCCTAAAGGATTCAATATCATGCTAAAAATAAACCACAGTCAAAGAAAACCCCCATTATGGCTTGTCTCCTTAAGTTTGAGTCAGAGCTGACATTTTTGTTTTATGGAAGTGCTACAGTACAAACAACAGCCCTCTAAGACCTTTGACCCTAATCACTTCTTGATAATAACAGTATTCTGTTGTACCTCGTGGGATCCATAGATCACTAATTTGTCAATAGTAGGCATTCATGGGAAGCATGTTTGTCATAAAGACAGTCAGCCACTAGCGCTGTACCTCCCGATACCAGTTTGAAATCCTTGTCATCAAAATTAATCTGGCTTTTAAAGAAATCATTTCACAGTTTCAAGTGATAACAACATAAAAACTTTGACACCCAAATAAATCATAAACCCTAATTTAGGTCCTTCACAGTGGAGATATTGGGGAAAACATTATTGTACAGTCCCCCACACCATCAATGTCAGGTTTTTTATATGTGCCTCTGGGTTACTAGCTTGTTACAAATTGTTTTCAAGAATGACATCGAATTTTGCATATGCTGTCAAAAACGAGTTTCATCATATCTTCTACTTTTCCTTACGTCATCATTTTTATTTCAGTAATGACTAAATCTTGTCAATTCTACCACCTACATTTTCTCTCTGAAATCTCTCCTTTCTATCTCCATTACCTCTGTTTTATTCCTAGCCTTCACGACAGTATCCAAACCTATTTTGTCTTTCCCTGAAAATTGCAATGTAAATGCTGAAATACTACAGGAAAAGCCTACATTCCATTTCACTAAGTGAGAGCTCGGCTGGAAGTGGGAAGGAGGTGGGAAATGGAACTCGCTCTTTCACCCAGCAGCTTCTTCAGGCCTTTCATGGGGTGGGGAACTTGCTCTTCACCACACTGAATGGAATGCCGGTGTTTCAATACGTGTACTTCATGGAGGAAAGCCTGTCTGGGATGAATTTGTTGAGAGATGGCACATGGCACCAAGGCAGCACCTTTGTAAATGATTTTCAAGGAAGATGAAACTTTTTGGGATTTTTTGGTTTTGTTTTTGGCTTGATCTCTGACTTTCAGCTTGAACCACTTGGTGAAGTTTGGATTCCACTGCAATGGTGTGAGTCCCCTCCGCGAGTTTTGCCATTCTCCTCTTGAACCCATTGTCTAGCCTCTGTGACTTCTTTGGTGTTCCACATGCATGCTCTTTTCATATATCTGTTTGAGTCAGTACAAGGTCTGGCATGAAGTAGATGTTTAATAAACATGTGAAAGTGTAGAGGAGACCAATTTTAGCTCTATTGCTATGTCAATAATTTTTACTTAGAATTTTGATCATTATATGCATGTGCAATTGGAACTAAAAAATCACTCATTTGGCACCAAAGCATGACGAATATAGTTTTTGGGAAAACGCCCCTAGTTTCTCTAAGCACCATGTGGATGCCTCATGGTCCCAGAGTTCCTGACCGGTCTGAAGCACAGCTGCATGCCCAAAGAGAGGGGAATCTATTACGCCTACAACAGTCCCTTTCTCAGGTACAAACAAGATTTCCCTGGCTCTGTTCTTTGCAGTGAAGCTGCAAACTTTAACACGGGCAGGAGTGTCTCCATTTCAGAAATACAAGTGCAAACAATCTGTCTGTCTGCATAACATTCCTTTAAAGTCAGATGAGTTTATTTAAAGGGTGGTAGCCCCCGGGTGGGGGATGAAGACTGGCCAACCCTACCATGGAGCCTGCAGGAACCCAGGGGCCTGGCTAACTTTCCACCAAGGTTTGTGTCAAGGCTTGTGGGGGCGGGGTAATGTTTCATACCAATAACTCAGACAGAGAATTAAACACATTTCTATGCAACTGTGGCAGATTTGGGTTTTATTTTTACCCCACAGTCCTTAAATTACAATACCTCTTTTGATGTGGCATATGCACATTGTGTATTCTTAACTGCTTATTTGGATACATTTGGGACTCTCAGAAGCCTTTTTTTTTTCACTATAGATGCCAATAAATATGTCTTCAGGGGGAAGGGAAACTGTACTTTTATATTCCTGGTTTGGGGATCGTAATATGGTTTTAAAAATTTATAACCTAATAACGAGCCATGTCTACCACTACATCATACTGAAGGACTTTTATTTTCCTTAAAAGGAAAGGTACTGGATTTTTGGGTCTAAAAATGACCTGCTGCAGTTTCCCATCTGGAAATCCTAACTACCTCCATTGTCTGATGTTTCCCTATTATAGTCTCTGAAAATTAAAACTATTGACAAGCCCCATTGAATGAGACGAAGAGATTCCCAGTTAAAGTCCTTTCCTTTCTTCACTAATAGCTAACTTTACCCTAAGGCTACTACATCCTTGTTCCCGATGTCCCTTGATTTACAAATACAATATTATTTTTTTTATTTGACATCTGCTATGGTCTGAATGTTTGTGTCCCCCCAAATCCATGTTAAAACCCTAAACCCCAAAGTTAAGAGCTAGAGCCTTTGGGAGGTGATTAGACCATAAGAGTGGAGCCCTCATGAATGGGATTAGTGCCCTGTAGAAGAGGCCCGAGAGAGCTTGTTTGCCTCTCCCTCCTTGTGAAGACACAATGAGAAGACGACATCTGTGAACCAGGAAACAAGCCCGAGTTAGACACCAAATCTGTCAGCACTTTGATCTTGGACTTTCTAGCCTCCAGAACAGTGAGGAATAAATGTTTGTTGTTTGTAAGCCATACAGTTTATGGTATTTTTGTTATGGCAGCTTGAATGAACTAAGACAACATCTTAGGCATTTGTAATATTTTTTTCCATCACAAGTAATTCTAAAAGTGCTTTATAATGAGTGAATAGGATTCAAGAAGGGCCAGAAGGACAAGTGCTATGGTTTGAATGTTTGTGCCCTTCAGAAGACATGTAGAAACTTAATCCTGAATGTGACAGTATTAAGAGGTGCTGCCTTTAAGAGGTGATTGAGTTATGAAGGCTCAGCCTTCATGAATGGATTAATTCACTTATGGATTAATAGGTTAATAGATTAATGGGTTATCTAAGGGAGTGGGTTAGCTAACGTGAGAGTGGATCTGTTATAAAAGCCAGTTTGCCTGTCTCTTGTGAGCCCCCTTGCCATGTCATGCCCTGCAGTACCTCAGGACTCTGCAGAGAGCCCCCACCAGCAAGAAGGCCCTCACCAGCCATGGCCCCTCAATGCTGGACCTCCCAGCCTCCAGAACTGTAAGAAATAAATTTATTTTCTTTATAAATTACCCAGTCTCAGGGATTCCAGGGACCTGTCCTGGACAGGAGATTAAGGAAGGACAGCTCAGCACAGTCTAAAATCCATTAAACGCAAGCAATGTGGCCTGATCTCCCTGCCTTCAGGTGAGGAACTCTGTGCTCTAAAAGCCTAAATTTTAATTACATTTGCACTCATAGTGACTGTGATAGAACATAAACAAATGGGTAGGAGGACTGATGCTATAGAGAAAGAGAAATATCTTTTCGTTACCCATCACTAGGTTCATGGCTGCCCTCATAACAAAAGACAGATTAACAAGAGAAAAGCATACAAATTTATTGAATATGTTTTACGTGACACAAGAGCCTTCTTAAGGAAATGAAGACCCCTCAAAATGGGTAAATTTGTATATATTTTATGCTAGGTTTGATTAAGAAGTGGATAGTCATAGAGAAGTATGATTGAATAAAAAAGTATTATCTAATGGTGCTACACTGGGAGAAAAATTAATCAAGCCTGTTTGTTCAGATTCTTCTCTGTGGCCCTGTGTCTCAGAGATAAGGATGTTCCCTTCTTCCTGGTAGAGGGAGGGCACCTCTTGAATGTCTTATGACCTGCTTCAGGGGAAGGTCAGAAAATCCTTCCTAGGTTTTATGACCTGCTTCAAGGAGAAGTGGAAGACAAGGTGACAGAGTGACCTTCCTGCTTCTGCAGTTTTCTCAAATGCCAAGGTGCCATATTTTGCAATAGAGTGTCCAGAAATCCATCAATGCTTAGTGCTGACCAGCAGCCAAGGTCCTACTGTTTGGGGGGCTCAAAATTCTGACCTTCAAGTTCATTGTCTAGTGCTTCTAGTTCCTCGTTCATTTCTACTGTTGAGGAGGCCATTTAAGTTAATCAGTGACACTTCAATGACTTGGCCCATTTTTAGCCTCTGGAGACTTGTATGTGAAGGCAGAGGCAGGAGATTGGGATTGTGGTTCAACTTCACTGCCAAATATAGCATCATATGTTACCCTGACCCTTTTCTGGAGGTCCCAGGGCCCTAATTGAGTAATCCTATTAGTGGTGTATTTTAGGAGAAAATATTGTTGGGGAAAGAACAAATACTGTTCCATAATCATGTAGAGTAAACTTCATATTACGATAATCTGCTATCAATCATCATGTAAAATGATATATCTCATTGACTTGAAAAACAAATCTTTTGAAAGCTTTGTTCTTTTCATTCTTGCCTATTTGGAATTTTATATCTTATAAATTATGGTCATTCTTTGGATCATGTCAAATTTGCACTGTTTTATTAAAGAAAACAATTTTCTTTGAAATTTTACAGGAGTCATATTGGTAATGGGTGGGTGGAACCTTCTTGGAGATCTTACTTGAGTCAGCTAACTAGCCAACTTCTGAATAAGAAAGTAAATTTCTATTGATAACTTTAGGAAAACATTTTGCCCTTTGTTCAAAATCCTTTCATATTTTCAGACAAGCTTTGTTTAGACTTAGGAAATGTAGAAATTTTTAGAAAAATAAATTAGGGGAGTTGTATGGGTTTTGGGAGACAGGAAAAATGAAATTTCTTAATTAACATATGAGTGCATCACATTCCAGAGGGGGAAGTCTATGTTGAATATTATTGTGTAGATGGAATGATTATATGTAAATTGCTTAGTATATTCCTCTGTTTATATGCATGTATGTGTATGGAATCTGTGGGCTTTTTTGTGTGGGTGCATATGTGGTCAAATTATGTGGATAGGCTTTTTTGTTGGGAAGTGTAGGGTGTAGACAGGAAATTAGGAATTAGAAGCCCTTATGGTTTTACTTTAACAAAGGTAAGGCTGGATTGGAATGGCATTCATTTTTCATATGAAATCATTTAAACTGGAATTATTCTCATAATGTACATCAAACATGAATCCAAAACAGTTTTAAGAAATGAATTCTTACCAAGGTAAGTTCCCAGAACAACAAAATGGGTGTGTGTATTTTTTTAATGTGAAATCTCTGACCTGGAATGTAATAATTTTATTTCTATAAAACTGACTCCCAGGTCATTGAAGAAACACTCTTCTACACCTTAAATTTTTGAAAACCTGTCTGAATAATTTAGCCCATTTAAGGCAAATAGTTATATAGCCATCTGCCTAGATACGCTTAACCCTAAGCCAATGAGAACAGTGGAGAGCTCCAAAAGAGTACAGTCTGCATGCAGTGTAGAACTGAAAAAGGACACCAACATCCACAGATGGATTTGCCTACCACATTGAAATCAACATGGCAAAGATGGGAGGAAATGAAAAGTGTTTATTTCCTCAGGAAATCTCATATATTCATTCTGATGGGAACACATCCATTCAACAAACATTTAGTGAGAGCCTACTATGTGCCAGATCCTGTGTTGGGTGCCAGAGAAGATTCATAAGAGAGCTTCTCCTGGTCCTTACGGACCGCCATATACATGGAGCATGTTGTGGCAGAGTCTGGGCAGGGCTCTGACTGGCTCTCCTCAGGGAAGGTGAACCTCACCAAAGAAAGTGTCATTCGGGCTGAGTCCTGAAGGATGAGTAGGAGTTTCCACATGGAAAATGAGGACAGCATCCCTGGCAAAAAGACTGATACTAAAGAGGTGCACAAAGTACATGGTGTGTTTGGGGATCGGCAGGAAGTTTGGTGTGGGTGGAACACCAGGTTCGGTAGATCACAAACACTTTCTGGCTCTTACCAAAGAGGTCACAGCCTGGTGTCCCATTCAATTCAGTTGGCAGACTTTTTTTTTTTTTTTTTGGCCCATACAGTGTTTTAAAAATATTTTGAATTAGTTGCCAAGATTTAAAAATTGGAAGATTTCTCATAAAATTCCAGATTTCTGGCTTCTCTTGAAAAAAAAATCAGAAGATCTGGCAACACTGGGCCCATATTCCCACATGGCAACAAATGACTGGAGCTGAGTCTCGGCTCCCGTGCCCCCTCCCTCTTTGAAAGAAGCACGTGCTTGCCAGTTCACCCGGCTGTCTTCTCTCTGTCATGTTATGTGCCTGGCCACCTCCAAACCTGTTGGTCACTGAGGTAGAATAGTGAACAAAACAGCCATGATTCTTGTTCTCATGGAGCAAACAAAGTACTGCAGAAGACTTCCTAGATCAAAGTGGGAGGAGCTAAGATTGGGAGGGAAGTTGGACCCAACATGGAAGAAGAGCCTTCTATACCTTCCCTAAGGAATTTGGACTTCATCCTATAGGTCTATAGGGAGACAATAAGTATTCTTAAGACAGTAATGTGATTAAATCTGTCCTTCAGAACTCTGACCACAGAGGGGAAGATGACATGGAAGGAGAGTGCAGGGCAAGGACACAAGTAAAAAGCCATCACAGCAGTGAGAGAAACCCAAACCAGATAATGATGTCCTATTTATGACCCTAGGAAAGCTGTAATCCCACTTGGAGCCATTAAGACATTTTCAAAAGAGAGACCTCATAAGACTTCAAACACAGTAAAATGTCAATTTATGTATTTTAAATGTTGATATGTAAAAAGAAAGAAAGAAAAACTTTCAGGGTAACAATGTAAAGAAATGCCAACCTTTGAAGTTTTGTACTAACTTGCAAATATTAAGCCTCAGACCTTAAGATAGGCCTCATTACTCATCTCTAGGCAGCCACAGGTGTTTTCCTGTCAATGTATAATTCACAAGATATGATGATCTAGCCTTCCATGGAGGGATTTATATATTAGACCAAGTTGACCCAATTGCAAAGGAAAGCTGATAAAATGGGAGAAATACTTCTTGTCCTTGTTTTAGGTTTCCCTCAACAAGGGAACATATAATCCTTAAATTCACTACTTATTTAGAGACCAGAATTCTGTTTACCTCAGAAACTCTTTAGGACACAAATAATTAAATTTAAATCCCAGAATCATATGTTCAAATTCACTCATGTTCTGTGGGTGAAGGTTTTGCCTTCTTAGGGTTCCATAAATTTATCTTTACATGGAGTTGTCATTTTATCATTCTCTTCATTATATTATTTTCCTCAGACTTCTCTAGAGCAGGAAAGAGGATGAACAAAATTCAGAGAGAGCTAGGAAAGATTATGATGGCAGTGGATCTACTACTTTGAAAAATATGAAGTTTTACACATGTAAAGTTGTATGATTAAGACAGGTTGCTTAAGGTCTTTATTGTAGCAAATAAAAATTCTTTAAATCCTTAATGCTTATACTCCAAGGGGGTAACTGTCAATAAAGCTGCTCGTGAATGCCTAAATCTTCTCTACTGCCAAGCATTTCTGTCTTTTTCATAGCCTGTAACTTACTTCTTGAGTTTCCTTTCAAGGACTAATACTCAGGTACATGGATAAGTGAAGTTCTGTCTTCTGTCAGGTGTATCAAAGCACATGGATGAATGAGGTCTTAGAACACAGCTTCCCTGAGTAGAGAAGCAAAAATACTTTCTAAGGTGCCTCCTGACTTTGCCAATACTCTGTGTATTCTTTTAATAAGATAGTAAAGGTTTAGAGCCTTTTATTACCACATAGGTATTACAGCAACAGTCCTTTAGTGACGTGATGACCAACAAGATATATTACAGATTAGTGATCACATTCTATTTCTAAACTCCTGTGTACAAAGTATTATATGAGATTGTTCAAAGTACAAGCCTAGAGCATAATAATAGCACATGCTTACTTTGTACCAGGCACTGATCTAAGTAATATGCATATACATATTAATTACTTAAACATCAGTACAATCCTATCAGATAGGTGCTATTATTGTCATCATCCCCATTTAGCAGATGAGAAAACTGAGACAAAAGGAGTTTTAAGTAATTTTCCCGAAGTCTCACAGCTGAGAGAGTCCATGCAGTTTGACACTAAAGTCTGGACTCTTAACCACTACCATATTTTGCTTTGTGTTATGAAGATGTGCCTGCTTAGACATTCAAGGATATTGACAATGTACAAATACAAACTTCCATCAGGTCTCAAATCTCTCCATTTTGACTAATCTGGAGGCAATTTCGGGGCCTGTAACATCTGCCATATAAAACTAAGGTGGAAGACACGGCCAAATTTCTCCCACAAATACGAGATTTAAAAAATGCCCTTCAAATATATCTGGCATTGCTGCATCTGGCACAATGGGAAATAGCTTTGCACTTAGTTTTACTTAATGTAAAAGATCATGATGAATAACCTCTTTGCTATGCCTTGGTCAAAGTGGTCAATAAGTATTTTCTGGATTTAATTCATAGTAAGAAAATGGAGGAGACTCTCTCAACCTAGAGCAAGGTGTAGCATGACTTCACAGAGCACTCTGTTATGATACATAGAAACCTATGGCATTCTTAGCTAAATCATTTGTTTTCATTTATCTTTTTTCCCCCAAAGCCAGCATGCATTTTCCTTATTCTATATAGTATATTACATTCATATATTCAATTTTATAGTTTCTTTTTAACTTAAGGTACCCAAAGACCTTAATTAATTGGTAAATTAATTAAAAATGGACTTTAGACAAAATAACCAGTTGACTTTTGATGAATATCAGCATTAATTAGCACTCATTTAGGAACATCAAAATACTCCTTAAAATAAGAGCACATTAAATTTAATTTTCATTCTTGATAAATGATAATGCCCTCTAATATATGTCAAAATGCATACATTTTCTTTAAACAGTAGTCCTGAATAACATACCATAAATGCTCAGAGTATTAATTCTTGATGGCAGAAATGCTGAACTTCTTTTTGAATTTGTCAGTTTTTAAAAAAATTCATCCCAACTTTGGTAATGAAAAAAGTTCTCATAATAGCCTTGAGTTAATTAAAATTCAGAAGATGGCAAACAAGTCTAGTTATTCCTATTATTCCTTCTTTTGTAAAGTAAAGGAGCAAATCTTTCTGTTACCCATATTCATTTAGGAAACCCAAAGGTATTACAGGAGTAAAAGCTATCATAAACATTTTTGTTATTCTAAATTTTGTGTCTAAATTTGGAAAAGACAAAATCAAGAAGAGTTGTTATAGGAGAGAAGATATGCTTGAGGCAAGAAATAGTTACAGGTAATATTTTTTAAACACAGCAATTAGTGAAAGTTATCATTAAGAACTTTAACTTTTTCAAAAGTCAAAACCTTTTAAAAGTTAAAGTATGTCAATAATAAAGAGAGTTAAGAGAATAATTATATTATCTGGGCACATAATAACTTAGACTTTTTTTTTTTTTTGGAGACAGAATCTTGTTGCTAGAGTGCAGTGGTGTCATCATAGCTTACTGCAACCTCAAACTCCTGGGCTCAAGTGATCCTCCCCCCTCTGCCTCCCAAGTAGCTGGGGCTACAGGTGCATGCACAGAATGCCCGGCTAAATTTTCTATTAATTGTGTGTATATATATGTATATATATTTTTTGTAGACATGGAGTCTCACTCTTGCTCAGGCTGGTCTCAAACTCCTAACTTAGACATTTTTAACAGAAAGAAAACCCATTCTAGTTCACTCTTAAATTTGCAGATAAAGATTTACAAACTTGTTTTCTTTTGAATAAGCCCATAATATTTAAACAACTTGGTCAAAAATTTTTAAGACTTTTTTTTAACTCTTTATTTCAAGATGTTATAATCTCAAACAAATAGAGTTCACTTTTCAAGAGAGATTTTTTACACTTACAAATCATGCTAAAATTTGTTTTTTATTATTATTTATTTTATTTGGACACAACCATATACTTTTTAATTTAAGACAAACTTATCTCTTTTTTGTACACTAAACCAAAATATATCTATTATTCCGCAGAAACATCATCTACTCTTACACAGTTTTTAAAAAAAATTTCTTTTAAAATGTACATATATATTAACATAAACCAAAAGCATTTATACATCTTTTTAACCTGTTAATTGAAGGCTACTCTATAATGTATCAAATAATAGCATAGATATGTTAAAATTGTGTGCTGGTTGGGTGCAGTGGCTCATGCCTGTAATCCCAGCACTTTGGGCGGCCAAGACCAAGAACTCCTGGCACTTGAGACCAGGAGTTCGAGACCAGCTTGGGCAACAAGTTAGACCCCATCTCTACAAAAAACTTAAAAATTAGCAGGATGTGGCAACGCATGCCTGTAGTCCTAATTACTCATGAGACTGAGGCAGGAGGACACTTGAGCCAAGAAGTTTGAGACTGCAGTGACCTATGATGGCTCCACTGCACTCCATCTTGGGTGGCAGAGTGAGACCTTGTCTCTAAAAAAAAGAAAAAAAATTTGTGTGCCCAAGTACCCAAAGTTTATTTATCAATAACTCAAGATAATATTAATTTAAGATTTTAAACTCAAGTTCTTGACAAATCTTATGATTCATAGCATTATATAAATTTATCTCTTTTCCTAAACATATTACCTATTATGATACAATTTAATTGAATATACATATTTCAATTTTGTAATCTTAATTACAATTGACTAACAAAGCTAATAGGGGAAATTGAGGAAATTCAAATTGGACTTTTTATGAAAATAAAGACTAGCCTAAGCTAGTATATTTTGCCAACATTTTCTTTAACATGATGGTAAAATCGGGGGAAACATATAGACCAGTTTTTAAACCAAAAATTATTAAATCAGCCTGATTTGTCCAAGGAATCATTTTACTAGAAAATTACATAATTTTTTAAAAAATGCAGTTTATAAAATATGTGTATTTATAAACCCAAATTTTGAATGCTGTAACTCATATTTAAAATTTCCTGGTATTTTGCTTTCATATCTTACAACCCAGTAACTCGGCCACACAGATTTTTTTTTTCCCAAGAGCTAAATATGAGTATTATTATTATTATAATTTTTGAGACAGAGTCTCTCTCTGTCGCCCCCAGGTAGAGTGCAGTGATGTCATCGTAGCTCACAGCAACCTCAAACTCCTGGGCTCAAGTGATCCTCCTGCCTCAGCCTCCCGAGCTGGGACTACAGGCACACACCACCGTGCCTGGCTAATTTTTCTATTTTTAGTAGAGACGGGGTCTTGCTTTTGCTCAGGCTGGTCTCGAACTCCTGAGCTCAAGGGATCCTCCCACCTCGGCCTCCCAGAGTGCTAGGATTACAGGCGTGAGCCACTGTGCCCAGCCGTCAGTATTATTCTAAAGGCAACTTAGAACAACAGCTTGTTCCATTAAATTTAATTTCAGATATTTTCTCTTTTAGTTAGATCTATGTGAACTAGATATTCGTAGAGTGACATGTAATAACAACTTTTTATTATTAATTAATTTTTAAAGCTTTCAAAGAGACAGGGGAAAAAATGAAATGAGAGAAAGGCAGCTACAGACAAATATGGAAGAAGTTATAGATGGGGTGGGAGAGAGTCTGAGGGGTGTCAGAACCCCTATCACCTAAGTAATCTTGTAACTCTAAGGTATGAGTATAGACACTGTGGTAGGATTCCAAATGGAAAGTGTAGTGCCCGGATCTATTGAAATGGTTTGTTTCTATCCTTCTGTCATCAGAGATAAATCTTGCTGGTTTAAGGTGTTCACTGGAAATTGGGTACTGTTGTCTGTTTGAAGCCTCTTCATTGTCCTTCAGAGTTCGTTTTTTCTTTTGGTAAAGTTCAGGGAGGCCTGGAGTGTACACACCCATGATAAGTCTGAATTTTTAAATAAACTTTTCCTTTAAAATTCTAGTTATTGGCAAATCTTTTAGGGATGCAATTTTAGAATCTAAATTGCATTTGGATGTTTTCTGATGTCAATTAAAAAATAAAGACCAATGGATAGCTAAGGTCTTTGTTTCTTTTTCTCTTCATGTTGAAGTTCTCCAGAATGGCCATTGTAATTTCCAATTGTCCCTGATGAAATTATGCCATTTTGAAAGATGTACACAAGTTAAAAATATAATTCAAAAATATTAAGAAATCAGATGTTTGACCTAGAGAGACCACGGACTTAGATTGAGAACCCATGAGCAACTATAACAGTGAGTCTGAATGATGTTTCCACAACCTCAGATTTCTGGAATGTGAACAAAGGCCTGCCAGCCATCACTAATGGTGAGACGGACAAACCCACAGCTCTGTACAGGTGGAATTGAACAAAACAGCTTTCAGGGGCACAAACACAACACTGCAGAAATCCTTCTAACATTTTAAAGGATGACTCAAGGCAAAGTGCTTGTCCAAAAGAAGCTAGTTGGACGAGAACTTCTGAACTCCTCCCCTCTTGGAGCCGTCTCCAGTATGGATTCACTGGGCCTATGTCTGTGGTGGTTGCTGGGCTTTTTTGACTGGCCCAATTCTAATAAATCAAAGACTTTTTTTCCC
The DNA here is from genome assembly GCA_023783475.1 of Daubentonia madagascariensis. Classification (NCBI taxonomy): domain Eukaryota; kingdom Metazoa; phylum Chordata; class Mammalia; order Primates; family Daubentoniidae; genus Daubentonia; species Daubentonia madagascariensis. The sequence goes on from JAKFHU010002088.1 coordinate 11,449,946, forward strand.
CTAGATAGCTAGAAAAGATCCATTCAGGAAAAAGCAAAGACCAAAGATCAAGTTTCAGCTCAGGCATATTGATGTTGGAGATTGGCCATATGGGTTTATATGCTAAATGTCTAATGTTTGAATTGCAACGTGACAACAGAGGAGAAACCCATTCAACCAAGGAGTGAATTATATCCATAAATGGAGATAAAAATCAGGGTCTCCACCTTTTACTTATTAAGCTACCTGAATAGTAGTTACTGTGTCCTCTTGTCTTCAATTTGTCTTTTAGTCTTGGGTGGTATAAGATTCATTGTGCTTGACATAAAGAGAAAAGAAAAAGAATTGGGGTGATCTTAGTATCTCAAGCTAAATATTTGTAGAGTAATTATTTTTTGAATCTGTGTGCTGTTGAAATTGACTCTTGGAGGAGCTGTTTTCATGCATCTGTGGCCTACTGGGCTTCTGAGCCACATGGACTTGCCTGTGACTCACATGCTAGGGCCAGACACCACTGGCTTCGGAGTAGGAATGGGAAGGTTCACTTACCTGTTCTACTAATGGTACACATGTATCAGCCACTGTCTATGTCACTTACGTGCAGTAAATCTGAGCTGGTAGTCTTTGAGGGGAGAGTTTTGGGCGTCCTTGGCCAGTGCTCTGGGTTGCTCAGTGGTCAGCACCACCTCTACACTGCTGCACCGAGGGCCACGCTGGGGGATTCCAGTTGTCTCTCATTTCCTCTTCCCTCCCTGAGATCTTGTGATTACCAAAGGAAAATGAGAATGATCATCTGTCCGCATCAAACCCTGAGTGACTGCTGGTTTCTCAACCTGGATAGGCAAATTGTTCACTTCACTTTTTGGGATGTTTATTTGGTAAGAATAAAACCAGCTTGCTAAAGGGCTAATATATTTCTGTAAAGGATGAAACAGAGACTATTAATTAGGGGGAGTTACTACCTTATTGTCATAGAAGCTCTTAGGGGCAAAGAGAGAAATAGAGTTGTCAAAAATCAAAGAGTATACCTTGCTCTGAATCCAATGGCTCCCCAGAAACTCCTTCTGTGGCCCCTGTCTCATTATGGAGATGTGGACTGGAGGTTAACTGTAGCTACTCTCCCCTATACCACAAAGGAAGGAGCACAGGTCTTGTCATGGTGGACAGATGGATGAGGGGCTCTGGAGTCAGCAGCTTGAACTTGGATCCATCTCTACCCCCTTGGATTTTGGATTAGGTATTTGGTCTTAAATCCTCAATTTCTTCATCTATGAAATGGTGATAAAAATAATATCAAGCCTATAGATTTAGTGTAAGAATTTAATGAAGCAATCCATGTTTCCATCCCTTGCATATAGGAAGTGTTCATTAAGTCTTAGCTATTATTATTTATTTAATACAAACTTCAGAAGTCCCCAAGACCACCTTCACTTTTGATACCAACTGCAAGTTTGGGCATCTCCAAGAGCACCTGCAGTTTCAATAATTTACTAGGACCCATGGAATTCAGAAAAGCTGTTATACTCAGAGTTACAGTTTATTACAGCAAAAGGATACAGATTCCAAGAGAAGAAGCATTCAGGGCAGGATCCAGGAGCATCCCAGGTGAAACTTCCAGTTGTCTTCTTCCAGTGGAGTTGTGCAACAGTGCCTGTTTCTTCCAGCAACTACATGTGGTAATACACAGCATACTGCTAACCAGGGAGGCTCACCTGAGCTTTGGTGTCCAGTGTTTTTATTAGGGCTCAGTCACATGTAAATGGTTGACTGGTGGCATCACTAACCTTAGCCTCCAGCCCCTCCAGAGGTCAAGCTGATAATGTGAGGCTAAAGGGCCCCCACCATAAACCACCTTGTTAGCATAGACTATCTGGCATGGCTTGAGGCCTCAAGTAAACAAAAACATTCTTATCAGGCAGGACATTCCAAGGGCTTAGAGATTGCCTCCCAGGAGCCAGGGACAAAGGCTAAACCTCTCTTAGGGTAAGGGTAATCCTTTACTGCATGTTCTTGATAATCAGCCTCTTTTGCATTGTCCATTAACTACTAAAATAAGATTTCAAACCCCAAATTAATTAATAGTTAATTAATTCTTCTGTTAAAAATGATGTTTTGAGCACTTACTATGATCCATGCACCCTGCTGGGCAATAGAGATAAAAAGCTCAATAAGCCAGTCTCCCAAAATGAACTAGTGGAAGAGACAAATGTTTAGATAAATAATTACAGTACTGTTCACCAAAATGTTCTAGTAGCCAAATGGAGGAAATACTATTTTGCTTGCAATGGTGAGAAAAAGCTAAATTCTTTTTCTTTGGGAGAAATTTATTTTGATGTTATTAGCCTAAAAATTAGGTCTTACTATCTGTGAAAAATGACTTAACTCTTAATCTATAGAGGACTGTTGAAAACATCCCAGTGATTGATATTGGTAGTCCCAACTTTTCAAAGCTTCTCACTTCGTTGTGTCACCCATTCAAGGCTTCCTAACTAATTAATCCATGTGCTTTGCTTCTCATTACTTTTATTGATTCCCACAAAGATTTCTGCACCAGAGTCCTTTGCTTCTGCATCTGGACAGCTGCTCAGTGATAAAACTCTGAGAAAGTATTTGTTACACGTTTAGGAGGAAGTGATCTTCACACAACAGAATACTTGCTCATTTAATATATTGATCATCTAGATCAGGGATCAGCAAACTTTTTCTGTGAAAGGCCATACAGTAAATATTTTAGGTCTTGCAGGCTGGATGGTCTCTGTCGCAACTACTCAACTCTGTCCCTGTAGTGTGAAAGCATCCATCCGCAGTACCTAAAGGAATGGGTATAGCTATGTTCTAAGAAAATTTTATTTGCAAAATCACAGCTGGACAGATTTGACTGTGGGCTCTAGTTTGCAGACCCTTATTCTAGGTCATTTATTCTCACATCCATATTGTAGACTTACCTGATGTAGAAATATTAAAGGATGAAGAAAAGTTTTCTAATTTAATGTAGAAACATTATTAGGCCAGAAATGAAGAGTGTGTGATCATCAGCTTTCAAATCTTTGTGGCAAAATGAGGTGGGACTCAAGTCATATGAGTGAAAAGAATGATTAAGACAAATGTGCCAAAGTCTTCCTTTTGACCTCTTCCTGCACTCTGCCTTTACTACAAATGCGGTTGGAAGCACCTGGGAAGTCCCTGAGGCTCCGGATAGACCTGTGGGAAAGAATGGGAGATCTGACAGCTGAAGTTTGTTATTGTGATATCAAGTGTTTTTAGATCTTTTGAATGTAGGAGGGCATAATTGAGGCTGTACTTATACAATGTGAAGTAAAACAGAATGCAGACAAATTTATTTGGTCACAATAACCAGCTAGTGGTTGGTCAGGTTTGACAACCACTCCTACTTATCTACCTAGTATTCTTTTTTCCTCCCTTCTTCCTTACCAACGGAGACCTGATTTTATTGGGGGAACCAAAGTGCCCAAACACAAAAGAATTCAATTTCTCATAAAACTCTTTCAACTAGAGGTGGCCCATGTGAGACAGTTCTGGCCAATGAGATACAAGCAGAGGTCTCATAGCAGGAAAGCTATTTTCTCCTTGTTAAAAAGGGACAGATTCAGTGGCCATGCCCATGGGTCCTGTGCACGTTCTCCTTCTTCCAGCTACGAATGTAGATATGATGCCAAAGATGGAGCAGCCATCTTGTAATCATGAAAATCAAACACCATGAAAGACAGAGCAGAAAACTAGAAGGAACCTCAATCCCTGATGATTTTCTTCATGATCATAATGCTTCCTTCTGGACTTCTTATTTATCTGAGAAACATAAAACTTTATTGGTTAAGCCACTGTTAGTGGGTTTCTGTTATATGGAGCCAAACACAACCCTAACTGAATTAACTGACTTCGAAATTTTCAAAACCATGAAAATTAGTCCATCATCAGAATTGAAATGCTATCAAGGACAAGGTATAAAATCTTGGCTTTGCTTTGTGCAGTATAGACACAGAGTTAAAAGCAAGGCAGTACTGGATTGGCCAAGGCTCTGGTTCAGGTCCTGTTACTCTTCATCATCTCATTAGCTAAAGTTCCAGGTGCCTGAGTGGCTAGTAAGAAAGGCATTTATGATGGTTAAGTGTGGGCCCATTAAGGAGTCTGGTTGGGTGAACACAATCCCCTTTCAGGTTCCACACGTTTACTATAAGTAGTTTCACAAAAATTTGGCAAAATAATAAAAAAACTCAGCATTTGTTGATTAGTTCATAGCCACCAAGAGTGCGCCCACATTCTTTGCTGTTATCTATGAAGTTCTTCAAGTTAACTATTTTATATAAAAGGAAAAATTATTTTTTAAGTTTTAATAATCCTTTCCTGCTTCTCTACACAGCTTTATAAATAAATTTTATTGAAACCATGTTTATGATGAGTAATTCTTTAAAAATTTTCTCTTAAAAGCCTTTTGCCATTAATATTTCAGTTAATTAAAAATGCATTATGCCTTAATCCTTTGTTAAATGCACAACAGAATAAACCAGCCCATAATAGTGAAGTTGGAAGTTTTTTTGGAATTGGATGGTTGAGCTTACAATTGATGGTTTATTAATGTAAACCTGGTGGGGGGTAAACCAAAGAACATTTCATGTTCTTATGTTTGCAAAAGGGATCAAATTTACAAGGGCATTATTTTTTTCCTACTGAATTCCTAAATGTTACTATTAAGAGACATAGAATATGTGTAATATAAACATGTGTATCCCAAGGGACAGTTCAAAAAGATTTCTAAACATGGAAAGTTTATGGAAGAATCCAAAGTCAAATTAATATCCCAGAGCTTGGATACAAACTTGGATTTTGGAAATGTTTTCCCAGATTAAAAAGGAGTTTTGGTGTGGGGCCCCATATGGAAAACATGCATAATTTATTTAAAAGACCAAAGCAAAAGTAAATTCACAGTTTGAAATCTGGATAATTATGCTATAATTAAAGGACTAGTTTGTTTTTGTTTTAAAATTATTGTCTTCGGAGTTTCCACCCAACCCTATTACTATTCAGGGATTCAAAAGTTTAGTTTATTAAAAAAAAAAAGCTTAGGTTTCTTTAAGTTTTTTTATAGTCTTGAAAGTTTTTATCTTCCTTTTAAATGCAACCCAACTTAATGAACTACTTCCTACCATCTTTTCACTCTGACACAACAATGGGAAATTTTCTGTCCCTTCCCTCATTATGACTCTTCACTTTAAAGATTATTTCTGAATGAGGTCACAAAGTCAATGAAATTGACTAAGAAAACTGGTTCGATTGGCCACTTAAGTAAATGAATCAGTTCTATGGCACTATTTAGATTCATTCATTCAATACACCACTCTTGTATGTTGTGTCCAATGGCTATGCATGGAGGATCCAGTCCTTGACCCCAAAGGTTTTGCAGTCACAGTACTATAAAGATTCCAAAACATTTTATCAATAATGCTACACATCCTAAGAAGCATAGTAGGTTTTCAGCTTTTTAAAGCCCCAACTTGTCTTCTCCTCATATTTTATTAAAAGGCAAGCAAACAAAAACCTCAAAACTGTTATATGGAGAAATAGGACATTTTTTTCACAATATCTAAAAATTCTGTGTAATAGATTCCAATGAATAAATATATATTTTAACTTCTTCCAAGACCATAAAGAAATGAAGTATCTACATATTCAAATATAAAAACTAGTTTTGAGGATAAAATACTCAAGATACAAGAAAGTTCAGAACATATACACTTGTAGTAGCAACTAAATTTTGGTTTCTACAAAAGCCTCTCTTCTATATATATGTACACTGTATAATTAAATATACTCAAATTATACAGTGATTCTTTATCTCTGAGACTAGCTATTCTATTAGATGCTCAGTCAAGTAAATTGTACCTAGAAGGGATAGTGTATATATTTATTCCTTTGACATAAATTCTGGAAGATTTCTTTTCAGAGAAACAAACCAAGAATATAAAATATATTGTTTTGTGGTTACCATTCCTGAATCTATTTGACCTAATGCACCCCAGACCAATATCCCCTCTAATTGTTCAAATTGAGTACATGAGCACGCTACCTAAGCAAAAACTCTGATGACCAAGCACAGAAAAATACAGTTGAGAGATATATCAAATACAGCTTACAAACAGTTTTAGTCTGATACATTTAATGGTATGCATAATCATCCTTGTCCTGCATCCTAGGTAGATTTCAATGAATAAGCAGTTCATGTAAGGAATGGTAATTAGTATTACTTTTAAAAAGCCAAACAAATCAAGCAGGTGGGAGCGGGGCAGAGGGAGTGGGTAAAATCAACGTAATGGGTACAATGCACACTATATGGGTTATGGGCACACTTATAACTTTGACTCAAACTGTAGAAAAGCAATTCATGTGACCAAAACATTTGTACCTCCTTAGTATTCTGGGGGAAAAAAGCCAAACCTAGTATACTGGGGAGTCAGCTGAGAGTAGGGAGGAAGAGGGAGAACTAAGTGGTGTCAGAAGTTGTCCTGAGGTTTGTCTGAAGACTTCTAGATCCAATCCTTGCATGAGTCAACATTCTCTCTTCTCTTGGCTGAGAGTCTCCAGGGAGATGTTATTTCCACCACTGCTAGTTGGAAGGCTCCATTCTGTCCACCCAGGTAATTACACTGAATTTCAGTAGAGGCAGGCCCATTCTGAGACCTGCTCAAAGGACTGTGCTGGCATCCTATTGTACCTCTAAGGACTCATGTTCAGTTCACGGTGGGCACTCAATACATTTTTGCTAAAAGTTTAATGAATGCAGTCAAAGTGGCCTCTTTTCATGGCAAAGCAGATTGCAATGTGCAGCCCAGTCTCAGGTTCCAGACAGGAACATAAGGAGATAAAGGCGATGGAGCAATGAACAATCCCCTCCCCAGTCACAAGAGAGAGCACCGGATGCAAAAACCTCTGCTTCCTTCTTTATTCCCATTCAAAATACCCACGGGAATAGTGGAAAGGTAGTCTACCAAATTACTTTGTCCTATAGTGCCGAAAAGTCTTCTCATGAAGGGAATAAACCGCTTGTCTTTAAAGCCTAACAAGAAAAGTAGATTTCTGGATGGTGGGGCTCAGGACTCTGAGATGGGCGCCCAGGGCGAGGCTGAGGTTGCATTAAGGTCGGGGCACGGGCCCTGTCTGCCAGGAAAAACCAACGTCAGAGGAAGCCAGCAGGTGGGTGAGGGGCACAGCGAGGGAAGGTGGAGAGGAGAACCAGGGGCGGAGGGAGGAAAACAGGAAAGCAAAGAGGGAAACCCAAGACAAGAAAAAATAAGTGCAAAGGGAGACCGAGCAAGCGGTGAAGGAATGAGGGGAAAGCACTGAGGCGAAGGAGGTGAGGTGAGAGAGACGCTGAACTATGCGAGCCCCGGACTCTGAGGAGCACGGGGAGGTGTCCTCAGACAGTCTACACGGTAATGAAATTATTATTGTTATATAATTATAATTGTTACTTCATTTGGCTTCATCTTTTTTACATGACTGCTATTTGTTCCCATTATATTACTTTAATAATAAAAAAAAGATCAAAACTTAAATCATGTTTTAAACTTGATTTTAAAACTTTCCTACAGTGCTTTCCGAATGGTGCTTCTTTCCTATCAATTGCAGATTAGATTTTAGAAACTATGAAAATTAGGTTTTTAGGTCCTGCCAAAATTTTTTAAAAAACTAAACTGAAAAACCCAACCCAAATATCTCCGATTTTATGCTGATGGATCTAATTATATTCCTGGGATCAGAAATAGAAGTGTTTAATAAACACTTAGTGTTGATAGAATGATACAACCATTGGCATTCATCAAGCTTTGTCTGTTTAAAAACAACACTGGTGATATCATACGATATCCAAAAGGAATTTTACTATATCCCAAACACAGTGGGAGCCATTAGAGAGTAATTCAAGGAGTAATGTGACCAGCTTGGTGTTTGGGGAAGATCTCTCCAGAGAAAATATTAAAGAAGAGCCAGGAGCTGCTCAGGTGGCTATTTCAGTCACGCACAGGAGATCAAGACAGTCTGGACTAGGGTAGGGATCAGGATGGAGAAAGAGAGAGCCCACTTAAGGTTGGCCCTCTATATATGGAGGTACAGTCTGGATTGTGGCATAATTCCCTCCGGCAATAAACAGTAGGTGATGTGTAAGGCAGAGAAGGCAGAATGATTGATCTGTTCTTGGGGGGTTGACCAATAAGTATGAATATGGAACAGCATTGAGGCATGGGACTATTAAGAGAGCGATGGGAAGAGATGTGACACCAGGTGTTCTCTGCCTCTCTGTCTCTCTGTTTCTCTCTCTGTCTTTGTCTCTGTCTCTCTCTCCCCTTCTTCCCCCCACATGCAGAAAGACCACAGAGGACATAGCAAGAAGGTAGAGCTGTCTGCAAACCAGAAAGAGAGGCCTCACCAAAACCCAATCCTGCTAGCACCTTATTCTTAGACTTCTAACCTCCAGGGCTATGAGAAAACAAATACAAGCCTCCCAGTCTGTGATACCTTGTTAGGGCAGTAGGAGTAGACTAAAAGAGTGGTAATGGCTACACAACATTGTGCATGTACTAAAGCCACTGAATTGTGCGCTTTAAAATGGTTAAAGTAGTAAATTTTATGTTATGTGTATCTTACCACAATAAATAATAATAATAATAAACAAATAGCCCTAAAATAAAACTAAACTAAACTAAAATAAAATAAAATCCTAAAAAAAAAAGAGTGGTGGAGGTGTTAGACTATGAAATCTAATCTAGATTTAAAAGGAAATGAAATCCAGAAACTGATTTAAACGAAAGATAAGATAAAATGAGAACAAGATACTCACCTGAGTGGCTAAAATTGAAAAGACTGGCAATTCCCAAGGGTTGGTGAGGATGTGGCATCTGAAGCCCTGCTGGTGGAAGTAAAAATTGGTAAAATCACTTTGGGAAATTGTTTGCCAGTATCTACTAAAGTGATCAGCTGCAATCTTAGGACCTAACTATTCCTCTCCTGGATACTCTTCTTCTCTTCTCCAAAAGGAAAAGCATACATTTGTCCCAAAAGACATGGATAAGAATGTTCATACATACAGCTTTATCCATAAAAATAAAAGTCAACTTAAATGTTCATCGATAGTAGCATGAATAAATTGTCATATATTTATACATTGAAATATAGTCTCTCTTGCAAGAACATGGGTTAATTTTACAAACGTAACAGAGAATGAAAGAAGCAGACACAAAAGAGTACACACTGCAGAATTTCTTTTACAGGAAGGTCAAAAATAGACAAAGCTAATCAATGGTGTGGGAAAGCAAAATAGTGGTTACCTTTGATGAGGGCCAATAATGGCTTGGTAGGGACTCAAAGGATTCTAGGAGTTGAAAATGTTTTATTTCTCAATCTGGGAGGGTTACATGAGTGTCTTCACTGTGTGAAAAATCATCAGGCTTTGCATTTATGATTTATAATTGTAAAATATGTTATATTTCAGGTTTCTGTAAGTTTCATTTTTAAAAAGTAGAAAGTCAATGGAGATTCTTTGGATTATTGTCTTAGAATAGATTCTAGCAGAGAGTACATTTGCTAGTGCCATAGACAGGCACCTCAGCTGCCTAAAGTTGAGTTCTCATACACTTCAGTTCATGGCTCAGTAGTCCAGGCAAGATTTCTCTTATATTTTATTTCATTTTATTTTTGTTCTTTTCATTCCCCATCTTTCTCCCTCCTGGGTTTCCACTCTATTGTATTTAATATATATCCTTTCAATTCACTGTCCATTCTTCTATGTAGAAATATGTATATCCTTGAAAATTTTATGGTGGTGCTCTGTGTATGTGCATTTAATATACATAAATGACACTCTGCTAAAAATCTCATTTTGTTTCTTACATATTAGACTTAAACACTGCTTCTGAGATTTATTCATGTTATTTGAAAATATATTTTATTATAATTGCTGCATGGCATTCTACTATGTGCACACATTGAACTTATCCATTACTTTAATAACAGACATGCAAGTTGCCTCCCAGTCTTTTCTACCTCTGACCATACGGGTTTCCTTATGGATCTGTGTAAGAGTTAGTTAAGTACACTTTAAAGGCTTTTCATCTTTATCATCAGTTTTATTTCCATGAAGATTTGATCACATTCTCATCCGGCTTTATAATTCTTTTTCCTTTTTCCCCAATCTGATAAGCAAAAAAAAAAAATCTCAATATAGTCTTAATTTGCATTTTAAAATAACTAGTCAGATTAAACTTTTTTTCATGTTTTTTGGCCATTTGTATTTCTTCTTAGTCAACCACTTGTAGTTCATTTTTATTCTAGAGTTTTTTTCCTGTTGACTTTTAAAAGATAGTCATGTATTAACAAAATTGACATATGGCTATATATTGCAAATATTTTTTTCATTTTATTTTTCTTTTAACTTTATGATGGCGCTGCCTGTGGTGATAGGGTAGTTTGTGCTGGGGTTTTGCTTGTTTGTTGTTTTGTTTGGGCCTTATAGCTGTCTTTTTTTTGGTTTTGGCTTTGGAGGTAATGCTTAAGAAGAGCAAAAAGTTTTCTAATTTAATTATATGTTAAGAGGTAAGGGAAGTATGGGGGAAGGGAAGTAAGGTTAAGAAGAACATTAATCCTATCAAGACATACTAGGGGAGAAGTAACTAACCAAACCAAAGGGGACTGTATTATAAAACAAATTTTGATGTTAGAACTTTTCCTAGAAAAACTGCAAGAATATATGATTTATTTAACTGGTTAATCTCTAATTTACAATTTTTACACTTAGTTTAAAAAAATTATGTACTGTAATCCCCCTCTCCTGCCTTCTAACCTATCTATAATAATTGTTATTGATATTTCAATAAATGTGGTAATTTGTTTTAGTTACATAAAGCCTTAACATATGCGGTTTTAAACACACATAATATTTTACTTTTAATGTATATTTTGCTGATGTTCTAGCTTAGATCTGCTCTCTTGAAAATTGGATTTTGCTTGTTCATTCTGTTTCGTGGCAATAGTGTCTTTGTGAGACTGTGAAGCATTGTCCATTGCCGAAGAAATGAAGTCCTACGTCATATGTTTCCTTTCTTGTGCCAGAATTCAAAACAAAAAAAAGAAAGAAATAGAAAAAAAGAAAACTTACATTCATGCCAACATAGAGTATCTCAGGAATGCAAGGTGTGATAAAAAAAATCATCCAACTGCTTTTACCAGATTGCAGCTGTTGCATTAAAAAAAATCTAGGTTAATTTAACCGATAGCAAATAAAATGACAAATTCAATGTATTTCAAAGAAAAATCCATTTGAAAAATTCGATGTATTTATAAATCAGACCTCAGAAAACTTCACGTATAAAAAATCCTGGCAGACATGTCCACTTATCAAGATGATAATTGCGGAAAAGTGAGCAAACACAGTTTTATTCTAAACTTAGTATGGACGTAAATGTTTGTACTGTAGTGATGGAGTAAATAGTTAACTAGCCATTCCCACATTTATTAAAGGCCATTTCCCCCTCATTTATTAACCAATTTTATCAGTATGAACCTTCGTATCACTATGATCAGGACCTCTTCAATGTCAGAACCACAACAACAAAACCAACAATATCATTACCAAAACCTAAAGTACTCCCAAAACATGAAGGGACCACAGGTTTCAGAATACTGACAAAGAAACCTGTAAATTCTGTTAACATTGCTCTCTACAAAATTTTTAATCATCTTGCCCTCTTCTCAAAGTTTTATCTAAGCGTTTCAAACTCTGTGCCCCAAAACCACAGGTCTAAGTTGACACTCTCCTCCATCTCGTCTTAGCCACCATAGCACAGCCCCTTCCTAGTCCTCTTCTGAAAGCAGGGGCTCCCGACCAGATGCTGCCAACTGAGAGCGGACGCCTTAAATGTACAGCCCAGCTCTCATCTCCGTGGCGCAGCTCCCTGGAAGTCAGGCTTAAACGTCTGGACTTCATATTCTTTACTGCCCTGTGCACTGTCTATGCACCACTTCTTTTATTATCGTGGTTTCATAGTACTTTAGTACCTGATAGGGCATGATCTTTTTCATTAGTCTTCCTTTAAAAATATTTTCTTGGTCATTCTTGTTCCAGATAAACTTCCAGATCATTCTTTTTTTCAACCTCTCCCTTGCTTGTTGTTTTTAATTGAGATTATAATTGGCATCGCATTAAATGTATGGGTTACTTGGAAAAACATCTTCTTTTTTCCACAAGGTTATCTTTCTACCTAGAAACATGATTCATGTTCCTAGTTAAAGTCCTCTTTTGCATACCTTGGCAAAATTTTGTCCTTTTCTTCATATAGGTCCTTATGCATTGTGTTAAGTTTATTTCTAGGTGTTTACACATTTGTCCCAATTTTAACTGTTTACATTTTAAACTGGTTACTGCTGGTGTATAAGAAAGCTACAGATTTATAGCATAGTTATTTTGTAATCAGATAAATTGACTAAAGGTCATATACAAGTTCTAATAGTTTTTCATTGTGTTCTTTTGGGTTTTCAAGTACACAAAGTACACAGTCATTATCTGCAAAGAATAATAATCTCATTTTCTTTTTCTTTTCTTATTTCATTGGCTAGAATTTATATAACAGCACCGAATAATAGAAGTTACTGTGGGTATTTCTGTCATGTTCTTAACCTTAAAGGATATTTTAATGCTTCACATTAAGTATGGTACCTCGTATTGGTTATTTTCAATGTTTTGAAAGTATCCTCTTCCAGTTTGCTGATACTTACTGTCAGGAATGGGTGTTGATTTCCATCAGATGCTTTTTTGGTACCTATCAAATGTATTTTTTATGTCCTCTGATATATGTATATGACTAAATATTATTTTAACTTGAAATAAACTAGAGAAGCCTGAGCATAGAGGGTCTGTGGTACACCGTTTATGCTGATGAAGCATTTGTCGTAATTACTTTAAGTGTGCTTTTCACTCCCATTAATAAGTCATCAATAAAATAGAAATTATGGGTAGGAAGGGCATTGCTGCTTATATGTACTGGTAATTTAGTCATTCCAACATTTATTAAGCATCTATTAAATGTAAGACAGAGAGCTGCCAGGTACAATACTGAGATAAAAGAGGCCTTTGTCCTTAAATAGTTTAAAATATAGTGGAAAGTACAGATATATAAGCTGATAAGCACAATATTGGCTATAATATGACTAGTACCATTTTTCTTAGTGTTGAAATGTTGGAAATATCTTAATTGACTGTGAATAGTTATTTTATATAGGGATTATATGCAGTTTTCTAATGATGTACCTTTTATTAAAATTTTGACATTCCTGAAAGCCTGAGAAATGTCTTAGTCAATGAAACTGGATGTAATAGAAGCCAATGGATCTGATTCTTCAGATTTTAGCAAAATGTCTGCCAAATAGTAGTTGCTCAATAAACTTTAATGAATGATGGAGGCAATGTGGATGCTGAGAGCTACAGGGCAAGCTGTGTCAAAGTCCTTAGAGGACAGTCAAGTTTCAAAGTGAGTGGATCTAATAACCATGTCTCGGAAGTTAGAAGTGGAAATTAAGGTCATGGGGCCAATACTTCAGAGCATGATGTGGACAAGATCAAAGTGAAAGCAGTTTGGGAAACTTGAGGACTGAGACTCAGAGAGTGCTACCCCTCATGTCCCAAGAGGGTGCCTTGACTAGGGTTGGCATATTTTCTTGGCTAAGTTGCAGGATGATCTTCTAGAAATTGTCAATATAAGCTCTCCAGAAACACCATCTGGTGGTACAGAAATGAGCATGACTTTGGAGATATAGGCCCTACAGACTATCCAGACTACTTACTTTTCCATGGAAGAATAACCTAGGTTTCTGAGTTATGTATTATATAGGGTAGGCTCAAACAGAAGGAAAGTTTATCCCTTGCTCACATAAATAGCTCTAAATAGTCCCAATTTGTTGAATTTGAAGGTGGGGGGATGAAGAGAAGCCCTGTTTCACATTGTCATGCAGTGAACCAGCTCACAGAGGTGTGTTCAGAGGTCTCCATAGAAGTTTCCTTAGCCTAGGGAATAGGAAAGAGCATGGAAAATTATATACAGGGGATTTTATGGCCCAGGCCTGGAAGTGGAGTGCATCACTTTCCCTCATGCTTCATTGGTTGGAATGCAGTCACACAGCCACATCTAAGTGTAAAGGAGACTGGGTGAAGTCTAGCATGTGCCCAGGAAGAAGAAACCATTGCGGTGACAAGATAACAGTCTTTGCCACAGGTCATACAGATTCTTCAGGTTTGCTAGAGGAATTTTGTTATGGATTCCTTCTCAAAATAGCCTTAAGGGCTCCTAATTTTAACTCACATACTCACTGTCACAGTCTTAGCTCTGTACTTGTATGAATTACCAGACACTACTGTTTCTAACCATAAAATTACACTTGTCTCAGTGAGATTTAAGCAGTTTGTGGACCTGAATCTCATTTGTGAAGTCCTCGTCATGCCTCATTCCTGTCAAATTAAAGACCTTATTCCATCTCCTTCTACCTGGCATGTCACTTCCTGTTCAGTGTGAGGTGTGAGGCCTACAGCATAGGGGTTAAGAGCATGGACAACTGAGTCAGGCATAGCTGGGTTCAGGTCCCAGGTCTACTAATCCATTACATGATCATGGGAAAGTTCCTTAACTAGTCTTTATCTCACAATCCCTCAACCCTAAAACAGGCATAATAATAGTATCTACCTACAAGATTGTGTGAGGGTTAAATGAAGTGATGCACACTTAGCACTGTACCTGACATCTCTTAAGCACCTAAGTAACAAGCTGGTTAATGATCAGATGGTAATGGCATCAATAAGCACCAAGCTGGCGATAGTAGGTGTAAAAGTTGGCCTTTCAAGTATGATTAAAATAATTTATAGACTATCTTCATCTGAATTTTCTGGGAATGTTTAAGATAAACAAAAATATATTTAGGACGTTGTTTGGACCGTATCTACCCTCCACCCATCTATTACCACATGATAAACTCTTAGTTAGGAGCTAAAGCCAGGGGGCATTCTAGCTATTATGACTTTGGCCACGGGGCCTGTGTCATGCACTGTCAAGAAAGATTTGGCAGCTTACCAACCGTGTGGTCCACCTTCCAGCAGTGGTGAGTGTATCAGACCAGGCTGATATCTTCTGAAATGTGTCACGTGTGAAGAAAGTAATAGTTCTTCTCTGGTCAGCATAACTGCTGAAAAGATAATCACTTATTTTTCTAGACACTTTATTTAGAAATTTAAACCATGCCTTATTCCAAAATAGGATTTGAAATTGCTTACTTGCAAAAGCATCATGCAAGATAAAAAGAGTAAGTGAAGAACTTGTGGAAAAGGGAACATTTGAGTAGGGCAAATAAGATAAAACCAGATATAACATTATTACACAAATGCATATCAAGAAGTCCCATACAAGTTGTGAAATATGCGCTAGAATTTGACTGAGCTGCCTAGCCTCAAAAGTGAAAAGAATGAAACCTTTTCAAGAAAGTTGTTCATGAAAATTACAATCATTTTGGTTATGGAGTTCTAAGAGAAGTTTCTCTATTGAATAACCATAAAGAGAATCATATGCCCCATAACGTGGTTGACAAGGCTCTCAGCAACATATATACAGTGAAAATAAACCCTCTGTGTAAGCAGCTAAGAGAAGTACTTGATATTTTTACACCCATTGGTTCTAACACAAAGAGGACTGAAAATATCTCCCTTTCTTGATCAGCAAATTCTATTAGATAAGGGAGGACAGATGTTTTGAATGTCCAAAGCATGTAGTTCAAAATCTATGTGGTGATTTTTAGTTCCTTTGAATTCCTGTAGTCAAATGCCTGGTGTTTCAGGGAAGGCTTAGAAAAGAATTTTGTGGCAAAAAAGGACTCTCACATTGAACTCTGTAAATCCTTGCTGGCTTTTTCTTCCTACCCAATACAAACTTTTCTTTTTGTATCTCCCCAGGGTACTTAATGAACAATATTTTATTGTAATGATGATTTGAATGACATAGATGATTTACTACCCATGTGCCTACTTTTCTCCTCTTCCTGTTAAGACTGGTTTTGTGAGTATTTTCAAACAAGTAGATTGAGCAATAAAGTAGCTTAGAGGAAAAGAGTTAATAGGAACAAAAGGGACAAGGCAGCACATGTTTTTACAGTCTCTTATTTTTGTCCTGGTGCTCTTATAGACACAGAGTGGAGCAAACGCACACTTTATGGAACACAATCAGCCTGTGCAAAGGCTGTCCTGTATTTGGAATTAGTTCTGAAAGCAGAGCAGAGGTGTGTTTTTCATTATGCCACATTGGATTTTTGCATTCGAGAGTATAATTACCAAACCCAGCCCTGAAACCACTGCAAAAACATCACATGCTTCTTGTACACATTTTTTTCCCTTTAAACTGGCATTCAAGTGCCCACCAAGAGCCCTGCCCACAGTAGGGTTAGTTTAAAATTCTTTTCAAACACAGAAGTAACATGGCTCTCATCCACAAAACAAGTATTATTAGCACTTAAATCATAGGATTGTTCTTATATTACAGATAACTAGGTGACTTTAATGTGTGATGACTGTTAGATTAAGACCCTGAGTCAGACTCTGCCTGTGTATAAAACACTCTCTAGGAGTCCTGCTCTCAGCAATGCTCCAGTATATCTTTCAGGCCTAAAATGAATGAGTGCTACAAATCTGAATTTCAGATGGTCAATTCAGTTTGGAGTTCAGCTTCTATTTAATCTAAAGTTTAGAAACAGGAGGGATCAGGCCAAGGTGGTGAACTAGAAGCAGCCCTCACACGCTGCTCTCAAGGAGCTCAAAAGTTGCAAATATATGCCCACCTACAAATGGGCCTTGTTGGAGAAAGCATTGTGAATCATCAGAGAAGCAATGGGAGACACCCAGAGTGAAGGAGACAGGGATGGGGTGATCCACTTGGCAAGATCAGAAGGTACCTGGGGAAGGTGTCCACATGTGGGGAATGACAGAAGGAAAGAATTCCAGGGCTCTACGGTCCCTCTGTGGACATTGCAACTGGAGCTGCAAGGGGGCCCCCACCACCATTGCAGACCTCTGGACTGATCAGGGAGCTGCTTGGAGACTGTGCAGTGACATTGCACTGGAGAGCGGGCAGAGCAGGGACTCAGTGGCTTCGTTCCCAGGTCACTGTAACCCACGCCATTCTGAGTTCTTGGGTCCAGAGTAACTGGTCCACACAGGGGTCAGCTTTGCTGCAGCTACCTCCACATTACCCCTGCCAGGCTGGGGAGGGAGAAGGGAGAGCAGAGGCTCTTGTGCACCCTGTGACAGGGAGCCAAGCCAAGTGCCCCTCCTTCCCACGGGGGATTCAAACAGAACAGCCACCACCAACGCCACCTGAGAAACCCCATGGTGATTGCCTTAGCAGGACCTGCCACAGGGAGAGAGCTCCAGCAGCTCAGCAGCCCAGCCACACCCCCAAGGCTTCCATTGCTGCCTGGTGGGACCCACTTCTGTGATCCAACATTCATGCCACCATTGCACCTGGACCTGGGTGGAATGAAGGCCTGCAGCCCTGACACCCACAACCACCACCTGGAAAGCCTCATCCAGCTGCCACTGCCACTGCTGCGGGGAACCTGGGCAGTGCAATCTACCTCAATGACAGCTTCTGTGAAGAGGGACTTGCCCAGCCCCCCAGGCCAAGCTTCCAACAGCAGCCTGGGGAACAACCCACCGCTTCGCACAAAGATCATCCAGCTCCAGCTTAGACTGTGACAATCATAAGGGAATGGAAAAACACAGAACAGCTGCATTACAGGCTCTCAGTGCATCTGCCCCTCTCCTGTCAGGTCAATCTTCCAAGGTAGGACACAAAAGTGTAAGCCATGTAGGACCTCTCCTTCTTCTCATTAGTAGGAGAGTTCCCAGCAAAGGAGAACAGGTCTACCCTGAGTTGAGAGAAAAGGTTTCAGATGAGAAGAAATAAGCAAAAGAATTCTGGCAACATGAAAAACAAGCTAGTTTGACACCTTCAAGGGATAACAATAGATCCACAGCAATGGACCCCAACTAAAAGGAAATTGTCAAAATATCAGAAGTGGAATTCAGAATAAGATGCCTGTAACTGAATAACCAAGGGGATACAAGCTTTAAAAATCTATGGGATACAGAAAAAGCAGTTCTAAGGGGACTATTCATACCTTTAAATGTCTACATCAAAAAGACAGAAAGATCACAACTTAACAACCTAATGTCACATTTGAAGGAATTAGAATAAGAACAAATCAAACCCAAAGCCAGCAGAAAAAGAGAAATAATAAAGGTCAGAGCAGAACTAAATGAAATGGAGGGAAAACAACAACAACAACAACAACAACAAAGGATCAACAAAAAGTTGGTTCTTTGGAAAGACAAACCAAATCAATAGACCACTAGCCAGATTAACCAAAAATAGAAGAGAAAAGACTCAAGTAACCTCAATCAAAAATGAAAAAAGAGGCATTACAACAGATACCACAGAAATACAAAATATCATCCATGAATACTACAAAAGCCTCTATGCACACAAACTAGAAAACCTAGAGGAAATGGGCAAATTCCTGGAAACACACAATCTCTAAGCCTGGATCAGGAAGAAATAGAAATCCTGACCAGACCAATAATGAGCAGCAAGATTGCAGCAGTAATAAAAAATCTACCAAGAACAACAACAACAAAAGCCCCAGAGCAGACAGACTCACAGTTGAATTCTACCAGACCTTCAAAGAAGAACTGGTACCTATCCTACAGAAATTATTCCATAACATCGAAAAGGAGGGACTCCCCCTTAACTCATTCTACAAAGCCAGTATCACCTTGATACCAAAACCAGGAAAGGACACAACAAAAAAAGAAAACTACAGAACAATATCCCTTACGAACCTAGACGCAAAAATCCTCAAAAAAAAAAACTAGCAAACCCAATTCAACAGCACATCAAAAAGATAATTAACCATGATTAAATGGGTTTCATCCCAGGGATGCAAGGATGGTTCAACATACAAAAATCAATCGGTGCGATTCACCACATAAACAGAAACAAAAACAAAGCCCATATGATCATCTCAATAGATGCAGAAAAAGCATTCAATAAAATCCAGCACCCCCTCAACAAACTAGGCATGGAAGAACATAACCTAAAAATTCTAAAAGCCATATATGACAAACCCCCCACAGGCAACATCATACTGAATGGGGAAAAGTTGAAAGCATTCCCACTAAAAACTGGAACAAGACAAGGGTGCCCACTGTCACCGCTTCTATTCAACATAGAACTGAAGTCCTAGCCAGAGCAGTCAAGCAAGAAAAAGAAGTAAAGGGCATCCAAATTAGGAAAAAGGAGGTCAAACTATCCCTGTTTGCTGATAATATGATCTTGTATCTAGAAAACCCTAAAAAGACTCTACCAGAAGACTCCTAGAATTGATAAATAAATTCAGCAAAGTCTCAGGTTACAAAATCGAAGTACACAAATCAGTAGCATTTCTTTACACTAACAACAGTTAAGCTGAGAGTCAAATCAAGGACTCAATACCGTTTACAATAGCTACAAAGAAAATAAAATACTTAGGACTATACTTAACTAAGGAGGCAAAAGATCTCTATAAGGAGAACTACAGAACATCAATAAAATAAATCATCGATGACACAAACAAATGGAAAAACATCTCATGCTCATGGATTGGTAGAATCAACATTGTCAAAATGTCCATACTGTCCAAAGTGATTTACAGATGCAATGTAAATCTCCATCAAAATCCCAATGTCATATTTCACAGATCTAGAAAAAATAATTCTAAGTTGCATCTGGAACCAAAAAAAGAGCCAAATAGCCAAAGCAATCTTAGGTAAAAGGTACAAATCTGGAGGTATCAAATTACCTGACTTCAAATTATACTACAAGACTGTACTAACCAAAACAGCATAGTACTGATAGACAAGCAGAGACATAGACCAATGGAACAGAATAGAGAACCCAGAAATAAAACCATCAGTCTACAACCAGCTGATCTTTGACAAGGCAGACAACAATATACACTGGGGAAAGGAAGCACCATTCAATTAATGGTACTGGGAAAAATGGATAGCTACATGCAGAAGAATGAAACAGGACCCCTATCTCTCATCATATCCAAAAATTAATTCAAGATGGATAAAAGACTTAAATGTAAGGTATGAAATCATAAAAATCCTAGAAGAAAACATAGGAAAAACTCTTCTAGACATCAGCCTAGCAAAGAATTTATGAATAAGATCCCAAAGGCAAATACAGCAACAACAAAAATAAATAAATGGGACTTAATTGAATTAAAAAGCTTCTGCACAGCAAAGTAAAACATCAACGGAATAAATAGATAACCTACAGAATGAGAGAAAATATTTGCAAACTATACACCTGACAAAGGGCTAATATCCAGAATCTACAAAGAACTTATACAAATCAGCAACAACAACAACAAAACAAACCAACCCCATTAAAAAGTGGGCAAAAGACGTGAACAGACGTTTTTCAAAAGAAGATAAACAAATGGCCAAGAAATATATGAAGAAATGCTCAACATCACTAATTATCAGGGAAATGCAAACTAAAACCACAATGAGATACCACCTTACCCCTGTCAGAATGGCTGTATTAAAAAGTCAAAAAACATTAGATGCTGGCATGGATGCAGAGAGAAAGGAACACTTATACTATGTTGGTGGGACTGAAAATTAGTACAATCTTTATGGAAAACGGTATGGAAGTTCCTCAAAGAGATAAATGTAGACTTACCATTTGATCCAGCAATCCCACTACTGGGTATCTACCCAAAGGAATAGAAGTCATTTTATCAAAAAGATACCTGCACTTTAATGTTTATTGCAGCACAATTCACAACTGCAAAGATGTGGAATCAACCTAAGTGCCCAACAATTCATGAGTGAATAAAGAAAATGTGGTATATATATACCATGGAGTACTACTCAGCCATAAAAAGGAATGAAATAATGTCTTTTGCAGCAACTTGGATGGAACTGGAGACTATTATCCTAAGTGAAGTGTCTTGGGAATGGAAAAACAAGCACCACATGTTCTCACTAATAATTGGGAGCTAAACGATGGGTACACATGGGCACAAAGAGATGTAAAGGACATTGGAAACCAAGAAGGGAGGAGGGTAGAGAGGGCTAATAACTTACCTCCTGGGTACAATGAACACTATTCTGGTGACAGGCACAATAAAAGTCATGACTTAAACATTATACAAGCTATCCATGTAACAAAAACATTTGTATACCCTTAATAGTTTTAAATTTAAAAAAATAAATACATGACAAATGCATTTGAAAAATAAATAAAGTTTAGAAACAGTACCAAGAAGAAACAAAGACGGAAAGAGGTAAACATTTTTTATGCTGCTTCTGTGCCCGACAGCCCATTCCAGGTCAGTGAGGAATTCAAAGACCTGGACTCTCTCCCATTGTCCCTTTCTGGCCGCACGCTGCAAACCTAGGACTCCCCCCTCACTGCCCTCAGGCTGGGGGACAGCAGTGACTGAGATTCTCTAGGATCACAAAGGCTGGGCAGAAGCACTTTCTTATTGAATTGTATTCTACCAGCTTAAAAGATTTAATACAGCTTTTAATTCATCCTTTTTTATGGCTGAGTAGTATTCCGTGGTGTGTGTGTGTGTGTGTGTGTGTGTGCGCGCGCGTGTATACACCACATTTTGTTAATCCACTCTTGAATTGATGGGCATTTGGGTTGATTGCCACCTCTTTGCAATTGTGAATTGTGCTGCAATAAACACTTGAGTACAGGTGTCTTTTTGATAAAATGGCTTCTTTTCCTTTGGGTAAGTACCCAATAGTGGGATTGCTGGATCAAATGGTAGGTCTACCTTTAGTTCTTTGAGGAATCTCCATACTGTTTTCCATAGAAGTTGTACTGTTAATAATTTGCAGTCCCACCAACAGTGTATAAGTGTTCCTTTCTCTCTGCATCCATGCCAGCATCTATTGTTTTGGGGCTTTTTAATAAAAGCCATTCTAACTGGGGTAAGGTGATATCTCATTGTGGTTTTAATTTGCATTTCCTTGATGATAGTGACATTGAGCATTTTTTCATATGTTTACTGGTCATTTGCCTATCTTCTTTTGAAAAGCTTCTGTTCATGTTTTTTGCCCACTTTTTAATGGGGTTGTTTTTTTTTTTTCTTGCTGATTTGCTTGAGTTCTTTGTAGATTCTGGTTATTAGCCCTTTATCAGATGTATAGCTTGCAAATATTTTCTCCCATTCTGTACTTTGTCTACTTGCTCTGTTGATTATTTCCTTAGCTGTGCAGAAGCTTTTTAATTTAATCAATTTTGCCCATTTTTTAACTGAGTGGTTTATTTATAGTTGAGTTTTAAGAGTTTGTTATATACTCAGGGCACAATTTCTCTATCAGATGTGATTTGCAAATATGTTCTCCAAGTCTAGGTGTTGTCTTTTCATTCTCCTGTGTATAGTGTGAAGTAAGAGTCCAAGTTTTTGTTTGTTTTGTATGTGAGTATTCAATTTTCTTCAGATTGTTTGCTACCAGTATACAGAAATACAGTAGATTTTTATGTTAATCTTGTATGGAGTGACCTTGCTAATCTTGTTTATTAGATTCCCCAGGATTTTCTACATAAAGTATCACATTGTAAATGAAGACATATTTACTTCTTTTTTCCCTGTGTGCCTTTAACTTCTTTTTCTTACTTTATTAAACTGCCTAGAACCTCTAGTACAATGTTGAATTGAAACTGTGAGACTGGGAATCCCTGCCTTGTTCTTGCTACCAGGGAAAGCAGTCAGCCTTTCCCCATTAGATATAATGTTAGCTGTAGGTTTTTCACAGAGGTCTTTTATCTGGTAGAGGAAGTTTTGTCCTATTGCTTATTTGCCTGTAATCAAGAGAGACCATCCTATCCGGGTGTGGGAGCCCTTCACTCTCTCCTGGATCCAGCAGCCTTTTTTCTGCCTTCTGTCATTTACCCAGTGACTCATGTGAATTCAACCTGAAATGCAAAATCAAAATAATCAATGAAGACATTCTTATTCTCTACACTGTGGACGATTTAGGCTTCTAAAGCAAGTACAGTTTGTTCTTCTACAGTCTATGTTTCTTTAATAACAATTAGTTCCTATCTTGTTGGTAATTGGGGTAGGAATGTGAATGTAATGCAGAAGTTGTACTTACTTAAATGTCGTCTTCCCTAGCATTTTAA
Source organism: Daubentonia madagascariensis (assembly GCA_023783475.1). Taxonomy (NCBI): domain Eukaryota; kingdom Metazoa; phylum Chordata; class Mammalia; order Primates; family Daubentoniidae; genus Daubentonia; species Daubentonia madagascariensis. The sequence continues at coordinate 11,473,210 of JAKFHU010002088.1, forward strand.
CATTTTGTGTCAGCAAGTAACAGCGACTAAAAGTAAAGCACCTAAAACAGCTGAATGCCACAAGCCATGGGTGTGAGTATAACCCCAGTTGCCCCACAGTCTTCTCCTTGGCTCAGTTTACCTGACTGGCTGCTTATCCTCATCTTGTGTATTTTGCATTTTCCTCCATAATTCAGCAACCTCAATTCCTCCTTTCTGCCCTGTTTCATTTATCTATCGCTGCATAACAAGCCACCCCGAAACTTAGTGGTTTAAAACATAAACATGTAATTTACTCATCATGTATTCGCAATTTTGGCAAGGAGTGGTGGGGATGTCTCCTTTCTGCCTCACAGCGTCTGGGGTCTCAGTTAGGATGACTTCAGTGGATGGGGGCTGGGACCACCAGAGCTGGCCAGGTTTCTCTCTTTTCTCCTCTTTCTCTTCTCTCTCCTCCCTGCCATCTCTGAACCTCTATCTCCCTCTCTCTCCCCCACCCCCATGTGGATGGCTCAGGCTTCCTCATAACATGTTGATCTCAGTGTGGTTGAACACCTTTTATGTGGCAGCTGGCTTCCCCCAAGGCCAGCATCCCCAGAGTCCATGGTGGAAGCTCCAAGCCTTCTTATGACCTAACCTTTAGACGTGCTAGAATATCACTATTGCTGCATTCTATTCTCGCTCAAGAAAGTTACAAAGGCTAGCTGAAATTCAAAGAAAAGGGTACTAGAATCTACATCTTAATAGGAGGAACAGCAAAGGATTTGTAGCCAACTTTTATCTACCTAAAGCCCCTTTCATCAAACTAATTTGAATCTAAGTTTAAATACCATATTAATTACGGTACCTTTTATTTGTTAAGAATTTAGTTTAAATTGTTCCAGTATATTCATTTTAAATTGTGCTAGCTGTTAGTAATTTAGGTACTGCATTAATGATCAAGTTTGATAGACTTTGAGTGGTTTGCCTAACTATATTTTCTCCACAAACCTTGTGGTTTCAAGTGTAAGATTTCACAGAACTCAGTATTTTCAGGAATACATGTGTCATGTATACACCATTTCAGCTGCAACATCTGTAAATATGTATGTTTATAGTTTCAGTATCTTCAAGGAGTGTTTCAGGCCTCTGCTTAGATCCAGAATTTCTTAGGAAGCCCCAATCTCTTATTTTATTCCTTGGTCCCAAAGCAGAAGTACATTGCTACATCAAACAACACTCATTTATTAAGCAGAAGCTGCCAGAAAGAGGCATAATAAAATCAATCTTCTGTGATGATGATGGAGGTTGACTTCAAGGTGAATTTGGGAAAGTGATCTTTCAGATTATTGTTCTTGTTTTTTTAACTTAGTGCATTGTTATACATGTGTCATGACGCAGAATCATATGTAAGGTTTAGCTGCAGACATGTAAGGCATTTCAGCTGGCATAATGCCAGGGGAGTGTGTGTGTGTGTGTGTGTGTGTGTGTGTGTGTGTGGCTAATCTGTCATTCGGAGGCTCTGCTGAATTTTTTCCATGCCTTCTTGTGTCCTCACCGCCCGTTTGGTAAGTAGTTTTCAAAACACAGGAACACTGTAAAGAAACCAAATACCATGTACAGCTGAAGCTAAGATATTGACTTTTCTTCCAGTCACATTCTCTGTGGAAAGAAAAACACGTGCTCGCACCTGCCCCCTCCTTCCACCACTGAGCCTTGGTTAGTAGGCCACACATGTGTGCTTGTCTCTCTCTTCCCTTGGGACAAAATCTCTCCCGGGAGGCTCTTTGTCTGTCTCAAAAATAGATCCCTAGCAATTCTGCCCCACCAGACATGCTCAGACTCGCAAGTCCCAGGGGGAGACAAGACTTAAGCTCCCGTCTGGACCTACTCCACCTACATGTATAATATGATCAGGCTTTCGGTCCTATTTGTATGTAATTTTAAAATTATGTAACTAATTTATAACTACTTTCCCATTAGTTTAAAAAATTCAGATAATACAGAAGTACATAAAGTAGACTTAAAAGGCTCTTTTCATCCCCTCTCCTTGAAAAATAAAAAATTCCACTTCTCCTGAGAGTAAGATGTGTCTTCTTTAGTCCTTATTCTATACAGTTACAAATATATATAATATATTATAAAATTTTATATATTATATATTCATGTAGAAATAATATGATTTTGTAGATTATTATCTTTGAGTTCAGAATATTTTGAAAACTTTTTTTCACTTAAAAATATGTCTTCAAAGATTTTTCACATCAGTAAATATAAATCTACTTCCTTTTCAAACTACCGAATAGTATTCCATGGCAGAGATGTATATTTGTCATTTAATCATTTCCCTTCTGATGGATACGTGAGTTGCTTCCAAGTTTTCAAGATTATAAACAGTGCTACAGTGAATATCCCTGCATGCCTTTTTTTGTATATGTTGCAAGTGTTCCTCTGCGACAGATCCCTGGAAGTAGAATTGGTGGGCAGGCCTAAAGGTATTCTGTTTTAACTTTTCTGGAGGCTACCAGTTTTCTATCCTTTCTTATTAGGTGCTTCTAGATGTTGGTACTCAAACACAAAAATTTCCTGAAATTATAAAGTCAGTTATTTCTTGACAAGATCCCTGCTAAGGCTAATATTAATCCAAGAACAAGCCCAACAGTCCCTCTGATAATTTTACTGTACCCAGAAAACTAGGAATCCTTGGACACAGGCACAATTCTTTGTGCTTTTTATAGCTTTTCAGGGCCTGCTGAAAAGTTTGAGATCTGAAAAAATTGTTTACTTCAATAAATGAAAAGAAAACTAGAGAACACTGAAGTTAACGCAGATTTATTAAATACCTATAAAATGTAACATTGTTTCAACTTCATTAATACTAAATTTAGTGTTCATAAATGTTTTATTATTGAATAACTCTGAATTCTCCTTATTTCTTTCCCTGACCTGCTCTCCTCCTTAGGTTGAGGGACCAGCGCCAACCCTTTTAGTTTCTCCTTCCCATATTCAGGGAAAAGATTCACCTAGAAAATAATTTAAGGGCTTTTTCCCTTCCCTAGTTTGAATGCATTTCTAAGGGGGATTCTTTTTTGCTCCTCATTCAGGAAGGAGGCAAGTTTAAGGACAGCAATTTGGGAACAGAGATCCCTTCCCCAGGAGGGGGCAGTATTGGGGAGAGAACTGCATTTGTCCAGTGGTAAACACTAGGGAGAAATTTTTTTCGGTCTTCTGGCAGAGCCCAGAGAAGGCAGCAAGACCTGGAGGGGCAGAAACCCAAACCATTGGTGGATCAGAGGGGCAGGGGCTCTAGGTCACAGTCTCCCTGTTGTGGGGATGAGGTGGCAGGCAATGGACGGGATTTCCCTCTTGCTTCAGCCTTTATTCTGTGTGTCAAGCTCTTTTTCAATGTACTTGTGTTCCTCTAGTGTTTAGTTCTTAACAAAGACATAGCATCTTACTATATTTCATCATAAAAGTATCATACTTCAGCAGCATGTTGAGTTAAACAGTCCTTGCACATTAGGCTGGGAGCCTCATCAACAACAGTGTTTCTATGGGAAAACGCATTCGAGGTTTCTAACAGTGGACTTACAGATAAACCTTTGGAGGAGCACAATCCCAGTACTGATTGGGTACCCTTCACATGGACCACATATGAGATGATCAGACCTTTTCTATTTTTCAAAGAAGTTTGTGATTCTCTGGGAAATGTCCCAGGCCAGGGAATTTTTTGTTCCAGGTTTCTCTGTAATGCATACTGTGTGGGATGCTTTATGGATTGGCCTGGCTAAATTATGTTGTTTTTTAAGCTGGTAATTTTGTAGTTTACAAATGATCCATGGCGTCTGGCAGCTTGCAAGCATTAAAAGCTTGAGATGCATTTCTAAGAGTACAAACGTTCCCTTTGACCACTTGGGCCACAGAATGCTGCAGGTTTCCATGCATGGGGATTGTTGGAGATCTTCCTTTTCTCCAGCCTGGAGCTGTCCTTGGGACCTTTAAAAATGAAGTGGACTAAATTGTTAAAATTCTACTGATTGCTTGACCATTCCTTACCCTTCTCCCTGTGAAAATTACCTAATTATAAAAATCTTTTTATAGACATATTCAGGATCTGGTAAGCTCAATTCCCCCTTTTGTCAGATGATTGAGGTTGAATTGTGTTCATCACCCTAGAGTTCCCACGTGCACAGCCCCAGGGGAGCTCCAAGGTAGCAATAGAGGTTCAAGAGTAGATTTCAGTGTTTGAGAAAGTCTCCCACATGTCATATGTTTATTTATCTGAAATAAAACTGCACAGAAAAATGAAAACATTAAATGTCTTTTGCTTTTGGCTGAAACTGTATAAACTCACCAGTTGAGACATTAGCCATACGGAGATGAGGAAGAGATGGTCCCTTTTTTCAGGGTTTTCACTGTCTAGCAGGATACTGGGTAAGTACTCAACACATGCTTGTTGAATTAAATTCAGAGCCAAGAAACACTCGAGGTGATTACATTCACTAACTGTGCCATCCTTAAATGGCCAGAACCTTCAGTTATCCCTTGTCTCGTCCATTGCACTGGATGGGTCTGTCTCTACTCAAAAAGATGTAGGTAGCTGCCCACACCTTTTGTTTTGAGGAACCTTCTAGATTTTCTGATAAACCCAGCACATCTGCCACACTATCTCCCCACAACTTGATCTGAAACTCTTACCTTAATAATACTTTTTTGGGTTAAGCCACTATTCCTATTCAAATATAAGTTATTAGGAGGAGAGGGAGGAACCGGTGTGTTTCAAGTGTGAGTGTATGGAATGTGTTTGTGGTGTTTAGTGGTTAACAAGGGGAAAAGAAGAGTAGAGAGGCTCAACGTCTCTAATTCCCTCATATTATCATGGAACCACAGACAGTTTCTATCAGGTTGTCTCATTAACACTTTGGAAGCCTTGAAAACTTGGCTTTGAGGAGATGGGAAACAAAATGGTACTGAGCAAATACTCATGCCTGGCAGTGACTCACTTTAATGCTACACTATTGAATCCAGTAGCCACCAGCCACATGTGGCTCTGGAGCTCTTGGAATTCAGCTAGTCCAAATTGTGATGTGCTGTAAGTATAAAATACACACCAGTTTTCAAAGACTCAGTGTGGGGGGGAAAAAAAGAACATAAAATATCTCAATAATTTCTTGTATTGATTACATGTTGGAAATATTTTGGAAATATTAGACTAAATAAAATACATTATTAAAATTAAATCTACCATTTTTATTTTTAAAAGATGGCCGCTAGAACATTTTACGTTATGTATGTGGCATTGTATTTATATTGAACAGTGCTGCTCTAGTGGCTAGGAGGACAGACCCCACCCTAGAGGGCGCTGAAGTCCAGCGCATGGGCACAGGTGCTGAGGAATGACACTGCTAAAGCAGAAAGAAATGTCACTAGGAGAAAAGAGTGGCCTCGATGCAGAGGGAGTAGCGAAAATTCCCCCCAGATGTCTGGTTTGCAGCCTGGCTAAGCACGCAGAGATTTCCGCCCTCTCTTCCCATCCCAAGCACTTTGGGTCAGTTGGATGATTTCCCTCATGTGGGCTCCTGTCCCAGAGGAACGGAGTGGGGATTAGGTGCAGATCCCTGTGGCTCTAAGTAGATTTGGCTTGGGATTAGCTCCTGAGGTGACCCTTTCAGCTTGTAATTCCTGGTTCTACATGTGGAATCTACATTATAGATCACTGAGATGTTTGATATGAGCTCGATAGCCCAGGTAGGTTGGGAAAGGCTAATAATTCTGTTGACTTGGTTGATATAAAAGTTTCAGATAATACATTTTCTGTGTAAGAACTTGTTTTCTTGGTTTTCTAAACTGACTTTGTGGATCGACACATAGACATTGGTATCAAAGCAGGAATAACTGGATTTTGCATACTAGTTTACAGTTTTCAATGTCCTTTTCAGCAAATTATCACTTTTTATTGTCACAACATCTTGTAAGGCAGGCAAGTCATGTATAGATTTTTATCCATATGTTATAGCTAAGAAACCAAAAAAAAAAAAAAAAAAAAGTTGCCTTGACCAGCATTTGAAAGCTGTTAAGTGACAGAATTGGGGATGGATCATGTAAGATCGGATTGGTTACCTGGGCTTCTGGTCTTTGGTGGCTTCTACTGGTGCAGAGTGGGTCACTGAGGTGGTGCAGGAGGTGAGCGGGCCACAGGTACCTGAATTCAAGCAATTCTGCTCCCTTAAAGATCAGGAAAGTAATTTATGGGGTTTGGATGTCAAGATTTGGAAAGCTGCCACGTGGGAATCTAGGGAAGGGGCCTAATTGGAGTACTGCCTTCCATTCAGCAGGAATGCCTTTGAAGTCAAGGCCTCTGTTTAATTCCTTCAGTGACCTCCCTGGTAGCCCTCTGAAAGGCCCAGCTGGTTCGTCCACAGAGAGAGGTTCTGAGATACAGGCAGAGCCCAGCAGAGGGTGCTGGGAGCCTACTCCAGGGTAAGACAGGGGCGAGCACTGCCTGCCTTGCAGAGATGAATCACTGGAAGAGGAGGAAACCTAAGAAAAGAATGGGTGTAAGAGCTTTCCTACCAGAAGAGTGGTGGTGGTGGTGATGATGATGATGACCACCATCACCATGGCACCGATGAGGGGAGCTGTAGGGGCCCAGATACACCTGGTGGGTGTGGTGTGATTCGGAAATATTAGAGGGTCTGGAGCAAACGTCCTTAGTTTCCACTATTCCTCTGAGTTAAGGCAGTTAGTACTGAGATGGCAGCCAAGATCAAGGAGGAAATGTGTGGCAGAGAAGTCAGGGAGTCAGAGGGCTGGGGAAACCGTAGCTGTGATCTCTACGTCGATGCCGCAGATTGACTTAGGGGTCTTGACCACACTTCGGTGATGTTTTTAGACATTACTATGATCACTGACATGCATGCATATGTTGTAAGAATAGGTTCAGCTACTGGTCTAGATCCCAGCAAATCACTGCATGGCCAAACTTAGAATTGCAGGCATTCAACAGAGTGATAGAATTAAAGGGGACCCAGGAGATGGTCCTGTCCAATGCCTTCATTTTATAAATAAGGAAAATGAGATCCAGAGATGGGAAAATACTTGCCAAAGCTCACATAGCTAGTAGTGACATGGGAGAAGAACTAGAGACGGTGAAGTGTCAACGTCATGGTCAGGAATACAGGTCATGGAATCTGGCTTCAAATCCAGGTTCTAACAATTATTTGTTCTGTGACTTTGGACAAGTTATTTAACTTTTCTGATCTCAGTTTCATCTGTAAAATAGGGATTAAAAAAGTATCTCCCTCAAAAGGTCGTTGTATTAAGTGGGAAAATAAGTGTGACGCAATTACAAAGTACCTACTTTTATTTTTATTTATTTATTATTTCAGTAGATTTAGGGGTACAAGTGGGTTTTGGTTACATGGATGAATTGTATAGTGATGAAGTCTGGGGCTTTTAGTGTCCCCATCACCTGAATAGTGTACATTGTACCTTACTCCCAGCCCATCCTCCCCCTTCTGAGTCTCCAATGTCCATTAATTCCACTCTGTATGACCCCGCGTACCCGTACCGTAGCTTAGCTCCCACTTAGAAGTGAGAACATGCGGTATTTGGTTTTCTGTTCCTGAGTTACAAAGTACCTAGTTTTAGTAACCATTCAATAAATGGAAACAGCTATTATTATTAGAACTCAGCTTTTCTGGTTTCCAGGTCACAATTCAATTTTTATACTGTGTGGCCTCCCTCAATCCTACTCAAATTTCTACATGCCTGTGCAGTTCCCTATTTATTAGTTCTGCTATGATACCTTCATGGAAGATTATATGAATGATGGTAAGGACTTTATTTGACTTCACAATTTCCCTCCATATAAAATATGATAAAAACTAGTTGGGCTGCAGAAAGACTCCTAAGTAGAGTGGCTTAAGCAGGACAGGAGCTTATTTCTCTTTCGTATAATAGTCCAGAGGTAGGCAAGGCAGGGCAAGTGGGACAGTTGCCATCCTCAACATTTGAGTCTCATCTCTAGCTTCAAAGTGGCTTCTTCAATCTTTATATTTTCTCAAGCAGACAAGTGGGACCAGAAGGTGCATATCTGATCCTTTTAAAATTAAGACCAGGAGTTGTACCCATCACTCGTCACATTTGATTGGCCAAAGCTTAGCCACATGGGCACGCCTAGCTGCAAGGGGAGCTGGGAAGTGTAGGTGTTCCCTGGGCAGTCATGTGACTGGATGAGGAAGTGATAACAATAGTACATGAGAACCTGAAGTCTGTCACAAGCTCCTTGCTGTTACAGCAATGAGAGTCACTGTTAATATAAGTGCTGATATTTTTGAAGATCTACCCACCCCACTTTTCACAGAAAAGAAAAATTAAATTGTTAGAACAGTATCTTCTCTTGAACCAGTTTGGTTCTTGGCTTGTGATTCAAAAGTAATTTAGAGGCAGGGAAGTTGCTGGTGGTTATAGAAAGAGTGATAAAGAATTACTACCGCAAAGCAGAGCTGGCAAATGAGTGGGAGAACCACGAAGCAGTCGAGGAAAGTGGTTTGCCAATGGACAGGGGGAGAGCAGACATTGAAGTGCTGTGCTGAATCATGAAGTACGGACGCTGTTCTGACCATTTGGGGAGACGGACGGAGAAGCCCATCTAGCACACAACTAACCCAGGAGCACCTCTACATCTGCTCAGTTTGGAGAAGGCTTCAGGAGGTCAGTCCAAGAGTCTGAATCCATGAAAATTGTTCTGAATAGCTGAAAAAACATTTCCAGAATCTCTCACACAGATAGTAATTTCTAGAACTTTAGTACCTTCTTGGCATACTTTGGGAATATTTAACTGGGATCAGACCAGTTTCTGAGACACCGGGTAATTCAGGCTCTGGAAGAAAATGAGCAGAATGGGAAAATCCAGGTAAAGATTCCAGCAGCTCTGCCCAGGGGCTAGGACTCCCGTAGGCTGGGAGGACTCTGCCATGCAATTATCAGAAGAATGCCTGATGGTGACTTCCCTCCTCCAACTGCTACTGCTCTGGGCCTGGCCTCAGGATTCTGTAACAGGCTTACTATCTTGCTACCCTGGTAACTTGTCTTCTCACCTTTTGTTTCTCAAAGCTGTCCTGTTTATTGTTGCTATAATAATTCTCCAAAATCCTTTTCATTATGAGCCTTCTTTGCCTCAGAACTTACCAAATGGAGTTATTAGTGTTGTTTGATACTTCTTTTTTCTTTTTCATTTTTAAAAGTGAAATATGGATGATAATAGTATCTATCTCACAGTATTGTTGTGGGGATTAAATGAGATAATGCATGTAAAGTGCCTAGTAGCATTCAAAGCTATTACTTCTGTGGTTGTTTTCATCGTTCCTTAAGATAGAAGACAGGTGAGCAGTGACACAAATGAACCAATAGTATGCCCCATGTTTTGAGGTCCCCAATGTCAGCAGAAGCCTGAACCTTTCAATCAATTCAGTTGAGTGGCTATTATCCAAAGCCATCCCTTTTTTCTTTTTTCTTCTCTTTCTCCCTTCCCTAGGACTGAAAATTTCCACAGAAGCAATAAAAACAAATGGCTGTTTTGCAGGAGGGGAGGGAAAGAGTGAGGAAGTTGCTACCCCAGACTCCTTGGTTCCACTTTGTAATAGCCAGTAAGCCCAAGTGGGACAAGGGTTCCCAGCGTGGCCTCTTCCCTCTAGCTGCCAAAGAGTATTGATTGCTAAAAAGCAATCAATTTGTGTTTGGTTTGTGGGAGTGAACACAGTCTCTAAGGTGATTGAAATTTTATTGTCTAAATGTTTCAAACTGATGTAAATATCCAGGCAGAGCTCACAAAGGACAAAACATTGAATTGAAGAGAAAACCAGACAGAGGCGTCTTGGGTGTTTCCCTTCTGATGTTCTCTTCCTGGGCCTCACGACTCTTTGCATTTTAATAACCCACCTCTCAAGTCAAAGGTAATGGTAGGCCAGGTGTATAAAGAGCCTGCCGACAGCTGACTTGGCTTAGTGTGTGGACTTTGAGAAATCCTCTGAAATGAAACACACAGCCACAGGAGGTAGTACGTCTTTAGCTATAACTCCTACAATCTGTTAAGCTTTCGCTAAAGGCTGGAGGAGCAGCTCTTCTGAGGCTCTGTGCAGAGCCCCCTGGTTTTGCATTTGGTCTTGCAGGCAAGTGGGGCGAATGGCTCAGCACTGCCGCTCCTGGCCGGCTCTGCTTTCTCACTGCCCCCTCCTAGGGGTGCTCGTGCTCTCAGGGAAGCTAAGAGAACACAGCCCAGAGAAAAATCTGACCACAAGGAGAACAGCGTTGGAATTTATAAACTGGATGGAGAATATTGCTCAACCCAGCAAGATGTAACCATTTTCTTTCATAAAACCAGATCATTGTACAGAGAAGGGAATGGTGATGTTTTCTTTCTTTGTCAACACCAAACTAAATAATACTGGCCACTGTGCAAGTTTAATTTGGAAGAGTAAGAGAGATGTTTCCCTGAACAAGCCTAGGATCTTCTCACCCATTTGGTATGACATCCTGTGCCCTGTAGCAAGAATCAGACACCAGAGGACACAGTCTCTGAGTTTCTTTTTCTCTACCCGCACCCCAATAATGTGATGTCTCTGAGACCGTATGATGAAGAGTTTTCTACATGTCCGAGCACAACCTTCTTACGGAAGACTTTGAATGGCCTCTCAGCATATAGTGCTAGTAACCTTGGCCCACCTTGCCCAGCTGAAGAGCCTTTAGTGTAGGGGAAGGTAGGGTGCCAAACAATTGAGGAGACAGTGCTAGAGAAATGCTTAATAAAATTCAGAGAAAGTTCATTGTTGATGAAGTAATAGAGTTGTTTGAATTATTTTGACTGAACGAAAATAGATTAAAGAGAACAATGTGAGCCAGTCTTCAACTCCTTGTTCAAATCCAGTAATTTGCAGTATGAACAGAGAGAGAGGCAATCGGATCAGCAATATCCCACATCATAATAATATAGTGAACATCTTCTGAGTTTTTACTATGTTCTGGGAACTGTTTTAAGCAACTCACATGTAGTATTTCATTTAATCCTCACAATTTTCTGAGATGGCTATTTGTGTAATGCCCATTTGACAGATAAGAAAAAAGGAAAGTTGACCTCCCCAAATTTATGCAGCTAGTAAGTGGACAAAGATAGAATTGATTTACTCTATAGGTTTAAAATCCTAAACCGTAATTCTTGATTTACTTTAATATTTATAGAAGTTTTAAGAATGTTTAATAGTCATTGCAGGAAGATGGATACTATTGTTTAAATAAATTTAATCTTTTAAAAAGAGTCATTTCCTGCACCAGCTCCAAACACACTGGCATAACCTCCTTAAAGGTGATCACAGTTCTTCCCCTCCATCACTCTTCCCCACCCACCATCTTCTTTACCACCAGCCTTCCCTGGGTAGATGGGGAGAGGGGTGTGGGCAATGTTCCAGATCCTTCTTCCTGGGCATCCCCCATCCACTTTCTGCAGGAGAAAGGAGAGCCTAGAATCCAGCCTGAAGAGGAGGCCCATGACTGGGGTAAAGGGAAGCACATGCACACCCTTCACCTGGGGGCAGGGGACAGCCTCTCTTTACCACACCCTTCCCCCTGCTCCTGCACACACAAGACAGAGAAAAGTCAAGTGGCCCTGGTGAACAGGGATTTTCTAGATGATGGTGCCAAGCCTAGAGGATTGAGATAAATGAATAGAAGGCCTGGAAGGCAAAACTATTCAGTTTTTTTGGAGTGGGGGAGAGCAGAGGAAGGAAACAAAGTAGCTGACACACAGTTGTGTTTAGAATGCGTTATAGTAAATCTTCCCTGTTATTCACCACAGTTCACCCATTTGGAGTGCCAAGGGAGGGGAAGTTTGAGGTTTGTTTTTATTCATATATTTTGAGCTTTGCTGTACATACTGTTGTGTGTGGTAATTCCTAGGCAGATGTTACAATGTGGAGTCTCTCCGGGTGGTTTAGTTGGCATTTTTAACAGGACTTGGACTAAAAGTCTTTCTCCTCAAAAACCAGTTCAGTGGTTGAGGCTGAAAGGAGCCCTGCTTTGAAATCCTCTCCTAAAAAGCCAAGGACAATCAGAGCAGACTTATTTTCTTTATTGCCACGAGTCTGCTGTGAACCATCACAGTTTAGGCCACAGGAAGCTCTCCAGACCCTCCAGGTGGAAAATCACACCAGCCCATGGACCATGGAGATCCCTTGTGAGATCTGCAGCAAGTGCCAGCCTTCAGGAATACTACCGAGCACATAGGACCCCAGAGCAGGGTTTATGAGGTTGTAAGTTTGAAAGCAACGGTGCATATATTCTGTTTCCTTCCCTGGGAGGCTCTTCTTTTTGTCCTACTTCCATCAGTAAGCTAACTGAAAACTTGATGCTTTCTGATTTCTAAAAGGTTGAAACTGGAGAAGCAAATATTAATAAAATGATAGGGTGAGAGAAAGGCAGGTTGATCAGCTGAGTGGGCTCAATGTCATCCTGTTATGAATTTCTGTAAGCAATACTTCTGAATTGTCAATTTTATCAGCCAAATGTAATTTTTTGTGTGCGTATGATAGATAAGTATTGCACATCTCAGCCAACCTATGCTTTTCTTTCTTCTCCCCAATTCCCAAAGGACTTTGAAGAAGGGAAATCAATAAATCAATTGGTACTTTGTCCAATACCCATTTCAATGATATCACAGCACCATTTGCTAAAGATCGGACATTAGTTACGGAAAGAAATGGAGACATTATCATTTGAAAATGTATCTCTTTGCCTTTCTGGAACAAGAATACAAAAAGGAATAGTGAAGTGGTCTTGTAAATAATTTTTGCATTGACCTTACCAAAAAATAAAAAGAGGATAATTATAGAGAGGTTGATAAAATATCATTTATATCCCATGGTTTATTGAAAAGCCAGTGGGTAGTGCTTTCTGGGCTTATCCTATACTATTTCATTCAAAAATTTCCCCTACCATTGCTAAGTCTATTTTTTAGAAATTTCATTTTCTTTTTATGAAATCTGATTTTAGAAACGTTTCATTTCTGTGGTTCTTAAAAATGACACCAGAATTTAACACTTAAAAATCTATAAACAAATACTTATGCACTAAGTTAGGTCTGATATTTGGAGAAAAATTACACAACTTGGAAAAATGCCTTCATAATACAACAATCCCACTTTTTTTGTTCTGTTCTGTTCATTCATTCATTCATTCATATATTTGCATATGTCCAATATTCTTAAATTGGGATAAAACAATACAACTAATTTTGTTTAGTCTTTCCCCCAAATACTTGTTATATACAACTTCATTTCTAAAATTCAGCCTCCCTTTGAACCAAATGTAATACTCTTTTGCTCTTAAAGACCTTCCAGATTTTGTTAGTATCAAAGGAGTACACCTTACCGAGAACCCTAAAATACATGGAAACATAATAATAATCACAAGGATAATGACTGCCCTGTGGTCAGACTGGACTGGACTAAGGATCAGAAGAGGAGAGTTTCAGTCTCAGCTCAGCGCTCAGGGGCTTTCTCACCTGGAGTGTGATTCTTTGCCTCTACTCAGCTCAAGTGTCTTACCAGTGAACTACAACTGTTGGACTAGATGGTCTTTAGGTTTCCTTCCAAGTCTGGAATTCTTTGCTTTTAGGATTCTCTCTGCAGAGGCTTTGATGACTTGGCATTAGGAGCCAAGTTCTTATGAGTTGTGGGTTCCCAGTGAAAGAAGGATGTATGTGTAAGGAGAGCTTGCAGAGTTTTATCAGTGGGAGCACAGACCAGGAAGTCTCTGGCCCGGCAGCACAGGTGCACTGCCACACTGGGTGCAGTGGACTGGTCTGTGGGTTCACAGTCCACCTAACTGCTTTCTCCTTTTCCTTGGTCTAGTGTTGTTCTCTAAGCATTAGTCATACCTTAAAATGAAAGGCCTTAGTTAAGTTTATGGTGTTAGACAGAGAATCTGTTGCTGACATTACTGTAGCAAAGCCAACAGGTCTCATCTGAGCTCCTATTTTGTGCTAGAACCACCTAAAGCTCTTGGAAGTAAATGACTTGGAAACTACAGTGAGAAGGGATTTGGTTACCTAAAATATTCAAAATAAGCCTCAAAATTTGTGGAACTAAGACAATTTCTCAACCACTGATAAACATACACACACAAATACATACACGTAAATACATATCTACACATATGGCATACTATATATGGGCATATATATGTGGATATGGGCAAAGGAGGTGATCTCACCTACAAATTTTCTGAACTATATTTGGACCTAAAGAATATAATTAGCTTTCCCCTATCTTCTTTGCTGTGCAGCAACCGATTATTAGGAGCAGGCTTGACCCTGTGTTCCCTTCTATGCTCGTGGCGCGTATCCGGAGGGCCGGCGAGGAGTCGGCTGGAGCTGGGCGATCCGGGTGGACGCCGGCCGCAAGGCGGACCTGAGGCCTGCACCCGAGCCGGCCCGGCGCCCGCGGCGGCTCCCCCTACCGGGAGTCCGGAGCAACGCGTGTGGCCGTGTCCAGGGCGACACAGCCGCCTCCCAGCCGCCTGCTCCTTCACGGCTTCGCGGGTGGGATCCGCGAGCTGCCGCCGGCGGGGACGGCCGTCGCAGGGCGGAAGCGCTCGGTCCGGGTAATGAGCATTTTCCAGCATAAACAATTAGTTGCAAATAAACATCAGAAGCGCTGCCTCTGTAAACCCAGTGCCCGCCACAGGCCTCTAACGGGCGAGGCCGCGGTGGGGGCGGTGGGAGTGGTGGGAAAGATGCTAGGCCGGGGAAGGAGCCGGGGGATGGGGGTGGGGGTGCAGGGAGGTGCCCCAACACGCGCTCCCCGAGTTCAGAGGCTCTTCTTAAGTTACTACAAAGTCAGGGCTGGTCTCGGGAGAGGTAACAGACCGTCCCGGTTACACCGAGCCCCTCTTCCCTGCCCGGGATCTGCGCACGCCCTGGGTAGGCGGCACAACCCACCCCAGTTCCGGATGCCCTCGGATACCTGCACCCGGGGAGCGGGCGTCTCTGGGCACAGCCGCTTTGCACTCGCCGGTCCTGACACAACAGATAGTTAATTGGGGCCTTCGAAGTCAAGGACTGAGGTGAGCAAAGGAGTCCCCCAGCCCCTGGCCCTCGCCTCCGGACTTCTCTTCCGCGTCTTGTGTTCGAGCAGCGCTCAAAGGCAAAGTCATTTGAGGGGAAAGACGCGGGTGCGAATTTCAAAGCAGGAGGATGCTTACACGTGCTCGGGGTCGCGAGCTCTTTTAGGGGTGCATGGTGCGGAAGCTTCCGCAAGGGTGAAATTTGGCGGCGCAGGTGAATGCAATGCGCACTCCTCTGGGCTCGAGCACTCATCATTTATGCCAAAGTGGGTGCTGCTCCAAGTACCCATGGGCGAAGTGGGTGAGTAGGAAGCAGAATTCTTAAGAGCATCACCTGGGAAGCCGAAGTTGCAATGTCTAGCCCAATCCGCGGGGTGTTTTCTGTAGAATGAGCCACTGGAGTATAGCAGTCTACACCTAACAAAGATATGGGCATGAAAACAATGATAGAATATAATGGGCTGAAGGTTTGACCCGCCACGGGGCTTGTTGCCTTCGCCGCCTCCGCAGGCGGAGGGCCGTTTGAATCCAGCGCAAGGCGCAGTGCTGTCACCAGACCGCTCCCGGCTCTGCTGAGGTCCTGATGCCCCTAACCCAAGCAGAAACCCGCCAGCCTCGGCGCAGCCTGGGGCCTCTGTGCCCCACCTTGGCATCTGCGGCCGAGGCAGGGCCTAATATAAGTGCCTGGGTGGCTCAAACCGCAAACTATGCTCCAAGGAGTGGGGGGTAAAGGAAGTCTGACGTTCCGGGCGTCTTCAGCTGCTTCCTGGGGATCCTCAGGCAGGGGCTGCGACCTGTGAGTGGAGGAGTCGTCTCAGCCGCCTTTCCTTTATGGGGCTCTCATGGGTCAAGGGCACCATGGGAGACTGCAACGACCTTCTCGAGCCGTCCACACGTTCTGGCCCGACTGGGCTGAGCCTGAGCTCAGAGAGCTGGCGTCCTCTCAGCCTCGCGCTCTTGGTTCTTAGCCCCGGTGACCGGCCGGGTCCTGGGGGTGCAGGGAGCGGGGAAGGGGAAATGGGGGGAGGGATTCATCTCCTGGCTGCTTCCCTCTTACCTTGGCCTTTTCAGAACGCGCCAGTGATTTGACAGTTGGGCTGTTACAGAGACAGACTTTCTAAAACTACCCCCCTCCCATTTTCCTTGAAGGTGTTTCACACCTCCCCCCCACCTTTCTGTAATCCTCTCCTCCTCCCGCTTTCCCGGAAAATGTAATAGGTGTGAAAGGCTACTGAGCAGAGTGTCTGTAGCAGAGCCGCAAGCTAAGTACATGGGGTAGGGGTTTAGCTAGTGTTTAGTTTCTGAAGTTGCTGATATGCCGGTTGCGAAGGAGCTCGGCTTGTCGAGTAATTCACCGAGCCCGGGGCGCCCAGGCTGTGTGCACCTTGCGAGAACATGGTCTGGCCTCCGGGTCCCTCGGCTCTGGGCCCCTTGGCTCTGCTGGGGGCCAGGATCAAGCTCCTGAGAAAACAGAAGAATCAGACAAATGATCTCGTTTCGTTATCCTCCCTGCCCCCACCATCACTTTTCTTTTTTTCTTTCGGTATATGGCCTATAAAGGCCAAGTAGCCGGAAGCTGCGATGTGGGAGCGGTGAGCTGTCCCGGGGCTGGCTCTCCAGGATTTAGGAACCGCCGGGGGGGGGCGGAGGAGAGTCGAAGGGCATCCGCTTCTTTTGAAGGAGGACGCGGTTTACTTCCCGCAGACCGCGGGAGGGAAGAGCTCGGAGCTGACGGCTCCCCCGGAAGGCTCTTTGAGCAGGTAATTCTGCCGCGGGGGCGAGAGCTGGTGACTGACACTCTCGGTGATGGCGACCAGGCAGGGCAGCGCCCTTTCCGGTTATCAAGATGATTAACCTCTCGGCCTTGCCTGTAGTGGGATCTCCCCTCCTCTTTCAGCCTCCCTCTCTCCAGAATTAGGGGGTGCTCCTTTCAAAGAGAGACCCGAGGTTTGCGACCTGGGCTCTTCCTTGGCTCCCGCGCGGCCTTTCCTCGGAGCGGGGCTGGGGGAACAAGAGGCGACACGCAGACCTGTCCCTCCTAGACGCCCGCCTCGCAGAATCGAGTTCACTGGCCCGGTCCCCTGCGGTCCCCTGGGTCACCTCCCCCTTTCCCGCAACCACTTGTCTGAAACTTACCAGATTCCAACCTTAAGGCAGGAAAAAAAGTGTTTCATATACAAACCGATCAGGGTATTTGCAGATAATTGCGAATGTCAAATACTCGGGCGTGATGACAAAGTGCAGAGATTGCCAGGGCCGGAGCTCAGCCTGAGGGGTGGGGGCTGCTGGCGGGGCTCCCGGGCCACCTCAAGCCTGCCCAGAGGCGGGCCTGCGGGGGAGGGAGAGCAGTCAGCCGCAGCTGCCCACAGCAGCCCACAACAGCCCATTTAACTAAGACGGCTACTTCTTCGACCCCTCTGCTGTGGAGCTGATTCAAGGATTCATTCATTGAGTCCACGCTGGAGCCGCGCTCAGGAAGGCGGTGTGAGAGTGGATACTGCACCAGCCCAACTCTTCCCGCCCCAGATGCACAAACACCCCAAGCAAGATGCACACACAAGCGGGATATCTGGGCCTCAATTGGACGCCCAAAGGCCCTGCCAGCCTCCCCTCCCAAAGCTAACCCCTTGTGGCCTAACACAAGGAGTAAAAGTGAGTCACAGGCTACTTTGGGACTAATGGCTACACCTTCCTAATGCTGAGGTTGGTCCTCCACAGAAACAAAGACAGATATTTTAAAATGAAAGAAAGAAGAAGAAACAAAACACTTGACCCACCACACTTGACCCACACATCCCAGTTGTAGGAAGCCATCCCGTGCCCCCAGACAGAGCCTGGGTGCACACAGCCCACCAGAGCTGACCCTGCCAAGGTCTCAGCAACAGCAAAGGTGGCTGCTCTCAACAGGTTTCAGGACAACTCTTCTGAGATCCCTCAGGCAGGCACACTTAGAATGTTTCAAGTGCCTCGAATTCTAAAAAAAAGAAAAGGGGGGAGTTACTCTTTTTGGATTCCAAATCTACTGAAAACTGAAGGGATCAATTATAGGCGATACCATGAAGTTGGTGGCAGGTCTGCAGCTTTCCAGGGTCAGAATTGAGGGTGGTGAGGACAGGGATGCTGGGACCAAGAGGAGAAGTCCAGGCAGACACACCTCATACTGAGTTATATAGCATGAACCACAGTCACCAAGGCCCTGGCCCATGGGTTCTGGGTCTTAGACCAATGTGGTTGTGGTGCAGGCATGGGGGTGGGGGAGGGACACTGAGAGGCCGAGAGACCTTGACACCCTCTTTCCTTTCCAAGGGCCAAAGAATGTGGTAGGAATACTTCTGAAGCCTGGGAAAGGGAAGGGCAACATAGACAAGCGTTTGCAAGGGTGCAGCCCGGCTGCAGAGGGAGGAATCTTCAAGAGCCCCTTTCCCACCCTCAGCCCTCTCCCCTTCCATTAAGTGCCTGAAGTCAGAGCATCCCTGGAAGTCCTTAAAGTTTTACACTCCGATTTTCTGAGGTTTCCAATGATGACAAATTTGAAAAATGCTTCAGCTCAGCCCAGCACCTAAGGCTGAGAATTGGGAGAAGGAGAGGCTGCTGGATAAAAGCTGCTTGGAAAAAAAAGAGACTTGCCTCCCCCTTTTTGGCTGCCATTAAAACTGCCAGATTGGGACAAGGGAGGGCGTGTGTAAGACCTTTGACGGGGGAGCGCTCCAGTAGCCAGAAAACTGGATCTGCAGAAGTCGGGCACCTGGCTCTTTAGCCACCGGCCACCAGGAGCACTCTGGGCATCCAGACCTTCACACCCTCTTCAGGAAGGCCTGGGTCTGTCTGGAAGATCTGACTCAAGGTCTCCCAGGTTGAGCAGGGTGACCAGTTCTGCAGGGGACTCACCTAGATCCAGTGAGGCCAGTGTAGAAGGACAAAAGCATCGGTCCTTAATGTGGGCAGCCAGCCGGGGCCCCACATATGTAAGATGTGATTCTATTTGACTTTCCAAATCAAAGTGCGTTGATTGGGGCCCAGAGAGTTCACAGCACATAACTATCTTAATTAAACTTGCTATAAACAGACAAATCACTTCTTGCTCTTGCACATAGAGCTCGGCGAGATGGCACAGGGTCTGGCAAAAGCCAGACTTGGGGGACAATCTTTAAAAATAAAAAAAGAAGTGCGAACTAGGCAAAGACAGAAAAAGAGTAAGTGGGGTTTCCACATCCTCAGAAAACAGCTGAACTGAAGGCAAAACACAGGATAGCAGGGAAATAATGGGGGGGTGATACCCTAGGTTCTCAGAACAGCTCTGTTGGGGCTGGCAGCCCAGGGTGGGACCTGTGGTGGAAAGGCAGGGAGCTGGAGGTGCCCGACTCTGAAGCTCTGAGTTGCCCTACTCAGCCCTGCGCTTTCCTTCCCAATCCTTCTGTCTTTCCCTGCCACTGGTCTTGACTTCCTGGTACTCGGACAGTGCAGGGAGGACAAGTCCTCCCTCAACATGGCCAGCTTGGGGGACAAGGGGCAGCTAACAAGAGCACCCTGAGCATGTGCACTGCTGCAGGCCACTAGGAGCCAGGAGATGGCCACAAATGGGGACGATGGATGGTCATAGGAGCCTGGGTGGGAGTAGATGGGAAGGAAAGTTGTCTGTAACCCTCTAGGAAAGCAGAAAATGGGGAGTATAAACCCACCGTTCAAGATCTCCTTCCACTGCAGCCAAGTGCCAACATGGACTAGAGGCGATCTTGAGAAGGTTCAGGCACTCTAGTGCCCACAGCCCACAGTGCAGAGAAGAGGTTAGGGGAGTGGTGGTGCTGGGAAGGATCGGCCGGAAGCCCTTCTCCTCTTAGAATGTGCAAAGGACAAGGTCTTTCTGAATAACTCTACGTCTCCGGAAGTTACCTGACAGAGACAGCCCTCCACAAACTTTGGTTCTCACGGCTTAAAACCAGATGAACTAAGGGAAGCCCACCAATTTCCTAGCTAAAAGTGGAAAGGAAAAGTTCTCCATATATGTAAACATGAGAGATATGAGTGCACAGGTTTTGGTGTGTACCCGGTAACTTCAAAAGCCAGCTTCCCCCCTGCCTCCCACCTTGGTTAGCAAACTTGAATTCCCATTGCTTTGCATTGACTACTTAGCATGTGACCCCAACAATAATCTGATTCAGAAATACTCTTCATTTCGTTAGGCTGACATTCACAAACACTAGTTATGTTGTATTTGATCAGGAATTTGATTTCCAGTAAATTTTAGCACAACAATTTCCTAAAAAGTCCTTTTAAATGTATTTTTAACTTCCAACAACAAAAAGGAAAAATATATATTGCTATGGTTAGAGAGAAACATTCTTAGATTGCCTATAGATTTCACAGATTTTGTATAGGCGCCAGCAACTCCATAGATGCTAACGAATGGGTTATTTGCAGTTATTGTTCATGAAAGGTCTTTTATATTTTTAAATTGAGGCACGGTTCCCAGGTGGAAAAATTCCTTACAATTAAGAACTGCTTTCAAAAAGATGAGAAAATCGAAAAAAAATTTAGAATGTATTATATAGTATAGAAGTCTTTACTGAAAGAAAACGGATATCACTAAAATCCATGAGTTGAAGTCGGAAAGTAGAGAAAGTTAATTAAAATGCAAACTATTAGGGAAACACTGCAGTTGTCTCTCTATTACATACAAGGAAGACAATCTTCAGAAACTCCACCCTCCCTTATATTATACTTGTATTGTGACTTGAATTGTCAACATTTTTCTTTTTGGAAATAACAACAGTTCACCTTTCAAAATTCTTTACTCACAGAGAGACAATGATGATTGTTCTTGAGAGGAAAGTCTTTTGAAACAAACAACTTTCATTCATTCACACTCACATGTGAACACCCCAAACGCACACGCAGTGGCTGGTGTTTGAAAATGCTGCCTCTCAATGGGGTGTGTGCGTGGGGTGGGGGGGGAGGCAGAGGGGGGGAGAGAGAGAGAGAGAGAGAGAGAGAGACCGAGAAACTCGAGCTTAGGTAACCAACAAACCCAATTACTAGGCTTTATTGATACTAAAAGGAAAAGTTCCCCTCGTAAAATTTATCTGAGCTTATTAGTTATTTAAATCAGCCCCAGGGCTGGACAAGCGACGCCGCAGGCACCTTCTGTCGGCTCCTGGAGGTGAGCAGCCAGCGTCCGCGCGCTGACCCGGCGCCCCTCGCTCGGTGCCGGGCACTGGGGGCGAAGGTGGGCCCAGCGAGCTGAGGTGAGCCATTTGGCAGGGTGCCGGGCCTGGCACGCTTGGCGAAAGCTCCGCGTGGCCTAGGTAGGACACCGGGTATCAGACATTAGAAATGAACAGGTCACAGCCAATAATGAGGGTGCAGGCCGAACGGCCGCCGAGCACGGGAGCTCTGCCACACCGCCGCGCTGCTCCACCTCGGGCGCCGCCGGGCACCGGCCCCTGCGACCCGGCCGGGAGCGCGCGGGTTGTGGCCGAGAGCCAGGCATGGGACAGCTCAAGCGTCCAGGACTCGCTCCTGTTTTGTGGGGGGCTGGGAGCTTTGCAATTGGGTGGCCACCAGGTGAATTTACACTTTTCTGGGTCGTTGTTTCTTTGAATAGTTGATAGTCCCATGCTGTGTGTGCGTGTGTGTGCGTGTGTGCGTGCGTGTGTGTGTGTGTGTGTGTGTGTACGCGCGCGGGTGGTTGGGGGGTGAGCAGTTGAATTTATTTAAAATAAGCCCCAGCCTACCCAGTGAAGTCCTCTAAGCCCGGCATAGGGGCTCTCAAATCCTGACGTGGCGCTGGGACAGCGGAAGGTGATGCCCCGCTCCACGGGGCTTGGCCGCAGGGCCCTGAGGGAAGGCACCGCCGGGGAGGAGGGCGGGGGGGCACAACTGAGCCCCAAGACACTGCCGTCTCAGCCACCTGGGCCTTATCCCGGAGGTCAGGCCTTGACGGACTGAGACGGACTGAGACGGACTGAGACGGACTGAGACCGTGTCCAAGGGGCTTCATGAGACCGAGAGAACAGGCAAGGCGCCAGCTTGGGAAGGCCTCTTGAGTTCCCCGCCACTCGGTACCGGTTTGGACTGCGGGATAAACTACCCCCACGTCCTCGGTCCCAGTAAGTGTCTGGGACCTTGGGTCCTGCAGTAGGCTTTGTCGCCCTCGCAGGCACGGTTCCAGACCTGCGAGGGCCCAGAGCTGCCAACCGTTCGGGAAACAACTCCGGCTTGGGCTTCCTCGGCCCGGCTGCCTGTGTTTGCCTGCCCCTGTTAGCGGTGGCCGCAGATTTCGCCGGCCTGTCTGAAGTTCGGGGTGTGGATGGGGTGTCGTGGTTTGGACAATTCAGGTGTCCTTTTCATTACAAGGGGTTGGGGCAAACTGCGGGCGCCGGCGTTTTGCACGCGCCAATGCATTCTTGTGTTGAGTGGTCCGGTGGTGCCCGAGGCTGAGGACCTGCCCATTTCCCGCTACATCCTTAACCCGTGGACTAGAGGCGAAGCGAAAGGGCTGGCTCCGGGACGCGACACGCAGAGCCGGCGCCGCAGGTTTCGGCCGCAGCCCACGCGGTGGCGCTGTCGGAAGAGGACGCCTGGGCTCGGGGCCGGGACCTGGGAAGTGACCCAGGCTCGAGGGTGGCGGGACCTTGGCGACAAGTCGAGCCCGGGGATTCTTCGCTGCCACCTTGGGCCCTAAGTCCTCTGCCTCACTCGGTGTTTCCCGCAGGAAAACGCAGTGGGTCGCGAGCGCGACTCCTGGCTCCAACCCCCGCCGCCCCGAGGTGGGGGGCAGAGAGACAGCGGTGACTCCTACGGTGTTTCCCTTTCTTTGCCCCTTTGCCTTGTTACCCGGGTCGTATACAGTCGATTTCTAGAAATAAAGTATATTAGCAGGGCAGGCATTCTCTCGCAGCACTGCTGCAGGAGATCCACCTCTTGACTCATGAAAAAGAATGAAGGGACCCGGGAGCCCCGGGGGCATTGCCAGGTGTCGCTGGGGTAGTGCTGGAGCCCGAAGGCTCTCTGCCTTCCCGGGCCCTCCAGCCGTGGCCCAGGAAAGGACATCCGGATCCTCCAACCAACGACTCTCCCAACTCTAAAACCTGTCTCCTCACTTTCCTCCCCCCAGGGCAGGCAGTGCCCACACCAGACGCCCGTCTCCTGCACCTGGGACCCCAGTGCAGAAAGCTCCCAGTCCTTGCCCGAGGCAGCTCCTGGGCTGACCTTCGCGCCTCCCTTTCCGCCTATTGGGCCTCTGTACTGTGGGTCCCGCTAGACCTCCGACCCTCCAGCCTCTTGGGTGCTCAGCTCACCGCCTTATGCAGACAAGTTGCCCACCACCCTTTCCCCAATCAGTCGTCTCCCTGGGGCGCATCTCTCTGTTCAGGCCTCAGGGGCTCCTTCGTTTTCAGACGGAAGGAGGACCTCCACCGTCCCTACCTCTGGCGGCCAGACGGCTTCCTCACCACTCCGCCCCCGCCCAGGCCCCCTGAGCCGCTGGAGGAGCCAGGAGTAACTTATCTTTGCCTGGCGCGGGTTGGGATTTGTCCGGCTCTGATGCCAACGAGGAAGGCGTGCGGATAACGAAGTAAGTGTCCCCTGCCCCTGCTCTCCGGACAGTCCCCAGACGCCCCGGAGCAGTCTGGCGAAAGGCTGGAGCCCACCCTGGTCGACCTTTCCTTCAAGGCGCGTCCCCCTCGGGGTATCCTGGCCCCCGGCCCCTGTCCTCTCGGTGCATCCGATTTCCAGTCTAAGCGCCCCGCGGTTATACTGTCTGAGAAGTGTTGGTAGCCCAACTCTCCACGGACAGTCCGCGGCGGAAATTGGCTTCAGAGCTGGCGTGGGCTTCATTTGAAAGAGATGATTCCCTCCCGCCCTCCTCCCACCCCTACCAGGGCAAGCTCCAGGGGAAGAGGCAGGCCCGTTTTGGTTTCTAGAAGCCGTCGAAGGCTTTTGATGCTGGCGGTTCCCATAGAGTTTACTCTGTGTGTTCTGGGGTGGATGGAAAACGCGGCGCAACTTTCCGGTGCTCTCTAAGAGGCAGAGTACTGCCGGGAGGGTCTCTTTTCCCGAGTGACCAACCTGAAAGCCAGGGAGCCTGGGGATGGATGCTGGGCCTTCAGAGGCCGGGATGGCCCGGCCGAGAGCCGAAGTCCCGTGCCCCGCACTCTGCACCCTACACCCGGATAGTCTGGCCCAGGCCGTCCGGAGCGGCCATCCAGGGAAGGATGGTTGCCCAGGGTCGAAAGCACGCACGACAAAAACTCCGTGTCGACAAAGAGAAATCAAGAAATGTTACTAAGAGTGCAGGCCATAAGAAAAAGGAGAAGAAAGGCCTGATGAGAGAGAGACAGAGAGAGAGAGAGAGAGAGGGAGAGAGAGAGGAGAGAAGGGAATAAGAAAAACGATGCACATTTAAGCCCAGAATATAAAGATCCGTTGATTTTTAAAATAACAAATTTCAGTGTGTTTATGAAAGACAGGCGACCTTTTACTAAATGACTTAAGAAAAAACTGGGCGGGGGGGAGGTAAGAAGGGGGGAAAGTCTGTGAGAAGTGTGTGAGTCTCACGGCAAAGATGTCAGTGAGAAGCAAACTGAGAGATAAAAATGTCCCCCAAATGTGAACTTTATGTTTTGAGCACTGAAGCAAACTATGTCTTAATGTGCAAAAATGGGGTTTGAATCAAAGTATTTAAAAAAAGACAAACGTAATTAAAACAATTCCTTCCTTGAGTGTGATTTTGTTTCAAAAATGTTTGGAAATTAAGCATTTGGGGACTACAAAACGAAACCAAACAAAAAAACTTTGAATCATTATTAAATTTATTTATTTACTGTTTTAAAAATTAGAAAATCCTAGCGAAAAGTAGAAAAATTATTTAAAATATCTCTTATTTTCAAAATTAAACATGCTGGAAATAATCGCTTACTTCAGTTAAAATAAGGTCAATACAAAAATTGTGCAGTAAAAAGCATATGTAATTTGAAACAGAAAAGGCCTTTATTAGGGATAAAACCCAAGGGGGGAAAAAAACCCATACCAGGCATACATCCCAAAACTGCCTAGAATTCTCCTCTTTTAAATCGAAAGAAATTTGTAAAATGTGTTACTAAATATAAATCTACAAACATTCAAAAAACTTTTCTGGTAATAATTAATTGCATTTGACATTTTCCTCTATGTTTAATGCAATTTTAAACAATTTAGGGTTTTTGCCTAAAATGATAGATTTTTTCACCATGAAAAACGGACAAGAGAGGAAACTCCAATAAAGAGAAAAATCAATGAATTTAAAAGGGTATAGAATCTGAAAGCAAACTAGCCACAATGTACATTTAATTGTATATTTTATTTAAATAACCCTTCTCAGGGTTTAATAATTTAGAATCAATAGTTCCCTTCAAAACATAATAAAATATTTACACTTTATAAAATATTAACCGATTAACAATACGACCGGCCGTGTTGTTTATAAGACTGTAACTGAAGTCCTGTAATCATGCTGTTGACACAAGCCGGTGAGGTTAGCGAAGTGATCCTTAGCAAAATGTAAACGAAGATCTTCAGACAGTGGTGTTTATAAAATAGCTCATTAATGACTTAGGATTGAATCGCTCCAACCATTCGCATCATCAGATATAATAATAGTGACGAATCAGACAGGAAAGATCCTGGCTAAACCATTTGCATTTTTTTCCAGAAGTACTGAAGTCCTAATATCACCAATTCTTCTAAGTTCCTGGACATTGATCCGGAGAAGGATTCCACACTTCAACACCAAGGTAAGGAAAGAAACAGCATTATTATCGTTGTTAAGATATTAATAAGAAATACGTTTTCCCTCATTCTGGAAACGGGCTGTTTGACAGTGGTAGTTGGTTTTTGCAACACCCCCTTCCCATTTCGAGGTGACAGTACAGATTTTAAAAAGTTGGTGGATCAGACTTACAGTTTGTTTCTTTGCAGCCAAAAACCTTTTAGCTACCACCACGGGTTGATTTACTTGTGCCACTTTGCTCTCACCAACTTCGAATTGTGCATTTTCTCCAGCCCGTTTGACTAGGGGTGGGGGTGGGGTACGAAGGGGGGGAGGATGGGGCTTGGGTAAGAAAAACAGCGAAAGGAAAACGCTGCCTAAAATTCCCAGGGTGGCTCCCCTAAGGTTTACTATCCTGCTCGCTTCCTTTCTCTGCTGGGCTCCGACCGCCTCCCAGGTCGTCTCCCGCTCCTCGAAAACTTGTTGGGCGGTGCCTGGGTTCGGGGTTCACCGGGATCTGGGCGCCGAGACCTAGGCCGGGGGCAGGTTTCGTTTCTGGGACCCTTTCTCTTCCAGAGGCTCTCAAGCCTCCCAGGCCGTGCGCATGCCGCCCACCAGAGAGATGCGGAGAGTTGACGCCGGCCTGGTCCCGGGCACAATCGGCGGACGCGGCTTTCTGCGGTCCCTGAACCGGCCAGGATATCAAGGATTGCCCCCGAACGCGTTTCCCGAAACCGAACTTAGTTTGGCCCTCTGGCGCCGCCGTACAGTCAACGCTTCTTAAGGGGGACCGGTGGCTCAGGCGGCGAGATGTGGGAGAGCCCTCGGGGTCCAGGGAATTAGGAGGGAGAGCCTAGGTGTGCGGGAGGGACAGGAGGCGCAGCCAGTTGAGGGGGCTTCTCCTGCTTCAAGGCCTGCGGGGACGAGTCCACATTTTCTTGTCCAAGGTCCCAGCGGCTAATGTCCGCCGACGCCCCAGGCATCTCGCGGGGGCTGCGGCCCCTGCCCACGTGCTTTTCCTTAAGGAGGCCCAGCGCCCGAGCGGGATCTCTGGAACAAAAGCGCGGCCAGAGGCCGGCCTGCTCGGCTAGTGCCCGTGCCACCTTAAATAGGCACCGCGGCCAGAGTCGGGCTGCGGGCGGCCGCGGCCGCGGGAGTCGGCAAAAGTTTGTGGCTCTCCTACGCCTTCGCAGGACCTGCTTGGGACGCTCCCGCACGTCCTCCCCCAGGGCGGGGAGGGCGAGTCCTCACGGCACAGCTCTGCTCGCGCCGGCAGCCCAGGGCTCCCGCAGCTCGGGGTCCCCAGTAGCCCCAGTCCTGCAGCCCTGAGGACTGGCAGCTCCGCCGCTCTCGCTGCCACCGCGTCACGGCCTCCAGGCAGCACGGGCTGCGCCGCTCGCGATGTCGCCGGCGCTGCGAGCGCTCCAGGGATGCCATCCAGGGATGCACCCCACCCTGCGCCCACCACGCAACCCCCTCTCCTCTGCTACCCACAGCCCGGCGGGCAATGGCCCTGCTCCTGCCACTCGGGACACCCAGGCTATTGTTCCGGACTCGCGGCCGTGCCAGCTCTGAGCGAGAAGCGGCCTTCCCTGCGCGCGCGGCAGCTCGGAGCGCGGCGGACCGGGACGGTCGGCTCCCCGCGGAGGGGGAGCTCGCAGGCACGGAGAAAAGTTGCTCCGAGGGGCGGAGGCGGTGGGCGGAGGCGGTGGGTGGGGGAGGCGATCGTCCTCCTATCTCCAAAGTCGAAAGTACTCCGCGCAGTTAACGGAGCCTGGAGCCTAGGCAGCCGGGGCTGCCTGCTGCGCGTCGGTCTGCGCCTCCGCCCGCAGACGCGACACCCAGCGCCTGCCTTGTCGCCGCCGCCTCCGCGCGGGGACGTGTGCGCCTACGGGCTGGGCGAGGCGGCCGCGCCCTGGACCCAACACAAGGAGGAGGACCAGACTCGGGGCACCGGTACCCGCCTGAGCCCAGACGCACCCACCCGCCGGCCGCGGCCACCGCCTCGCGCCGCACTCGGTCCTCTGCCATCCGTCCTTCGCTGCCCCGTGCACGCGGTCTTCGCCACCCCACTCCGACCGCCGACTCTCCTCTTCCTCCTCCCTCCTCCCTGCCTCCCACCCGCCCCTCGCCTGTCCCTCTGCCTCCTCCGCAGCCCCGCCGCCGTTGGGTCGCCTAGCTCACGGCGATTGATTGATTGATGTTTAATTTCCTGCCAGGCGGGGCCCCCCTCCCCCCGCAACCTCCTCAGCCTTCCTCCCCGCCCCCCACTCCCCTCCTTCCTTGCGGTGGACCAGTCTGGCTTGGGTTTGGATCCGTCCCCCCCACCCCCATCCCGAAATAACCCAGAGACTTCCCCTACCCCCACCCCAAATTATTATTTTGAAGGCGCTAGATCTGGGGACGGAAAGGGGGAGGGGGAGAAATCGGAAACCGAGGACAACCCAAAAGGACTCACTTTGCCTGATGACTCAACGCAACTAATAATCATCTCCCTCTCAGTGTGTCTCTCTCTCTGCGGCTTGTCAGTGAGTCCGGCTCTGGCTGTTGGCAGAGGCGGCCGAGAGGGGAGAGGCTGGAGGTGACAGCTTGGGCGGCCGCCGCGTTTCCTCCCGAGCGCGGTCCCGGGTCCCTGCGTCTTCTCGGCTCTTGGTGGCACCGGCCCCGCCGCTCTGGCTGCGCCTCCTCGCGAGCTAGTGGCCCTGCGAACCGGCAGCCCCGGCCCGCCGCCGCCACCGCTGCCTCCCGGTTCTCAGCCCTTTCTCTCCAGAACGGGTCTCCTTCCCGAAGGTGTGAAAAGGCTCTTTCAGCCTCCTTCTCTCTTCCCCCCTCCTCCGCCGTCCCCTCCCCCGCTCGCTCGGGTGTCCCTTTGGAGGAGTCCATTCCCTCTCCTCCTCCTCCCCCTCCTTCCCCCCACCCCCCATCATCATCATAACAACCATCTCGGCACCAGAAGAAGACACCCTGACCCAGGACCTTAAACGTTAGGACCTGGGGAAGAGGAAAGGGGAAGGAGTAAAGAGAAAGGAAGACGACTAGGACAACACTGCAAAGCAAAACACCAGAAACTTTCCACCCTGGATTCTCTACTTTTGCTCCATGGACAGAGCCCCAGCCAGCCAAGTTTCAGACAGACCGTGAGCAGTAAGTACGCAGGGCGAGGGCTCCCGCGCCGCGCTCGGGAGTTCGGGGAAGCCCCGGGGCCGGCGAAGTTCCCTCCCTGCCGCTCTCGCCCTCTGGGCCAGCGAAGTCCGGGACTGCGGGCGAAGCCCTCGCACGCAGCCCTTCCGTGCCGTCCCCGCGTCTCTCGCATCCTTCCTTTCCCGTCCCCTCTGACACTTGCCTCCTTGACCCGTGGCAGCACGGCTTCTCCCGCAGCGAGAGCGCCCTGGAGGATTCCCGGCGCACTAAGTTGGGCCCGGGTCCTGCTTCCCGCGGGTGTCAGTAACAATGCGAGCGCCGTTTCATCAGGTGTTTCCCCTCCTTCCCCGCCCCCCCCCCCGAAATCGAGGGGTGCCGAGACCAGCGGCTTCTGTGAGGAGCGCGCTGCCAACCAAGCAACCCAGAGGAAAACTTTCTGGAGCGATTTTAAAATTGGGGTTGATGAAGGCTGCATCTAGAGTTTAAATGCTTTTTGCTTTTGTGTTTTATGCTGAAGAGCTTTAAAAAAAGCTCTCGGGATCGGATGAAGGTAAGAACGCTCCATAATAATGATTGTAGCACCCGCCCTTGTGATGGAGGCTATTCCGGAGGTTATTCTAATGAATACCGCCGAGTGTTTTTGGATGCTTGTTAATGTGGAATTAGAGTTGACTTTATGCAAAGTGTGTATGTGTCTCAGGACTTGCTCCGTAAAGGTAAAAAGTGGGGATTCAAGGTTTTTGGTTTTTTGGTTTTTTTACCCGGCCTTTGGCTCCTGCCCGGCCATTCACAGCGCATTTATCAGGTGGTTAATTCGGTTATGGACTTGTGCACACCCCCAGCTCCCTTCCCAAGTGTGCGGAACGTATTTTTCTGAGTCCACTTCTTCCGTAACCCTGACCCCCAGACAGCGAGGCTGTCGCACCGTGAACGGTGTATGCCAATCCTATCCCAATGAATGGGCCACTTCTAGGCGTCCCTGGGCGCCGACCTCGGCCGCGTCACCGAAGGCTAACTTCTGGGGAGCAGCGACTGGGTAGAGTCGTGGCACCTCAAGCTCTGGGCTTCCTTTGGGCCGCCCAGTGTAAGGCTGGGACCAGCGTCCCGGCTCGGGCCCCTCGGGCAGCGTGGGAGGAAGTTTGGGTGGCTGTGGTGCGGCGCTCCGCCACTGGCCTGAACGTCTATCACGTGTGTGAGCGGTTTTCCCTCTTTTTTTTCCCTCCCCCTTTCCTCCCCCATCCCCCCCTCCCTAGGTCCCTGCGCGTTTTATTGCGACCTGCCGGTGGGAACTTTGTCTCCGAGTCGGAGCAGCATGGAGCGGCGGAGCGAGAGCCCGTGTCTGCGGGACAGCCCCGACCGGCGGAGCGGCAGCCCAGACGTCAAGGGGCCTCCCCCGGTGAAGGTGG
Source organism: Daubentonia madagascariensis (assembly GCA_023783475.1). Taxonomy (NCBI): domain Eukaryota; kingdom Metazoa; phylum Chordata; class Mammalia; order Primates; family Daubentoniidae; genus Daubentonia; species Daubentonia madagascariensis. Next base: position 11,503,576 of record JAKFHU010002088.1, read on the forward strand.
CCCGGCTGGAGCAGAACGGCAGCCCCATGGGAGCCCGCGGGAGGCCCAACGGCGCCGTGGCCAAGGCCGTGGGAGGTAACAGCCCGGAGCTGGGAGGCGCGCGCAGCCCGCGGCCCAGTGATAATGGCCCGGGTGTCAGGGTTCAGGTTGATTAGGCGCTGTTGCGGTGTAGGATTACAGGAAGTGAATTCCAGGTTGCCAAATAATGCCCCGGTCGCCTCTCATCTGCAACTGGTAGCTTCAGCTCGAGTTAAAACAAGAAAGTGGTTTACCCAGAGGGTGGCATTTTTTGGGCACTTTGCCACTGTGTGCTGAGGTGTTGGCAGGTTTATGTCACAGCCAGCTAACTGTTTCTAGATTTTCCTAGAGAGCTTTTTAGTGATTTAACTCTCTTGCCTCAGAGTATCTGTTGTAGGGATGAAGTTTAGGTGCGTTCGCTTTTATGGAATAAAATAGTTGTTAGTGCTCAGGCTGGTACAAGAGTGTTGGTGTTACTTTGTAGTTAGGGCAGTGCTTCAAGACAAATGAATGACAATTGGTAATATTTCCTGACATATTTCAAGTGGGAAATAAAGAATGACAACGAGTCTATCAGGCCTTTAGAAACTTTGATGCTACTGTTGTCTCTAAAGTTTAGTCATAGGCGTTTGTAGCTTTGTTATGAATTATAGGTCAACAGGTAAAAATAGCAGAATAGGCTTATTAGCTACATGCTGTTTCTCCTCCCAAGAATTTAATTTTATTTAAAGAAAAAAATTTGTAGTTTTTACCACTTCAACAACTACTTTCTTTTAAAATGATTAAGAAAAGTAATCTTAGAAAATAAGGATATGAGGGAGATTTAGACATTAAAATATTTTGAATTCGTATGCCATTTGCTTAGTTGTCTTTTACATGTAAGTATACAATTCTATGTGGCATGCAGGTTTCTTTGTGTTTGGCATAAATCACTAGTTTAATTTTTTTTACTTCTAAGATTTTTTTCCCTAATATTTTCAACAGTAGCCCTTTTAATATAATTCTTTATGTTAGCCCACCTGAAATGATAGGCAACCCTGGCAAAACTTAATGATAAGCTTCCACCCCCATGATCCGAGTATCCATTGTGTGTATTTTGAAGTAAATACTTCACTCTAAATGTCCACTCTATTTTAAAGAGTTAAGCACATATATTTTATAAAATGACATTTTTTTGTTTTTACTTATTTTGCTATTTCTGTTTCTTAGTGGTAGACATTCAGGAAGGGGTTTGACTTAGTTCTTCATGTTAATCATCTGCCTTGAACAGCCTGCATCCTCTCAATTTTTAAGTTTAAAATATTATTTGGCTATACATGTGGCTTGTGTATCTCCCTTTTTAGGGACTTGAAAATATCTTTGAGTGAAGGAAAAGAATACATGATAGTTCTATGACCCACTTTTTAAAAGTGAGGATTATTAATGCTTTGTTTTGAGACTGGAGCAGTTAACTTCAGACCTTTCATATAATCATTTGGTATATGCATATAAAAAAGAAAAACATGTAGTGAATATGGTGAGACCAAACATAAGATGATTTGGAAATCCTCTTGGAGGCAATGTGTTCCAAAGTGGCCTTATGTGTAAAGAAAAAACTTGGACTTAAAATTTCGGTCTTTTTCTGAAGACCTAATAAAATTCACTAAATTAGAAGAAGTCTCTAAACATTTTAGCATGTAATTGTTAACAATTGTACTTCCTAAAACAAAGTTTTTTTTTTTCTTCTTTATCGTATAGAACTATGAAAGAAACTGCCTTGTTCTGTTGACCAAGAATACCTTTAATTTCAAACAGTGGTTGCTTTTCAAATTTTCTGAGACTATAATTCACATTTGACCACTTACTATAAATTTGATACAAACTGAAATTATTGTCTTGGTGAAGAATAATACATTTGATTCAACCAGCTGCCTTAGACACTTTCTCTGAGGTTTAACTTAGTTTAGTAATAGCAAAGGTCTTATTAGCTGCTTCCCAAACTGAAAATAAAGATGACATTATTTTGTCTCAATATGTATCACTTATAATACTTAATAGCAAAGTGGTTAAAATAGCTTATGTTTGGCGGAATTTTAAAGTTTTTTTTTAAAGAAAGCTTTTTTTCTGTATAACATAATAGAGTGTTTGGAAAGGGATTAATTTAGAGAACTTCAGAATATAACAAGTTAGAATATAAAATTTTGATAGTGTAATGCTTCCTTACTGAATGTTAATAATTATTTTGTGGGTTTAAGTTTATATAGTTTTCAAATATACATTAAGATGTTAATAATTTCATTTCTTTGTAACTTTTAATCACGTATATAGATTAAAGCAAAGCCAAGCCTTTTTAAAAATGCACATTCTACGTTTTTAAAAATATTTAAAATATATTTCTAGTTAGAGGTTTTTTATAATTGAAAGGTTTTTTTTTAACATAGGGTAAATATAAAATAGATTATATGTCTACCACCCTGCATCCTTTTGTTTAAATTTTTTTTTATAAAGCAATGTAATAAGCATAGATAACTATAAAAGTATTTATAGCTCTGCATCATTTTTCAGGTATATATTATAGTCTTATCAGTGTTGTAAAGGTGGATATAATAACATTTGTTTTAAAAATAGAGCTAAACATTGGGAGTGTATATTTGTTAATCTTTAGTGTTCTTCTTTCTTAAAAGCTCTCCCCCTAAAAAGAGGAAAAATCAAGTTAATTGGTTGCCCAATAAAATAGCAATTTATCTTATTGTTTTTGATAAGCAGTGAGGTAAATAAATGTTTCTGAATGCATTGGTTGCAATAGTAAATTCTGTTGCTGTTACTGTACTTTTTTAGGGAGAGGGAAATTGCTGTTTTTTGATGAGAACTAAGTATTCATAACAGGGGGGCATTACTTTAGTGTCTGAATTTAACTAGTAGAGGTGGTAGATACACTGTCACAGTCTTCAAGGTTGTGTTTTAATAGGGGACTTAAAGGTTAGTGCATTGTTTACAATGTGGTTAGCTTTAGAAGACTCTATAGAAACTAGATCAGTTTTGTTTTGTCTTTCTAACACTTTCTAGGATTTTTTTGCTCTTATCTAAGCAGTGTGTTTTAAAGCATGTATGTAATAAAATACAAGTGCTCAAATGTGTATGACAGTCAGCTTTTATAGAAAGTCCTTAGGGGAAAAAAGGCTAATATCTCTTTAAAAAACATATGAAGACTGGGAGAGAGTTTAGAGCAAGCAAGAGCACCATGGTGTTGACAGCTTTATATCCCTGCTGGGTAACATTCACTTACTAGAATTGGCGTCCTCTCTCAGCTAGTAATTCACTCCATAAGGATTTTGAAAAAGGATGATTAATGGTGGGAAAATTTATATTTGTGAAATTGTTGATTAAAACTTACAGATCTATTTGAAGATTTAGAAAAGGAAGAGATTATTAAGAATGATGAAAAGAATCAGATGATCCTTTTTACCACTATTAGCATAAGTATCTAAAATGTTCTGTTGTATGGGATGCTTCAGTCACGCAACCTACAGCATAAAATGAAAGTGATGCCAGTCAAGTTTCCAGAGGAAGTAAGGCGTTCTGGCCAGTTGTGCTTTAATAGCGATAAATGATTGTGCCTTATTCATTGTTAACACTAGCATCTTCGTTTTTAATGTTTGGCTTAAAGAAGAACTTTCAGACAGCTTTATTTAAACTGAATGAACAGCACTTGAATATACCAGATGGTGATTTGCTGATAGGAGGTATTAAACATCAGAATCTTTTTGATATTTTTTATTGTCCTATGAATTTTTATGGGGTTTTTTGGTGTTAAATGTTCTAGATTCTAGGGAAAAATGTTTAAAAATTGGGAATATCTTTTAGGGTATTTGCTTTTTTTGAAAAAATTTGCTTATTTTTGAAAAATAATTTATGTTTTACAAATAACAATTTAATTTTATTGAAGAACTGTCTGTTGAAATTATCTTATAACTAGCCTACCTGAAGTAGACCTATTCTTCTTGCTATCAGGCAGCCCTTTCAAGAACATAACTGTCTTGTTGCAAGGAAAAAAAATCATTATGCAGTACACACTGATGTATTCAAATAGGGAAGCAAATGTGATCAAGATTGTTAGTCAGGGCCTCATTTAGAGCTGAACATTGTCTACAACAACAGTTAGTTTAATTGTCTACATGTGGAACATTTCCTTTTAGATTAAGAGTAAAAGAAATGTAGTTCAGGTCAGGTGTAGCCATCATATTAGCAATAGTAGAGAAACATTTTACTTTTTGAAAAAAGTACAGATATGAAAGTATAGATATTTATATATTAAAATGTATGAAATACTTAGAAATTTAGAAATATATTGTCAACATGGGCAAAATGGAGAAAACTCCATTTCCAGGCATGAACACAATAATACATGTAGGAAGGACGCATATTATTACTTCAAAAGAGAAAAGATTGTATTTCCCCCTCCCACCCACTTTTTTTTTTTTTAAAGGTTTTAAGATCTTTTAAATAGAATGAATTTAGGCATTGGGGTCATCCAGCAATCTAGTGTGTCCTCGGTAGTTTTGCTGAGGTAGAAAAATAGCCCTTCTCTAAAGTGTTTTTAGTCCTCGGCCTGTTATTAAAATAAAGATATACTTGGTTAAAAAATATATGCAATGGAACATACACATTAAACAGAACATAGGGTATCCGCCCCTCTAAGTCCTGAGCATAATTTGATGTTTCAAGCAATTTTGGAAGCCTTATGTTCCATCAGCAGAAACCCACTGACCATTATATATTCAAGATCATCTGCAGTGAAGTGTATGTGTGTGTGTGTGTGTGTGTGAGAGAGAGAGAGAGAGAACTATATCGATGTCCCTTAAGGCATCTGTTTTTTAACCCTTGCAGAAAATTAGAAATATCATCCTTCCCCAGGGGGTTGTAACCAGCAGAAACGGTCTGTACATATTAGATATTCCATGTTAATTCTTCTGTCCTTTTTGAATTTTTTAAAAACCAATCTATCTCTGTAGAGAGGGAAAACAGACTAATCACCATTTATTAAATAGCTAAGAATATGAATTTGAGTCATTTTAAGAATATGGAAGTCAGTTTTATTCAGGGCAAGACTATGATAATTTGTAAATCTGGCAAGATGGTAAGCAGTGAAGTTTGGTGGTGCTACTTTGATAATTTAAAACTCTTATTTTTCTTTTTTAAAAAAATTCAGTATAGAGACAGTTTGTATGCATATATTTAAAAAGAAATCTTAAATTAACAGGGCTAGATGAATTCCAAATTGTATTATTTTCTTGGGTCATGCTTATCTTTTGAAAGTTTTTGGATTTCTTTTGAGATAAAATTGACACAATTTCTTACTATTAAAAAGTTTCTTATAACTAATCCCACATTAGGTGTGTAAAATAAGTACATAGTTTGTTTTATTTCAGGAAGCCAAACTTCATCCTACTTAGCATGTAAATCAATAAAAAAATCCTTTCTATTCTTTTATTTAGTAAGTAGCCTTTTTTTTTAAACCTACATAACGAATGTGTGGTAACATAGTAATTTTTACTATCTTCCTTTTGTGAATGCTGAGATACAATGGCATTTTGGAACATATTTAAAGATGGAGCATTTGACAAAAGTTGTATGTGTAACAGTTTGTCAGTGAAAAGTGACAAGTGGGAAATGACAAATGAAATGTTGGCATCATCACTCTTTATTTTGATAAAAATGTCTCAATTTGCAGTGATATAATACTGTTTCATATTATTTCATGAGTTGTGTGAGAATGCATAAGGGGAATTTAGATTTTGTGAACGGAAAATTAGCAGCCCAAACTCTCTTTTCAGAAGCTTTGGCAGCAAGTTCCCCCTTCTCCCCCACTCCCCAAGAATAAGAACAGCAGTGAAATGTTGGATCTAACCCATACATTTTAACTCATTATTTTTTGGAAAAATAAAAAGAAATAAAATGATTTCACATAGGAGACCTTTATGCTTAGCTCAAAAAAATGAAGAAGAGAGTTTGCCTTTTAGTTTCCATTCTTTTCTTTATAGTAATTTTAAAATGAGTGATTTCCCTCTGCTGACTTTGATTGTATGGGTCTTTTTCACTTCCAATCACCACTGCTCTCCAGCATTAATTTGGGATGCCAGTAAGGAGAGCTGTGAATTCCTTTTGTTTTAAAGTGCAATAGAGGTTTTGAAAATGTCTATGTGTTAAAAATGGATTTTTATGTACAAAAGATTCATCATCCTACTACTTAAGGGTAATGTGATAGATATTTCAAAGTCAAAGTAGGTGCCCTGAGTGGAATTGAGCTATGAGTTAAAGCAAAAACCAGTTGAGAACTTACAGATTTCAAAAAATACAAACAAACAAAAAAACCCCTCACAGATGTAGCCACTATAGTGTGCTTTTCCATTTTCTGCAGTCACATTACTCTTTATTGCTAGCGATCAGAAACATTTTTCTTCTTTTACGTGTAGGAACAAGCCCATAAGCTACATGCTACAGTGTTTTTGTAAAAATGTTCCATGGTAGAGTTTTCAAAATCATGGAACTCTATACTTTTTTTTTCAATTAACAGAATTGTTTTGCTGTTTAATAGCAAGTGATTTAAAAATTGTGGTAAAATCAGTGTAATTAAGTGGCAGTGAAAGGCTGCATCAGAAATTGCCTTCTATAACTTGTGTGTCTTTTGCTTCTCGATTATAGAGTTTTACTTATTTTAGATTTTAGAAAAACTAGGTAAAAAGACATAATATGAAATAAATATGCTTTAGATACATAATTATGGCAATTGGGTTTATGGTGTGTATGTTTTTCCTTTTTAACTGATGTCTGTACCTTTAAAACTTAAACCAGTGGATGTTATAGTTTCTAGTTTGACAAGTGACTAAAATTTAGAAAAAAGCACTAATAGAAATTTCAAGAATTTGAGCCTAGCAATAAAGTTATCAACAAAGTATATCAGTCTTACGGTAAGCATATTCTTTATTTGTACTTATGACACATTAGGATAGTAAAATCCTCTTGGGAAGTATATTTCAATTTTAGTTGCTTCTGGTACTGTTACTATTTGCTAATGTACACTTCTGCCTTTATCTAGTTGCCTTGTGGTTGGAATGAACTTCTATCTCAGCATAGTTGGTTATTTGACTGTAGCATAACATAACAACAAAGATCAAAAAATTAAGGGAAAACACTGCAAGCTACTATTTTTGAAAAGGGATACATTTCACACGAGGTTAACTATTTGATGCCCATTGATGGTTACACAGTTACTGAAATGTACATGGCAGCTCAGTATCTTTCTTTGTTTCCTTGAAGACTTGCACAGATATATATAATAAAATTATATATAAATATATATATTTAGTATTTTTATATATTTAGTTTATATATATTATATATATATTAGAGACTCTAGTTTATACATATAAAATATATATATTAGAGACTCTAGTTAGAGCAAATGTTATTCAAAGCATTAAGATCTGACAGAGGTGATTTGCAGGCATTTGTCCAAGAAAGAACTTGAATTTCATCATGCTAACCATAGATATCTTTTTCTTTCTTTTAAAAATACTTTTTACTTATTTTTGTATTTGGCTGGGAAGGAAGTGTCTCACTTCTTTTCTAAATGATTATGATTGATTTTTTTTTAACACAAGAAAATATTTTTTTTGCAAAGAGAGCAAATTTGGTTAAATGTCATGGCCAAGACTCCTGGGAAATGACCAAAGGCATAGAGTAAAAATAACCATATTTTTAGATTTCCTGATTATGCCCTATATTAAAACTATTTTTATTGCATTTATTTTATTTATACACATAAGGAAAGGCAAAATTGATATATTTAATAGCTTATTGGGAAAATGCATTCATATCAAAATTCTTCAAATAGCAGTGTTTTTGAAATATTATTTATTTATTTATTTATTTGGTTAAAAGAACAAGAACTTTCTTTTGTCATAATCCAAAGATGCTAACAGAGCAGCATGATAAATGTCTCTTTAAGTGCCATAGTAAAAGAAAATGACTTGTCTTCTGAGGCAGTGGAGAGTTTATGTTGTTTTGGACCCATTTCCTAAGCAGTGATCGAAAACAGATTACAATAACAATTATACAGTCAGAAGATGCAATATCCATTTCTGCTTTAATTGAGTGAAAGAATAATAAAAACATCATTAAGAAAAATGAGGTGGACCTGTCACACAATGTACAAATTTTTAGTCTTGGAAAAGATGCAGAATAACTGAAGTGCTTTTTGAATACTTTGTCTCGTTTATTAGCTAAAATCTGTTCTGGGGAGAGATTATTTAGCTCTCATTCTTCCCTGGGAAGTTCAGAGAGGAGCCCATGGGAAGTGGTTGCCTGGGAGACATTAAAAGTGCTCATTGACTTTGTCTTCATATACAGTTTGACCAGGGAAATCTTATTTTCTCAAATTCTACCTGAGGTATAACTACCCTCTCCCCCCTCTTTTTTTAACCTGTGTAAATGGAAGTCAGAAGTAATGAATGTTCCTCTTGTTACAAAGCCCTGCCGGGTAAGGGCAGGTGTGGTTCCTGGGCCTGCTGTTCTTTCTCTTCTCAAAGCCCTAACCAGGCTAAAGGGGAGAGAGAGTTGAGGCTGAATAATGAGCACCCTTATTTCTTCTCAAGACACATACGGTTGTGGGGGAACCTGAGTTTCCATGTGTACCTGTCACTTGATTTGTAGTCACCTTACTGTTACCTGAGACAGAGAGGCTTCGGCTTCAATCTGCGATCGCTTGAACCATTAAATCAATAATCCTTAGCATTGCTGAGCTTTTGACTCTCATCCTTCAGAGCTGTGCTTTCAGCAACTCCAAGTGAACTTGCAGCTGCCAAGATCAGTGGCTAGTTTTCCTTCACTCTGAGCTGTATTTGTTACTTTATCATAGAAACTGTGAGCTTCTGAGAACCTGGGTGGTGACGGTGGAGTTAATCCAGGCACCCTGCTCATTGTGAGGATACTAGAACTGCAAATAATGCTGGCCATTAGAGCAGCTGGAGCCCAAGGTTGGACTCAGTTGACAAACTTAAAAGGGAATTTTTCTTTGATCTGTCGCTAAGATTTTTCCTGGGTTCAATATTTAAAAACCTTTCTGAGGCAGTAAAACGAAAGGCATAAGGTAGGCAGTACATCCTCCTGGTGGAGGTCTTATAATTCCAGAACTGTCCCAAGCATAATATCATTTCCTTCACAGTGGAATTTATATCAAACAGTCCAAAAAAGCTTTTTAAAAAATGTTATTCAGTCCAGAGAGTCCAGTTAATAGTGCCTTCATTAAAATACTTTTGTCAGCAAAGGGTTTTTCAGTTTTAACATTTACATAACCTAACAGTGTTGATGAAGGCCATGAGCTTTAAGGGTCTATTAGTGGTTCTGTTTTTTCTGGACTTTATAATTTAAACCTAAACATTAATTCTGGGTGGAACTTGGCATAATGTCTTTTTGCCTTGGAGGGAATTTTTGTTGTATAATGAAAAAAAAGTGGTTTTTTTTTCATACAGTCACCTTCTCCATGTCCCCCTCCCCCCAAGTAAATAGCAATTAAATAGTCAAGGTTTTAAAAGGACTTCTTTAATTTAAAAAAAGGAGTGATTATTTTAGGTGAATTTAACAATTTTCCATTAGTTCACATTGAAAACTATTGCTTTTGATATTAATAAGAAAAATCTGTGAGGCAGATAATGCAATGAAAATATTTTTCATCTGTCTGTCTGTGTCTCTCTCCTGCATGTAAGAAAGTCGTGTGGTAACATTTTTTAATAAAATCATTTTTCATGACTTTTGAAACTTATAAATCAGTTACTTATCTTCTTTATTATAAGCTGAGAGACATACAAATTTTTTTTTTTTTTGGTCACCTGCAGTGATAATATTGACTAGAAGGAAGGAAATTTGGATCTCACTATGAAGGTATAAAGTGCCTGAATTTTTCAGTATTATTTTGGAAAATATACCTAAACTAAGATTCTTAAAATGAATCTTTTCTGTATATTAATACTATGTTAGAGTTGAATTATTATAGGAATCTGTTTAAATGGTAAGTGGGAAATTCAAAAACAAGCAAGGATACTCTTCAGTGATCTGAAAACCAGAGGTATTGAGGATGTTAGTGAAGGTACGTGCCAGGAGGGAAGCCTTCGTGGAGTAGAGTGGGGCTAAGCCAGGGCAGTCCTGAAGCTTTGCCTAGCTTTCAGGTTACGAGGTTCCATTCAGACATGAGTTTGTCCTTTAGATTTGGCAAATGTGGTATTAGAACACCAAAGACCCTTTATTATTGAGGGAGTATAAGAAGACAGAATTGTTCTCTGGATGGGAAGTTATTACACATTTAAGACCCAGGTAAAGCCACTTTACAAGGGTTAATAAGTTGATCCTGATTTTTTTTTTCCTTCTCAAATGAATCTCTAGGTAATATTCAGAAAAACTAACTCTATTTACAGGATCATTCGTATGGCAAGTTTGAGCCTTAAGCACATTTTTACAGCTAACTTATAAACCCCCCAGAACTGGAGCTTAGTATTGAAAGTCTGCCAATCCTGTTACAAATGGTCATTAGTTCCCTAAAGACTTTGAGGAGAAAAAGAACTGTAGGAAAATGCTGTGACTTTAGTAAGAACCATTTTGTTTCATGTGTATTTTTTGCCACCATGGCAAAACTAGGGGCTGACCTGCATGTTCAGGATTGATACCGAACACTCTCCTATGGAAATGTATAGAATTCCAATTAGCACAGGTCACGGTATAAATGTACCTCTTTTCACGCTGTTCTAAGTGGTTAGTGGAAAACAAGTTGCAAAGTAATTCCCTTAGCCCCCCAATAAAAAGATTTATAGCAAAATAATTCTCGGCCTTATAATGGGACTGTTGTAGGTTTGTGTTTGATATTTGTGAGACTGAAATACAGTCCATGTACCCAAACTAAGCATTTATTGTAAACAAGTTAACTGCCCAGAGCTTATATTCTGTCAAACATAATTATATTGAAGATTGATGTATAGCTTGAAAGCGTATTTGAAGGAGACAGTCCTTTTTAACCAAGGAAGGCTTCTGAGATACAGCTCTCCTCTCCCTTTGATATAATGACTTAGTAAAGCCGTCTTTCTCACAGCCAGCCTTTCATATGATGCATACACACACACAAACACACATACACACATATATATAATAAACACAGGCTTGCTCTTTGAAAACATATCTGTTTGTCAATTCTACTTTTGTTAACAAAATAAAGAAATGAATTTATATTCATGTAAACTGTTATGTTTCTTTTGTCATCTTCATCTAGATCTGGCAGTGATGGTGCTAAGATAAAATAGCAGCTCATACCTCTCGGGCCACACTGCAGTTCACTCACAAACCTAAACCTATACCTTTAAGTTATCCGCAAATGAAATCCTTTTCTCCTTTAATATGGGGTTTGAAACAGAGTGTTTAACTTGTCTTTTTGTTATTTTGTGTTGATCTTGTAAGATTAGAACTGTTTTGAAACTGTGGCCTTTGAGGGAGGGGACAACACTAATATGCTTCATTTTGTGGCTCAGAAATTATTTTAGACTTAAAGAATTTATGAATCCAGGGAATCTCGGGGAAGTGAAATCTTTTTGAGATTGAGATGTTCATACCTGAAATTACCCCCAATTTAAAATGCTGTGGTGGTCTTCCATGGTTTTTTGCTTTGAGGAAGGTAGAGTCTTTCTTACATTTTATTTAGGGTAAAGATGTTTTACTTTTTTGTTCAGGAGACAAATCACTTTAACTTTTGGTAACATTTCTCAAAGGCAGTAACAACTGGAATAACATTTCTTCTTTGGCTGGGTGATAGCCTTTGAATAAACATATTAAGGGTGAAAATAAGGTTTTCTATGGATTTCTATGGAGACTTAAATGGTCTCTTTAGTTTTTTAATATTAAATTTAATATTTTATTTTGGAAATTATATAAACCATAAAAATCATAAAAAGGATGTCTTAGAACCATAAAGTGAAAAAAAGTAATAATATACTAGTTTGCTCTGTTTTTCTGATTTAAGTAATTGCTATAAATTACACAGGTACGTATATACTTAAAATATTTTGTCTGGGAAGTATTCCATCAGACCCTGGTTTCCCTGGTCTGTAGGCTGGGTTTTATTAACTTGATCTGAGTCACAATAATAGTATCCTACGTATTGCAAACCAGAGATCTCAGTATCCCCTAAGGGAACTGGAGAATGTGTACTATGATTTTGACTTTCTTGCTCTCTCTCTCCTCCTGTTCTTTTCTCTTTCTTCTCCTGATGTTAGCCTGGTCAAGGGGTTGGTTGCTATTGCATCTCGATGGAGGCATTTGTTGGATATAAGAACGAGAATGGCTTTTAGTGGTTGGGAAAGAATGGTGGTGGCTGCTTGTCTGCTTAAGCTCGGCTTTGTGAAATCTGCATTCCTTTCACAGTGATAATTTCTACACATCTATTAAGTATCCATAAATGTCTTGGTGTTTGAATTCTAAATATAGACAGTAGGATTTTCTTTTGGTGAGGAAGAAAGCCTTTTATTTTTTTGCTATGAAAACTTTACTTTTCAGTTTTTTATTTGATAGAAATCTCTCCACTCTAGTATGATTTCCTTTGAGGCTTTGCACCAGTGTTTGATCTCAATTTTTAATAATTTTTGTGAGTTAAATTCCCTAAAGAAAACATGGTTGTGCTATGAAATATTCCCACTAGAAATCTGGGTAGTCTTGTCTTATTGAGAGCTGAGCGCTTGATTCCTTTATTAATTCCTTGCTAGATAACCTTAGTACAGTTAACCTTTCCTTAACACTACACTGGAGAAATTAATCAAGCTGTTTTTTTAAATTGTTTGAATTAGATAAAATAACATTTAGGCAGAGCTCAAAACCTAAGGTGATGAAGCAAATGTTAGCATAAGGACAATTTTTATTGACTCCTTTTTTGACTCATTGGGCTCTGAGTTGCCAGTAGCTTTTCCAAAGAAGGTAATGAGAATGGGGGGAGAGACAAATACATCTCCACTTATATACTGTTTTAAAAATTACCCTTTCGGAAACCTCCAGAATAAAATTTTACTTAATGAAAATCCTGGGACAGAAATCCTGATATTCATGAATTATGGTATAGTCATTTTTAACATGCCATTGAGTCTCAAGACTTATTAATACATGTATGCATTTTTAACCTTTTCACAGTAGGTTTGAACAGTAGGTTAGAATTTAGGTTTGAACTAAGGATACTTCAACAGTATGCCATATGTTTGAACTTTCCTGTAATATTCAAACTTGTATATTTTATTTTTTTCCTTTTTAAAAAATTTTTTTATTCCAGGATCAGTAGACATTTTGTCTCTCTGTAGTTACTAAATTAAAAAAAAAAGACTCTGCAGTCCTTCAGTGCAAGGCATGGGTAGGACTGTCCATCAGACCCCCGAGGCCCCAGGGTGTGTACAGCACAGGGCACAGTGCAGCACGCCACTTTGAGTCACCCACCTATCCACCGTGATGCCTTCCTGGTGGTACACCAACAATTTCTGTCAACAGTGGTCGTGTACAGCTCTGTGGTCTGGCTAGCTTCCCCTGGACAATATGGAGCGAGCCCCTGAATCCATGTGTGCAGATCATTTCCTAGAAAGCTTTCCTTGTCTGCCAATGCTGAATGCAGTGCAGTAGGGCCAAAGTGATGCGGACAAGTTTGACAGCTGGGGAATTATGGGAAAAAACCAGAATTGACACTGCCTATTAATGGTGGTGATTAATGTCTAGCTGGAATTAGCGTTTTATTAAACTAAACCAACATTTATTTTGGGCCTACTGTAGGTCAGGTTCAGGGTGAGAGAGGACATGGAGAGTGGAAAAGACTCATCTAAGCCCACCCCATGTTTGAGAAGGAAAAATGTAGGCCGCTCATTCACAACAACTAGAGCCTTGGCATTCCTGACATCAAGGAATTTAGTTCCACGGGACAGGCTTGCTGTGGCAGTTTCCCAGGTGTGGCTCAGGCTTTTTTGTTTAGATAAGTTGCCACAACGTGCCTCTTGTGTGCCTGTGAAATGTGAAATCCTGTTTTGTGAACTATCAGGCGACCTTGATCCTGCCATCAAATTTCTGTAACTGAAGGGTATTTAGAGACTCTGAATTTATCATTCAGACTGGACTTCAGGTTGAACTGTGATCTCTCAGCTTGGGGGCAGGCCTGGAATCAGAGGTGTGGAAGGCCAGAACCCACCTTCTTTCCCTACCACATTAGGCCCAATTTGAGCCTTTGTTTGGGGTGATCAGTGAAAGAGGCCCAGAGTCTACCCTCCCATCCCCACCCTGGCCTGCTTTTGTTCTTATCTTCCAAAGTTAAGACTGGCCTCAGGGGCTGCAAAGTAGTGTTTGGTTTTACTAGAGAAAATTCTGAGAATAAAATATTTCTTGGTATAATTCCCCATTCCCTGCACCACCTGCCCCCCAGTCAAATTAGTGGGAGAGTCATGGAAGGGTTTTATTGTTGAAACTGTAGTTGGAGGTGTAATCCTGAGTTGCAGACTACCGGGCCATGGATAATCATGAAATGGGATTTTTGCATATATGGCTCAGTTAGTGATTACGGTAATTATTTAGCAGATTTTGCCTTCCTCATAATTGTAAAAGTGACCATGATCCTTTACCTGTGAATGACCCAGAACTTGCTGCTGTCCCAACTCTGTCTCAGTTCCTGCTTCCTCTCCAATAAGAGTTAAGAAAAACCAACAACAAAAATAAGTGAATTAACCCTTCAGAGAATGTGTAGTTCACAAGCAAAGGACATGGAGGAACGCTGGAAACTGGTGCAGTTTGGGGGTGCCTAGAGGACCTCTGGTTGACCTGTGGACCTGTGGGTGACTCCCTTTGCACCCAAACGATTCCTCTGCTCTCTCCTCTAAAATTGATGAAAAATTTTTTCTATAGTGTTTTAATTACACTACCTGAAATTCCTTCCATTAGAAGTTTATTTGGGATAAAATTTATCTTTTACAATGAAGATACAGCTGAGGAGATAAGAGTACTACTAAACCATTCAAACACCAAAATGTAGCATCTTTTTATCGATTAATCTCTTTGGAATTTTTGAGATCAGCCCCTGGGGGGAGTAGGAGGCTGGAGTGGAATGTGGAGCCTGTGGCTGTCTTAGCCCAGGAGACTGCTTGCCGCACCGACAGCAGGGCTGGGAAGAGCAGGGTAGGAAAGACACCCTTGATCCATTATGAAGTTTTGCCTGGGACCCCAACAGGGAGGTGAGAGACACCCTATTTATTCTTCCTTTGTTTCTGGTGGCAATTCTTGGCACTCAGACTTTCCTTTATTATTTTAGGATGGGAACAAGGGGCTAGAGGTTAATATTGGCAAGTTACTTCTAGTCTGTGACGCAGGATGTGTGTGTGACTGAGTGTATGCACATGTGTGTGTGAGAGACAGAGAATATGAGGGTGTAGAGCAAATAAATTGTTGTATTTCTAGTAAATTTGCAACAAGAAAAGATAGTCCTTATCCCTCGCTCCTTTCTCTCCCAGTCCTTTGAAAGACCCTGTATTATTCACTCATTTGTTTCAGTGTTTCAAGGGGCTTGTTCTGTGATTTATTTATTGTGGTGGTTGCCATTTACTTCAGGTTCAGTTTTAAGAGGCTCTGCCCTATAGCCTTTATCATCTTCAGTTAGCCCTGGGACCTTCAGGTGATAGAACCAGATATACTGCCAGCCCCAGGGAAGGCAGTGGGCCCTGTGGCTGCCTTCCTTCAAGAAGCAGATGGGCTTCAGGAGAAAGGCTGGCCTCCTTTCATCTCAGACTGGCTCCTGTCATTCAGGAGGCAGTTTCAGGAATGAGGGTGGATCTAGGAGACAGGGGGTGCGGGAGGAGACTGGAGACCATGCTCATTCACACTAACATGTGACCCATCCATTTAAGTCTCTTTCTTTCTTTTTTTTCTTTCCTTTCTCTCTCTTTCTTCTTTTCTTCCTTTTTCTCTTTCCTTTCTTTTTTTTCTTTCTTCCGTCTGTGAGTGACTGATGGGCAGGAACTGTGTTTGGTTCCTCCTCCGTGCCTAGCCCAGTGCCTGATACCTGCTAGGCAATCAAAAGGTGAATTCACTTACAAGCAGCACAGGTCACCTATTGGACATAGCAAATGGTAAAGGGTCCTTTACTAAAAGGCCAAACCCTTAGATTTCTGAGGGTGTGGATTTTGGGGTGTTGTTTTTAACCCCCAAGAAAGCAACATACTTGCCATTTAGAGTTGGATAGCCTGAACTGTCCTACTCTTGCCTCACTGTGTTTCTTGGGACATGTTACTTATTCTCCCGTAGTTTCAGTTTCTTAAGTTATTAAACGAGAATAATATTAACCCTCTCACAGGGTAAAGGTGAGGAGAAAATAAAGGTATGTGTGTTAGGCTACATGGTGAACTGGGAAGTGAAATGCAAGGGAGAGGTTTATTTTACGTCCTAGTTTTGGTGGAAGGCAGTTGAGTCTTATCATCCAGACCCCCTGCTGCTGGACCAGCTTTCATCTTTCGTTGTTGAATTAAACATCCAGAGCATTAGGGAATACTTATTCCTCAGGTCACTTTCATAGCCAGTGTTGTGGCGTTTCCTGAAGTTTGTAACTGTTCTTTAAAATGAAGGGAAAGTGGCGGGGAGGAGGGGAGGCCTTTTCCTTATTAAAGAAGTTGGATTAATATAGTTTTTAATAAAACAGCACCTACGTTTGCAGAGAAGGTATCACATTGGATTTTAGAATTTAACCAAGCGTCTTCTGTCTTCAAGTCTCCTAAGATCTGGATCACAGAGGAAAGATGACGAAGGGCACCCAAGAAATGCTCACAACAATCACACAATTGTCCTAGAATCAGTTTGTGATGAATTTATCCTGTGTGAGAAAAAACCACTGTGTATGTTGGTATTTGGCAGGGTGATTAGAGTAGTACTGTCCGAAAGAATCATAATATAAGCCACATGTGTAATTTTAAATTTTCTAGTAGCTACACTAAAAGAAAGTTAAAGAAATAGGTGAAGTTAATTTTAATAGTGTATTTTATTTAACTCAATATATCCAAAATATTATTTCCACGTGCAGTTAATTTTTTAAAATTATTATGATATGTTTATTTTTATTTCTTCTTTGGCATTAAATTATTAAAACTGAGTACGTATTTTACACTTACGGCACATCTCAATTTGAGACTAGCCACATTTCAAGTGCTCAGTCACCGCATGTGGTTAGTGGCTACCGTATTGGACAGGTGGTTTTAAAGCGTGAAGTATGGTGCTTTTAAACACTTTCACCTTTTGGCTGTGGGGTGTGTTGAACACTTTAATCCGTTATCATTTGCATAATAGGCCATTCAATGATTATCAGTATCATTTTTATTCTGAAGAAATGCTTTTTAGTAAGTAACATGAGCATTGATTACAGACCCTGAAAAAAAAAAAGATTGGGTTTTTTTTTTCCTCCCGTAAAATGATGGTAATACTGATTTTGAAAAAAGGAGAACGGATAGATTTCCATTGTTTGAGAGCTATCTGTCAGACAACTTAAATATATAATATTGTTTAATCCTGACAACAACTCTATGACATAGGTATTATTGTTAGCATTTTAGCTAGGAGGAATTTGAGCCTCAGAGAGGTCAGATAAATTACTCAGGGTTATTCACACAGGTAAGAAGGGACCGTGCCAGGTTTCCTGCCTCCAGATGGGTGCTGTTCATCGCCACATTTAACCATCTCCCCACTGTTTCAGTTCACATGGCTGTTGCAGTGAACAGAGGCAATAACGACAGTTAACTCTTTATAATTATACACAGTTCTTCAGAAATATCGTCGTAATGAAAATGGCAATTTCAGCATTATAACTAATGGCAGTTGGAAAAATGCATTTTTCTAGTGTAAAGAGGGTCCCAGGCTTATTTTGCCTCTCTAGCAACACAATGCACCATGTATCCCAATTGCCAGAACAACTCTTAATTTTTAGCAAGTGGCTGTGGCTGAATGCCTGTCCTGCTCACCTCCTGCAATTGTAAAAGGCTTAGCAAGGCTTTGATCAAAAGGTTCAAAGGTCTCTATCAGATCATCTGAAAATGGGTCTGTGGTACAATAAATGAAAACTAATGCCATAAGCTCAAGACGTAAGGCTAGAACAAGAGTTTTTCTTTTTTCTTCTTCTTGACCATTTCTAAATTTTGTTGCAAATGCATTTCAGTTTTACATTGCTATTCTTTTATTGGAATTTACCTTTTAATTCTTCCCATTCCTAATTTATTTTCTGAAGTGCTTTTCAAGCACACTCCCTAACTTTCTGTCCATCGTCGTTCCTTCCTTCCTTCCAGCTTTCCTTCTTTTCTTTCTTCTCCTTTTGCCTGGAGAGAGTGGTGGATAAAATGGGTAAATCTCTCTTTTTTTATTTTTGGCATATAGTTCTACTCATCCTTTTATAGTTTGCTTCCCTTAGGGATTTCCTGTTGTTAAAGGCTTTTAAAATATATACCTTAATTTTGTTCTTCCCACACTTGACCTCAATTGTACTATTTTACTATTTTTCATTTCTCTTGTCATTGTCACTAGTAATTGCATCTGTTTTTCCTGCCTTCTTCTTCTTTTGTAAAAATTGCATTTCATTATAAAAACCATAATTGTTTAGATGGATCATATTCTAGTAAGAAGATAAGTTTCTCTAGGGGTTAAATATAACCTATTTATGATGTTCTTCAGTATCTCATATATATATATGCTTCAGAACAAGTCCTGAATTATCAGACATTCCTGATTATATTGCTTTATTTTATAAATGATCTGAAAGTTGTTTTTTTTTTTTAAAGCAGGTGATGCCAGTGAGGGTTTGGTGCTTGCTTTTTGACTGTAATGAGTTATTGCTGTTGTGTCAGCTAATAATTGCTTGCTTTAATCACTAAACTAAAATGTTTAGGAAATACTTAGGTAATTGACAGTTGCAAAACGTAAGTCCCTCCACGTTATAAACCCATGGGCTTTCATGTTGTATTTCATATCTAACTGATTGAACAGTTAATATTATTTTAAAAAATCAATAGGGTCTTAAGTTTTTTCATTTGACTGTGGACTTGAGAAAGATTTGTGGTTCCTAAGTAAAGGATGCATGATAGCTTATGGAGCAACTGGATTCATTTAAAGGTCTTATCTGTGATTCCCAGATGTGTGACACTCAGATGTTGACATTAGGAACTGCGCATGGATTTTCAGCATTGAAACTTACGTACACACAGGTATTAGTGGTGAAGTAGCTTATGGCACCACTGACTACATGGCTTTATGTGTGCATCTGCTTAAATCATTAAAAGTAGAAGTCAAACCTGCTTCCTTGGACAAAGATTATATACTAGTATGTAAGAGTTAAAAGGTCTAAATGGGGGCTATTCCCTGCTGGTAAGGACTCTCATGAATGGGTCCTATAAAATGCCATTATGCTTACTTAGGAAGATTTTACAATGTCTTCAACTACATTGAGGGCAGGATCCATATCAGACTTGTTGTCACTTGTATCTCTGGAGACACAGGTGATACCTGGTACATAGTAGGTGTTCAGTAAATAAATGCTGGATAAATGAATGAATGCAAAGGTAATTTGGAGGAAATCTAATTTATATTATTCATTATATATCTTAAATATATTTAAGAATAAACTAAGTATAAATAAATAAGCATTTCATATGCCAGTAATGGTCACAATTTAAAAAAAATATCTTATAAGGCATTGTGTGGCCGGGCTAAATCCTCTTTTTGCCTGAAAAATCGATCTGTTCTACCCTTATCTTGTATTTTTTTATAAATCTACACCATGGACAGTATATTTGCTATAGATAGTAATGCTGCTTTGTTGTTCTCAAGAGTGAACATTGAGTCATTCATTGTTCCAGGTATGATATGGCTTGACTTGTTAGACTGTTGTGCAGTCTTAATAATAATTACCATGATCTTTAATGATAAAAATTCTTAATGAGTATTATTATTGTTAATAATGATTATATTTAATAATTACACCCAATACTTATTATCTTTAATAATAATAATTAGCACATGGGAACCAGTTGTACCATTGTATTATCTTTAGAACAAAAATCTAAATCTGTGGTCCAGTAGTTTGCAGAGTATCTGCTCCCACTCTCTGCTTTCTAGATCAGAGTGAGTCAGGAAGTTTCTAGGGTCAAGGCGACGGGGAGGGGCTTCTGGAAAAACTCCTATGCATTATATGTGTCAGGGCCCATACTCCCATGTAGTCATTTTACCTAGAGGCCTTACTTTTCTTGCGAAGTGCCTTTACCGTGACCATCTAACCTTCTGCCTCCCCCATCTGTCTGCCTGCCCACCCATACTTCATAACTTTTGATTTTTCTTGCACAAAGAGAAGACCCAGAGCAGATCCTTATTCCATAACATACTAATTTGTGTGAATTACACAGTACAGGGTCCATGTTTATTAGTTGTATGTGGGTAAAACTTTGATCTACTTCTGCCTTGGCTATGTTTAGATTTAAGTGCCGGTATGACTTTTTTTTAAAAATAAAAAACAGTTTAAAAAAATCTTTGGTGAATTAAACATTTTTTAGCTTTTCACACTTTGATACAAAGCAGAGAAATATTTCAGTGACAACAGATTTCAACAGATTTTCAACTAGACTAATTTGCTTTATTCTTTAGGGTAGTTTACTTCTTTTCTCTGAAAACACTAGAAAAGATACTCTTTTTTCAGTAGTAACTGGCGTTAATGTATAAAATAATTTTAAACAGGCAGAGTTTTACATTTGGATGTATATTTTGACATAAGGTAAATGTAAGTTAAAACTTTCATGATTGGGTTATTTTCAGGCTAATTGATGATCTATTTACCAGGATTTAAAAAAGCAAAACAAAACAGCAATATACAAGAGGGATGTCTTTTAAATTCCTATTGATTTTCTTGTACGTATTCACATAACAGCTTAGGTCCTGAAATTAAACATGCCTCCCTACTAGGTATCTTACAACTGGAAGCGTTGAAATACATTTTTAGACAAAAACAAGTCTAATCTGAAAATACTAGTGCTGATTAATAGTTAACAATGAAACTATAGACATTAAAGACTTGAGGGTTTGTAAGGTCACTGTCACCTCACCTATGTGCCAGGGCATCTCTGGTGCACTCCACTATTTAATGACTGGAATCTGAGGGCTTCTGTCACTGCCCTGGGCAATTCTGTCATAACAGAAGGGGAAAAACTCACAGCTTTCCATTAGGCCCATATGACTAAGAGGCTTGTTTAATCTAAACCACTGTCGATCACAGATGAATGACTTTTATAACTGTCTCTTCCCTTCCCACCGTGGTGACTGAGATTTGCTTTGTAATGTTTGTGTTTTGCTCTTGAATTTTGTCCTTCCAGGTTTGATGATTCCTGTCTTTTGTGTGGTGGAGCAGTTGGACGGCTCTCTTGAATATGACAACAGAGAAGAACATGCTGAGTTCGTCCTGGTGCGGAAAGATGTGCTTTTTAGCCAGCTGGTGGAGACAGCGCTTCTGGCCCTGGGATATTCCCACAGCTCTGCAGCTCAGGCCCAAGGTATTAATCCAACTCCCTCCCCTCTCTGAGTCTCCTGTGTGTCATGATGTGAGGAAGAGTATGTTCCCTGAAATAGTCCTCCAAACAAGGGTTGAAAGAGAATTGTCAGATTTAGCATCTTTCCCAAACAGTGAGCCGCAGAATGTTTCTTGTGGAGGGTCTTGTTTTCTTGTTGTTTGGGGAAGCATTTAACCAGCATCTCTAGAGCCACAAAATCAACTTGCATTTCAAAGTGATCACCATAGGTGTTTTGGATTCACAGCTGTTATTTTTCTCTAAGTCAGCAAATTAGTGTTCTTAGTGCCAGTGCTGAGATGTTTGGCTCCTAACTTATCCAAATTTTAATACACAATTTAGAAAGCATTCAGTTTTCTAAGTGTATTTATTGCTTTGGGGCTATGCCTTCTGCACTTTGTGATGAGTTTTTAATTAAACAGAATGAAATGGATGCATCTTACCCTTTTGTATCTTTGAAAACTGGTTTATGGTTTTGATGAGGTCCATTCAATTAAAAAAATATTGCAATGTCTTTGTGATCAATTCCTTTTACCTATTTAATTAAATAATAAAATTATATCATTATTTCAGTGTATATGGTACAACACTGGGGAGCCCATTGTGAACTTCTGTTGTCTCATTCTGAAGCATAGCCCATTGTTCTTACACACCAGAGAATTGACAAAACAAATAACAAAAATACCCCCCAGACCTTGAATAATGGAAACAAATTTTTTTGATCCAGTGGAATTATTATCCTTGTTTTTCAGCTGAAATGACTGAATTGTATAGTTTATGATTATGGTTATAACTAAAGGAGAGAGATATGTAACTCACATATCTTATTTTATATATTAATTTCCTGTATTACTTTCTTTAGTTAACATTTGTATATGTGCCAAGGCTTTTTGCTACTTTTTTTATGAGTGTCTCGTCATATTATTCATAAGAACTATCAGTCAGAGCCTCATTTATTCTGATAAAGACTCTGTGAGAGATTAAGCATTTATACAGTTAGAAATATAGTGACCAAGGACGTGGGATTTAAATTCCCAAGCTCTTGAATCTGATTCTGTAAGTAGAGCATTGCTTTTTAAAAAATATTTTAAGTATTTAAATTATACCTTAGTTCTACCAAGAAAACAACCCATCTGTATCCAGGGGTCAAGAATTTTTTTTCCCGGACGGGGAGCACCCTGCGAGTTCTTGTGAGTCCAAGCTTAGTCTGAATCCCAGCTCGTGGCCAGTCTGGGTACAGTGATATAGCTGAGTCGTAGAGTCCCATGCTTTCAAAGCAGCATGATAAAGGATGGTTCATTTCCTTTCTCTGACGACTTTCCTTCTTGTGTGAGGGGTTGAGGATTTGATCCTGAGCAAATTGCATAGCGGGCACCATTGCTTTTATTTCATGCTATGTACCTAAATGAAATAAAAGAATCCCCCCTCCCTTCCCCCCATAAACTTTTCATGCCATTTTAGGGATATTTTTCTCTGAATGTAAAGGTCATTGTGTCCCACCGCTTGCATCCTGGTGTGCCAGCGTCCTGTTTGACAGGGCTATCCATCTCAGTTAGCGCGGCTGCTCAACGCGTCGTGAGCTCACATGTGGAACACAGAGCACTAAATGGCTAAGATTTGATTCTTGGCACATGCTGAGGGAAGGGGCTCTCAGGAAATTTGCACTAGGGAGCCACACTATTCCTTTCAGTGATGTGTACTGAGAGTTCTACTCACCAAGGTGAGATATATAAGCAATAAATGTCATCTACAGTGGAGGATTAAACAAGGGACAAGTCAAAAGTGATTATTTGCTTCCTCAACAATTTTTATTCTTAATTTTAAAAAATGTTTTTTAAAAAATGTTTTAAAAAATGTTTTTTTAAAATTAAGAATAAAAAATGTTAAATATACTTTTTATAAGTTGTATCAATATTCTGAAGGTGCTCTAGATCACAGATGTACTTTATTTTATAGGTATGTTTTATCACTAGGTCCTGTACTGTAATCTCACAAAGGAAAAAAAAAAATCACAGTTTATTTTGTTCTAAATTAGGCTGCTGATCTCTGTTTTGGGTAAATGGAAAAATCTTAGAATTGTTTATTTTGAAATGAATGTATTAAATCTTTGCTGTCATTCAGATCATTGAAAGTGTGCCGTTTCCTGCATGTTTCTTATAGACCAAACAGCATGCGTGATGAGATAGTTCATTCACGTGCTGGACAAACAGTAGAGCGAGAGAAAGACAGAAAAGGAGGTAGAACAAAATATGACTTTTTTTTTTGAGACAGGAATCTCGCTCTGTCGCCTGGGCTAGAATGCTGTGGCATCAGCCTAGTTCACAGCAACCTCAAACTCCAAGGCTCAAGTGGTCCTCCTGTCTCAGCCTCCTGAGTAGCTGGGACTACAGGCGTGCACCACCACACCTGGCTAATTTTCTATTTTAAGTAGAGATGGGGTCTTGCTCTTGCTCAGGGTGTTCTAGGACTGAGCTCAAGCAATCCTCCCACCTCGGCCTCCCAGAATGCTAGGATTACAGGGGTGAGCCACCAAAATATGACTTCTTAATGATATAAGGCATGGGGTTTTATGTGTGTAGTTTTCTTTTTTGTAATTGTTTTGTTGTTTGTTTAGTGTTTATGTAATTCCCTCAAGATAGGGGAACCACTGGGGGACCTCCTAGCAAATCCATTTGCAGCAGAGAAACTGCAGTGTTCTTGAATCTCTTCTTCCTATGCTGAGAAAGTTGGGCAGAACTAAAGTGCAAGAATAGTGGGTTGCTTGAGCCTATTTAAAAAATTGAGGCTCTTGAAACACGATTTTTTTCCTTTTGACATGACCAGAAAAGAGTTTTAGTAATTGAATTAGAAGAGTATTTCAGACTGCCTGTAAAAGAGAAAATACATTAGCAATGTTATTATTTTGGAATGGTGCCCAGGTCCTGATGACAAAGCAGTGGACCTATCCTCTTGTGAACACGGGATAGTCAGTTTCTTTTTCTAAGAGGGCATTCCCTCCAGGTGAACGGAAGAGATTTTATTGAGAAAGAATATTTGCTTCTAAACGATGATAGAAATCCTACTAAAATGGAGCTCAGGGATTTTTCTCCTGGTGTTAACAGTAACCTTTATTTGAAGGCCAGATTTTGGGACCTAAGAGAGAGTAAGGATGCAAGGTACTGTCATAAACCATGGGAACTGTGTTTCTAGCTGACCCATACCTTCCATTTCCCAACACACGTATCAGTAACTGTGATTCTCAAGGATATGAGACCCAGTATTCATCAGACCTGCTGTTTTGCATATGCCAAAAGCCGAAAGCTGTCAGGTCCTTTGCTTCTCTCAAAATAGGTAGACTAAGGTCTAATGAACAGCAAGCACGTTTTACACCATATAATGAGCTGTGAGTCCACATCTCTGCATCAAGTCTTCAAGTCTTTTAGAAGAGGGGGGTTATCCCACGGTATTGCTGCTACTTGAGGAGCATCAGAGTCCTCTGATCCCCCAACTTAGACTCACCACTCCCTTTATTCTTCTTTCTTCTTTCCTTTTCATCCTTTCAATTCTTCCCCATAAGGCTTTTGGTAATAGCTATGGAGCTCTCCACACCATCCAGAGTTCTGTAGCCCACCAGTTAAGTAGTGATTCATACTTGCCAGCGTGGATGGTGGACTTGGGGAAGCAGCTGTGATGGCAAGGTGTGCATATTTGACTTGATTAGTAAGTGGGCACTTTATCTCTCCCCTGCTTCCTATAAATTTTAAAATAAGTTTTAAAATTTATTTTTGACTGGACAATGTTATTTAAAAACAAACATGCTTAGCAAAAAATAAACAGATATCCTGTCTGACTGGGTATTTTTAAGGTCAAAATTATGGGTTCAAGAAGAGGTGTATTAATGATCATTATCTCTTTTTTATGTTGGAATACTTACATTTATGCAGTCATTTTAAATGGTGTTTTTGAAAAGTGGCACAGAAAAATGTATTAATAGGTGTTGAATCAGTCAAGCAGAGTGCCAGATACAGTCTCAATTATGTAAAATTCCACATACATGCATAGAAAAAGACAAAGGAAATATCTTAAAATGTCAACAGGGTGGGTGGTAGGGTTATGTGGGATTTTCTTCTTTTTCTAACAAGAAAAAAAAATACATAGGTAGGAAATTCTCCTTCCTTTGTGAATTGTTCTCTGAGTAAGTGGGAAGTTGTTATGTCTATCTTATTCCTCAATTTTGATAAGCAGTTGGCTTTGTTCCTAATTTGTCCATTAGTGTAAAAACTTATACATGACACAGATGCATTTCTATTTTTTCAGTGGAAGATTAAACAAAGAATCAATAAGTCATTATTGAGCCTCTGTGATGTATAAACCAAGGGATTTCTTAGAGTTTTAATAGTTCTAGAGAACAATTGAGCAATTACTATATGCTGGGCACTGTTTTAAGAGATTTACATGTACTAACTCATTAAATTCTCACAGCAGCCTTTTGAAGTAAGTTATCACATGTTTCCCATTTCACAGAAGAGGAAACTGAGGCAAAGAAAGAAGAGGAGTAACTTTCCCAGGGGCACAGGATGGTGGGTGGAAGAGCTGAAATCTGAAGTCCATTGACTCACCTCCAGAGTCAGGGTCCTTAGCCACAGGGCTGTCCTGCCATTGATCTGATTGCTAGCAGTTTAGAGTAAGGGTAGGAGGTAATTGTTATTTAATACTTGCTCTTTACTTTTGACATAAGCCCTAAAGGGCAGGACATTTTGGATTAGGTGCTTACTAAATACATGATGATTATATTTATTTGATAGTGATATTTATATATTTCATTTGCATGATGAAATATATAGAGATACTTTTCCAAGGTAACTGAGACAGACTTCATTAAAAATTAAAAACCAAAAAACCAAACCTCACAGAATTGTTGTCTATTGAAACTAACTTCTAAAACTAAATACCTGTAGAGGGTTGATAATAGATTGAGTGATTCAAATGTACAGTTCTTGCTGATGTGGCCAAAATGAGTCCTGACATGAAAATAGAGCATATTCCTAAGCTACAAGTTTCTGATCAAAACTTAGAGATATTTTGTCAGTGTTGATCTGGACCTCTTCTGTTTGAAGGCATTGTGTGTAGGAAGAATAATTTCAGTCTCCAAACTAGAAGCAATGACAAGAATAAATAGAATAAGATTTAAAACCAAAATAGTAAGGATTTTTATAAAAAATGATCTATTTATTATTTATTACCTTTTATATATTATTCATTTATTTATTATTATATGCTTTCCAGTGTATTAGCTCTTTACAATATACTGTTGGGAAGATCTTTACAGAGAAGATACTTTTAAGGTACACTAGAAATGAATACCCTTTCAATTTAAATGGTTCAGTGCTTGAAATGCTCTGCTCTTAAATTAATTCTCTCAAATTTTTTTCTTATGGAAAGATGCAACATACACAAATTCAAGAGACTTGTGTATTAAATATTCATGAACTCCTCATCTAGGATCAACAATTAGAAATTCATGGCCAATCCTGTCTCATCTCTGTCCCTACCTACTTCTTGCTCCTCCTCCACTGAATTATTTCAAAGTACATATATCCTAGACCTCATATTTTATCCATAAATATTTTACTAAATATCTTTAAAAGATAAAGACTCTTTTAAAAACTAACCACAATGCCATCATTGCTCCTAAAAAAATGGTAATTCTTTAATATCATGAAATATTCAGTAAAGGTTTACATTTTCTAATTATTTTATAATTTTTTTTGTGTTGGTTTATTCAAATCAGGAGCCATACAAATCTATAAATTGCACTTGGTTGATATGTCCCTTAAGTCTTTTTGAATCTATGGGATATCTTCTATCCTCTTAAATTTTAAAAATTTCTTCTCTAAAACTTCTGTTTGCGCTTTAATTCAGAATTATTTTTGTTTGCTAAAATTATTGAAGATTCTAACCCTAAAAATTCCTTCAAATACTATGATTTCAAATAAATAATTAGTAAGCTCAATCATAACCTTGGAAAGGAATTCAGAAATTCACACTTTTTTTTTTTGAAAGAAGATGGTGAAAAGGCATATGTTGTCTAGAGCCAAAAGGTTTTGTGTGCTCTGAAAGTTTGACATTTTCCCTATTGAAAATGTTTAAAAGGATCTCTCGTCTTGTCTTGCTTTCTCTGTTTCTTTCTTTGGCTCTCTCTTTTTTTTCACTTTTCCTTCTTTAATTAAACTCTCATGTTTGGGAGACTTTCAGCAGTTTTTTCTTTATAAGGGCAATGTTGAAAAAAGGTGCATATTTAGAAATTTTAGGCCTTGGAGCGAGCTTTTAACAAACAAGCTGCTTTTTAAAAAATTCTGCGGCTCCCAAAAGAGAGCTGAAAAAGCTACCCCAAATTACCGTTAACCATGTCTCAGCCCTCATTAGAGCTGAATGGGCCAAAATGTAAAACACTGGCTTGGAGGACACGGTTCTTTATAACAGACCCCCCATGCTCTCACCTCATCTGCTACATAAAACTAAATATTCATGCATATGTGTGTGTGCACATATGTGTGTTCACATGCACACAGTGAAACCTGAAACACTACTTTCTAACTACATGCCAAGGGAAAAATAATGCTCGTCTTGTTTCCTTGTCCAATACATAGTTAAGATTAAATATCTTATATAAATGTTTATAGTTCTGTGTTCCTTATATTTGTTTATGTGGGCATAAATATATATTATTTTAAATACATATAGGTAATTATGGCTCATATGAAGGTCAGCTGATGGAAATACTGTCTATATGTAGATTTGTAGAGAGTGAAGACCCTATCCAACTTGATTTTCAGGATGCCTAGCAGTTGAGTAGGTAGTGTTTGATAAAAACTGTTGAGGGCAGTGAATGACTGTGTGATCTCACTTTACCTCTGACCTTGTGACTTCTGTTTGATTGCCCATTTAAATACAATCCTATCAGTGGAAATAATTCATTAAAAAATCTAGCTCATTATTTCCTCCACGATGAGGAAAGTATTTAGCAATATTTTCGGTTGTCTGTTTTGTTTGGGGCAATTGGCCATGGTAGCAATTAGCTTTGTTGTACTTTTTTAAAAAAATTGCTTAAAGTCCTTCTTCTTAGAGTTTAGGCATTAATGCCCATGACCTGTAGGGGATTGATCATCTGAGGCGTTTATGTAAAATGATCCAGGTTAAACTGACCGGCCCACAGAGATATACAGCCTTTATTTAATAATTTAGATGTGTCCCATCATTAAAATATATAGCTTTGAGGAGTTATGAGCGTAAAACCTACTGCCTAAAATTGGTGATACTTTGATATGATTTATATTGTGTTTAATTTTTTATTTTATTCCCTCCTAAAGCGTAACTGTCTTTTACTAATGTATGGGTTTTAATTGCAAGGTAGAGTCATTTGCTGAAGAACTACATCTGTTTGTGCTTTAAGACGATGTAGTACAGATTTCATTCAAGGAACTTATTTGGTAAAGAGCACATTCATTAAAATACTTATAAATGCTTCAATAGTGCTGTTACCTTTTGGGTAGATCCTTTCCATTTAAAACTCTCCGTCAATACAACTCTTAGTTTTGTTGTTGTATCATCACATTCCAACTCTAAATAAAGTCTATTTGATATTCATAATTGACAATAAAAATGTCTTGGCCATAGAGCATTTTGTAATATTAGAATGCTTTTAAAAAAACTCCCTGCTTCCTGTTTTTTTCTTTTTCATTTGGAAAAGATTTCTCATCATTTAAATCTTTTATAATTTCAGTTAATTTTTTGCAAAATTGTGAAATTTCAGAATTGTAGGTCTTTCACTTCATATTTTATGTTTTACATTTGTACTTTGTCCATATTTTCTCAGATACAATGTTATCATATTTTTATGTTCGTGTGGGATCTCAATTCCATAATAATTCATTCATCTGCATAGTATCAGTAAGTGGTCAATTTATTTATTACTTATTTTGATAGCTTGGCACACAAGTGGGACCCTGAGCTGTTAGGGACCCCCTCTTCTATATGCAGTGTGGCAGAATAAAGTCTCAGTGGTGGTTGTGAGAGGCAGGGTAAAAAGTGATCATCAGTTGGCTGGTCACACTTGGGTACCTTGGTTTGGTTTCCTAGGTGCCAGATAGATTTCACATGACTGTGATGAGCATTTAAGACCCAGTGCTTTGAAATGTAATGCTTTTTTTGACGGCAGCTTTGAGAGCTCTAAAAGGTCTTAAGTCAAAGCTCTAGAGCACGTGCCATTTGCTTGCCTCAAAAGTGGTAATTGGCAAAATTATTTGTTTCTCAATGAGAGAAAACACAAAGGTTTTCCTCTATCTGTCTGTCTCTTTGGTTTGAAGAAATATCTCTCAGGACAGAATGGCAAATCTGCACTACTATTTTACAAGCTCTTTACTCAAGTTGGGAAAGATCACATTAGGCTATATGCAAATCAGACAGCACAAAGATTCCCCCCACAGCTTCCAGCTCCTGCTCAGCGGAGACATACTTCCTGCATATTCTTTCTGTCGGTTTTATAAATCAAAGGATGGGATGCTGAAAAGCTCAGCACATTTCAAACCTCTGCCCTCAATGATTTGGCTGCACAAGCCTGAATCTCCCAGATATTAATAAAAGCCTACCATCACAGGAGCTGAGTTAAGAGGGCAGTCTCTTCTTGATTGAAAGCTCTGACCAGTTTTACCAACTTCAGATGGTGGTTCTTCTTCTTGAGAATACATGCTCCAGAGTCATGATAATAACAATTCTAAATGTCTTGTTTTATTGTGAATACAGCAATTCCTTAGAGGAGCAGGGAAGCTTCTTTTAAAGGGGGCCTGTTTTAGATAATCTGCAATGGAAGATATATCAGAATTACTTGGAAAGAAATCACTTTATTCAGATCTTTAGTCTTTTGAGCTCTATTGGAATATAGATGGTTGAGTTTTACTATTCCCATTTTGTGAAGAGGAAAACTACAAAGAAACTTTTAAAGATTACACCTTGATTCTCTGGTTCTCTAGCATTATATCATTTCATGCATTCATTTATTAAATAAAATATTTATTGGCTTTTGATATTCGTTTATCAAATATAATATTTATTGTATTATAATATTTATTGTCTATTGTCTATTGAAATATAATATTTATTGTCATTGTTCTAGGTATTGGGAACACAGCAAAGACCAAAAGTATAATGCCCCTGCCCTCAGGATACTTACATTCTTGTAGGTAGGGGAGATAGAAAATAAACAACTCAATATATAATAAAATGTTAGGTAGGACCTGACATTATATTATGCTTATGTTGACCTTGTTCTCTCCATTTTGACTAGAACTAGGGTTTCGGCAAATTTAGGCTTCTGGAAAGTAGATGCTTAACTAGGACAAAGTGGAAGGTTTTGAATGAGTTTTGAGGGTTAAAAAATAAAATGATGTGGCACTTGACAAGTTTCAGTTTTCTGAAAAATTTTACCTACATGGACTAACTCATGTTTGGAATAGGATAAATGTAACATTGTTAGAATTAGCTTATATTAAGCCATGGTTTAGTTTTTGTGAGGGAAACTGAAGCTTTTACGTAATACAGATTTTATGAATTTATTGAGTGCTTCTTATGTACCAGATACTGTTCTAGGTACTTAACATGTATTAACTCATTCAGTTTTTATAATAACCCCATGAAACATGTAATATTATTATCCACATTTTACCAATGAAGAAATTGAGGCTTGGAGAGGCAAGTAGTTTGATCAACATCAAAAACTGGCTCCAGAGAACGTGTACTTAACCAATATCCCATTCAGTGGCATTATATTTCTAGTCTGTCTGTTGAGTCTAGAATTCAAACTAAGAGTAACTGTACTTTACAGGCATAAATCAAAGGTTGACATTTTGGAATTGGTAACTCAATGAACATATATATTTTTAAATTGAGTGGGGAGCTTGTTTTGAATTTAAATAATAAAATTGAACTTGCTATCTTGGCATGGCATTTTAAAGAACCTATTTTATTAGACCCCATTTTTGTATATTTGTATATCTAAGCTCCTTATAAACTTATAAAGTTTTAAAAAATATTTTCCTGATAATAAAGTAATGCTTGTTAATTATAGAAAAATATAAAAAAAGTAGAAAGACAAAAATCTCCCATGAACCAACTACCTCGAGATAAGTATAGGTAACATTTTGGGTTATTTCCCTTTGGCTATCATTCAATACATGCTTTTTACATAGTTGAAATCATATGTATGGGGTGTTTTCACCTGTGGTTCTCAGTTAACATTATAATGTGTAATTTCCACATTCTTTATTATTAATTCTAATACTACATAACAGTTTGGGTTTTCAAATCAGATGAGAAACATTAGTTTTCTTTTGATTGCCTAGAACTGCAGTCCTGAACTACTGGGCGGCAGAACAGTACTGGTGGGTGGCCTGTTAGGCACGGGGCGCAGAGGTCCATCACTGCCGCCACCCCCCATCCCTCTACCAGCAGTTCCCCCACCCCCAGTCCCTGGAAAAATCGCCTTCCTTGAAACTGAGGAACCAGGGAGCCGCACAGCAGGAGGTGAGTGGCAGTTGAGGGAGCTGAAGCTTCATCTGTATTTACAGCAGCTCCCCATCACTGGCATCACTGCCTGAGCTCTGCCTCCTCACCCGCCACCTCCACCCCCTAGTCAGTGAAAAAATTATCTTCCATGAAACCAGTCCCTGGTGCCAAAAAGGTTGGGGACTGCTGGTCTAGAAGGATTTAGGGGTGGTCAGTAAATTAGGAAGTGTTAAGTGCAGATATTGTACCTAACACATGCTGGGCAAGCAGAGTGATTTACTACAATATTTATGTGCATATACAATTATCTTTTGAAAATAAATTTCTTTTCATTGGTTTATGGCAGATGAAAGACCAATTATTTAAAAAACTTCTTTGGCATTGACTTGCTTTCTTGCTTTCTTTCTTACCTCTTCCTTGTGGTAAGGAGTTAAGTCTTTTTTTTTTTTTTTTAATGTGGAAGAAGGGTAAGAAGACATTATTCATTCAGAAAACTTTAATTGATTTCATATTGTTTGTGTAATAATCTTGTTCTTGCCCACATTTTGTTCTTTTTTCTCTTTAAAAAACTCATACACAGCATGTGTGGGTTAGTTACTAAGTGCTTACTAGTTTCACAATGACAGTCCTGTGTTAAGATGTCCCTTTGCCCAGGAATTAATAACTGATGACAGTTTGTCTATTTGTTAGTCTCTGGTTTTTTTTTTATTTTTTACTCTTTTTCATTTCTTTTTCTTTATCTGTTTTTTAATTTAATTTAATTTTAATTTTCTATTTCTGTTTCATTCAAACCAGAAGCCTCTGATTTTTGCTATGTGCCTAGAGATTTTATGAAAGAGCATTGGGAGAAACTCTTGGGGAACGTTTTTCCCGTGTTTGAATTGATTGAACACAGGGCACTATTGGAGGTAGGGAATTTGTCAAACAAATCATGAAAGTGCCCATGCTTCCAGGAGCAATATGTTGTAATCCCCTTCGGTAGTTTGTTCATACCGGACCTCAGGTCCTGCTGGGCATGGAAGAGAGATGAGCATCACTCCATCGCCCTTCTGCATTGTGTAGTTCTAAAGTCTTCCCTGAAGCTTAGCAGGTGTGAGATGGGCATAGCTGGAATTCAGACATATTTGGCCACCTATCCTGAACCTTTTCCCAGTAGCGTCATTGGCTCTGTTCTGATAGTCTCCCTTCTGTGTGTGTGCTTTTCTGGAATCATTTAGCTCACACTAAGGTCTGTCCTTGGAAGAGGGATCATTCTTTTCCTATGTGAGTATGTTGGTGCACTCCTCCCTACGCTGAGAGAAGTATTTCGTTTCAATAAATACGTAGGTATGTTTTCATAATAGACTTAGTGAGGATTGGTCAGCATTTATATTGCTCAAATTGTCTACTAAAATGTATTCATTTAACCAAAAATATCAATTTATATGAAGAGTTTTAATTATGATACTGATGTTTTATCATAAGTATACAAATCAGATATATCTATGTAACACATTAAGTTATACCCACTATGCTCCTTTTTTACTTGTAACCCCAAGTAGATATTAAAATGCACCCATTTGCAGTTTTAAACTAAGGCAGTTAAGATCAACAGTTGCTTTTCCATCTTACTTATTAGGGTGAATTTCCTGTTGTGACTAATGATAAGACCAAGCTTTTGTTTGAGTCTTTTGACAGATATTAATTTAACCAGGTAAATTAAAAGAATCTCCCAATTCTGCTTTAAATAAGGGAGATTAAAACACTTGTGGGGTGGAGTGGCATGTTCTCCCAGGTGACTGAGGTGTTACGTAGTATTTGATAAGGGATCCTGGCTGTATTATCTTGAAGTTTACTAAAATAACCAATTTAACGTTCAAACAAACATCCTCCAACAAGGTATTTTTCTCTTATCTTCCATTGGAATGCCTTAGTAGTAGCCAGAAAGACGTCATCTTACTAGGTTTTCATGTCTGTTTCATCCTTAAAAAAGGAGTGCTGTGGGTATTGTTGCTAATGATAATGCTAGCCAACACAAGCTTACTGTGTGTCGGGCACTATGCTAAGTGTGTTACAATGTTAACTCATTTAATGCTTACAGATCTTGTGTGGCATAGCTATCATTCTCTCCATTTTACAGCTGAGGAAATTGAGGCACAGAGAGGTTAACTGACTTACCCAAGGCACACAGCAAGTAAGTGTTGGAGCTAGGATCTAAATGTTTAAACTCAGGTATTCTTCTTGAGACAGTGGCTTAGCCATTACACCCCTCTGCCTCTGTCATGATTAAGGCATTGTTCTGATAGCAGGTTATTATTAAGAATATGAATAAAAGCCCCTATACAGCCTGACCTAATATAACTAACTAAACTAACGCATTAAAATGCTAAATATTTCTCCCTCTTTTCCCCTTGTTCTTTTTCTTTAAGGGGGAGGTTGGGAGGAAGGGAGAGAGGACGAGAACTTCAAAGACATCACAAATGCATTCTACTTAATCTGAAATATTTTGATGCTTCTGGAAAAGTGAGATGATTTAATTTCATATATAATTGCATGAGGAATTATAAATTACGTTTTCTAAAATACCTATGACACTAAACCACAAAATGAACAGATAAAACTGATTTGTTCTCTGACAAATCAAGATATATGACAGTGTTTTCATTACAAATGCCGTTTGTGCGGATGGAGCAGCTGAGTATGCTACAAGATGACATGAACCGTTCCCAGGCGGCACTGCTTTCACATGGACATCCGAGGTGATTTATAACCCATGCTAAAATTTTTTTAAAACATGCTGTCAAGCAAAGTCCAGGTTGAACTTCTAAAGTCACGGAATGCAGGTGTATCTTTCTAATTGACCTTCTTTAGCATAAACTTACTCCTCAGAAATAAGTTGTTTTATTTTGTGGGGAGAATGGACCATTTTCAGGACACTGGAGGTACCATTTAGAAAATTATCTTAGTGCATTTAATGATTTCCTGGAAGATATGTGTTGACTTATTCTGGAGAGTAATGTATTCAGAGTAAAACTGAGTAAGAATTCTTTTTTTTTCTTCTCACTGGCCCCAAAACAGTGTGTTCTGGGTCTCTGTGGTAGTGGAAGGTGAAAACTCAAAATTTGGATGTTGTGAGTAGAAGCACTTCTCAAAGGACCCGTGTCCCCTAGCTGCCACAGTCATTTGTCCTGAATTTAAAAAGGGCTTTGAAATGTGTGGGACCAAATAGTTCTATTTGTAGTAATGGTGATCCTGAGCCACTCAAAATCACTCACCTGGTCCCTTTTGTGATCCATGACATCTGATTTGTGATGAGTGGGCAGGAACAGGAGTGGAGTCCAGACCTTTGGGTCAAAGAGGAAAAAAAGGAACCCCATACAGCAGACCATGGTCTATTTTGCATCAGATTCTAGCCTGATAAATTCAGATACACAGGGGGAACATTATTCTATATAACTGGGACTTCTATTAGATGCTTTATGTAATATTTTCTTTTTAAGTATATTTTCTATTATATGTAACAAAAAGGTGGCTGAAAGTGATTATCAATTTAAATGTTAGAATTTATTAAACAAACTAAATCAAACAACAAATAGTATTGTGCAAAATTCTGAGGATGTAGAAGTAAACCAGGTTAAGATTTGGAAGTAAAGGTCACTGATAAAATTTCACATTTGTACATTAGTTTTTCTTAAAAAATAATTTTGAATATAATGAACATAAGTGGCTAAAAGCAAATTGTTTTACTAGTTTCTTTTCCCTAAGGAACTATTAGGAATTGTTCCTGATGAACAATTGATCACGGTGGCTTAGCTCATTTAACAGTCAGATCATCTTAGAGCTAATGTTGTAGAGCAGGCTTGGGCCTCCAGTTCTGTCTTGTCTACAGTCTTGTTCTGATTGAGAACATTGTACTGTAGTGTGGTGGTTAGGTGTTGTGGACTCTGGAGTCTGACTGCTGGGCTTTTGATCTTGGTGCTACTACTTCCCAGCTGTGTGACTCTCTGCCTTAGTTTCCTCATCTATAGAATTAGGGTAATAATAGTGATTCCTCGCTTGGAGGGTTGTTAGGAAAATTAAATGAAACAATCCAAATAAAGTGCTTTACATTGCCCTTGACACAGGGTAAAAGCTGTATAATGTTAGTTGCTATTACGATTCTTGTTGCTA
This sequence comes from Daubentonia madagascariensis, assembly GCA_023783475.1. Taxonomy (NCBI): domain Eukaryota; kingdom Metazoa; phylum Chordata; class Mammalia; order Primates; family Daubentoniidae; genus Daubentonia; species Daubentonia madagascariensis. Next base: position 11,539,887 of record JAKFHU010002088.1, read on the forward strand.
TTATTATTTCTTTACAATGCAGAAGCCAGATGTAATGTGTTAACTTCTTTTGTTTTCTGTAGCTTCAATTCATATAGCCCCTCACTCTGAGATAACTGGATATGAATTACCAATATTATTTCCTTAATCTTTTTCATTTTCTTGAGGTATAGGAAGAATCGATCCTCTGATGTTCCTGTTTTTTAATTGACAACATTCTATTCCATGGCTCCGCATCAACTTGGAAAAGAGTTGTTTTCTTTTTTGTGGATAAAGTGTTCTCTGCTACATTGCCTTGTTCCCCTTTTTTCCAAAGCATTTAATGTATTTGTATAGGCTGACAATATAATAAAACTTCCCCTCCCAGATCAACTGGTTGAAGTTATATATTTTAAAAAGTTAAATAGCCTTAAACTAATGACAAATAAAAATTTAAATATTCACTGACGGCCTTGTAATCATTGAGTTAATTTTTAAGCCAAGTGACAAGTGTTTTGTGTCTGTCCATTCTTCCTTCTATACAGTTCTAAACATTGAGTTATCTAAGTACAAATGCAACTTGACTATAGTGAAGCCATCTTATTTACCATAACTTTTTCCACAATTGTGTTGAGAAAACAGGCGATTTTCTCTTCCATTCCTCTTCTGAAATAGTTGCTCATATCTTTACTTTTCTTCTCAAGTGGTTCCACTTGTGGAACTGCCTGAAAGCAAATCTAGGGCTATGTGCAGCAGAAGGGATGTAAATGATTTCCTCTGGGGACACATTGTCAGTAGGTATTTGTATCCTGGAAAATTTGAATGTAGTGAGAACTGAACTTGTCACCCTTGAATCATGGCTCCTTCTTTTCATTCTTCTTCCTAGGACATTTCACAGGGGATAGCTTCATGCTGAATTCCATTATTTTGGTGCACTTTTTCCTGGCCTAAGTGATCATGGCTTAAAAAAAAAAGGTGATATTTGTGTGACTAAAGAGCCCAACTAGATAAAGACAGTAGGTCATGTTATGTTATGTTCAGTTGTGTTACGGCATCATGCAATTAACTTGTAAACAGGGCAGTAAGATATGAAATGTCGGTGAATTCAAAAGTAGTGGTTTTAATTTAATTCCAATTTATTAACTTCTTTCCCCTCATCTCTCCAATCTTCTTCCACTCTCACTATTTCTCTCCCTTTTCTAAGTATTTAAAGTCTTCCTGCCTCTCCCTATTTTTTTTAAGCAATATTCAATTCTAAAAAAAAAATTAAACCTGAATTACTGTGGTAAAACATAGCATTTGAAGATCTGCTGCCAGCTAGTAGATGTGTGGTCCCACTGTGTTTTTGGTGTGTGTTTATTTTAATACTAGAATTACCAACTGAAAGCTAATAATAGTCTAAGAAAAGTATAATTATGAAGGTAAATCTGTATCAAAAATTGCATGGTGTACCTCAAAGTCAAATATAATTATTAGTGGATAGTCTTCTATTTGATAATTATCCATTCATAGATTTATACATAAAGTAGTGTTTTTTAAATTGTGTAATTTTTAAATTCATTCAGTTTCCCACAAAGTATAATCCACTAGATCATAGACAAAATAACTCACTTTGGCATAATAGAACCACACCTGTATGGAAATAACTGAGATATTAAAATAGAAATATTAATATAAAGGTCCTTCTGCCAAATACTATAATATGATTTCTGCCAAGTCCTGGTACCTACCCCCTCATGGGTCCAGTGATTCTATTTTTACTTTCTTGAGTATTCACCCATGCCCAGGCCTGCACATTTGACAGCCACCTTTCTACTTTTGTGGCATTTTGCAGTGACAGTGAGGGCAATGGTGATGCTACAAATTGGCATACAGGCTTGGTGGGGGTGAGGACAGCCCTACAGAGAAGGACAGCTCACAAGGAGTGGTGCTGGGCCTAGAAGCCACCCTCAGAGGTCTCGCAGAGTAGGAAGGAACATTATGCCAAGAAGGAGAAGCGCTGGACCAGGAGAGACACAATGCCGGTGCCATAGGTCTAGCTGCTGATTATGAAGGTTTGCATGGCCACAGAAGACCTGTATGGGAAGGCATTAGTAAGGTGATGGGCCACGGATAACCCAGCAAGCACAACCTCATTGGGGACTGAGGGATTCAGTCTGACAAATAAAGTATTCACCATCTTATCAAATTAAATAACTTACCTACAGTATTCTAATGTAATTCGGATATCCATATATATTATCTTAATGTGAACTCAGTTATCTTTTAACCAGCATGCATATTTGGTATTAAATGCTTGTTATAGTGACATGATTTTAAACATATTGTGCATAGTTGCTAATAAGTTAAAACAATACTATATAGCATTTTAAATGATTCGTGTGGTTAATGATTAGCAACTTTTCTCAGAGGTTTAGAGGAATTTATGACTTAGTCTCCATTTCAATTAATTGTGCACAACAGTTACTTTGTTCCAGTTATTTTGAACAGTTATTTACTTGAGGCCATGGCCACTGGGCAGATGACAAACTTCAACTATTCTCTTATGGAAGATAACAGTTTCCTTTGGGGCTTGTAGTCACACATATGTAAGGTATGTGTTATAACCCTGTACTGTGAAGAAGGACAGTGTTTTTTGCTTCAGGACCTATATTTTAATATGTAAATTTTTATAGCTCTCATTCTTATTTGAGTTATTTTGTTTTTTAGGTTTTATTCAAATTACACAGTCTCTTGCACTCATTCTGTACATTTTTCCTCCTTTTATTATTCCTGACTTTTTGTAATCTGAACTTAAGGCTTCCTCAGTATTGCTTGTGATGTAGCCTTTCCCACGTGGGAAGACTGCTGTCTTGCCCTTGTGCCTGGCTTGCTGTCAGAATGGGCTGCTCACTCCCCTTGTCTTGCACACGGGCCAGAGACCATTCATTCCCTAAGGGACAGGTGTGTGTGGATGGATCCAGTGAGACCTTGCTCCTGCTGCAGTCCTTCTGTTTTGTTTGTGATCCTCAGGGAGAGGGGTGACCAGCTAGCTATGGACTTTCCTTAAGCAGAAGCCACATGGTGTTTCAAAAGGAAAGGCTTTTGCAGACTGGGGCTCATGACGAGCAGGAGAGGCTGGCGCAGGGAGTCTTGAGTGAGCGCTTTGACATACCGAGTCACAGCCCATTATCACTTGTGCTGGTGTCAAAACAATGCAGCAGTTTGAACTGCAGCTCGGCTCATTCCTGCTGTCACACACTCCCGTGTAAGTCATTAGAGTGTTGGCGTGGACTCTTTCCGGATCAGTCAGAGATGCATTAGAAGAGGGGAAGTGTTTATTAATTCAATCTGAGAAGTGACTATTAATCACCTGCTATGTATCAGGCATTGTGCTAGGGCGAGGGGGGCTCCTGTACCAGTATGACAAGGCCCCTGACCTCAAGGTGCCTCTTGCCTGGAAGGGCACACAAGTTCAGTGGCTGTCATGAAGAGCAACATAGGAGAGGAGCAAACAAAAGTGCTTTGAGAATTCAAGAGAGGGAGAAATCTCATCAGGTTGGAGGGATCGGTTTAGACTGAGGAGGGAGCTGATGTGTAAGAGGGGTTTGACAAGATGCAAGGTTTTGATTGGCAGAGAGCAGGTGAGACAGACAGTTGGCAGGGAGTTCTGTTTGGCTGGTATGTAGGATAAGTTTCAGAGGCATCAGGACTCAAGAAGCTATTGTAAAGAACCTTGGATGCCAAGCTAAAAAGTTAATGTTTTATTTAGTGGTCTCCTGCTTGAGACCACCATTGAAAGGTTTTGAGTCAGTGGAGTGATATGTTAGAAATATGTCAGTCCTTATTAAGATGGCTATTAAGCAGTTAAGGTTACAAGTGACTATGTGTAGCAGAAGCTCTACAACAGTGGCTTAACCAAATGGGAGTTTTATTTGTCTCATGTAGGTGACCCACACAGAGGATCTGCACAATGCTGTCGGGGACCTGGGCTCTGTCTTCCTTCCTGGCTTCTCTTTTTATGATTGCAAAATGGCTGCTGGATCTCCAGACATCCAGTTCAGATTCCAGGCAGGAAGAAAGTGGGAAAAGAAGGGCAAAAGGGCAAATGCTTCTCCTTGGGAAGCTTTGCCTTTATTATTTTGGAAGGGACATCCTCCCCCAGGACTTTGTCATTTATCTCAGTCTCAGGTCTAGAGAGCCTGGGAAATCAAGTTTTTCATTAGACATAATGCTGCTCAGAAAAAAAAAATTGGGATTCTCTAGTAAGAAAGAAGGGAAAAGTGAATATCGGGTAGATAAGTAGCAGTGTTGGCCATAGCTTGTTTGTGAATCTATCGTGGGAAATCAGAGAAGGCAGAGAGCAGAGGGGTAGAAATCTAATGGTGCCAGCAAGGAGTCCTGATTTGATTCAGAGAAAAAAAAATCTGAGTACAGTTTCAATTTTAGGTTTGTTTAATGAAAAAATATGGGACAATGAGTTAGTAAAACTAGGCTTTAGATCTGCTTCATTATTAAACATGCATGTGTTGAGAGAAGCCACTTCCCTGAACCTCAGTTTTCTTATCTATAAAATTGGGGACTTCAAAGTCTGTAAGCCAAAATTTGTGATGCTAAGAAAAGACTGCATATGTGCTTTTGAATACTATTTTCAGATTAAACACTGAGTAAGTTATAAAAATAAACATACAGATTATGAGAAGATACAACTTTTATTAAAAAATGTTTTCTCCTAATTTGAGGAACCAAAGACCTAGCAAAAATATTTCACATATTAACTTAAAATATATTGTCTAAAAAACACTCTGTAATATCCCTTGGCACTGGTATTTTCTGTTATCAACTATACAGTACTTACATTTATTTACTGTAAGGGAAGTAGGAGATAACAGATTCATTCTCGAGCCCCTGCTCTAACAGGATTATTTATAATGTGATGATTTATTACAGTCTTTTCCTGATAAATAGCTCAATTACATTCTCCATGTATTTTGCAGTTGCATCTGGGGCAGCTTGTCCTATACAAAGTGAAGATACACAGTTTTTATTTCTCATCTGTGACTTGCCTCCATGGAGGGGGTGTTACTGTTTTTGATCTATCCCTGATTTCCTCCCAAACTCACTGTGGTAAAGGACTAGCTCATATGTGTCACGTTGGTTGAATATGGAGGGAGATACAAAGACACATAGAGCAAATAGAGAATGCACAAAAGACTAAATAATGAGGTGCTGACTCAGATGCTTTAGTCTTTGTGTGCTGCCCATGTCAGTGGGGGTATGCAGCTAGATGAGGGGTTCCTACTCCTGCCCAAGGGTGTCTTCTGTCCTTGCTTACTGAATTGCTGACTCTTTCACCTTTTTGGGGATTTTGATTCATAATTTGTCCCCAGAGTTCTTGTATCTTCTATTTCTCCCTCTCCATTGGCTCTTTCTGTTCGCACTACAGAAATACTCAGTCAAGACTACTCCAAACTAAAACAGAAATTCTCAATATTTGCTTCCTGGCTCAGACAACTACCATATTTTATATCTTCCCTGTTAAATATTTTCAAAGTATGCATCACTCTATTCTAACAATCTAGCGCTCATCTGTCTCATCTTTCTCACTCCCAGGCCAATTGTGCTTTTCTGTTCACCAAGTTTAGGGGCCCAACAGTCTGGTCCAAGTCTTTTCTTTTCATCCCCTTCAACCATAAGACTCCTTGCGTTTTCTGCCCTCCTTCAGAGCTGAATTTCCCATAGTTCCTCAGACATACCATATTCTTCGTAGAGTCTCTGCCCTTATGCATTTTCTGAAATGCTTCCCCCTCTCCAGTTCATCTGGAAAACTTAAGACCCATTTACAATTGAGGTTATCATCCTAGGAGGACCATCTCCCCATCCCACTCTCTGTTTACCAAATAGCTTTAGTTACTTTCTTTTCTATGCTCTTATAACTCTTATCTTTGTAAGAGTAGTTAACACTGTAGATTTAGTTTATCTGTTTACATATCTCTTTTCTCTCTGGTCTGTGAGTTATTCTACTGTAGGAACAACAACGTCCTAGCCATACCTAGTGCTTGCCAACAGTCCACACTACGCTATAACCACTATAGTGTTTAAACTACTGGCTTTAGAATTACACTGCAGGAGTTCATATATTGACTTTACCACTTGCTTGTTTTGTGACACTGGGTAAGTTTGTTAACCTCCATAAACCTCAGTTTATCTGTAAATAAAAATAATACCTACCCTCAAAATGTGAGGGTAAAATGACATATGTTCTTGGCATAATGCCTAGAACATAGTAGGTATTCATATGAAGAGAATATTTGTTGAAAAAATATACTAATAATAGAGCAATATTCATTTGATAGTAATACTCTCTCCCTCCTCTTTGACTTCTTATTTGAATGTAAATATAAGCAAGGCAAATTAAAGGGGACTGTCACGCATGCATATACGTGGTGAGTTTCTGAATGGTGATTCTACTTTAAAGGATGGCATTAAGTTTTAATAAGAATGGGATGATGAAGATGGGAAGTGAAAAAAACAATTTTTTTCCAAGACGTAAAGAATGATTTGGAAAGAAGCCTTGTCAGAGGTAGCAAAGGAAGTTTTCTTAGAGAATGAAAAGGGAATGTGTGTGACAGAGGAAAGTAAATGATTCAATATGATTTGAATTTGATACATAGTAATATTGCCCAAATAAGATCTTTATCATAAGAGGAAAGAAACTACCCAAGATTAATAAATACCATTTACTAGCAATTACTATTTGGACTTTTTTAATTAGGAAAAAAGTTTCCAGGCATCTAAGATCACTCATGGAGCTTTAGAAGAAAGAGGCAAAAAGGACTTTTATGGCTTTTTAAAAAACTCTTTATTTTTGTATTTACAAAGGTGAATGTAAATGTTTTACCAGACCGTAAGTGTATGTTTAGATCTACTCTTACACTTATTAACTGCTTAGTTATGGTAGGAAAATTCATCATAGGTTTTAACACTTGCTTTTATGATAGCCTTATGATGTAATTCCTGTGTAGTACATTGCATTAAAAAATAGTGACCACCCTGAGCAGACGGCTAAAATAATGGAGCATTCATTCTTCTTAAATTGCAGCCTGAAATATTCCACAGTTAAAGTTATAGTAACATGCTCTGGGAAAGCAACTTTTCAGAGTTGTAATCTCACCTCGAGATTAGAGATGGTAAAGATGAATTCCCAGCATTCTTTGTCTAATTTTTTGGGAAGAAGCAAAGTTTGCAGATGATACTGGAAAATATGGAGTTCTGATAAATGAGGCATTAATACAGTCTTATTCTAATTGTGAAGTTATCTCCACTGAGGAATAGGTGATCAGTAATAAGTTTAACTCAAATACCAATTGAGACAAGAATACTCCCCACGCCCCTCAGGAACAATGACTCGTTTTACAATGTGGGTACAGAATTCAGCATGGTTGATCTCAGCTGCCTCAAATATCATTAAACTAATCTCAGAGCCTAGGATTAGATTTGGCTGACCTAAGTGTCCTTTCAGGTCAGAGTTCAAGGAGTCCTGGTTAACTTTCTGGGAGGAGGAGCTGGGAGGAGAACCCTCTCATGGTATTTTTTTAAGCAAAGGTTTTATTCTGTCATGCTTTTAAAATCCCTCAAATAGCCTTCACTGCTAAACTAACACACACAGAAAAAGGCAGTTTGTAATCTCTATAAGAGTCTGTTTGCACAGGTTATTAATGACTGTGGCCTATAGAGTGGGTACAAACCAAAAGAAAAAAAAGTCAGTGAAGGTGGGGGCAGTGATAGAGTGAGTGGGAGCCATGCTGAACTTCCTCCCTCCCGCATTCTCTGCAGATTTATAATCAAGTCCAGACTTAGCAGCTGTATCATTACATTGCGAAGATGAGCTAGAAATTCTTTTGAAGTTAAATTTCCTAACATTACCCCCTGCAGCAGAAAGGGCATTTGCACTGTGACCAATCCTTAAAAACAAAACAGTGCTAAATAGCGCATGCACATTCCAAACAGATTCCTCCTTTATAAACACTTGACATTTGTTGTCAGTGGTATTATGACACCATAGTGTAGAAAAATCTTGTATTGATTTTTAAAGTAAGGTATTGAAAATATAAAGTAGGCAGAGTTGGAGGTCACAGATTAATTTAGCTGTGATAAATGTGTTAATTCACCATCTTGTCCATGGAAAAAGCTATTCCTTCAGGGAAGTGGTATTGACTCTGCAATGTCTGGCAGCCACATATTGCTCTGGAAAATGTTGGAGGTTTGCACGTGATCTAAATTCAGTTTTCTAACTATTATTTTCTTTGATTCCCGTTTTGCATCAATACATGTACTGTAAATGCCTTTCCTTCCAGTGAAGTGTAGATCACCATTAAAATAACATAGCTGAGTAGTGTATAGAACAGGCTGTGAAAAGAGAAAAACTGGATGGGCTATTGAGATTATTGTTGAGTCATAAAACGTAATTAAAGATCATCTCTTCTCATCCCCCACCATATTGAGGAATCTCCTCCATGACTTCCCTGGTGAGCTTTATCTAGCCTGTGCTTGGCTCCTTCCAGGGATGAGGAGCTCACTTATTTGTGAGGCTGTAGATGTCACCGTTTGCTCTTGTTTTATCATTCTTAGGGATCGTAAAGAAAATTGTCTTCAAAGTGTGCAGATACTAACTACTTCCTTTTCTACAGCTCAGATATTTGGAAAGTAAGATCATGCCCTCCCTAAGACTCCTTTCTTTTGGTAGGCTAAACAGCCACAGGGGTCTATGTATACATCTGGTCTCTTTGCTCCCCTCTCACGCTGTGTATCACCCTTGTATCTGGTTGCTTTCTAGCTCATGGCCCTCTGAGACTAATTCATCTTGTTACCTCACATGTGATCTTGATTTTCTATGAATGCATTATTCTTTTTAGCAGATGTTTACTATAGTGGCTCATATTAAGTGACCTCAATATGATAAAGTTTGTTTCTGTTTTTTGTTTGTTTCCTTTTTTCATATGAATTTATGCAAGGTCAAAAATTATATATACATACATACATATAATTTTTAAAAATAAATGTATTCTTGTTAAATTTTGTTTTATTTTATATAATCAAGTGTTGTAGCCCATTGAGATCATTTTGAATCTGAATTACGTTATCAAGTATATTGACCTTGTAAAATCTACAAATTCTATAAGTATCTTTATCTAAGTCATTAGTAAAATGTGGAATGGGCAGAGCCCAAGACAGAACTCTGGTGTAACCCTGAAGACTGCCTTTCAGGCTGACTATTAACTTTGAGACTAGTTATTCAACAAACTGCACTGTCAGGTCTACTAAGTTATTATGAAAGGTTTCTTAAATATTTCTGCCATTTCTTTAACCCTGGTAAAATGACATGACTATAGTTTGGCATTCATTGTACCTGTAGACTGAACTTTTTTACCTTTTAAATTTTGACCTTTGAGTAAAAATTTGATTTGTTTTGGAATTTTTCTTTGTTCATGATTTTATTTATTTATTTATTTTTACTGTCAGATATCACTTCTACACTTCCAATACCCTGGGGTGTGAATTCTCTGGGCCAGGAGGCTTACACTCATTTACCACAGCCAGATGTTCTTTCATGGTTTTATTTCCTATATTAGCTTTCAGGGCTTTCTTAGCCATTGTTCTAGCATTTCCAGTTTGAAACTTCTTTGCTCTAGCAAGTAAAATGGAAATAGGTGGGTAATTGGGTAGTTTTGCCTCCATTTCTTTGTCTTTTCAACACGACATCACTTCCCATAAACAGTTGTCTGTCTTTCTCTCTAGGAGTTCCTGACTTCACTTAAAAACTTTGTTGAAAGTTAGCAGGCTGCACATGTCTCAGATCTTTCTGGGCTGTGACCTCTTTGATAAGATTCTTAGAGATTCCTGCTTGTTCCTCTGCTCCACTTTCCACAAATCTTACCTAGTTTTAAAAATTCAAGCTCATCAGAGAACTTCCTGAGCAGCCAAACAGAGGCCTTTTAGTGTTCAGATCCTTGCCTCAACCCTTATTTACTAGGGCATCTGCCCTTAGGGAAGTTACTTAACTTTTCTATACTTTATCTGTAAAATGGGATAAGGTCCCTTCTTACTTTAGGGCAATTTTAAGGATTAAGTGAAATATTATTTTAATGACCAATAAGTGACAATGTCAATAAATGTCACTCTTATGACTATTGTTTCTCATTGTGATGCCCACTCATCTTCTTTTATGTAATTGTAATCATACAAATATTTTCACAGCTTCACAACTCTTTTAAACTATCTCCTCCAAAACAACTCCCTCCGTGCAATCACACCCATATTTTCTTTCTACTTTTTGATGTCTGTTTTCCTAAACTATAGAATACATATCTTCTCTAAGAATGCCATTGTTTAACTATTGTAACCTTCAGGAGAAGTGGGCTTTTGTACCTCAGAGACTCCTATGGCTTCGTATCTCTCAAAAGTCTATTCTTCTGATTTAAGCCCAGCATAGTTCACCTTCATAAAGGTATTCATCATGTGTTCCATGGTGTTCCATGTGAGTACTATGTGTTCCATGGTGAGTACTATGAGCCAGATGACCATAGGAGCAGCCTACAGCTCTTAGGATACAAAGCTCTTAGGAGGCTCTGTGGAAACCTCTGTTCTTCAGGGGGCTATGTTCTCAGCAGAAGATGTTAATATTTCCCTGGGTTTTCTCACAAAGGAAACTAAACATATTATTAGCATATAGGGCTTAGAATTTAATGGACTTAGGAAAAAATAAATGAAAATTGTAGAAACATAATCATGAAACTATAGGGTTTTACAGTATTTACATTTTAACTTCCTACCATGTTAGGTGTGGTAATCGTATTAATAAAAACTCTGCCCATTGGTAGCCAGGGGGATTGGTTCCAGGACCCCCTTGGATATCGAAATACCAGGCCCCTGATATAAAATGGCACAGTATTTGCTTATAACCTATGAGCATCCTCTCCTATACCTTAAATAATCACCTCTAGATTACTTATAATATCTAAAACAGTGTAAATGCTATGTAAACAGTTGTTATATTGTATTTTTTTTTTAATGTTTTAAATTTTTGGTCTGGGGTTAGTTACATCTGAGGATTTAGAACCCTCAGATGCAGAGGGCTGGCCGTACTTACCTTGAACCATGTAATATACAATTAAGCATTTCTAAATTTTTGGAATTTCTAAATAAGAATGGATTTGAGAGAGTTTGGCCCTGAGAGCTTGTTTTTTTTTTCCTCTCTTTTTGAAACTACGTATATAAGCATGTGGAGTTTGATTTCTTTACCGTGAATAATTATACAAAAATATTTCTAGGACATGTTCTAAGTTTGCAGTTATATGTGTGAAGGTTCAGAGAACACTTTTGAGGAAACTGCTTTCTTTTTCCCTGAAAAAGTGACAGTGGTAGAGAACTCCCTCCACCTCCCCCAAAAATGCAGCTCCTTTTTTCCCACCCATGATTTGCATTTTCCCTCTAGCCTTTCTACACTTCCCCTAGGGGAACACACCCCATTCTTGTATTTCCCTGAGTCAGCCTGCTTGGCTGTAGGGTGGTTATTTAAAGTGCAGATTCCTGGGCTCATATAGACCTAGTGAATTGGGTCGCCTGGTGGCAGACCCCAGAATCTTCATTTTAAGTTCTTTATAGGGGGAGTCTCATATCCCCAAGTCTTGAGAGCTGCTGCTCAAGTCCAGTTGTCATTGGCTTCTATTATGTCTGATGAAACCAATATTATGCAGAGCTCCTTTTGAAGTGCTTTGTTGCTGAAGAACAGGCTGCTGGTGGGCCAGAACAGATTGTCTCCATGTAAATGCGGAGTCAGGGGACATAATTTTATGGGCTCACACCTATCTCTTAGCCAAAGACATTTCAGGTTAGTTGTTTGCCTGTACTGGTAAAGGAATATAGTCTCATTTGAACTGGGACAACCCTAGTTCTGGGTACATTCTGTGGTATTATATTTGCCAACTCACATTCAGCCCATGCATTTATAATTACTCAACTGTTTCCATGCATTGAGTCATTGCAGAAAAGCCTCTTCTTTGTAGAACCTCATTAAGATTTCAGCTGCTAACAGATTTTATTTTACAGTTCCAGCTTTCATGATATTAAGATATGGAGATTTGGGCTTCTGGGAGGGGTTATTTACAAGTTTAAAGCTCTTAGCTACAGGAGCATCACAATTTTTTTAAGGGCATAACCAGAAAGGAAAAAAAAAAAGGATAGTCTGGTATTCTAATCTACGTGATAGATTAGAATCTATCTTTCTTGCTTTGGAGGCAAAAATAAAAAAATGCCAATTACTTTTTAAAAAATTATTACGTATTTGGGGTTTGTGTGATTTTATTTAAGGCAGCATTTAGTTTAAAGCAATGTTTTTATAAATGTTATTTATTTGGGGCATCTAAAAAGACATATTGAATTAAAACAATATTCACAGTGTTCATACTTTATAAATGAATATGCTTTCTTTATGCTAAGTATATATGGTAAATGAATAATCTCTGATTTAAATAATACATTTTTTTGTGTGTGTGGTTGTATCCAAAATTATACTGTGCCATTTCATATCTTGTATTTCTCTTCCCTGTGGTATTTTAAAACTTTCTTCTAAATAACGTGCGCTGTTTTCATTACGGTAAGTAACCATTTACTGATAATTTTTGGTTATGTCAATTAGAGGTGCCAGTTATATTTTGTTTTCTATTTGTTAACATAATAATCATTTGTTAGGCGGTCCACAAAGGGAACTTGAGCTAAATTGGAGAGGGTAGGTCTCCATCAGGAGTCGGGAGTGCTAGCCTTCGAGGTGGTTGTTTTTGTGTGAGAGTTCTTGTCTCTGTCCTTGCCACGGTGTTAACATTGCCTTCAGTGAGGAGGCACTGGCTACCTGTTCCCTGCAGTAGTCATCCTTGGTAGCTCAGAGGGCGGAGTCTTCCCATCTGGTACAGCGTCTGGGTGTAGCAGTCACACTTGTTTCTGTTCTTCCTCTTGGATGCCTTCTTTTTGGCATCTGCGTGTGGATCATTTACTTGCTCATTTGTTCCTAGTGTCTTTGCGTTACCTGCTCTTTCTCCAGCCAGGTGATAACAAACTCCTTGTTGACAGAGATTGTTTTCTAATTCTCTGTGTCCCCCTTGTTATTTGGTCTCCTGCCATTCCACAAGGCACTGTATAGATGTTTGCTGAGTAGATGGTTGACTAGGGGAAGACTTAATTTTTGCTAACCCATCAGGTTGATTTAATTTATTGGTGTTCCTATGCAGCCACTTTGACTATCAAGCCTTTCTTGCTTAATATCCTCTTAGGGACATCGTAGACTGTTCATGTTTCTATATAAAGATTTCTAAATTGGAGGGTTTCTCATCTGAAAATAGGAATTTATAAAGAACTGAGATTTCTGAATGCAGATAGCTTCCTTTTGGTGTGTAGGTTGCTTTGCTTTATTTGCAGGGAAAGCACAGCAGTTTAAAAGTGATAAACACACCAGTTGTAGAAAATATGAAAAATACAAAATGGTGTGAAGGATAAGGTAAAATTCCCCCTTGGTGTCACCTGTGGTCCAAGATATTTCTTATCTTGAAAATTTTGCTGATAAAGTTAAAGTCCTCTTTACACTCCTAACAGTCTCTTTTTCTTTCTTTCCTTATAGTAAATCTATATATCTTATTTTTTCACATAATATGATAAACAATTTTCCATGGCATTAATTTTCAGTCACTTTCTAATGGTTGATGGTGAGTATACTATAATATACTTAACTGTCCCATATGTTTTAGAAATTTAGGTTGTTTAGAGTATTTTTTATTTTTATGAATAACCCTTTAATAAACATCTTTGTGTTTAGATGTCATTCTCTGTTTTTAATTAATTAATTGGGGTAATGGACAATAATTAAACATCTGGATTCTATTCCCAGTTGACAAATTCATGATTGATTTTCACTGACATTTAAGGTGTTACATTGTCAAATTTCAGATTTTAAATTTAACTTATAGTTTTTCATTATTACAGTTAGAAACTACCAGTTTCATTAGAATTTGAGCTGGGGAAGAGCTTTATTGTCCTGATTTAAGGGTCAAACTAAGAAATTTTTAAAGCATGCCTGAAATTACAAGACTGTTACATCTGAATATTTTAAGATATAACAGTCATTTAAAACTCATAGCATTGATATCTTTAAATGTTTTATTGTGAAATATGCCATGCTTGCAAAAGAGTATAAGTAATATATATGTTTAGTATTAAAGAATAAATAACAAAACAAGCACCTTTGTTCCCACCATTCTGCTTAGGAAATAGAACGTTCCTAGTACCTTTGAAACTCTCTCATGTTCCCCTCAATATAATTGATTTTTCAATACCAAGGGGCTCAGTGATAATGGATCAAATATTGAGGAAGATTTGGAAGTGTCTAATTTTTTCCATCTCCACTGCTTCTACCTGGTCCAGGCTACCATCCTTTCTCACCTGACCCATTGCAGTGGCCTCCCAGCTGGCATCTTTGCCTTTCCCTCCTGATCCACTTCAGGTCAGATTCCCCAGTTGCCTGTGTGAAGACTTAAACACAAAAGCTAAATAGTGCCATTCATCTGCCTAAAACCCTTCCTGGGTTTTCTGTTTAATTTAGAGTGAAATCCAAATACTTGCCGTGATCTGCAAAGCTCTTTCTAATCTGTTCTGGTCTCCAACCTCAACCATTTACTCCCCAAAGCCTGCTCCCAGCCACGCTGGTCTTCTTTGAATCTCTCAGCCCAGCCCAGCCCAGCCATTCTTGTTTTATGACCATCATACATTCTTTTCCATACTTCTGCCCAGCACGTTTATTTTTTTTTTAATCACTCTTTGCAAAGCAGGTTCTTTTTCATCCCTTGGGCCATTTTCCCTGACTTCCTGATTATTTTTTCTCATAGTATCCTATTATTTTTGCTCCTAGCACTTGTTAAATTTTTGATTGTGTCTTTGCTTGTTGGTTAGACTGAGTAGACCTAAATTTCATGAGTGTAGGCACCATGTCTATCTTGTTCACCATCCTGTACTTCTAGTGCCTGGGTAAACACTCCATAAATGTTAAAATAATGAATGAATGAAAAATTTTAGTGATACATTTGGAAAAGAATATTTATTAGTATTATGCAGCTTTTTACGTTCAAAAGATATACATAATATTTTTGGGTCTACCAAAATACAACTGAGTCAATTCATTGAGTCAGGCCTACATTCCTGGACCTTCTGCCTGCCATACATGTTATTTTTAATTCTTACTGACCCATTTGTTAAATGTAACCAATGTAGGTTAAATAGTCAATTTGAGATTTATTTTATCTCAAATGCTTATCTCAGGTATTTAAAATAGAAAGAGTTAGGCAACATAATGTAGTAGAAGAGATCTTGATGTATTGGAAAGAATGTGAGCCTTGGAGTCATAAAAACCTGAATTTAGATAATAGTTATGGTGCTTGTTACCTGTGTAATCTTGAGAATCTGCTTAACCTTTTTGTCCCCTAGTGTTCTCATCTGCAAAATGTGATGATAACACCTACCTTGTTGATTTGTTGTGAAGATTAAAGGAGATAATATATGTTAAATCCTAGCACTGTGCTTGTCACAAATAGGCACTTAATTCATGATATTATTATTATTAGCAGCTATGTATCTATAGCAAGTTGTTAATCATTTTCTGCTTCTGTTTCTTCATCTGTACAATGGGAATAATTCTTACCTTATAGGAATAATTTGAAGATTAAATAGAATAATGCATAAATGTAGTGATGGCACCACACCTAGAGTAATGCTACCTGGCTCATAGTTGACCCTTAATAAAGGAATAAGGTAGTCAATAAAAATAATAGCATGAAAGAATTGGGATCAAGTTATTTGATGGCAATTTGGAGTCTTTAAGTTTCATTTATTCATTTGCCAGATCTTTATTGGTTGTCTCTTCCATTGTCAGGTGCTCAGTTCAGTGCTGGAGCTACAAGAAGGACTAAGATGAAGCTCCATTGAGTAGCATGCAGTTTAATGGAAAAAGGAGATTTCACATTAGTTGTGTAGTTATTTACCTCATGAGTAAATACAAAGTGTAGTGACATTAATCCTTTCAGATGGAATAGGGAAAGTGCTATTCCCTCTGGAGGTGTTGTTTGAGTTGGGTCCCCAAGGCTAAGCAGGCATTCTCCAGAGGGGGAGAGGTACCTTATTGTGGGGGAAAAATATGGGCTTTGGAGTCAGGGAAACTTGGATTCCAGTGTCTGCCGTTTAACATCCTTTTAACCTTAGGCAAGTTATCTATCCTAATCTACACTGGGGGCACTCATATATATATCATAGGATTTTTGTGAAAATTAATACAGTGACAAAGTATCTGACACATAGTATGGAACTTTCAAATGCAGGGTCTTTGCAATCACCCCTGGAGTTTTATTCCCTTCTCTATATACCAAAAAATTGCAAATCGTCTCCACTCCCAAGAATCCTTAGTTATTTGTCTTTGCCTGGTCAAACATGAATTTTCTCTTACTTTGTTAAATCTTACCTTTATCTTTATCTTTAAACGTTCAAAGATTGTTCTTCACCACTTCAAATTCAATTCGTTTGAAAATTTACTTGGCTCTTTAGGAGTTTCCCTCTTACTCACTGTCAGAGAAAATAATGCACTTCTTCCTCCAAGATTCTAAACAAGAAATCAGTCATTTTAACTCTTTATTATTGTGTTTACTCTTTTTTTCTTTCTTTTCTTTTTCTTTTCTTTTCTTTCTTTCTCTCTCTTTTTTTTTTTTTTAGACAGGGTGTTACTCTTTTGCCTAGGCTGGAGTGCAGTGGCGCTATCCTGTCTCACCGCAACTTCGAACTTCTGGGCTGAAGTGATCCTCCCGCCTCAGCCTCCTGAGTAGCTGGAACTACAGGTGTGCACCACCACTCCTGGCTAGTTTTTTTGTTTTTTGCAGAGATGCGGTCTTGCTGTGTTGCCCAGGCTGGCCTCAAACTCCTGGCTCAAGCTATCCTCCTGCCTTTGCCTCCCAAAGTGCTGGGATTGTAGGCGTGAGCCACCACGCTCAACTTGTGTTTACTCTTTATAAAAAGTCAACACTAATAGCAGCGGCTTATGTTTGGTTAGTAGTTTAGAATTTACCAAATTCATATTACTTCATTTAATGCCCTCAACAATCCTTTGAGGTAGAGGCCATTGTGACTGACAAAAGACAGAGTCACAAGAGGAAAACAAACAGAAGCTTATTAATATATGCATCTGTATGTGCTTCTCAGTTGTCTTCAGCTCAAAATAATCAATATGCAGAGTGGCATATTTAGTGCTACCCTTCAGTGTCATACCTGCCTTTCTGTTCTGCCTGTGCAGATCCCATTGTTTCTTTCAAGGTTGCCGACATCCATCCTCTTTTCTCCTCTCTACTGCAACGGTCTTTAGTTCCTATGTGGCCTGGGTCATCCGGCAGTTTCCTATGACCCAGAATGTATAGCTCTAGAAAGCGTGTGCCTGTCCTTTTGTTGATATTGGAAGATTGGTGTTTCTTAATCATTTCCTAATGCTCTATACTACCTTCTCATTGCCTTGTGAAGCAACTTCAAGATCCTTTTATCTTTTTCCTCAAAACCACCAGGCATTCCCTATTTTTGGTGTTAATTCTACCATCCTGTCAAGGTAGGGAATGTGCTTAAAATATGGCTTCTCTAAGGTGGAACCATTTTATTTTGTAACATCCTTTTGTTCCACGGCACCCTGCTAAGCACCTTCTGTATGTCTTTCTAAAGCAACAAAACCCAAAATCCTTTCATCATGGAACTCTCTTGGGACTTCCATGTCTACATTAACTCCATTTAAAAAAAATTATCTGATACACACTAACCTTTGTGGGTTTTTCTTTTTCTTTTTTTTCCCCCAGATTTTGTGTGGCTTGCATTAATCACTATTCATTATTGTGTTATTTTTCGGATTCACCCATGCTTGAATTGAATGAGTTTGATTATAAATTCCTGGGATATGAAGAGCATGGTCACTTTAAATTATTCTATGAGCAGCAGAAGCCAATATTGAGATGTTAATGTTGATACTTAATACAATGTTTTTCTCCATTAGATAGATCATAGTTGTACAAATTATTAGTTATGGACTCTCTGCTAGCTGTGGCCTTTTCCCAAATTCAAGGTATATTTCCATTTAGCATGTCTTCACAAAATATAGAAACATTAATTTGAAATTAAAACTGATTTGAAATTATAGAGGATTGTGAAGATCTATGAAAACATAACCTTTTTTCCCCTAACATTTGTGATCACTGCCTACTCCTTTTCCTAGCACCTTTTATTTTGTTATCTTTGTTTAGGTAAATAGGCATTCAGGAAAATGGTTTGTACAAAAAGAATGAAAATAAAGGCATGAAGGAAAATGTATGCATTACCATCTCCTGTCTCTCCCTCTGAGATTTTATGTATGCTCCGCTTCAAAAACCAGTTTAAAAATAAAAAAGATGAGGGCGGTTGCAATCTGCTTCATTTTATGCAGATTAGGTATGGCCCTCGGGCACCTGCCAAATTGCTAATATGGCCTTCCGTTGGGCCTGATTAGTGTGAACCAGAATCTTTTCCATTAAAACAGAAATGTATTTATTGGGAATAAGGTAACAAGGAAGGTCATATTTTCACTAATAACCATGGGTCAGGATGCATTAGAGCAGTTTCTCAGTGTGTAGATGAAGCAGACTAACCCCAGCATTTGTGATTTCCTCCATCTTCACTTGGCTTCTCCCTGAAGACATTAGGGTTTCCAGAGACCAGTGAGACTGTGACCTCCTTTTGTGCTGTGGCTACTTTCAGAGGTCATTTTCCTCTACATTCCAAATGCAAAATTCTATTGTCATTTTGGTAAAACACATCTGTAGGCCTTACATTTGCAAAAGCAAATATCTTAAATTATCCAGAATGAATGTTTATATAAGGATACCCACTCTGGGCAGTTGAATTTTTGGATTATTCCAATAGGCATTTTGAGTACTCCTGGTGAAGCATTAATTGTCTTCCAAAAAGATAATAGAGACAGCAAATACGGAAATCTCAAGCATCTCTTATGACTCTATTAGAGCACATTTTAAGAAAATATTTGGTACTAATGATTTTATCTTGTGGGAAAGAATAAAAGGTTTGTATGAATGGAGCAGGGACTGGAAGTTCAAAGAGGCAAAATTGGGTCCCTATCTCCAGGTTTAGGTGCATAAGGAGTTATAGAAAGTAAAGTCACTTTGTCAGTTGTCTGAATCTAGTCCATGTTGAAAATTGCTGGATATTTAACATGAGCAATAGCTCATGTGAAGTCATTTTGTAACTCAAATTATTTCTTGCCCATGGAGGGGCAAGAAACGCATTTAATAGTTGACATATTCTGCATCCTAATGGATAGACCAGAGAGAGAAGTAGCAGTGCCCAAAATACCATATGAAAGTCCTGTACATGGGTTTGCTTCACATGGAATGGTTTATGAATGAATAAAAGATTTTTTAGGACCTTGTTCTGGTTTATTGTAAACATTACTACATGCACCACCCCAACCCAATATTTTGTGTCATCAAGTAATTTGGTAGCAAGGACAAGAATTGCCAAACTTTCTTTTTTTATTTCTTTATTTTATTTGGCAAAGTACAAATTAAATGTGAAAATTATATGCCACATAGATGTGATTGGGGAAGAAATTTGCAATCATTTTTGGATGTATATAGATCTTAGAACACAATCATGTTTGAACATTATTATACAAGCAATTTTTTTGAGCCTCTACTAAGTGTCAGACTCCAGGCCAGGGTGCTCAAATGAATGAGGTAGGCTTTGGTTGATTATGACTGGTTTTGAGATGTATCCAAGTATGTAAGAACCATAAACTGATAAATAAATGTCCATGGACATTTTAACTTATGTAAGTTTAACTTACTATGAGTCATACTGAAAAGTGTTATATCAGAACTTAAAAATTAATGACTTGCTCTTTGTTTCTGGTGCAAATTAATTTTAATGTGATATTGGAAAACTTGGTTAACTACTTTATTCTAGTGTAGCAACATAGCAATACCACAATAAGCTTAAAATAATACCCAGTTTCTTGGTGGATCATTATAAGTGATTATGATAAAATACTTATTGAACACCTAAAAATGAGTAGAGGCAAATTTATTTTATTTTATTTTATTTTTAAATTTTTTTTTCTGACCCCACCCTACCCTGCCTCGAGTAGAGGCGAATTTGAGCCCACTAATGTATCATCAGTATTCAAAAGCTCATCAGTAAACAAAAAATTAGACATGAAGAAAATCAGTCTTCTTGTGAATATTTTCTATGCTGTCCATCCTCCCCATGTATTATAGAATGTATATGTTAAAACAACAAAAACAATACAAAATAAAACACCACCACAAAGTGAGATTAAACGGATTTTGCCCCCCCCTTTTTTTTGCTCGTTTAACTTAGTGACCTCAGTGATCTAATACATTTTTTAGATTTGTAACTTTCCTTCCTTTTAGAGGTGGGAAGTTGAGGGTCGTTTGATACTAGAATCAAAATGAAACACTACTCAAGTTATTTTAAGGATGGTTGGATTAAAAAAAAATCCACATGACACATAAGCCCTTGGAGGCCCCTTTGCAGCATTTTTTTTCTAATAGAACACAATAGAAATCTACAGTATTAGCTCTCATATAACTCCTGTTGTCTTCTCATCTTCCTTACCAGTTTTTATATTTTAAAGTCCTCAAGAAAAGTAAGTCTTATTTACATTTTGAGGGTCTTTGTATGTCAGTTATTCCTAGAGAATTTATTAGTATTTAAAATTAGATAATCTTGAGATTTCTGTACCTTCCTCCTAATGTTTATTATCATACTTCGGAATGAATTAGGTTTATTTACGTATGTGGGTTATGCTAGGGACTTAATTGGCCATATACGGATACATCTATAAGGAGAGGAAAGTATTTATTTTTGTGGAGGCATATAAACAATTTATTCTATTTGGTGCAATGGAAATGCAAAATTGATCTGAAAGTGTCTTGTCCTAATTATGATGTTACTGCCTTTTATTAACATAAAAGAATCCTTGGGAAAATTCCTCAGCTAACAATTTTTATGTAAAGAACTAATGAATACAATTATATTTATTCAGGTAGAAGTCCATTAGTAGTCTGTAGGCAGCAGCTTTTGTTATTTTAGTAAGAAGTGCAGTTGGCAGAATGATAGTCAAGTAAAAAAAAAAACCTGATTAAGCCATGTTCCCTCTTTTGGTTGATATGAAAGCCATTGTTGTTTTGCTCACCAACTGGCAGACCTTCAATTATCCTGAATTTAGAAGTTGTTTACTATACTTTGAAAGTTTAAAAATGAAGTTTGTGTTTCTCCCTGAGAAATACAAAGCTGGGTGCTTGCCATTATTTTTTAGAAAAGTAGAATTTTAATGAAAGAAAAATCAATCCACCAATTCAATGTTAAGTTTATTTTCACAGTTTTGAAGGCTTTACTGTCATTTTAAAATGACAGTAATCAAAACCTCAATTATTGGTCCCAAAAGTATTTGGGTATCATTTTAACACATTAACTGCCATGTGAGTTGTATTTAACTCATGCTAGTTTTGAGACCGGGGCCTCATGAAACATATGTAACTCACATGTCTCTTCACCTTGGGAGCCGAGAGAACTATTTTTCAAGTTACATGTAACTCATGCACAGAAAACAATAAAAAGTAACAATTTTTTCATTAAATTAGAAAGGATCGTTTTGTTCTTGAAGTTTTTATTCTATTTTCGTAATAAAACACTGTGGCTCCAAGGAAAAAAATTTTTTTCCTAATGTGGCAGTCAATGTGTTAATCTAGAATGTCAGAACTTCAAGGGCCTGTGGAGATGATGGATAAGTCTCTGGGAGTAGAGTAGATTCCACAAGAAGATTTGGCTTAAGGGCTTCAGCAACTGAGGCTTTTCTCTGGGTTTTTATCAATTGTCTTGAACCTATCTTGTGCTGTTCTTCCTAGATGTCCAGGCTGCCAAGAGTATGGGAGCTCAATTTTCTATTTGTTCCGGGTTGGCAGGATGCTGGGGCAGAGTCTGGGTAGGGAGCACAAGGCAAATCTACAAAGTAGGCTGGTGCTGCCTGTGGGCTATGGCAAAGTGAACCTCCCTCCCCCTCTTCCTTCCTTCCTTACTTCCTTCCATCCATCCATCCATCTATTCACCCATCCATCCACTTTCTGAGCCTCTACCATCTGCCAGGCACTGTGCTGTGTGTGGAATTTACAGTCTAGTGAGGAATAGAGATGCCAGATATTTACAAGTGTAAGGGGTCTCTGGGATTGTTTGTAGCAGAGGGCGGGTGGTGAAATGCAGCTCCTGCTGCCTTCTGCCAGATTTCAGGCACACCTAAAGATGGCAACATGGAAGTTCAAAGAGAGTAGGTGACTGGCCCTAATAGTGGAGGTAGGACAGATTTCCAAGCCATTGTTTTTGGACTGCATCAGATGACTTGCTGTGTAGCCAGTGACATTTGAGAAGATTCAAGTTTTTGATTTTAAGTAAAAGCGACTTTCCCTTAAAAACATCCTAAAAAATGTAACGCTTACCTCTTTTATGTTAACTTACAATTCATGAATGCCAACATATGTTTATATAGCACTTTATAATTTTCAGTGCACTGTAACTCATGTTATTTCATTATAATTACTGTCTTGTGATTCAGGCAGGGGAGTTTTTTTGTTGGTTTGTTTGTTTTGTTTTGTTTTTGCTTTTAAATCTCCATTGTATAGAAGAAAAAAATAGGGGCCCAGAGAGATTAAGTGAGTTGCCCACAGGGTGCAGAGCTACAGCCAACAGGGTGCAGATCCAAGATCAAAACCCAGATCTCTAGATTTCCAGCCTGCTGCTCTTCCAATGAAATGGCTATCTTATACGTGCCCATCACACACTCTCTGTATTTTAGACATCCTCATGCTGATGGGGCTGTAGCTAGGGTTGTTAAAACAAGTTATTTTTCATTTTTTTTTCCTGGGTATTGCCGATTCAGCCCATGACAAATCCTTCATACTTAAAAAGAAGCATAACACAGTTAAAATATGCCCCAACCCCATATTCCTTCTTACATGCCATAATGTTCCTCTTTCTCTTTGAGTATCCCACTTGACAGTAATGAGAATATTTGCTGGTGAATTGAAAAAAAAGAAGTCTGGGAATCTTTTGGTTTCCTGCTCTTCTCTGGAGGAGAATCAGTGGGTTGATGTCGGTGCTCCAGGTCCTCGCCTTTTCCCAGGCCTCCTGGGCAGTGATTCCCAAACCTGACTTACCATCAGCATGTCCTAGGATCTACCCCTGGAGCTTTGTTTCAGAGGCCGCGATAGTGCCCGTGACTGCTCTAGGGATGACCTTGGAACCCACTCACTTCATCTGACTACTAATCTGTGAATTCTTGGGAAAAAGAATCCATTTCTAACCATCCCCTATCTTCCAGATCATCTCTGGTGAAATGCAGCTCCTGCTGCCTTCTCTCAGATTTCAGGCACTCCTACGGATGGCAACAGGGAGGCTCAACAAGAGGAAGTGACCGGCCCTAGTAACAGACGTTATTAGGTCTCTGTTTAGTCCATCTGCCGCAGGATAACTAGACATCCCATTAGGAGTAATCTCTAAGTCTTTTCCACAGTTCGGTTGTCCATTGATTCATGTGGCATTTTTCTGACGTGGCTGAATATTTTAGGGGGCTCAAATAGGCCATTGTCATTATTCATCACCACGTACCTTGTGACTGTAAGTATACCTTTGATTCAATTCAAGAAACATTTGGCTACTGAGAGAGCACCTTCTGTGTATTGGACCCTTGGTTTCTTGTATAGCCATTAAAATGGTAGCAGCATATTTTAAAGTTTGGTTTGCAGCCTTTAAATATAACCTTTCCAAAAAAAATGTAAATCAAGGAAATGTCAGAACATCTTTGAATGTAAAATATCTGAAACTTGGAAATCATATGCATTATTAGGTTTAATAACAGAGTATATATGAAAATGTCCTTGATATACACACACATGAACATTGCCACTTTTATGAGTTATAGCCATAGTTGCTTCCATGTCTTGTAATTTCTTAAGTAATTACTGTGAAATCAGATTAGTTGGAACATGAGTAGAAGTGTACAACATCAATGAGTATACTTTTGCCTTCATATTATATGGCAGCATTTTCTTTGATAATCTACATGCTATCATAATATTGCCCTTAAGGTTAGGTATTATGTAACCCTAAATCATAGGAAACAGAATATGCCTGAAGGACAATTCTGGAATATATGATTGGGAACATGCAATTGATAGGTTTCCAAGGGTGTTGAGCCAGTGATAGAGTACCTGGAAGACCAGGTCTTCAGGCAAACCTGTTGTAACACTTTAGTTCCCATCTGAAAAGAATACATGTAATTAATTAATATGGAGGCAGTTGTATTTTTAGATCTTCAGTGGATACCTCTTAGCCCAGAGGATTCAGAAACACGGGCTAAACATAAGTTATGAATAGCATCTGCTAGAACGTAGCGAAGTATGTTTAAGAGAGTATGCTTTTCTGTCTGTGTCTTTGATTATTGAAGATATTTTAGGGGGCAAATGTTAGAGGGAAATCTCTTGATGCAGATGTATTTCTGAATAGAAAGGAGGGAAAAAAAAAAGAGAGAAGCTTGTTTGTGTTACCTGCCATAATTAGTCCTTTAATATAAAACTCTTTTAGATAATGATTAAACTTAGAACAATAATAAGAAAACAAATACCAGATGAAATAGTTTTTAACCAGTGACAGAAGTTTAGAATTGATCCCAAGTAATTTCTCATAACACTTTTCTTTCTCATTTGTCCTATTCCTCCATGTAATAGTTTTGAATGGCACTCTTATGAAATAAATAACTAAACACCAACCATATTTTTTTCATATCCTGACCAATATTTTGGCTGTTTTTCAGAAGAATTGGAATTTTGAAAATTAAATAAAGGTTTCTAAAATACCAACTTCAGAAAGTTTTATTTAATTTGTGGAATAATTTTGTTCTCTCTCTCTCTTTCTCCCCCATTTTTTTTTGGTAAGGTCTTTATTAATTTAGTCTAGTTACTTAGTGCTTATATTAAATAATCTAATATAAGTCAGGGTTGTAACATAACGTTTCCCAAATGTGAAGCAGCATCTATTACATGAGACAAAATCTTTATGCTGCAAAATGTAAAAGCCGTGTATAGAATTACAAGGCACCAAATGGTACTGTATATATTTTTAAAATGGAACGTTTCTGTAGTGTAAGGGGGTAGTCAACTCAAAAAAAAAAGGGTGACAGACAGCTGTATAATAACTATAGTTTATTCAGAATGCTCTCTAAAATTAATTTCAGTTTTTAAATACTAATAATCTTCTTGATAATAATTTCCCCTGAAAGATACACATAGGATTTAAAAATAGAAGTTAGTATTTTAAAAGAGTTAAAAACTACCTTGTTTGTGTTTATCAATGATATCTGAATTGTTGCAAGTAGAGGAGCTGTCTGTGGGGAAGGAAATAGTACATCCAGTACTGTGTGTGCGTGCATGTACACACACACACGTCTGTTGATTTTTAGATAAATTTATATAACAGTATAGCCTCAACATTTATTCTGAGTCATTGAATTACTTATTTTTTCTGGTGTTTCCTTTTGTATTATTATAAATCCACGATTAAGTACATTGTAGGCTACTGGACAAGTAGGTTGTGAGGTTTCATTAATTTGTGTAAGTTATAAAGTCACTTGAATAATGTAAGATGCCCAAATAATGCTATTTCATTTTCCATTTACTTTTACCCCAATGCAAGCAAGCCATTTGAAATAGATAGAGAGAATCTTTAAAATCAAAGAAGAAGGTGTAGAAGAGTTTGGTTTATTTCAATAAGTTGTATTGGGGTACTACTAAGCTGTGCATTAAAAAGGAAATATGTATACTTCAAAAACCATCTCTGTTTTGCCTTTTTTTCCCTCTTTCCTTATTGAAAAGTCATACCCACCACAGATTTAGCAATAATAGCTACAATTTATGCCTTTTCACTGCTACAATTTGATGGCATACCACAGGCCACAGGTTAGAAACACAGGCTGAGTTATTATATACTGCTGGGTAGTGATTTCCTGTGAACTAATTTATGGATAAATAATTCTGTGTTCTTATTATATAGGACAGACAGTTTTTAATTTACTTAACAAAGCATAGCTGAACAACAGAAAATTATGTGCTATAGCATAAGGACAAGACCACTCTGAGGAGGATAAACAGATGCAATCAATGTCATGAGTTCTCCTATTTTTACAAGAAGCCTTATCAGCAGTTGGTGTATTGTGGAAATAATACTGAGAATCAGAAGCCCCAAGGCTTAGTTATTCTGGGGCTGGGGTTTTTATTGACACTTTTTTGTTGAGCTCTTTCCCAGGGAATTATGAGATATATAAACCCCAGCCTTTGGATATTAAAGCTAATGTCTCATTTTTTCCCAGGCTGAATTTTCACTTTGCTTTTAAAATTAACGTTAAAATGCACCTGGAATAAAAGAAAATTATCCATTGAGCTGCATTATAATAATACTACTGATATCTTGCTGGGTTCCATATATCTGTTTCACAGATTGATTAGTGTGCTTTATTTTGCAGTATACCCAATACATACCTAGTTTATCAGCATCTATTTACATGCCACTGTGAACTGTGAGAGCTG
The DNA here is from genome assembly GCA_023783475.1 of Daubentonia madagascariensis. NCBI lineage: Eukaryota > Metazoa > Chordata > Mammalia > Primates > Daubentoniidae > Daubentonia > Daubentonia madagascariensis. The sequence goes on from JAKFHU010002088.1 coordinate 11,566,586, forward strand.
TTCTCATGTACTTTATAGGCGATCTGTTGTAGGCCTTTATGAAGTAAATATTTCTCATATTTGAGGTACAGGGGGTAAAAGCTATCATTTGGTTTATTTTAGGAGTGGTTTCACTTAGCTATGTGTTTAGCAGTAATAAGCTTCTCTGCTCAATTGTGAGCTCCACAATTACAGGGACAGTGTGTATTGGGTTATCTTTGCGTCTTAGTGACTTATGCTGGAGACATTTATTGAATGAATGAATGATTTGTGCTTAATACAAACTCTTCTAATGTTATATTGATTATCTTGTATTATCACATTTTATTTTGTTGTCAGAAGTGATTGACTTTCTAAAAGTGTGAATCAAATATTGATCAACTATAATGTATATTATCACCACTCTTTTGTTTTTACATAATTAGAGGCAGATAACCCTAAAGATATAAATTAGGCATTTACTGAGAAGAGTATTTGTTTTTTTTGAGGTAGATTACAAACTGATGAAAATACAAAAAACATACGATCACAAACTATTGATATTTCTTTTTGTGAAATGTCAACTCTTTGACTTCGGCAGAATACTGCATTGAGAGAGGAAAAAACTGGTTTCCATTATTGCATCTTTTTAATTTTAGACAAAAATTGCCTCCATTCCAAACCTAATTTTATGTCACTAATGGGAAATTTACCTACAATTGCATTTTGTTATTTGGTCTGAATGCATTACATAATGAGTGAATTGGTACTCTACATTTTAGTGAACAGTTTTGTCTGGATATAAACAGTTTTATTTATATTGTGCTCAATTCAATCATGTTAACATTTGTATGAATTTCATCTCCAAAATAAAGGCCCATAATTTGTGACTCAAAGACCTTGAAACTGTATCTGTAATAGTCTTCAACACCAGGCATTTTCTAAATGTTTGCAGACGATAAATTCCTTGGAAATAATAAAGATGATTTGGGAAACAATGTTTATGTTTGAAATGGCACTGTTGTGGGAAACTACTTTTTCCAGAGAAATTCCAAGTGTAGGTGGCTCTTCAGTCTTCTGGGCTTATCACCTGTTTGCTCATTTGTTCCTTTGTTTAACATTAAATGTCAAGCCCCTGCCCAATGTGTGACTGTGGATGAGCTATGGCCCTGCTCTCCAGAGGCCCATTGTGTGGTCGAGCACTGGCACAGGGTAGCAGTAGCAGAGCTGAGTAGAAAGGATATTGGTCCAGTAGTTCAAAAACTTGCAAAATGAAGCCCAGGTTCTAGTCCTGACTGTCATCCACTGATGTCCTTGGAAAGTCACCATCCTTTGATCTTCAGCTCACGCCCAGGTAGGATGTTGACTCCCTGCTGTGTTCATAAGGATGGACTAATGGTTGTATAAAACACTTTGCCAGCTGTAAGGTAACATAAAGGGATATTGTGATAAGTTTCTTAGAAGATAGACAAACCAACCAAAAATATTTATTGTTCAGCCTTGTACAGAAGGAATTATTTTAGGTGGGTTGATTAGGGTTGGAATTATTCCCAGGGCAAAATTTGAGGAATGTATTAGATTTCTAGAAGTGAGTATTGGGGATCCATACTCCAGACAGAGTGAGAGTGTGGTATGTGTTCAGAGAAGAAATGGGAATTGCCGTGTATTGAGCATCTACTGTGAGCCTGGCTAGACTCAGGAGGTGTGTGTATGTGTGTGGGTGTCTGTCTAATACTTTCTAATTTAATCATCATTAGTTTTTCTCATTTTTCAAATTGAGCCTATAAAACCTACTCATGGAGTGTGAGTGTTGGAAATGACATCTGTATACTTAAGTTATGCCATTATTATTGAGATTTCTCTAGTGCTGTGATATTATCCCTAAAGGGCATGTGACATGTTCCTTCCCCTTTGTCCTCCTTCACTACACTGTAGCATATGGTGGGATCTGCATCCCTCCTCAGAAGCCAGGAAGAGGCTGTTATAGTTGTAATTAGACACACCTGCCTGAATTATTTCAGCTCTTCTTTTTCTCCCCTCAGAATGTTTCCCTCTTTTAATCCACCTGCATTCCAGTGCAGGTTGAGTATCTCAAATCTGAAAATCCAAAATATGAAATGCTCCAAAATCTGAGACTTTCTGAGTGCTGACATACTCAGCGGAAATGCTCATTGGAACATTTTAGATTTCGGAAGTAATTACAATGCAACTATTTCAAAATCTGAAAAAATTCGAAATCCAAACGCTTCTAGTTCTCCAAGCATTTCAGATAAGGGATACTTAACCTGTATAGGTTAATCTCCTAAAGCTTTGTTTTGATGGTAGTGAGTCTAAACTTGCAGGGATCTATTTTCCCCTAACTTTTACTGAGCACTTAGTTTGTGGCAATCCCAGTGCTAAAGTCTCATTCTCATTTAAAGCCTCATAATAACCCTAAAGGGTAGGTATTTTTATTATCCCCACTTTTCAGATAGGGAAACTGACCCTTGGGGTGACTAAACAACTTGCCCAAAGCGTCATAGCTGACAAGCAGAGGAGGCTGCACATAAATTCACCTCTGACTCCAGACCTTACTCCTAACTTCTGACACATAGAGTGTGCTACTGAGTCAGGCATTCAAGGCCTTCCAAAACTTGTAACCAAGCTCCTTTCTACTCTTTTCTTCTGGTGTGCCACACACTTGAGTGAGTATGACTTATAGGATAACAAGAAGAGTGAGAACATGGCCTTTGAAGGATATCTCAACTCTGCTACTTGCTAGTGATGTTACCTTGGCTACTCAAGGGAACTCAAACCTCCATTTCCTCATGGAAAAAGCTGAAACTAGATATCCATGGGCAGAGGACTGATGGAGAAACTGGAGGTATTCTTATAGCAGGTTTGGTGAGGCAAAAAATAAGAGACTGAGGAAACAGAGATTGTCGTCGTTTTTTTGTTTATTTTAAAGTAGAGGCGATCTGAACCTCCTAATAGGTAAAAGTAAAGGAGCCACTGAGTAGGATGGAAGGGATGAATGAGGGGTACAGGAGATGGGCCATGTTGATATCCAGTCCTCCTTTGTGATTTAAAATAAATGAGAGCCTTTTACAGGCATGTGACCGAAGATTGAAAAGCTAATGACGTCATAAAAAATTCCTTGAGTTAGTATTTTTTGAAATCAACTATGTCTTCCCTTTTAAGAAGCATTAAAAAGGTCTTTAAATAATGACTGAATATTTGTTGAGATCAAATTATATCCAGGCTCTGTACTAAGGGTTTTACATTTAATCTGCACAATAATATTTTTTATAAGATCAGTACTCTCATTGTTCCAATTTGCAGATGAGAGGATTGAGGTGTGGAGAAATTAAGTAACTTGCTAGGGTTACATAATTATTAGGTAAAGCCAGGATGTGAACAGAGGCAATCTGACTCGGAGGCCTGGCATTCTTAGTCACTGTGGTATATTGCTTCCCAATTTGATTTCCTCAATTAACACTTCACTACTATTCCAAGTAATATTTTTGTCTATCTCCTATCAGGGAAGGAGGACTGTTTTAAGGAATGTGTTTCCAAAGGGGATTAATATAGTACATTAGACAGAGACCCTGTTTGGAAAAAAGGCCTGTTAAAAAGAGTTACTCCAAGTCCCTACCTGGCTGGGGGAGAGTGGCCTTCTGGACATAGCTCTCCTAGCAGATCTTGCACCTGGAGACCCTGGTAAATAGTTGGGCAAAGAACATGACTTCTAGGACCGTGCAGGTTAGTCAATATGGTGCAGAAAAGTAAAAGCATGCAACACCTCCCATCACCTGAGAAAATAGCATGCATCAATAGCTCTCTTCCAAGATGTAGAAACCAACCTGTAGCAGCTGCTCTGTGTGGAGGTATTAAGTGTTGTGAAAACACCTGTGTGTGTCTAATTCTAGCCCAAACAAGTCTCCTTCCGGCTCATCAAGGTGGGGAGAGAATTTGCCTAAATGGAGATTACTATTTCCAGTAGAGTGATTTGTCTATTGCTTCCTGTAGAGATTCCTCCCCCTCTACTTTTTAAAAATTGAGCTATAATTTGCATACAGTAAAATGTATGCATATTAAGTGTTGGGGGGGATGAATTTTGATGATTTTTATACCCATGCAAACACCAGTCCAAACAAGAAAATCCCCTTATGTCCCTTTCTAGTCAGTGCTCCCTCCTGTCCCTCTGATCTCTGACCCATAAATTAGTCTTTCTTGTTCTTGTATTTTGTATAAATGAAATCATATAGATATATTCTGTTATATCTGGCTGCATTGTGGTATATTCTTACAATGGAATGCTTCTCAACAATAAAAGGAATGGACAACTGACATGCACAACAGCATGGATGAATCTCCTGTAGAGTTGTGCATTGAAGTTTTTAGGGTTCATTTTCTTCACATTACCTTCATATTCTTGGTAACCAAAATGACCTACAAAACCTGCTTCTGCTACTTGCTTATTATAGTGCACAGTTGCTGACTTCGTTTTTCCCATCTATTCTCTAATATTAATAATAAGAAATCATGCCTTTAGAACACAGTCAATTTATACTCGACTTATGGGTGATCATGATAATGACTTTTGAAAGGAATTTAAAATTGTGGAATGATTTTTAAGAAAGGAAATATGTTAGGCATGTTACAAGGAATCTTTTTAGTACTTGCAAATGTCGGGAGTAAAAGAAACAGGGAAACAGACCCACCCTCTTATGAGTGGCTGTCCAGTGGGCCCTGGATGTTCATTTCAGGACTACTACATGCTGCGTGCTGTGCACTTTTCATTGTCATGAGAGAGAATGTTAAGAAAACTATCCCCACAAGAAAACAGCTTTTCTTGGCAAGTGAAATATGACTTAAGGAGCCAGAACTGGAGACATACGGTACTATGAATGAGAGCTGTGTTACTTTATTGGATCTGAGTCCAGGCACTATTTATACTGCAGCATATTCAGCACCAGATTGTTAAATCTTAATACTGAAACAGTGCATCATTTTAATATTTTTGTTCTGTTTATTCCCTGTTTTCAAGCATTATGTCAAGCATTGCGCATTCGTTTATTTCATCTTGGACAGGACATGCCCTGACCAAAGAGTTCATTTCTTATTGTTGGAATTTTGCCCCATGTCTATGAAGCATCATTTTGTGAAGCTTTTAAAAGTTCACTTGGGTATACAGATGTTTTCTCTCTTTGATGATAAGAAAATTTTTTTTTAAAGAACAATGTAGTTGGACTCACCTGAAGTGTCAAAAATAAAAATAAAAATGCTGTTTTTCTTTTATCACTAAGATATAACTGCTTTTTATGAGTGACAATTTCTGACATCCTAGGGACCACTGAGTTTTTCATAGCTTACAAATAAAATTTTTGTTACCCTGTGTCATTTGTGAGATGGGTTTCTCTGTTTTTCTTCATCAATGTTATATGTGCCCTATGTACCAGATAAGATGGGCCTATTTTAGGAATGTTAGCATTTTCACCATATGGTGCTTAAGCCATCCCATGAATCTTCCTTTAACAAGAGTATTCCTAAAATCACTGCTCTGTGTAGCCCAAGTTTGACCAGGATTTTTATTCTTTTTCCATTGTCATGCATGTTTACCATGTGCAGCCGGAAATCCACAGGGAGAGAGTGCTATTGTCACTCTAAATTAAAGAGCTGAGAAATGAAAAAAAGAAAGTAAGTTGAAGGCCTCTTTGCTATTTCTGATCTGTGGTCAATCACAGTGCTATTGCATTTGGCCCGGGAAAGCAACCCCTCTGCCTGTGAGACGCGGATATGGAAGTGAACTCTAACTGCTTCATCAGCTCCAAATGCTGTTCACACTGGGAATCACACCACAGTCAGGATGTAACTGTGTGCTGAGCCCACACACAGGAATTTTCTTGTACAATTCAAAACCGAATCTTATATTTACTTAAGCCTTACTTTTTTTTTTTTTTTTGTCTATGAAATCAGCAGTCCTGTATATTTAGCATCAGTCTTAAGTTAGAATGTGAAACAAGACTTTGGGGGAAGGAAGTATCCGTATGGTTTTCTAAGTAATTTAAGAAACAGGAAAACATAAAAGAACTGATTGTCTGTGATTAAACCTCATCCTTTCATTCCCGTCTTCCTGTATAGTTAACTAACTCGATTGTCAGCCAGAAAGAAATAGCTTATTGCACTGGGTTGTAAAATATCTGTGTGGGCCTTGAATGTTGACGACTGAATGACCTTCTTAACATTGAACAAACAACAGGAAGGTTTAATAAATAGCAGATATGTGTTTATTATGTTTTTTTCCCTGTGCAGGAATAATCAAGCTGGGAAGGTGGAACCCTCTCCCCCTCAGTTATGTGACAGATGCCCCTGATGCAACAGTGGCCGACATGCTACAAGATGTCTATCACGTTGTGACGTTGAAAATCCAATTACAAAGGTGGGTGTTTCTGAACATCTGCCTTTCCTTACTCATGAAGCTGTTCTGTCAATCATAGATTCACTACAGGGATCAGCACGTCCTGTCTTCATTAATTTCTAGACATTGGACGAAATGAAAAAAAGGAGAGAAGGGAGGGAAGGAGGGTACTTCACCTGGCATCTTTATAGTCCACATTCCAACTGTTTTATGCTTTGTTTTCAGAAGCAGTGAAGTGGTAACCTAGGGGCAGCTTGATAAATCATTAAGAATCTGCAGCCCTTAAAGGGGAACTTTCCATAGCCCCTTATTCAGTGGGTCCTCTAGACCCAGCTAAATGCAGAGTAAATAGTATTTGAAGAATAAACACCTCTGCTGTTTTCAGGCTTGTGTTGTGAGGGGTGAGTTTTGTTCTTGTCGCAGGTTTACCAAGAATGCACTGGCACTGGAGACCTTTTTCTTCCCTTTCCAGTGGCCACCTCAGAGAAATGCACTCTGTGGCTGCAGAGATCCTGAGGATGGTTTCTTTTTTCTTTTCTTTTCTTTTTTTTTTTTCCCCAGATACGACATCCAGAACAAGATATGCCTCCAAAGAATCTAGAGGTTCTTTGCTGGCTTTTATTGTAAAGTACCTGCTAGTTGGGATTTAAGGAGTGTTGTCCTTTAGTGTAAGGGTGTTGAATTTTCCCTTTTTGGAGACTTTATTCTTTAATAGGGACTCAACATGCCCATCCTTGTCTAGGAATGCTTGGATATCTTAAAAGTTTCTTTTTGGTTAGAAAAGTAAAATCTCTTAATTGTTCTATAAGGGTGAAAGGTGGGCCTTCAAACTGCAAATCTGATGGAATGTTTGTTTACATTTAACCTTAAGAATGTCCAGTAATTAAATTTGTATTGGGGAAGTTTATAATCATTCTGCCATGCCATTAATCAGCACATTGGAAAAACCATATTTTTGAAAAAATAGCATTTCTTTATATCCAAAGTGACTGTTTTTCTTAGACTAGTGTGATAACTAATTTAAAGAGACCCTGCTGGGCTCTATCAAGGTCCTGGAGAAGCAGTTTTGCTCCCCTTCCCTCATTTAGGGCCCACTTTAGACCCTGTTCTTCAGCAGTTCTAAAGTTGGCACCAGACCCAGGACCACTGCACTCATATCCTCTGCTGTCAGGGGCTTTGACTGAGGTTTCCATGTTATTCATTCTTGCTCTGTTTTGCAGTTGTTCGAAGTTGGAAGACTTGCCTGCGGAGCAGTGGAACCATGCCACAGTCCGCAATGCCTTAAAGGAACTGCTCAAAGAGATGAACCAGAGCACATTAGCCAAAGAATGCCCTCTCTCCCAGGTCAGTATCTCCAGGTGTGGGGGTCTGGGAAATAGAGAAGGCTACTGGTGGGCAATATAGTAGGAGGGCCACTCCTGCTTAGATAGCTGTCTCCTCTGTCTTTTATTTATAGAGTCACACTGCATTTGAGGTGTAGAAAATATGGAGATGATGGTGCTTTTGGTTGTAGAGTAGAAGTATCACTTATTGAGAACTTTGATGTAAGGGGAGAGTATTAAAACATTTTATTTACACAAACATTAACTTCTCAGGTATGTCATTGGAGGTAGGGATCAGTGTCTCCATTTCATAGGTCAAGAAATCAGGGCTCAGAGAAACCCTTAAATTCCCTCCCTAAGCTCATTAGCTGGTTAAGCGGCAGGTTGAGACCCTATTCGAGACCTTGCCTTTCAAAGCTGATGCAGACTGTTGCTTTGTTTGGTCAATGGGATGAGTCAGCCATGCTAAACCCATCTTTTCATGATTTATTGAGCCTTTTGCCTGTTTGGTGGAGAGAGATGATCTTTACATTATATACATTTGTACTGGTTTTGTTGTGAGTTCGCTACATGAAAACGCATCATGAGAAAAAGGGATACTCCATTTTTAGTGAACTGATCATAAACTAAAACAAGCCACGGAGACAAAGACTGAGAGGATCAAAGGGAGGAACAATGGGGGAAAGTGCTGCCTTTCCCACCTGTGTCCATAGGCCAAGACCCCACTCTTTCTAATGATGAGATAACGTTTTGCGTGTGGTGGCTTAGAACTGCTGTGAAACTGAACTCAGGTTGGCATTAACTAAGGCCTTGAATGGAAATCTGTTTCCTGGTGTGAGTTGCTACACTTGAGTTAAGGCAATGGGCTATTTACATGTCTTTTAAGTTCAAGGAAAGATAATGGGAAACGGAGAAATTTGGTGTGCCATGAGCTGTACTACCAGGGTAGTAGAGTCTCTGGGGAATAAAAAGGTTAGTGGTCAAGAGCATGTATTCTGGAATCAGATAGACCTGGATTCATGTCCCGGTTGACAAGCATCTATATCCTCACCTTTATGAGCCTGTTTTTTAATAAATAAAACTGGAGTAGTCATGGTTCTTAGTCATATAAAGAGGATTAAATGAAATAAACCACATAAAATGTTTGGCCTAGTGCCTGGTGTGCAATGATGCTCCATAAATAGTAAACTATTATTATTGAGACATGATATTGGTGATGTGGATGGAATATTTTTTTTGTGTGTGTGTGTCTTTGAGAGTGTTTTGGAATTTGGATATTCTGAAGCAAAGCATGCTATTAATATTTTTGCTCCCCCAAAATGAAGAAGGCATGCCCCCAAGTATTAGATAGCTAGATAGAAAGGGACACTATTCTGGTCTTATGTTTAGGGCTTTTCATGCAGGCCATTTTAATATCTACCTGTAGGTGTATGTATATAGATGCTAAAGCCTTATTGCTAGAATTTTGATTTATTACAAAGAGATTGCTTATGAAGTTATAAAAATAAATATTTTTATTATTCTGGTGATACAGAGGAAGTAGATAAAGAGCAAGTTAGGAAAAAACTTTAAATAATTTGTCCTGAATTTCACAACTATTCACAATTAATTGTCTCTTAGATTTACGTAGAAATCAAAATGGGCTTTGCTTGGAAGTGGGCAAGCCTCCAACTTGATATCACCAATTCAGAATTTTATCCAGGGGTTTTGAGGTATATAGAAATTTGGTCCAAATTGTTGAGTCATGACTGTCTTGTTTGGTTTTAACTATAAATGTGACTAGAGAGGCAGCATGAGGGGAAGAATCCACACCAGGAGCTTAGAGCCCTGAGCTCTAATCTCAGTTCTTTTAGCCCTATATGTGATCCCAGGCACGTCCGTCCACTTCTCAGAGCCTTGTTAAACTGGGTATGATTGTATCTGCTTATTTCACGTAATTTGCAGGGTTGTCTTGAGGTTCAAATGAGATCATCTTCACCCCACCATAAAACCCTTTTTCTCCTCCCATTTTCTGTTCTCATTGTTTGCCCATCTAGTTGCCCAACCTAAAAAGTTCCTTCTCCTTTACTCTTCTGTGTTATCCTATGGATCCCACCACCTCTCTATCTAAAGTCTTTCTCCCTTGTGCCACTGCCTTGTTTGTACTTTTATCACCTTTCATGTAAAATATTCCAGGTCTTCCTGCCTCTCAACTTTTGTCCTGCCACCTGATTCTCCAGCACTCATACTACACCATTTCCTTGTCTGTAAGCTTCCAGTGACTCCCCCCACCCAGCCTATGGGAAGTACAAACTCCAAGGCATAGCTTGTAAGAACCATCAAGATGACACTGTTCAGCCTTATTTCCTACCAGAGCCACCTTCCTTCCTCTTCCTGCACCCAACCTATGTTCCAAACACATGAAATTAATTATTTTGGAACGTTTGCCTTTGCTTAAACTTTATCAAAATATCTGAGCATGGGAGATGGGAAATACCTAACTTGTATTGCATTACAAATCTAACAAACAATTTCCTGTGTTATCTTAAAAATTCATGCAAAGTTTATATTCTGTTCCATATACCTGTGTTTTAAATATTTCTTAAATGCCATAAAAATCACTTCACCTGTTACATTATTAATCTCTTTCTGTCCACATGAGACTGGCCCTCCAGGGAGATGCACCTTGTTAATCTCTGGCTTTGGAAGCCCCTGCACACAGTGGTGGTGACCCTGGAGTCCTTTAGTTTGACACTTGCTTGCTTTTGCGTGTGTGATTTCTCCTGGCTAGAATGCAGTGCTCTCTTCCACTTGGTGAAATCATCTTTCCAAGTCCATCTGGAAAGTCACTGCTGGTGAAGTGCCTTGACCTCCTGGTTGAAGCAGTTGCTTCTTGTGCTCTTAGTAGCCTTTTGTACACACCCCTATCACAGCACTTATCTTAGCATGTTGTCATTGTTATCTGCCAATTTCCATCACTTGTGGACTGTCCACAAATATTCCTTATTTATCTTTGTATTTTCAGCACTCAGCACAATGTGTACCTTGCATGTAGTTTTTACCCTAATGTAGGAGTTCTCAACCTTGACCCTATTAACCTTTTGTCAGGATAATTCTTTGTGGCGGGGAGCTGTCCTGTGCATTGTAGGATGTGTAGCAGCATCCCTATCCTTTACTCACTGGATGCCAGTAGCATGCCACTACCTCTTCCCCCTGGTTGTCACAACCAAAACGTCTCCAGACTTTGACAAATATATCACTTTTAGTTGAGAACCCCCACTCTGATGTGTTTAATGAATTAAGTATGAAAATGTTTTAGAAAGTGTTAAGTTTTATTAATATGCAAAGTTAAAGTTTTATTATTTTTATAGTGTTCTTAGCAGCTCCAAAATGCTTTGAACTAGAAACAGTGAACAGAGTAATTTGGTGGTTGATGGTCAGCACATTTCAGTCAAATAGGGGCTTGGTTCTATTGTTTAGATTTTGGGGAGATTGACTTAGGCTTCTTGTGTGTTGTGTGATTATGAAACATCTCACTGGAGTAGTCCTTCTCAGCCAGGATGGACATGTAATGTGGGTTTTGGCATTAATCCTTAAACATTCCAGATGATTCGCTCAAATTGTGTAGCTAGATTGTATTTCAGCATGAAAATAAGCTCACCCATTTTGTTGGTGGTTGTCATAGAACTGTTGCGTACAGTTTTTGAAGTTCAACCTATAGAATGTGAAAAAGAATGCATTTTTGTTCTAAGCAAGGTTGAAACCGTAATTCAGCAGTGTGAGTCCACCAGCATTCCCGGAGTCCTGAGTCAGAGGCAGGGACTTTGCGAGGGGCTGGTTGAGATGAGAGGGGGTGGAGGCAAGAGAAAGACTAAAAACCTTTCAATACAGGAAGAAGAGTGTGGGATTCCCAGTGCTACTCGCCTAGGCGAGAAAGGTGGGTTACTGGACTTTTCAAAAATAGACTCAGCTCATGAGTAAAGATCCCTGTTTTTGAAATAATTTTTCCTTATTACTCCCCAAGCCAAGCCATATTAGGTATTTTCTCATTCAGGTTTGGCAGCTGCCTAAAGGAATGATTCAGTGGATAGTACATATTTTCTTGAACATATTTTCTTGAACATCTATAGTTCAAAAGAGCAGCCTTGAAGGCAGAAGAAAAGTTGGAGAAGTCTATAAAAGGCCAACAATTGTAGCCTGAGGTATATATATTTAAAGGAGAGGGAAGTCTGTTTGCCAGATGCTTGGAAAATATAGGTTGTGTTTGTGTGTCTGTGTCTTTATTTTTTGATTTCACCTTTCGAAGTGTGTTTAAGTGCCAACAGCCTTTTTCTTTTCCTCTGATGTCTCTTTGAGGAACCACTTCCAACCTCTTCTTTCAGCCACGGGCTGTCCCAAGCATCCTGATTTGCCAGACTTTAGGCACAGGTCTTCCTTATTAAATGGTCTTCTCTAACTGTTCCAGTTTGAAGACATTATGAACACATCTTTCTCTAGCTTATTTATTTTTACTTGAGAAAGAGTTAAAAGACTGACGGTCTATTTTTTTTACTGCAAAACCCCAGGTCCTCAGGGTTTTGATACATCTAACATAAGTAGAGCTACCAGTACCTGCCTTGTCCATCTCGTAGGTGATCATGCTGACCAAATAGGATGGCTAAAGAGACCGTCTTAACTGAAAATTGTAATGAAAGAGCAAGTAATTTGCAAATGCATGCACCTGCCAATGTGCTTCTGTCCCCCACACATGTTCTCTGTGACTCTAGGTATATTTAAAAATTTTTTTGTGTGTAGTAAAATATAAGTAATATGAAGTTTACCATTTTAACCACTTTTAAGTTTACAAATGAATAGCATTAATTACATTTGCAATGTTGTACAACCAATCACCCCTATTTTCAAAACTTTTTCGTCACCCTAAACAGAAAGTCTGTAACCTTTAAGCAATAATTCCCTATTCATCTCTCCCCAACCTATTCTCTATTCTGTCTCTGTGAATTTGCTTATTCTAGATACCTCATGTAGGTGGAATCATGGAATATTTGTTCTTTTGTGCTGGTTTATTTCACTTAGCATATAGATATGTTTTTAAAGGAGCTCTGTCCCATGCCTCTAGTTGCGATTTTGTTGCCAAATATTTGAGGGACAAAATGACTGACTAAAATTACTGAAGTGCAAAGATGTTACTAGATTTCCAGTGTGACAGTGGCAATAGTGTTTATATACTCTGCCTTTAGAAATACACTGTAGGGTAATTATTTCTGTCATCTTAAGCAAGCCTCACCCATTTAGGGATCATTAAGGGACCTAACTTCTACACGCAGTATGCCAAAATGATTGGACAGTGAAATCAAGTAGCCAATTGGGTCAGCAGAAAAAAATGAATCGAGCATGTGCTCATCTACAGACAAGGGGCTGATCAACTGCGTGGACCAGTATCATGTTAAATAGTTGCCACCTGTCCATTTTATTTAAAGTTCACCTATGTAGTGGGGATGCATTCTGTCTCATGTTAACTGGTTGCCAACTGTCCCTTTTAGTTATTTTCATGCAACATTGTTTCAGTTTGTGGCTTAACTTCATGAACTCATATTGAAGAAGGGCTCACAAATGACAGCTTGAAAATAATTCCTAACTGGGGGATTGCAGTGAACATAAGAAATGGTTGCATGGTGGGGAAAGAGATGACATTTGTTGACTCTACATCTTACGCTAGGCCTTTTATACAAAGCATCTCTTTGCATCCTTATGACCTCCAACGCAGGTATTAGTATCCCCAATCACAGATGAGGGTGTTGACAGCAGACCAGTGTGCCATTCAGCAGCAACTTAGGGGAAGAGCACTTGAATATTGTGTTTTCATACTCCAAAGCCCAGAGGAAGTGTTTCTTTCAATTAGAATGGTGGAAGTTTTCAATTCTGATATTATAACTCAGAAATGGAGATAGAGACAGTAGAAGGCTGCCAAATGACAGTAAATGAATTTTTCATGACAAAGTAATTCCTCCAGATCAGTTTTTTTCTTTACTATACTTAATTGAAGTATCATTATAATCTTATGTTTAATATGTTATTTAGCATATCACAAAGTAGCTTAAAATGGCTGAAAATGAGCAAAGAATGCACATAACACTCATTGTCTGCCTCTTGCTCTCTCCCCCATGTAGATGAGGAAAAGGAGGCCAGGGCATCGCCCTGCCCCACAAACCCCCACCAGGGGATTCTTACTGACAGGATGTGTAATCATTCACTTTGGTTTTAAAATGCTCTTTTTCATAGCAAGTTTATTATGTATCTGCAGCTTAGCTCCTCTTAGTATCACATTAGTGTTCAAACAGTTAAATCCCACGAAGCCAAGGGGAATGTGGATATCCAATTATTTTATCTTTCTTTTTGTTCTCTGTGGGAAAAGGTGATGCTCAGATCTCTATCTTTCCCAGTATATTGTACAAATCCTCTTAACCTGTGTTTGTTGTTTTGCTTTTTCCTGTCAAATTTTAAATTGCCTGTAGGTTCTTTAGTTTTCTCTGATTCTAAACTCCTAATTAACTTGTATAAGGGGCCTGAGGTCACAACTGTTATGTTTTGTTGTTGTTGTTGTTATTGTTACCTTGTTTATTGTTTTGTGTAAAGAATTGGTTGTAGCATCAGCTGTTAAGCCTCTGATAGCTGATGGAGGAGGTGGTGAACATTTCCTTCCTTTCATTAATTAGTTTGCCTTCTTAAGAGACCCAGGAAATACTGTAGCACATTGGTAGAGTCTCCTTTTGGTGCCTCGTCATGCTATTTGACTTTGGATAAGATGCTTCTTCATTTGGAGCTTCTGGGTCCTTAGTTTGAAAATGGAATCATACTTAGAAACACATGTGACATCTATTCTCTGGGCTAGTTAAGAAATAAGTGAGTTTAAAATTTGTCTCTGGAACCTAAAAGAAATTTGTTTTTAGATAAGGCAATCTAGCTATTATAAGTATTAATAACAATATTATAATATTCTCTTACAGTAAGGCTTAGAGTAAATTCAAATCCTCTAGTAAAATTTGGAATAACTAAAGAAAATTATGGTATAGTTTGATCCCTCAAATGCTGTATTTTTTTTTTCTGTTTCTTAGTTTTGCTTGTTTTCTTTTTTCTTTTCTTTTATTTCAAAGTATCACGGGGGTACAAATGTTTTTGGCTACATGGATCACTTTTGTAGTGCTTGAGTCTGAGTTAAAAGTGTGCTCCTCACCTAGATAGCGTTCATTGTACCTGTTAGGTAGGTTTTCACCTATTCCTGCCTCCCACTTCCCCCCTGCTTGATTTCCATTGAGTTTTACTTCCCTCTAAGCACACGCAAAGAGAAAGGAACGCTTATACACTATTGGTGGGACTGCAAATTAACACAACCTCTATGGAAAACAGTATGGAGAGTCCTCAAATGCCTTATTTAAAAAAAAAAATTTTTAAATGTAAGTGGCAAACTATTTGTCAGATGGACTGCAAATAAGAACACTTAGGCCTCATCCCTCAATCCCTCATTCAAAATCTTTACATTTAAGGCCGGGCATGGTGGCTCGTGCCTGTAATCCTAGCACTCTGGGAGGCCAAGGCGGGAGGATTGCTTGAACTCAGGAGTTCTAGACCCCCCTGAGCAAGAGCGAGACCCCGTCTTTACTAAAAATAGAAAAATTAGCCAGGTGTAGTGGTACTCACCTTGTAGTCCCAGCTACTCGAGAGAGGCTGAGGCAGGAGGACCGCTTGAGCCCAGGCGTTTGAGGTTGCAGTGAGCTATGATGATGTCGCTGTATTCTACCTGGGGCAACAGAGCAAGACTCTGTCTCAAAAAAAA
This sequence comes from Daubentonia madagascariensis, assembly GCA_023783475.1. Classification (NCBI taxonomy): domain Eukaryota; kingdom Metazoa; phylum Chordata; class Mammalia; order Primates; family Daubentoniidae; genus Daubentonia; species Daubentonia madagascariensis. The sequence continues at coordinate 11,582,076 of JAKFHU010002088.1, forward strand.
AGAACAAAAAACTTTACATTTAAAATTTCACAATTTTCAGGCAAAGAAGCCTGAAATTTTTCAAAAGTTTCTGTAGTTGGGAAGACATTTTAAACCTTTTTATTTATCTTAAAATGTAATATTATTCATAAAATAGCCTGGTCTACCATCCCTTTTTACGTGGTGTTTGTGGCTGTGTCCGTCCCTGGATGGGGGCTGCCTCTGTTGCCCATCTTGCGTGTGCTCTCATCCTCCCTACTCATAGCCCACTGCCGTGTGAAGTGACGTGCGCTCAGTAAACGCAAAGTCATTTTAAAATTGGCCTGCGTAAAACATAGTTCCTCTGTTAAAAATAGCAACACACATATCTTCTGGGTTTTTAAAAATCGGTATTGCTTTATATTAACATGGATACTCACGAGTTGATTGCATTCCGGATTGAAAAAGCAGACTCAGACCTTGTTCCTTTGTGAAGAAGATACAAAGATCCTAAAAGTCTGACTGGGCGGTTGCTCTGGAATGATTGGAAAACATAAAAGAGCAACATAAACTACAAAGTTATATATTATATAATAAATAAATATAAATTATGTATTATAAATTGTACATTTTAAAAAGCAGTAAATGGAATTAGATCTTTTTTGGCAGGGTGGTAGGTCGGAAAGATTTTAATAATTACCCATCCCATTCTGCATCAAATGTATAACATCAGGTTTAAGATTCTCTTGATTGTAAGATGTATCCCTATTTCAGTGACCTTAAAGTATAAAAAATGGCCTTAGAATGGATGAAATATGGTAAATACAGATTCTCTGTGTCCCAGGACCTCTGTAGAAGATTGTTTCTTGTGGATTAAAAGTCAGCATGTGCTGGGTCTGTGTTAGCCCGTTTCAGCTTTGCATATTATTAATAAAGTTTTGATTTTCTAAAAAGTTAATTGACACTAACATTAAGATGGTCTTGTAGTATGTGTCTGGAGTATTTTAGTGAAGCCTAGTGATTCAGACTCAGACTATAAAAATATAACAGTCTAATTAGGGTTACAGAATGTTCATGTTTGAAATTGGAATATTGTTCTGTGATCAGTAGAGATAAAAACTCATTTATGATAATCTGGGGAAGAAAACAAATCTGACTGAGTGTGGGTAGCCGGCGCCTCCTTTTTAAATTAGTTGTGTGAAATACAGGACCTTGTGATGGGGCTGGTAGGAGCCCAGATATTCATTTCCTTACTATATAGGTTGACACTGGCCTTGTGCAAGGTTGATGAAGATGCAGCTGGAGCAAGGACAAAGTAGAGAGGCTAGAAAGGGAGGGAAATGTGGATTATCTGGGACCAGAATGATGTGGGCTCTGGCCCTGTATTACGGACCAGGAAGAGTTGAGGAACAGCTCCAGGCAGTACTTAGACACTTTCTGTTTTAGTCTGCTTTCTAGAACATTTTGCAATACAAGGTTTATCTCTAACTCCTGCCATGGCTGTATCCCATGACTTTCCAGAGGATAATATTCATATAGACAAGATAGAGAGATGGCAAGTACATTTGTGATTATTCACATACACCAGGGAGGCTGATACATCTATTATTAGGATGCTTTCATGTTAAAATTTTTATTATTATCACATTTCAGTTTGGCATTTTAAAATTTCATCTCTGTCCCTCTTCATGTGTTAAATTTCAGTGACTCAGATATCCCACATCAGAACTATGTGAGACACGAGGTAGAAAAAAAGTGAAACAGATGCAGTCACTGTCCTCAAGGGTCTCACAGTCTAGGAACAGAGAGAAAAATCTCAGCCCAGAGAGGGAGCTAGCTCAGCTAGTCAGGAAACAGCCTTACTTGGTGGTTAATAACACAAAGCAGAATGCTGCTTCAGGGAGACCAGGATTCCAATGGTCCTCTAAGGCAGCAGGCAGGGTCCCCTAGGTTCTGTCATACACTCAGGAGATACTGGCTCTTTGTGTTCCCAGTGCTGTGTTCAGACCTTGGGATTAAGAGAGTTCTCCCTACTATCTCCCCTTAGAGAAAAGAATTGTCATTTAGAGATCAGCAAGTGGGGGAGGGTAGCCATCTGCTATGTAGAAAGGGCCAAAGAGGTTTCTGTGAATTGAATTAAGGACCCCCTCCCCCACCAGTACTGCTTAGTGATTAAAACAGAGAGGGAGTCTGGTGTTTTAAATGGGAGTCTATGAAGGTCTGTCTGCTGGCATTTGAACCTCCTGGTAAATAACTTGCCATTGATTTGATTTATTGTTATCCTTTTTATCTGGACTACTTTGTAGAAATGTCATTAGAAGTTCTAAGATTTCTCTGAACTGCTCCATGTTGGAGGATAACTTTTCTGAGAAAGATGAGGTTGCAAGGCAAAATATAAAACCTTACACGGGTCATCTGGATCTCTTGAGTTGTTAACATTCATTTGTTTTTAGACAAAATTTGCAGGGACAAAATCTATATGTAGAATCTATAAAGTCGATTCAGGCATAAGTTAACATCTGTCACAAATGTTGGCCCAAACATACTTTATTAACTGCAAACATATCTCTGTAGGAAATTAAATTCAAGGTGTGAAATTATAATTTTAACTTTTCAGTGCTAAGTCAGGTTACATTCCCCTTCTCTTTCCCTTTAACCCCAATTACAAACAGATCGGCCGAGGGCTTGAGCTGGAGAGAGAGAGGAAGATGAAAGCAAGGAAGAATCAAGCACTTAAGCACTCAGAAAGTTTGAGCTTTGATGCATTTTTGGTAGAAACACAGCACAAGTTTATGTTTAGTTTCCCCTGCTCTGAAATAGCACTGTTAATTTTTTCATTTGGTGAATTTTCACACAAGTGCTAATCACACGTTTCTATAAATTATATTAATTTAACTTATTTACTTAAATGTTGTTCTGCAGTGTGTAGCACGGATGTTCTCAGATTTTTGGCTGTGTACGCTTGTTGCAGTTGGAAATGGAACAGAAACATCTGAAAGGCATTATTTAGATTATGGATGCTGGAGCACCTGCTCTCACCTTTTGCTCTGGTTCCTAAATCACAACTGTTCTTCCCCTTTGCATTTAACCTGCATGTCCTGTCCTCTCCGTTTTTGACATTGTCCCACGGTTGGCTTTTTGGAGAAATTATTGTCATTGTACAAGGTTAAGTTAAAGGGATAGTAAATTCAGGTAATCATGTTTGATGTTAAATAGTTTAGTTTGCAAGACAAAAGAGATTGGTGTGGGCTATCTTGTGTCCTTTCTTGTCCCTAAAAAGTGGTCATAATTTTGAAAAGTAATTTTTTTTTCTTTTCAGAGTATGATTTCATCCATTGTAAATAGCACATATTATGCCAATGTGTCAGCAACCAAGTGCCAGGAGTTCGGGAGATGGTATAAAAAGTACAAGAAAATTAAAGGTAAACTGACTTTTTTGTATTTAAAGCCTATTTTCAGTTTCTTAGGTCAATGAGTTGGTGGTTTGGAATTTATGCTAATTTTAGATATAATTAACATAATTTTTTACAAAGGTAAGATTCTCAACATTTCTGTCATGAGATACAAATTGACTCCCTTAGAACTAAGGTGGTGTTAGAACTGAAAGTAAAATTTTTAGCATAATACGTGAAGTTCATAGTTTTCATAAGTGATACCTGCCAAGGCTAAAATTCTTTAGAAAGGAAGCTTAAAAGTAGTCATTCTAGGTTCAATCAGCACTTAGAGTTTGAGTACTGATTAACAAATTGGAATGACACTTGTGTTATAGGGAACTCTTTGGACAGAAACGGAGTTTTGATGTGTTTATTTGTAGACAGTTTGAGAGCAGTGGTTAAATTGCGGGCTCTGCAGTCAGGCAGACTTGGATTTAAATCTTTGCCTTCCACTTGCTAGCTGTGTGAGCTTGAGCAAATTACATAATTTCACCAAGACTCAATCTCTTCTTCTGAAAATTGGAAATAATCGAAGTACCTGGATCACTGGGTAGCTATGGGGACTAAATAAGACAAAACTAACTCAAAATAACCTCTTAATAAGTAAGAGCTAGAATATTATACTACTAATAATGAATAGTAGTAGTAGTACTAGCAGTAATGTGTTATATATGGAATTATGTTTGGTCCTGAAAATACAGTTCTCTTATGTAATAGATAGCATGCTATTCAGACCACCCCGTCCTTTAAACATATCAGTGATATTTTACCTTTGCACATATGTCAATGTTGGAAAAATTCTGTTGTTCTCACTCCAATTCAGATAAATGCCACCAATGAGGCAAAAATTGGGGAATTTTTTGTGACATTGATGTTTAAGTCCTTTAAGTCCAAATTTCGCATGATTATGACATCATCAATCACACTTTATTATAGGTATTCATAGTCTTGCTGACAGCTCACTGCCCCCATCTGAGGGCCAAATGACTGGTTGGTGGGTAAGAGTAAAGGATGAACTTATTTGTTTTAATACCTGTAGGTTTTCTCAGGGGGGACACGGGTCAAAGTAATGCTGATTGGCTATTGAGTGTTTGGGAGCTTGTTTACAAGATTACCTTTTGAGGAAATCAGCTTTACACACATTGGTGGCACATTTCCTATTATAAAGGCATGAGAGTATTTTATGCTAAATATACAACTTATGAGGAAAGCCAAAATGTGAAGTTACCCAGGAGAAATTAAGTGCACTGAAAAATTGAATTAAGATCCATTTCTTTTCAACATATTCTAAAATTCTTAGAATCCTCTGGATTCTGGTTTGGGCAAATGCTTTAGAACATTAATATTCACCCTTGTACGAGATAAAATGAATAGCTCCTTCTCATAAGATGACATGATTGTATGGTTCAGAAGAGTTTCTTTTCTGTAAGTGTTGCCTCCAAGTTTTTCTTTTAAAATAGGATTGTTAAAGTGCTTGAACATATCCTTTTTGGCTAAAAATCAAAGGAATCACACAGCTTCAAGGTCATTTGTTAGATCCCATTTACTTGCTGTTATAAGAGAAAGGAAGAGAGTGTTCTCTTTTACTAGGCTGGAGTATAATTCCAGATTCAGAGACATTGGAAACTCTTCACTCTAGTGTTGTCAGAATTGCCACTACAGAATTTGTGTGTGTGTGTGTGCATGCTCACATTAACACTCATGTCTTCCACTTTTCTCCTTTCTTAGAGATTCAATTCTTCAAGCTCTATTTTTTTTTTCAAGATAGTAAATGCACAGTTAAATCTTTAAGTGCTGTAAAAGTGGACTGAGACCTTGATTTCATTCACTAGGTCAAGGACCCACACCTGAAGAGGCTGTCAGACACTGTGTACACATGCTATTCAAAGAGACGGAGCTAGTCATTGCTGTTGAAAAGTGTGTGTGTGTCTGTGTGTGTGTCAGTAGGAGGAGAAAAGGGAAGGTTAAGGTATGTGTGAAGTAAACACAAGCTGCCGTAAAACAGTTCAAGTGGTGTTGATTCATCAACCGAGGGAGTGGGAGGAAAAACAAAGAATTCATGACAGGTATAATGGTGTACAGAAAATAAACACCCAGAGAAGTGCATTTTATTAACTTTCGACCCTCGGAAAAAAGGAAGTGTTGGACCTAGACAGGCATATTTCATTCAGTAGACGCTTTTTGCTATGAATAGATGTCACTGTGGAAGTTCCTATCTAATAGGACCCATTTCTCATGGGAAAATCGTGATTTGGCTTGTAAATTTTGGTTTGTGTTCATCCATATTAAAAATGAAAAAAAGGAAGTAATGAATTCCAAATCTGGAAATCAGTAGTAGCAAAACCAGAATTCTACCTTAGGGCTCTTTCTGAGAACCCAGAAGTCAGAGCTCCATGTCCTTCCCTGCCTCCCCACCTTCCGTTTCCACCTCAAAGTTACCAATTTACGTGTACTGTGACTGATATTCAGTGTAGAAGAAAATCTAAGCTCCCTTACCGATATCCCAACCTAAATGCAGGCTACATTGTTAAATATGTTTCCTATTATCTGCTAATGTCCGTTTTAATAAAACAGTGGGAACTAAATGGTTGCATCTTAATCAAAACCATGATTTCCTAAACACAAGCTATGTGATTCTGTTACAAATTGCCACATATAGATCTCCTAGGTCAAAATGTTTTTCTCTTCTCACAGAAATAAATAAACAGTAAAATAATTATATACTCTGAAAGATCAAAGTAAATATGACTAAAACCTGGCAAAAATAAAAGTCTACTGGAAGGATTAAAAAAAAAGATCAGATTGCAAATTCTGTACTTAATGCTTAAATAAATATGAGAAAAATGAACAATCAATAATTCGATATCATTAAAAACAGATGTAAAAACTATATACAAATGGAATTGTCTAAATTTTGAAGTAAACATTTTAATGTGCATTTTTTGAATTTGTTGTTGTTATAGCTAAACTATTTACACTTATTCTTTAAAAAGTCCTAAATTGGCTTGGCTCAGCATGTTAACTTTATTTTCCCCAGTGATCACAGCAAAGCACATTCTTTTTACCTTTTTTCTTTAATTTCAAAAACAATCACAGTTGACACAGACATATTTGAGTTAACATGAGAGTTACTTTAGGATAGATGGGGAGACAGGGTTCATAAAGTCTGGTTTCAAGGTCCAGGACCATGAACCTGTTTCCCAGGAGTTTTTGATACTGAAGACAATGGAGTGGGTGGGTGGGGTGGTAGGTTGGTTTAGACAGCAGTTTTCTTATTGCTGCTCATCACATACTATAATTGCTCCTGGCCTAGATTTTTATAATATAAAGCTCCTAAGCTCCCAAGTATAAGAAAAAACACACATTTTTTTTCTAAAAACAGAAAAAAATCCCAATACTAATAGTTGTTTAATATTTAGTAGTTTTAGTTTTGGACACAAAAATAATCCACTGACACCTAGAAACATTCATGCTATTACAAAATTATTTTCAAGGTTTTAGGATTATGAAGGATTTATTCCATCAATTTTTCTTTCTGCATATTTTAATAAAAGATTATATTTTTTTACCCAACTCTTCTTTTGTATGAACTCTGCTTGGATGTGAACTTGTCCCATAATTTTTTATGAAACCAAGTGGCAATTATGTATGCACTACCGCCACCAATTATACTGTTATAGCAATCTATTTTTGCAGGGGATATAAAAATAAGAAAGTGCCTTAACAAAGAATGTCTCATATACTTTAAATGTATCCTAATTAATAAATTAAAAGAAAATAATTTTATATCTAAAGTGCTTGTCATCTGGTATCATAAATGAATTAGCATCTTTGGTGAAGTCAATCCCAATTATTTAATATGTCTCAGCAATTGAGGGGGTCATTGAAAGTTCACACAAATACTTGGTGGTTATTAGAAAGTTATTTGTGTCATAATATAATACCACTAGCATAAATAGACCTAGCCAAACCCTGTATTTTGGCCAGAGTGCAAAATTATCCCCATCACTTTCCTTTTCTCAATCATTGCTCAGGAACCTCCTGATTGCTAGTTGTTTTAATTTTATTTGTTTATTTGAGCTTATTTTGCAAAATATTAAAAAGCTGGGAGAAAAGACGATTTTAAAAACCAGTGTTACTTCCCCAAGCCTGGTTTATTCTAGTAATCAGTATTTTATCTGACCCTGTCTGATCTAGTCTTGCAAGATCAAACGTCCAGGCCAGCAAGCAGACAGTAAACAAAGCTCATGAAGGGTTTCGGTAAACACAAAGATTAGATGTTGAATGAAAATTAAACTCCTTGAACTAGTCCTCTGTACTAAAGTGGTTAAGTGGGTTGTGATTAAAAGAAATAAGTAATTATGATCATTATAGCTGAAATGATATAATGTTACCACATTTAAAGCACCTCTTGTACCCAAAAATGATTGTGTCATTTACAAAGTGGTGCCTCCGAGTTGAATAGAGAAATCAATGTCCTCTGACCTGGTTCCATAAGGCAGCCCTAGCTTAGCCATGGTGGAATCGGTGGTCAGGACAATGCCTTTAATCAACTCCCGGGACTTCTGTCTCTGCTGTTGTTTAGCTCTGATGAGGTAAAAGTAACTTAACTTTTGTCTACCTAATTCTTCTGAGTCATGAAAGAAATTTGCTTTCAGCTTCAGATCTAAATGAAGTGTTCTGCAAGGAAATGGGTCTGCCCTCTGCCTATACTGTATTGTGCTAAAAGTAATGGCAACATAAAATCCTTTGAATCTTGTGTAAATATTTATTTTATTAAATATTGAAAGATTATCATTGTATATATTTATGGGGCACAAAATGACATTATGAATTTTTAATACAATGTGGAATGATTAAACCAAGCCAATTAACCTATCCATCACCTCAAATATTTGACATTTTTGTGATGAGAACATTTGAGATTCACTTTCTTTATGGTGTTGAAATTACAGTACTCAGTTGTTAGCTATATTCACCGTGTTGTGCAATAGATATTTAAAAAAATCAGACTTATTCCTCCTATCTAACTGAAGTTTTCTACCCTCTGGTGAGCATCTCCCCATTGCTCCCACCTCCCAGCCCCTGGTAACCACCACTCTCTGCTTCTATGCGTTAAATTGTTTTAGACGCCATATGTAAGTGTGAACATGTGGTATTTGTCTTTGTGTGTTTGGCTTATTTCACTTTGCATAATGTCCTCCAGTTCCACCCATGTTGTCACAAATATTGGATTAATTGAAATAGAAACATCACTTCTACAACCAACCACTCTTCATCCCACTAGTTTTCCAACATTTGGAGGAGTTTTGTACATTTTCACCAAGACAATCACTGATACGTATTCATAGATCACTTTAGCCTGCTTGGCCCTCCGATTTGGAGCTTATGGGTAGTGTCAGCAAGTGGAAAATGTGGGGAATGCCTTGAACACTCAGCTCAGATGTGGGGTAATTCCTTGTATGGATCTTGAGAAGCTCATTCTAGCTGTACTGGTAGCTGTTTTTTTGGCCTGAATGTATTTATTTATAAATATATAAAGGAGTAAAAACAATTGTTTGTTAGTTGTGTGGTTTGTGGATTAAAAGAAACAAACTTGCTATCTATTCATATTTATACTATTTACAATGCAATTTTAAATACATATTAAAAAAGGATGGAAAAGGAAAAGTGATCTGCTTTCCTCACTCCCTCCCTATCTCCCATGCCTCTGCCATTCCATCCATCTGTCATGTATACTTACTATTTGAAAGACATATCAGACACAGTTCCTGGTTTCAAAAATCCTACAATCTATATGAAACCATTAATTAATAAAATTTGAACATCTATTTTATGTATGTGGTGGGATTCTAAGGACTGGGAACATAGTGCAGAGCATTACGTTGTCTTTCCTTGCAAGAAAATTATAGTCGTAATTAAATAAATAATTTTAACTAAATGTTTAGTGATTGCTTCTACTGCAGGCCATGTTCAGTGCAGTGAGAAACATCCAGAAACACATAAGATGTGGCTCCTACCTCTAGTTGTGTTGCCCTCCACCCAGCAGGAGAAACATCCCTATAAATATATCTGGCAAAGATATAGTGGTGGTATAAACTAGTGCAATGGTAGCACAGAGAAAGGTCCATAAATTTTACCTGTTAGGTTTGGCAGCGGAAGGTGTGGGGGTGGTTATGGAGAAGTAGCACATGAATTATACTTTAAGGACAAGTAGAATTTTGCAGCAAGGAGGAAAAGAGAAAGAAGAATGTTTCAGGCAATTGCATGTTCATGAGTACAGATGCAGAGGTACAAAAGAACACTGTGTGTTTCAAAAATTATGGGTCGTTGTCCAACATGTCTAGAATGGTATTTATCATGACACAGTACTACAACAGGTGCCCAAAATGGCTAAGATTTTGAAAAGGGAAAGATAGAGCTTAGAGGGGAGTGGTGGCACCAAATGTTGGTAAGTGAGCAGAAATGGCTGGGACCAGACTGGGGGGAGCATTTGTGTTGTAACAGTGGAAAATAAGGTTGGGAAGGTAGAGATCACACCTTAGGGGACTTGGAAAGCCCAGCTGAGGCATTTTGAGGATCAGTGAAGGTTTTTCAGCAAGGGAATGATGTAATGAATATGGTGGTTTTAGAAAAGATTCCTCCAGAAGCCAGAGTATGTGTGTGGCAGGAAGGGAGGCGGGTGGTGTGTCCACCTGGAGGAAGTAGGCAAAGTCAAATCTGTCGCAGTAACTGATGGGAGTGAAGGTGGTGAGGAAGGAGAGGCCTTGGCTTTAGGTGGCAGGAGTGAGAAAGACAGAGCAACCGATGAGAGAGGTTCAAGCAAAGAAGAGCCAGTGAGGCTTGGAGAGAGTGAATGGGGATGTTGGAGAGAAAAGAGAGCTGCAAGCAGAATCCAAGGTTTTGAGCTTAAGTGACTCTTGATGGTTGTGACAGAAACAGGACGATACGAATGGAAAGGATTCTTCGGTGAGAATTGGCAACTAGACAGGAACGTCCATTAGACCATTCAAGATGTGAAACCAGTCGACTAAAGGGCAGGACTAAAGAATCAGTTTTGGAGCCACCTTTTTGGACGGTAGTTGAAGTGGTGCCAAAGGAGCATTCTTTAAAGAGGAGAGCAAAAACAAGGGAGGGCTGGAAGCTTTGAGAAAAAGGGCCCGGGGTTAAGAAGATGTGCTTAGGGAGAGAGTGAGATGTTGCAGAAGCCAAAGGAAGATGCGTTACCAGTGGGGAAGTGTTATCAAGGGTGCAGAGGGCAGGGGGAGGGCATTGGAGGCTCTTGCTTTTGGCAAAAAGGAGACCACAATGTCACTGGGCATTGGAGAGAGCTATTTCCCTGCAGCGTGAGAACGGGGAAAGTGTATGTGTGTAAGAAGGGAGAGAATGGTGAGGAAACAAAGGCTGCAGATGCTGGCTTTGGGAGCAAAGAATCTGAGGTAGCTAAATTTAAAAGTGCAGCATGAGGGTTAAGTGTAACTAGGAGGAAGAGGATGGCCAGCTGCTTGGAAGAGGAAGAGGAGTCATGAGTGAGAGTTCACAAACTAGAAGGGGAAGGGATCTGAGGCACTGATGATGCTTTGCCTTTGAAAGAAAGAGAAATAGTGATATCTTCTTCAAAACAGGGTGGGGTGGGGCAAGGAGATGCGTAAGGAGGCAGGTTTTGGAGACTGAGTGGGCAGTGAGGATGAATAGCTCATGCCGAGTTGGGGGGTGCAGGTGGAAGTAAAGTGAAGGAGAGAATGGTTGGGAGGAGGGCACCTGAAATAGGTTCTGGACAGGCCATGTCTGGGATACGAGGAGAGGTGTGCTTTAGATCGCTCATAGTTTCAGATTTCCATTTGTCCTGCCCAGAAACAAAATCAAAAACTCAAAACCAAAGATAGATGTGGTGGTGGCTGATGAAGAATCTATAGAGCTGTGAAATTAGAATTTTGGATGTAGACCAGGAAGTGCCCAGTTTGTTTAAAATCTTGTATTTGAGACCAGCCCGGGTGACATATTGGTAGATTCCGTCTCTACAAAAAAAAGGAAAAATTAGCTGGGCGTGGTGGTGGCACCTGTAGTCCCAGCTACTCAGGAGGCTGAGGCAGGAGGATGGCTTGAGCCCAGGAGTTTGAGGCTTAAGCCCAGGAGTTCAAGGCTGCAGTGGGCTATGATCCTGCTACTGCGCCCCAGCCTGGGCAGCAGAGTGAGACCCTGTCTTTATAAAAAAAGAAAAAAAAAAAGGAAAAGACAGTCTGGTATGATTGTGGGATGTTCTCTTCTTTGGGGGGAAACCAGCAGGTAAAATCAGAGAACTCTCTTAGTTCAATTAAATAAAGATTATTATCTTTTTTTCTTTAGACGATTTACAAAGTAAAAAGCTGAAAAGCACTTAAGCTTATAAGGTGCTTGAAGCTCTTAACTGTAAGTGCTATGTAAGATGCTAGGACTGAAATCACATTGCCTAATGGACACAGTTATTTTAACTAGCTATTTGCCTGACTGATGATGGGCCTTCATTCTACCCTTTGCAAGAATTTGAGATTATCTGACCCCAGTTGGAGTCCTGAACTCCTAAAGGGATGGACATGAATCTAGAATCATCTGGAGTACAAATCAGACTGTGAGTTCTAACACTGGGCCTTTCAAGCCATCACCTTTCTAAGTTCCATGTTACCATGGAAAGTTTGATTCTTGGCTACTCTTCCTTCTGGGCCAAAAGCTCCTTGAAAGAACATCAGAGTGAGGACACAGGGGCACAGGAACATATCCACTTTGTGCCCTTCTCAGAGTCTTGTGAGCATGGGGCCTTGAACATTGTGGGTACTTAGTAAATATTAATAGAATTAAATTTACTATAGTTGAACTTACTTGAATGTATGTACTTCGAGCAGTTTGATTTTTGCATGTATTATATGATGACTAATCTTATTTGCTATCTGATCTCACAGTTGAGAGAAAAAGAGAAAAAAATTTGGCTGTTTAATTCGTATTGTAAGTGTCCTTATCAAATTAGTAATCGGTTAGAATCATTCTCTTTTTCAGTTAATTAGTTATTGGGCAAAAGATTTAACAATAGTCAGTTCCGCTGAATTGGGACAGTAGTACCTTCATAAAGTACAAATTAGAGACCATTTATGTAGCTTAAGAGAAACATATCTTTGAGGTTTTTCTAGCTAATTTATTGAGTAATTTCCTTAAAATAATGGCCTAAAATGTTTAAGTTCTATAAAATCATGGAGGCTGGTCAATGGAAAAGAATGAATCATGGATTGATGGTTTCCTTGATTAACTTTTCTTCAATAGGTTGAATTAAAGAATTAATACACATGGAATGCCAACTGGCAAAGGCAGAATGCTGCTAACCAATAATGTTAAGTTTCTGCAGTGTGATTTTTTTGTTTTGTTTTGTATCATGTGCTGAATTCACCTTAGAATTATAGTTTTAGGTTAAAATAAAGAGTAAAAATAAAGATATTATTAGATATAAGTAGCTTTAACCTATACAGAAAGTCATAGGAAAACTTGAAATGATTGATGATAGCAAACTGTGTTAAAGCATTGTTTGAGACCAAAAGGGATAATAATGTTCTGATGCAGAGGGTTGAGCATAATAAAAGTGGATAATGCTCACTTTTTCCATGGAACATAATGGGTCCTATGAGTTTTACTGCCAAAGAAATAGAGGTGTCCAGATTTGAGTTGCTTTATGGTAGATATATATGTTTCTGTGGAGTTTAATATGATGGAAAACGGAAGTTGATAATAAGGGGAAAATACACCTAAGAAAACCAGTCATATGGTATTATCACAATGCCGGCTGGTACACTTTGCTTATGGGCTGTTTTATTAGGAGTTAACAAGTTGGCTCTGAATATCTTGCTCTAGGCAGAGACTTTGCAAGCAAGTTCTCAACCCGAAGACAAATTCTCTTGAACAAATTTAGAGAAAAAAAAATCTTTAGGTATGGTAGTCCTGAAAGACTTAGCTTTTTTTTCCTTTTACTCTTCAGCTCTTTCAGACTCTTAGTAATTTTTTAAAATTATATGTAGTGAACTTTCCAGGTAATGGTTTTGTTGTTTGTTTTAATGGTATGGGATTTATATCTGATAGATACAGCATATTATCTTTAGCTCCTGCAGTCATGTATGTCTATATTTGTGTTAACAGAAAATGGTTTTCATACAATAAAAAGAGAATAAATCAGAAGTATTTTCAGTGAATGTGCATATTCAATATTGGCAGATAGGATGCTGTTCTAATTTTGGGGGGAAGTTAGTGTTATGTTTACATTTTAAAAAGAATTTAACCCAGTGAAAGACTTGGGTAGACAGTGAGGTTGGTTAGCACACTAGTGTTTAGCCCAGATCAGAGAGGAGTCAAAATAAATATCAGGTTTTGAGACATGTGGAATTGCCATGCTTTTAGGTCAAAATTGTTATATATTGTCAATTTCGTATACTTCAACTGCATATGAATTTATTGTGATTGCCCAAGATTTTCTAACTATTGCTATGTCATGTGAGTGTGCATACCCCGTTTTATTTCTTGTTGGCTACCTGTTTCAAAGAAACGCTTTGTATTTACAGAATTTATGAAGAGTACTTGAAAAAGCTCTCCATTGTGTGATTCATGTCTTTCATGAGTCAGGTGGGAATTTATGCTGATGACACTCATTTTGAGACAAAGCTTCTTTTGGCTTGAAGAAAAATAAAAGAATTGGGGGGGATTCATGAAAGTAAATATAGCCATTATAGAAATGTATTACAGATGACTAGAATGAATTGCTAATAAACTGACAAAATAGGAATTTAAAGGAGCTATCTTTTATCATCAAATAGAAATGCATTTTAAATCACAGGCAGATGTTATAGGCCCATCTATGTATACCAGTTAAATTTTCCAAAGCAAATATATTGATGGAGTTTTTTAAAGCTAATGTTATTCAGTACTGTATCTCTAGCAGCTGGCATTATTCCTGGCACGTAATAGTTGATTAATAAATATTTATTGTATGAATTAAAAAAATAAAGAAATGTAAATAATCTTATTTTAGTGATTAGCTAATTCAACAGTCGAGGAATCAGTGATTCTATCACTTTCAGAATTGACCAACTTTTTCAGTGTATGTCACGTCAGAAAGGTTTACAATGCATATAGTGGAGCCCTCACCATTCAGGTAACTCATCCATCTGTCATGCCACATATGCATGTCACATGTACTCATGCACACACACATGCAAATGGAAAATGGGACTTATCTGTAAGAAAGTTGATGGGTCCAGACCCAAACCCTAAAACTATTTAATAACCAACATGCTCCAATTTGGCCATTTAACTTAAGAAGTGGAACATGAACCTAAAGACATAGATTTGAAGTCATAGTCTTCCTTGAATAGATTTGTGACATCAATTTTTCTGAATTTCAGCTTCCTTAATAAAGTGGGGATACTAATATTTATGTCCTATAATTGTTGTGGGAATTAAATGACAATGATGTGTAAAGGGTTCAGCTCAGTGCTCCAGCTACTATATAAATGGTAGGGCTTGGTGTTACTTGAAATACCAACACAGTTTGAAAGAGGTATATTAGCAATAAAGATATGAAAATGACTGCATTTATAATAAAGACTTTTTTAAAAAAGGAAATCCATTAAAAAGCCCTTATGAAACATTCAGCCCTGAAAACTTGACTTTGAGTTATGCAGAAAAAGAGGAGAAAAGCTAGTTTTCATTGGCCTTGTGGTTTGTTTGTTCTTATGAACCTAGAGCCAGCATCCCTAATCATTTTGAATATTCCTAAATATGTATCTGCATTTGACCTTGAACACCTTTTTAAATTTCTTTGGTATTACACAAGATCATTGTCTTTAAAATTGGGCTCTAAGGTTTTGGGGCTTGGGATGTGAGAGCAGGGAATTTGGGGTAGAGGTTTGTGAATCCAAGGCAATCATATGCTCAAGAATATATTTTCTCTATGCTCAAAGTTTGGGTGCCAATTTGAAATTATTGATTTGATTAACAGCTTTCCTACTAAGAGTGCCCAAAGCAATTCTATGTCTTAAGTCCTTTTTGCTTTTGTAGAATCACTTCCAGAGTACTTTCTGAGGTTAAAAGAGTCACAGAGAAATTCTACCATTTAAAAAAAAAATTTGTATTTGGCTCGTATTTTTCTACCCAGGGTTTCCAGGAGAGGTTCTGGGGAATACTAGGGTGTTATCTTATTAAGGAATCCATTAGCACTCATTCATGCTAATCCATTTACATTTGCATAAGCATCTTAATGGCTTAAAGAAAAATCCATAGGCCAGAGATTCTGGAAATTTCTCAGTGCAAAGCCTTTTACCCAATTCATTGCTTTCCACTTACTATAACTATGGACAAACCCCAGGGACTATTTCACAAAAGCAACTGTGTAAAGGTCTGCATAAAAATACTAGGTTCATAGCTTTGGAAATATTGTCTGTCTTTTTAGCAGTATCGATAAATATGAAAGAGCAATGCTATAACTACTATTGCTGTTGCCACTATATAAACTACTATTATTCTTGTAATAGGGAGTTTCACAGAGATGTCTTAGAAAAGTCTTAAATTCTTGCTACAGAGTCAAGAGCAGAAGCAAGTATTTTGAGAAAGAATTGTTTTAAAATCCTAGCAGTAACACAGTATTCTTTAAGATGCTCTTAGATAAGTAACCTGGACAGTTACTTTAAGACTGATTTTTTAATTTTTTATTTTATTTTTTTATTCCAAAATATTATGGGGCTACAAACGTTGAGTTTACATATATTGCCTGTGCAATATATGTACATAGCTACATACGTGCTCATCCCCAGACAGTGCATACCGCACCCGTTAGGTGTGAATTTACCATCCCCTCCTCTCCCCTCCCTCCTGCCCAACGCAGGTAACCTTCCCCATTTTACAGGTAATCCCCAAGTCACCCAGCTAGTTATAATGCAGGCCTTAGAAACCCCAGTTTGCTCTTTCCACCTTTCCCCTGACATCTTGTTAGGATTGGCAGGCATCTGTGCCTATCAGATGCTTCTCCTGTGCTAATAAATCTTCCACAGAAACTATTCTTTGGGGCACTTAGTCATTGCAGTATATTTTGAGCATTGAAATTTTATTACATTTACTTTACATAATTGCAATAAAGAAATTATAATAAAAAGAATTAAGTGCCAGAATATATATTTTATTTTTGAGTATTGAAAATGTTCTTGTAACAACCTAAAATATGTATCAGGGATTTGCAATATTTAAAATAAATACTTGGCTTCCTGGATGTACTGTAAAATTGCTTTAAATAAAATAAGATTTTTGGGCCAAATATCTTTTAATTATAAAATAGATAAATCCCTGGGGAGGAGTGTAACTTTCTCGACTAGGAACAACCAGCCATAGCCAGCAATCCCAAGCATCTGAATAGCTAATGGTCACAGGGTGCTCTTGGTTAGAACATTATCACTGTGAACTTGATGAGGCTTTAGGAGTCCCTGAGATTCTAAAACAGGGGAACAAAGGTCCTGCCTACTTTAGAGTTAAACAGAATCCCAGAAGCTGAGAGGGTGGTTAGATAATGGTTGTCCCTTCTCTGTAGTTTTCACCCAGTCCCAGAAGGCCTGAAGGAATCTGCCAGATCCTCATGGAACTCTGAGTTTCTCAGAAACCTAAGCAGACTCCAGATCTGAACTGTTCACCTGGAAGGCCCCTGGACTGGGACCCTTCCCCAAATGTTGGATTAGCTACCAAAAGCCTCGCAGCTACTAGACGTAGCAGTGTTTCAGTTCCCCTTGCCTCGACAGTTCCTCAAGCCATGTCCTGTTTGGGGACTCGTATTTGAAGCTGGGGACATCATTCCTTCCCAGGCACTTTCCACTCCAACATTGACCTTCAGGACTTAAGCCACGGTAGTATCAAGTTCACTGTGAATTAAATTGCAGCCCTGATTTAAAGCCCTGGAAACAGTTGTGTTTTTAATATCTCTTTAGTAAGTCGGCATGTTGACTTTATCTAGAATGTTTTCTGTTGTGAATGTGAATGTTGCTTTCACCATCAGAGGCAGCGCTGCCTTGTATCCTTCACTTTTACCAGGATTACTGATCTACTGCCGAATACTGCAGGGATAAGATGGCTCTCAGAATCGAGGTGTTGTCTTTGGTTTTGGTTTAGTCTAAGACAGACTTTAACATGGTGTTTTCCATCACAGAGTGAAAAAGCAGAAACACAAAATCAGGCACTGCTGCATTTCAGACATTGTGATTACTTTCAAATTATTTTAAAAGAAAAAAAGAAAAAGGGAAAGAGAGAGGGAATGAGGAAGGAAGCGAGGGAGGGAAAGACGTGATAAAGAGAGGGAAGGAAAAAGGAAGGAAAGGGGGGACGGAGGGAAGAAAGGAAAGGAAAAGAGGAAAAAGAAATAAGAAATTTCAGGCTCAATTTTCAGATGGAGTCTAACACATTCTGATGCTTTTCTTTTTTTATTTTTTAAAGCATTTGTACTTCACTTGCTGTGATTTAAGAGTCTAAAGATATTATTCTGATATTATTTTTATAAGAGTGGCAGCTAGAAATAAAATGTTTTCCAATTAGGCAAAGTCTGTGCAAAACATTTCTGAACTCTTACACTGACTTGGTCAGTGGAAGTGTGGCCTGGGGATTGTTGGCATTTGACCCTTTGGCATTCTTAAAGTTGGGATGATGATTTTTTTTTTCTTCCTTCATTCTTGGGAGTAAAGAACTTGGCTTTTATTGGCAGAGCCGTGAGGGACTGAAAAACAAGAGATGTCTTTAGTCTCATAGGCAAAATTTTAAAACTGTCAGCCCGTGGATAGGATCTGGTTTTCAGAAATGCTTTGTTTGGCTTTATTGTATTTTGAAAATGGAATTAGTTGCCGACACGTAATGACAATACAAGAAGGACACACACTGGCTGACGTAAGGTAGTGGCTGCTCCTTTTGAACTAGACAGACTTTCACTCCACCTCTGCAGCACCTCTGCAGCTGGCTTTTCTGGCTGTTATCTACCTGGACAGGTAGGCATTTGCATGTGCAACTCCTCATTAATGGCTTATCCTAAATAGTTAGTACTTCATGATTTTACTGCATGTTTCTAAGGATACTTAGAAACTGTTCTTAACTATGGATTTGTTAAGCATCTGGGAACTCGTAATGATAGGAAGAGTTATTATATATAACCTTAAAGAATATGGACTGACATTATTTAGACCCTTATTGCACCAATTCATATAGGTTTCATGAAGCTCATGTTTATGCTAATTGTGTGTATAGTTATTACTAGATCTATGAATGGAGTGGGCTTTATAAAATTAGTGATGTGATTTAGGTATATCTCAGGAAAGTAAACTCATTCAAATGTAATTAAATCGTTGAAAAATGAAAATACTGAAATTTTGGAAAATTTAGCTTTTGGTTAAAGAATGCATTCTATAAGAGGGTGGTTCTATGTTTTCTAAGCAGAAAAATAAATGGATATAACATTTGCTTATTAAGTATATGAAAATATAACATAATTTAATATTTGAATTCATCTTTACTTTGGCTGAATTAAAAAGCAAATAAGCAAGCAAAAATGAATCAAATGATTAACTGAGGCCAAGTATTTCTGCCTATAAAATATGATTTTACTTTGGAAGCAGTTCACGGTCTCTTTACTTCTTTTTTTCAAGAAGGAAATTATAATAGTAATTCCTGTTCTATGGAAAATGTTAGATTGCCTTATCTGAAAGCTCTTAATCATTCTCTTTGTTTGGTTTTAAGACTGTGTACTTTAAAGTTTAATTAATATAATGATTGAAAAATGTTTGCCTTTAGAGGATAAGAGTAAAATAATTTGTTTACCTTGAACCTTATGAAGGAAAGGTGACAAATAAACTAAATGAATTACATTGTAAGGATTAAATTGGAAGTTGAACCCTAAAAAAAGTTTGAAGTAAACTTCTGACTTATTTGGGAGTTCGTAGGAAAGTTAAGCAAGAATTCAGTTTTTTTAAAAAGCAGGAAAAAGTGCTATACATGTCTGAATATAAGGTGATCCCAAGATATGGATGTTCACCTATTTTCCCACTGAAATATTTTGCATACATAAAATTTTTATACATGTACATAGAATGGTCAAATATACACCTACATTTTAATGTATTCATTTAATTCTATATATATTTTAAAATAACATATTATGTAAAATATAGAAATATTACTTTTTCCCAACCTTGTAGTTCATTGATTGATTTTATTCAAATTCTTCACATCTGATTTTGGCACCAGTATCTTTGTCATCACTAAATACCGTGTTTTGAGGCATCTCACCCAATTTTCCAGCACACATAATTTCTGCCTAAATATTTTCAGATTCAGTATTTTTTTGGTACAAATATAATTCTGTCACTGTGAATTGTATGCCAAACTACAAGCATCATTTGCATAATAGGGGGACAGTTATTTTTAAAAATTTGTCCTGTAGGTGAATATTTTTGATCTCCAGCATTTAACCACCAAAAATAGTGCTTTTACAAGTTACTTTTAGTAGCCTTTTGCATAATCATATCTCGAATTTACAGTTGTAAGAAATAATTACAAGCATGTGTGGAATTTTTGTTTTCAAAAAGAGAATTTGTTAGATTCCAGCTATAAGCATTTAAAACTAATAATGATGGGGTTGTTTCAGCCTAATGTATTTTCTTCTAACAAAACTTTGTCTTATATGACAAAGTAATATAGAAACTTAGATAAGGATTTTACTATGAGGTGACTCCCTCTTCCCTGAGAAATGATCTTGGGGAAAGAAAAAAATTTGCCTTGTGTTTGGACATATATAATACTCATTTTCATTTTCTTCTCCCTTTCAAGGTTATTTTTTAAATCTTTAGTAAAGTGCAATAAAATGTAATAAAGCAGATAACCTGGAGGGGGGAGACCCTTACGTAATGGCAAGTCAAGGTGTTGTTATTAATTCTGTGAGATTTTTTTCTTATCTGAGTGTATGTCACAATTATTAAAATACCCATTTCTTAAAGAAACATTTCTATAAAAATGATATCAAGTGAGTAGATAAATGTACAAATTATGTGGTGGACATTTTCTATGAATATTTCCATGGTTGTATAATAGTATTTATGTGAAATTTTTATTAGAAGGTAGCACTTAATTTGGCAGGAGATGTTGTCCTTGTCATTTCCTGATAACCATGAACTATACCATTAGCGACAATCTACAGAAGATAAGAACAGCTGGTGCTTTTATAACAGAGGATGATAGGGGAGATGATGGAGCTTGGGAATATGAGAGGACTTAGAATTTGTAATGGTTAGTAGTTTCTGTCTTGGTTATTCAATGAAATGCTTACTTTTAAGAATTTAAACAAATTGAAATGACAAATATTTTACTTTTATATCTTTCATGAAAAAATCTATTATGGTAACATTTTAGAGAAAAGAATAACTCACTTTCACTCTGGGGCTTCCAGCTTTGTATGAAAAACTGTTTATGTCATTAATAGACTAAAAATATGATAATTCAGTACTACATATATTAGCCATAAAGTATACCAGTGAACATAATGATGAATTATCATTTTTGTCTCTTAACAGTGGAAAGAGTGGAACGAGAAAGCCTTTCAGACTATTGTGTTCTGGGCCAGCGTCCAATGCATTTACCAAATATGAACCAGCTGGCATCCCTGGGGAAAACCAACGAACAGTCTCCTCACAGCCAAATCCACCACAGCACTCCAATCCGAAACCAAGTGCCCGCATTACAGCCCATCATGAGCCCTGGTCTTCTCTCTCCCCAGCTCAGTCCACAACTTGTCAGGCAGCAAATAGCCATGGCCCATCTGATAAACCAACAGATTGCCGTTAGCCGGCTCCTGGCTCACCAGCATCCCCAAGCCATCAACCAGCAGTTCCTGAACCATCCACCCATTCCCAGGGCAGTTAAGCCAGAGCCAACCAACTCTTCCGTGGAAGTCTCTCCAGATATTTACCAGCAAGTCAGAGATGAGCTGAAGAGGGCCAGTGTGTCCCAGGCTGTCTTTGCAAGAGTGGCATTTAACCGCACACAGGTACAATTAGCATTGAACACTGTAATTGGTGGTTAAGAATTAACACTAGGGAAAGAATTGTGATATGTCTTCTTAATTATTTTTTATCTCTTTTAAAAAGTTTTGTGGATCTCAGAGCACATAGAATTAGTTAATTAATAATCCTTAGTTCATGAAACACTATCACCACTGATCTATGCATAACCCTAATTAATTAATTTTAAAAAATTTCAATAGATTTAGGGGGTACAAGTGGTTTTTTGTTACATGGATGGGTTGTTTAATGGTGAAGTTAGGGCTTTTAGTGTACCCATAACTTGAATCCTGTACATTATACCTGATAGGTAATTTTTGATCCTTCATTTCAATAATGTAATGAACATGTGCAAACCCACCACCCAAGTCAGGACCCCAAATGTTACTGATGACTTGAGTCTATGTATGTATTCCTCCCTCATCCTCTTCATCTACTTTTCCCTGGATGCAACCCTGATCTTTAATTTTATAATTATCACTCCCTGTTGTTTCTTTTTTAAACTAGTTGTAAAACTATTTATGCATGCCCAAACTATTTACTGTTTACCTTGTTTTTGAACTTTAAAAAGGAGTATCATAATATGTCATAATTTTATAATTTTTGTAAACCCTTCAAAATGTACAAGTTAGATTTAAGATATTGATAAAGTGATAATGGATAGTTTACTTTATATTTTTAATATTTTGAGAGAATTATAGGCCAATATAATATTAAATGATAAAAAGGTAAACAGTTAACTCATGCATGTCTTATTTGATTGAGGGCTGCTTATGTGTAAGGCATTCTTTTCCATCAGTGGTTCTTAAACTTGAGTGTGCATCAACATCACCTGGAGGGATGTTAAAACAGATTGCTGGGCCTCATCCCAGGGTTTCTGATACAGAAATCTGAGGTGGGACTCAGAAATTTACATTTCTAAAAAGATCCCAGGCAATGCTGTTGTTACTAGTCAGGGGGCCACATTTTGAGAACCACCAATCTAGCCCTTATATGAGTAACAGAAAAGTAAAGGTGCCTAATTTCAGAGAGCTAACAATCTAGTGGTGAAACCAGATTACTATAGTAAAATGTGAAGTATGGTGAATAATGTAGGAGAGTGTAGTGGAGGCATGATGAGGTGGGGTGAGGATTACTTCCAGTAGAATAAATATGGTAAGTCTTCAAGAAGACAATGGGTTTAAATTTAGCCACCCTTCTAAATGCAAGGCAGGAAGCTAAGCTCTGTGCAGATGCAAAGAGCAAAAAGATTATGGGCAAACACGTATGTAAACAACTAGCTAGAGTGTTAGGTTGCTGGGGAGTTAGAACTTGGAGGATAAATAAAATTTAATAAGCAAAGATGAGGAAATGGTTTATTTTAGGCTAAGTACATTCATGAGAAAAATGATGAGTCAAAAAATGAAGGAATCGTTGATAATAAAGCTAGATAATAAAACTTAAAGCAGGGGACACAGACCAAAAAAAGTCTTAAGGGCCATGCTAAGAGCTTTGAGTTTTAATAGGCACTGGAAAACATTGAAGGTCTTTCTGTAGGAATATGCTATGATCCAATAATCAGAATTAGATCTTAGGGATATTTTTTCCCTCTCATGATAGCAAGAGGATAGGAATACCATTTAGGAGGCTGCCATAAGTATCCAGATGAAGTGTGTGTAGGTTTGAACTAGGCTTGTGGCAATGGAGTGGAGAATACGGAGTCAAGAAACATTGTGGAAATAAAATTTGACAGAGAGTGTTGTGAATGGATAAAGAGGGAAGGAGTAAAGATAACACCAAGGTTTGAGCCTCATGACTGAGAATAAAGGTGTAATTATTAAGAGAATCAAGGAAGACGTTGAAAGAGTTGTTGGAATAAGGTTGAAGTGATTATTTTAGATTGGGTTATTTTGACTTAGAAGTGCTGGAAGACTTCGTAAGTGAGGATATGCAGTAGTCATTGAAAGTATGAGTTTGGTGCTAAGAAGAATTGTCAGGGCTAGAGCAAGAGATTAGAAAATTTTTTTTAACAGAGCCTGGAATCTAAAGAGTCATAGATGGAAGGAGAGAAACCACCACTATCTCCACCATCACTACCACCAGCAGCAGCGCCAGGAAAAGAGACAGAAGAAATGCCAGGAGAGATGGGGGTGCAGCAGGTGGAGACGGAAGAAGAGGGAGATAGTAGTGAGAGTATAGGGGACATGAGTGGAGAGTTTCCAGAAGGACACTTGTTCATGTGTGGAAAGCCGAGAAGTCCAAGAGGGAGGGTCTTGAAACTATGCCATGAATCTTGGCAGTTGGTTGGGAGAAGTCTTTGGCAAAGTTTAGAGTATAATTTCATTAGAGTGGTGGATACAGGAGCTGGAATTTAGGAGTTAAGGAGCTATTAACTGTTGAGGATACAAAAGCAGATTACTTTTTCCAAAATTTGGTGTTGAAAGGGAAGCCAGAAGTAGGTGGACAGCTTGAATGTGATAGGGAGTCAATTTGAGATTGCAGGGTTTGGGAGGTAGTTTGGGGCCTCACAGCATGAACTAGTGATGGTACCAACCATTGTGGTTTGGTAACAGTCTTCAGCAGTGCTGGAACTGCAGGAGTGGGAGCAGGGAAGAAATACAGTGGGATTGTTTGAGATTTGGTGCTGACATATTAGGTGTGGCAGGAGACCAAGAGTGGTGAAATCTCTTGCTCCCTTGACTCTTAGCTAATTTATGTGTTCTAATATTGACAAGTCTATTTACATCACTTGAAAATGAGTTCAGAGGTTCAGAAAGACCTGCACATGTTCCAAACATCACTCTACCACTTTTCTCTTGTGACTCACAGTACTCAGGCAGCATTTATGTGTTCATAGTTATCTGGGTTGGGGTTATGAAAGGCTCTGGTCCTTTTGAATAAGTCTGTTGCATACTACTGGAAAATACAAATTGGAAGGATGTATCTTTTGACTCTGTATTTTATCGTTTGTGTGTGCGTGTGTGTGTGTGTGTTCTGTCATCTGTCATTCATGTGCGTGAATAGGCATTTCATGGCTAGCCAACATTTTATTGCCTGGTTATGTATGCAGCTCCTTTGGCTAAGAGTAAAATTGAAAGCATGGTTGTATTATTTTGGATTTTAGAAGCAAATATAGTATACATTTTAACCAAATAGCATGAAGCATGAGAGAAGACTCACAATGAGGCAAGAGAAGAGACAGAACATATTGGTGAGAGGGTATGCTCTGCCAAGGCCCTAGACTCCTGGAGGTCTGTCTTTCTCCATACAATCCTTTTTCTGTCTATTTTTATAGATTAATGATTTTTCTTTGGCATTGCCATCTTTCAAGTGCCAAGTTATAAAAGGTCTAATTGAAGCATGGAACACATTTTATTATTTTCCTCCTGCCATTAAATTTGTAAGATGGCTACACCCAGAAAGAAACATTCACTTTCAATCAACATGAGCTTGAGTTCATGGGCCAGCCTTGAGGATATCAAATGGAAACTGCATAGGAATGTATGAGTATTTCCTTTTAAAATTCTGCTTTTAATTTGGGAAAGCTTTTCATCCCTCTGGGATCATAACCTGTTGTATATAAAGCCCAACCTAATCAAGGTAGATGGTATTGACAGAATGACATAGTTTGAACTTAAGCAGGAGGTCAGCAGGCAGACTGTTTTGCTGTATGTACTGTAGTCACTAACAGCAGACTGGGCAGCTGGTTTTATCAGCAGCATTGTTAAATAGAAAATATGGTATATTATACCCCGTGAAACCAACTTTAGATTTTCCAAAATGTTGAGATTTTTTTGAGTGGAATCAGATATTTATTGATGATATAGTAACTTTCCAGCTATAATAAACAAATAAAAATAAACATTATAGCATATCCTCAGTCTATTGAATATTTTCCAGAAATAGTTCATGATCTCTATTATTCACATATTATCAAATTCAATAAAAAACAATTTAATACATTTTGTCACCCTATAGTTTGTGTTCCTGGATTTGTGCTTGATGATTGTACCAAGAACAAATCTAGCTTGTGTGTGTGTGTGAGAGAGAGAGAGAGTGTATATGAAATAAAATAATATGCAAACATTCATAAATAAAGCTAGAAGTATAAAAAATGTATCTGCCTAATTTTTCATGTCTAAGACTTCCATATGAAAAACTCAAGTTCATAATAAATAGCAGGTGAAATGTCAATTCTCCAAAGAGAAACTATTAATTGCCTTGTTATGGAGGATCCATTGCCACTATATCATTTGATGATGTAAAGTAACATAATTAAGGGAATAGAGCTTTTTTAAAATGCATTTTTATTTTAATAAATATGTCTTTTAAAAACATAAAATGCATTTGTTTGATAAAATGATGTCCTACTCATGCTTCATGACAAGATCATGCTTTCTGTTGGAGTAAGAGAGAGACGACCTTTTGCCAATCTGACTTTATTTTTTATTATTATTCATTATTTTGTTTTCCTTACATTTTTCTTTCAATTTGTTAACAAAAACAGACTGTTTAAACTAAGAAGATAAAATTGAGTCACGTGTTCTGGGCAAGGGATACAGCACGTTTGATATCATGTGATGCCAGAATATGGAAAGTCCAGCATGGGCCTGAGACTAATGTATTTCTAAATGCAGGGTGTAGCAGAGGGTCACATCCTGTCTGTGCCATTAGGATGGGTATTATGACCTTATATAAAATATGTTGTTCATATCACCACTTTTTTTTTAACTAATTTATTGAAAGAAAGGATTAGCCTTGCTTTTCATGTCTCTGAAGACTTTTATGGCAAATAGAACTTAATGAGAACGGTAAGGTGAAAGTGATAAGGTGTTTTCTGACCTGGCCATTAATATTCAGGCAATCTGTGACACATTTCTAAGCACTTGTACCTGTGGTCACAAGGTGAGATGGTGTAGACATATACTAGAGGGGGCTGAGGCAGTTAACATCCCTGCTCTGCTTTTGGCACTCCATCCCACCCTCTGTGGTTTTACTTCCAAAAGCTTTGTCTGCTGTTGTGCTCTTCATTTAAACTACTCTCTTCAGGCTGCTGATTTTCCTTTGCTTACCCTGGAAGAGAGCTGGAAGTGCTTGATGGGTACAGGAGGGTGATAGCCCAGCTCCTTTGCCTCCTGGAGTAGGACAACGCTGAAGTATAACTTCTGCTCCAGAGCTCTCTGCAGGACCATGCTGAGGCTGGGCCTGTGCTTGGATTTCTTCCCTTCCCTGTCCTACTTCCCTTACTCCCTCACAGGTTTCCCTTGGAATCACTTCCTTAATAAATCACGTGCATGGGAATCTTTATCTCAGAATCTGCATTTTATCCCAGATTATAGATCCGTGCCAGTGCTTGCCTAATGGGCATTTGGTCATGCCATGATACAGTAGCTGGAATAAAACATGTTTGTAGTTTTATGCCCACTCTCTTCACGAATCGAAAGCCATATGTTATGATGGGACGGAAATAGAATTTTTTACTCTACTTCTTTCTTTTGAAAATATTATCACTACTGTAATTTTGAGCCGGAGCCCCTTGTAGCTCTGCAGCTCAGTGGAGTAACGCCGTCCGGCCTGACTTACGGGTATGGCGTGTGGAGAGAGCGCGAGAGAATGAATGAGAATGGGACAGACAGGCATTGGATTTGAGGCTTTGTGAGATTTCCAGGCTGCACTTAAGTGAAGGCTGCCCTTCCTGCGTGTGAACTGTGTGAATTTCAGAGTGGCTTTACTTCTTGGCCCCACCCCGTCTCCCGAGCCCCATCAGTGGTACGGATGTATCTGTGGGAATAATAGTTGCAGGGAGCGATAGGAGCAGCGCCCTGTCAGGTTTCATTTTTGTTTCACGTTCGTTCTTCCTTGCTTGTGTCTTGAATTTATCTTAACACTGACATACTTACGTGTACTAGGCCTGTGGACGTGGAATATGTTGCTTGGCTTTTACTTTGTTTACATCTTAGCCTTTTGACAGTTTGATTATGAATCCCAACTCTAAGCATTCTTCTTTAGCTCCTTCTTACTTTACAGACTTAACAAAATTAATCAGAGGCTTATGCTGGTATGGAAAGGTTTGTGACAGTATTTTAGAAGACTTAATATTACCAAGGGATGGATGTGGAATGTCCACTGACCTATAATAAGTATGGTTTCATAAAATATGTACAGCAAATCTTCCCTAATAGATAAACTATTCTCTGATTTATTTAAAAATCCAATGACCTACATGTTCATATGTTCAGAAATCCCCCATTTACTAACATTGTTTCTCCTCTGAGACCTTCCATCTGAGCAAATCTGTTAAATGAAGTAGAGGAAGCTTTGATCCAAACTAGGCTAAATCCAGTGGAACGGAAGCCCTGCCACGTGTAAATGGGAGCATTAGAATGCCAGAAAAGGGAAATTAGGTATGATCTTCATATAATCTCTGTACCACTGTCTCCTTACCTTGGTGGCAGAGTTCAGGTAACATCCTTACTCAAGGAATCAGCAGAAAGAAGTTTGTATCATTTGCAAATGAGATGTTTGCTACATTTGTTGTTTATGTAGTATAGTTATTTTTCTTTTTTTCCTCTAGCAGATCATGCCATAACTCAGAAAATTTCAGGTTCAGTTTGTGTCTCAGGTAGTTCTGCTGAGCCGATTCTTAGAAACACGTTTTCAGTAGAAGCACAGATGTGTTTTGCAAAATGTGCTATTCTTTTGTAACAGTAGGTCTTTAATTTGGTATCTTGCTCCTTCTTCAGTTCAGTGAAAAAGTCACAGAGTTAGACA
Source organism: Daubentonia madagascariensis (assembly GCA_023783475.1). Taxonomy (NCBI): domain Eukaryota; kingdom Metazoa; phylum Chordata; class Mammalia; order Primates; family Daubentoniidae; genus Daubentonia; species Daubentonia madagascariensis. The sequence goes on from JAKFHU010002088.1 coordinate 11,610,301, forward strand.
GTTTGCAACCTGTTATCAAAGGCCTTGCTTGAGAAATCTGTGCATCCTGGTCTTACCTGATTGAGAACAGGATTTTAAAAATCCTTTAGGAACTCATCTGGTTGACCTGTCCTTATTTGACTACTTTGTAGTTTTTATGAGACTTTGCAAAAAAAAATCTACAGTTTACTCATCAAAGCCACATCATTTGAAGAAACTTAAGGCCAGGGTCATACATACAATTTATGAAGTCACTCAGCAACTGGAGAATGTTTTCAATGGATTGGGAAATTAGATTGGTGTATCAGGAAAGTTGGCAGTAAGGTGAAATGCTAGAAATGTAAATGTTTTTGTGTAAAATGACATGGGTTTTGTTTTTGTGCTTTACTGACATGGTATTTATAGTATATGCATGCCCCAAATTATTAAGGTTAAATATGTCTAAGGACTTGCTAAAGATTAGATATTGAAGTGGCACAGTTAGGGAGAACTGTGTAGCAACAAAATGAATATCTTGGCAACCAAAAAGATTTGGTAGTCTGAGCTTCAATGTGCTACCAGTTTTTTAAGAGAAGAAACTTCTCTTTTAACTCCTTTGTTTGACTTATACATATTATTAGCCAAAGATAGGCACAATTTAATTATACATACAGTTTATCTTTCTAGAAAACTTGACCTTAAAGATATTCAGAATCCTTTGTCAGCCAACATCTGGTCTCAGTCGTCATTGTTTTTCAGTATCCAATAGAGATACAGGTGCTTAGCAAGCCATAGAGTAATAGAACACAATGTAAATCCAGGGGTCTTGACTCCATGGTCCAGTGAGCTGGTTATAAAATGACAAGGAAACCTGTGAGAAAAAGGAAGTCCACCCACTGAAAGATGGGCTATAAATATGAAATGCTGCAGATCAGGCATGAAGCTGTTATTGAGTTTTGAAGTAAATAATATACCCTCTTTTGATTTCAGAACATTAAATTAATAAAGTAGGAAGAGATGGCCCTGCTTGCCTCATAAAATAAACAGTCTTTCATTTCAGAATCACTGGCTCGAATTCATAGATTTAAAGATTATAATAATATTAATATCTCCCGGGATAGCAGTATCTCAAAGTTATTAGACTGCTTGAGGGCGGCCCTCTAAGCAGCAGTCTCACTGTAGTTCCTCCTGCGCATATAAAGACCATCTATTGTTAATTAGCACCTTTTTAGGCAATATCAGCCAAAAAACATGGATTGGTTAGGTCAAAGGGCTAATCTAAACAGACTCAGGGGAGATGTTGGCTTTGTACTCTGGGTAAAGAGAAGGTTGATTCAGCAGCTGTCAAACATATGCAACTCTTCCGCCATTCCTAAATCCACCTGAAATAGAAACTTGTATGTAAAAGACAACAGGAATACTCTTTTTCTCCCACTTCACAAAACTCATACCAAAGAATCAGAGGAAGCAAACACGATGGCATACTGTGTTATTTGTTCCTTTTATCCCTTACCAATGTGCAAAGTCCTTAAAAATTAGTTACTTAGACTCATTATAGAAAATTCAGGTTTCTCCATTTTTACTAAAAAAAGATGACTTTACTTTTGGTGAGAGTTTTATAAGCTTTTTTCACCATTCTCTAGCAAGGAATGATTGACTCAATTTCACACAGATACAGGTTTCTATCCTCAATAAAGACTTTCTTTCACCTCTAGTGAATATATCTCAGTAGAAACTTGTAATTTTCATTGAAAGTCTACTATTGTATTATTTGACTAGTCTCCCCAAATCCTGGGTGATGTTTTATATTTAAAATATAATTTTTGTAAAAGAAATACAAGGAAACACTAGCTTTAGATTCCATTATTTATATATTTTTCACCACTGCTTATTTAAAACAAAAAAAATACACAAGGAGTTTTCCTTTCATGGCCACTGATTGAAATGATGACCATTTGGAGGGTTAATTGCATATTTGTTCAAATAAAGTGAATTAAGATTAAAGGCCAGAAGTGCAGTGAAAAAAAATATAACTGTATCTATTTGAAATTAATTTGAGATTACTTGGTTGTTTTAATTCTCCCTACAAGTTTTGTGCCAATTGCCAATATAGACTACAGAATTTACTTTCAAACTTCTCTGACTGCAGTACCCATAAGAAATACTTTTTACATCATGAGCTGGTATACACTCACACGTGTGTGTGTGTGCACATGTGTACACATGTATGTATGTCTATCTCTAGCTCTAACTCATTTATACCTCTCTTTATCTATCTGTATATTTCTAAAGCAAAGCCCTCATGAATGGAAAAAAAAACCTTCATGAAACAATACTCATACCATGTATAAAACACTCTGGTATTTTCTAAGCTCGTTAATTCCAATTCATTATAAAAAGTTAGTTATGATCTGCTAAATTAATTTTATGATACATTATAATTATGACCCATGTTTAAGCAATGATACAGATTAAAGCTTATTTTAAATGATAGCAAAGTTACTTGGAAAAGGAAAGTTGTTTTACTTTTCTGAAGTATAAAATGAATATCTTAAGTCAGTGCTGTCTGGAATATCCATATGGTCATTTCACTTTATATAATTTATTATATTTTTCTTTATATTCTCCTCTCTCCCAAATAATTTTAATTATACCACTTCCTAAACATTATTCTTTATATTTTTTTCCTTCTCTATGAGAAGACATTTAGCAAAGTATTACCAGAGTGACTTGAGTATTTAAATTTGCAAATTTAAAAAAAGAATTGTACTTTGACGTTTGTTATATATTTACCTATTTATTCATTTAACAAATGTTTATTATGTATTCAGAGACTATGCTAGGCATCATAATGATGGCTAACATTGATGGTACTCTTAGTATGTATCATGTACTGCTATAAGCTCTCTAGGGAACTCTATAAGGAAGATAGAATTATCTCAATTTTATAGGCAAGGAAAATGTGCCATAGGGAGATTAATTGATCCTTGTTCAATTAGAGTCCAATTTTGAACCCAGTGAGTCTGACTTTAGAACTCACACTCATACCTACTTTATTCTCAATCATTTCTGCTATCGTAGAGTGGAAGATGAAAGACACAATCCCTTCTTCAAGGAGGTACGAGGGGTAAATAGACTTTCAAACTGGTAATCCTTTTGTGGTATAATAAGTACTGTGATGTGTCCCATGTGCTATGTGAGAACAAATGCTTTTGACCCTGGAGGTGATAAAAGTTAATACAGAAATATTTCAGCAGGAAGGAATGTTTTATAACTGTTTCAGGAGAGAGTCAACTGTGTGTTGTTAAAAGACTGCTTTACTTATATCTGTAGGCATCTGATACATTTGAAATATAAATATTCAATAAATGTATTTTTTGGGTTTGTTTTGTTTTGTTTTTGGAAAGTACTATTTTTGCCAATGTTTTGACAAAGTAGCCAAAGCTAGTAAATTTTTTGGGCAGGTTGCCAACAGTTGTTTCACAGAACACTCATGAAAACTAGAAATAACTAGGGCCCAGAACTTTGTGAATGAAATAGTCATGGTGCCAGGTACTTGAGGTGTGAGTAGAAACCATGTATATGCCCAGAGCTGAGAAAACCACCGGTAAAAATGTTTCCAAAGGGAACCTGTTCAGTTCTGTTTGCTTTCACTTTTTGTTGCTAATGTGTTCAGAAAATTTTGACTTGGATTGTTCATAGGCTCCTATTCCAGTACCTAGGACTTCCTGTAGACAGCAAGGAGGAAGGGATAATCACTGCATAGATAAGGTAGGCAAAAAATAGTAAAGTTACCAGGAATCTGGTTTTGGCTAAGTTCCTCCATTGTATGTATTCAAGTGTGGCTTGGTCAAGGGTATTGCAGTTACAAGAGTACAGACTGTTTTGGCTTCAAGAATGTTCTGTTGTGCCCACTCACTTTGTGTTGCATGCTTACTGTATTCTGATGTGTCAGGTGGCACATGTGAAGTTTTATTGTATGCACGAGAAAGAAAGCTGTCTGTGAGACAAGTGTTTCATTTAATAAATTGTAGATTTGGTATACATGGGATATTTGTTCTAAAGTAGAGTTTGCATGACCCAAAATTTCAGTTTCAATTATCTTGTTTGCAATAGGCTGAATGAAAAGATCTTGAGTATAATGTGAGTCAGGCTTTCAATATGTAGCCTGCCAGGGCCTGCTGCTAGCTGTTCAGCAAAGATAGGACTCCCACTCTCAGAAACTTAAAAAATATGCATTTGTTGCCTTCTTAGAGCCCTATATTCCTGTGTTACCAACTAACCACTAAATGCAAAATGTACAGATCCTGCTCCCAAGGAGTTTACCATGGGAGGAAGGTTTTATAGTAGCACAATGTAAAGGATGGTAAGTGTCATAAATGGGAGACAGAACTAGTGCCATCTTGGTGCAAAGGAGGGAGGAAGTATATCCAACTGCAGTGTATATACATATACACATATATATCCAGTCTTTTAGTGCTTTGCAGAATATATCTCTATAGTAACAGCGTTTGTCTGCAAACGTTAATTTTGTATATGCATTTATATTTGCAGAGAACATTTATTCCCTTTAGATGCTCAATTCTATCCACCCCATTCTACAAAAATGCCACATGCATAGGCTGTCTTTCCTAATAAAGAAATATTGTAATACAAGAGAGTTTTATTAAACTAATGCAATAACGACATTTTCTTTGAGGATTTAACACATCATTTTTAATAATAAAAATCAAATTGTCATTGTTGTGCCCTGTATACCTTTTATTCAAATCAGACTAAGTACTCTGGCTTCATGGCTAAGCAGTGCTCATGGGGGCGGGGGACGGGGCGAGTGTTTCTAGCATCACACAAGTGAATTTCAGCGGTCAGATTCTTGGTGGGGTTGCAGGTTATGAATAGGGGACCCAGGGAAACCCATTCATAGTCTCGAGCAGAGGGGAAAATGCCTCTCTGGAGCATCCAGAAGGAGGTGAGACGAGATTAGGAGAGGAACGGTTTCGTTAGGTGAGCTTTCAGGGGGCAGGATGCTGATGTTTCCTGCAGCAAGGCTGCTGATTTCACTGCTTCAGCTAACTTTGAATGGACCACTGAAATGTAAGCGTTCACTTTGTGTGATTAGGCTAGGAATTTGGTATTACCTGGCTTTCTTGAGAAGAGACCAGCTTTTTGCTCTCCTGTCAGCTGGACACAGACATTCCAGGATTGTGTGAAAATTAAGGCTAACAAATAAGCATGTGAAAGGGGTGGTGAAACATGAAGAATGAGGAGTACCTTGGGAGGGAACTTTTTTTGTTTCTTTGTGTGGTTTTTTTTTTTTTTTTTTTTTGACATTTCAAGGGAAGCATGTGACCTGCAAGTTATGTTCAAGAGTAGGCTGGAGAGTTGGTCCGCATTAGTGCCGAGGCCCTTTCCACCGCTGACTCCTGTAATTTTATCTAATCTGTAAAATGGGAGTATGTGGGATATTTTTAACCTTGCTGATTGGTTATGACACCATGTGTTTAAAGCAATATATAATTATGAGCTAAAATATATTTTCAGACTCACTGCTGTGTAATAAATGTTCTGAATCATACGTCTTTAAAGAGATGTAACTTGATTTCTGAAGATGACTGTCGTTGAATACCTTAGATAATTTGTTCGCACATCTCAGAATTAATAATGAAAATATGTTATTGGGGAATGGGGCTTATTTTCTTTGAAATATCCAGTCCAAATATTTCTAAGGAAGTGCTCAGTTTACGATTTTATTTTAAGCATAGCAATCAGAAGTACATATAAGCTGTTTGGAGATTATGTGACATTTTGAATATCTACCTTTGTTCAGATTGGACCCCAACACTTTCATACTATTTGCTTTATATAACAAATGAGTATTTTTTGGATTGAGTTATTTCAAAGGTGTATGTTAGAGTAAATAGGGGAATGCTGCAAGTTACCCTTTCTACCTCCCACTTCAACTGCCGCAAACAAAAACATAATTTATAGAAATGAAAACAGTCTCCAGCTAGTTTGAGGCTTTTTCCAAAGGGAAGCATGGGGGTTTGGCTGGGCCAGTTTCCTCAGTACACACCTGGTGTATATCACTTTAAAAAATAAATTATGTCCCATTAAATTACAATTAAATGGAATCGTGATCATTTGTTTTTCTGGAAGGAAGATGTTTTGCATATTGAAAGCCTAATTTGTTGCAGGTGACAAAAACACTGAGCAGATTATCTAATATCACTTCATTTTGGGGGGTAATGTTTGCTGGTTAGCTTGTGTATACTCCAGTAGTTCAGAATTTTATTAATGTGGACTGTATTATTTTCACTTTAAAATGTCTTTTACCACTTTGTCGGTTTTTGTACTTTTTAAAAAAAATTTTAAGGAAACAAACGTCTCTTGGTATTCTGAAGTAGGCATGCTCTTTCTTTTTCTTAAAGTGTTCTAATACTGTAATACTGCCCAATCCCTCCCCTCCCCCTTTGCCTGGCCTCACCATTATCTCTATATCCATGTAGTATCTATACTTAAAGTCCCAGCTAAAGTAAGTCTCACCTCTTCCAAAAAGTTTTCCCTGAATCCTGACATTGACAATACTTTCTCCCTCCTTGGAACCGAGGCAGCACTAGTTCTGTCTCGCAGTTACGATGACACTTGGCACCTTTTACAATGTGCTACTATAAAATCTTCCTGCCATCGTATAGTAAACTCCTTGGGAGCAGAATCTGTCTTTTATATTTTTGTCCCTCTCTGAGCTTTGTATCAAGTTGTAAATGAGAAAAGAGTTGATGGACCAATCTGTTGTTTTGAGACTAGGTATGTTGAATTTGGGGGTTCCCTAGATAGTCAATGGGAGATATTGTATTTAGGGCTCCCTAGCAAATCTGTGAGAGATACAGCCTAATCCTAGAGAGTTACCAGCAGTCCGAGAGCCATGAAGAAAATGGATAGATGTTAAACTCTCACTGCTGATGACCTTAACTATTGCTGTCAGCCCTGGAGTGTCCTTGGGGGCCTCTGAGGAGCTCAGGCTCAGTGTTCCTAAAACCTGACCCACTTATGCGTTCTTTTATTGCTCTCTTACAGAGTTAAAGGCCCTCAAAGGTGATTTCTTACCCATCCCAGACAAGGCATCAGGCTAGTGCAAACACTTGAAAATAAATATTATACAGCCAATGATGGGTAATGTTTCCCAAACTTTTGAATATCAACATGTGTCATGCACACTAACAATTTGGGGCAAACTATGCAAATTGTAGAAGTAGCATAGAAATCAAAAGCTCATCAACAGAAAGTGCAGATTCAGAAACTGTAAGGTCATTTAATTTGTTACAAAGGATATTATTTTAAAATATTAGAAAATATAAGGACATCAATTTTTCATTTTAAAAATTAGCCCAAATTCTTTATTTTATGTGTGGAGAAAGCAAGCAAGCTATATTAGCAAGCAAGCTAGATGACATTATATTATCTCTCGTTTTGCACTTTAAATTATTTTGCTTTTAATGAATTTTCTACCAAACTCATATATTCTTTGCTGGTGCTGGAGGTTATATGAAGCTTGCAAAATCCTCCACTAATAGGCTAGGGAGAAGGCCAATTTGAGGTTCTCTTTGCTTACTCCTTTCTTTTTCCAGTAACTTGTAACCCAAAATCTATTTTGGGAGGGTATCTCTCTACCTTGTGCAGATGTTTGTTCTCCTTTTCAGTCAACATGTTTCCTGGTCTTACATAACTTCAGCTTAACACTGTGGAGGAAATTGTATAATGCCTCCCTGGAGAAGGTTCTGTTGCCTACAATGAGGAAAATACTTAATGATCACTTTACTCAATACTTGCAATATGTTTTAATATGATTACTGATATGAAAGTTTAATAAGCTATATCCTGGTTAATTTATTAATTTCCCTCCATTTGCACATTCTCAATATTCGTGACCTTTCTATTCATAAAAGTACATCATTTTTTCGGTGCCCAGGTGCCATGCCACATTTTCTGTACTTCAGGCTGCATAATGGGAATGTCCAAGTGACACCTCCTGCCTGGCTGGTTGATAATTAAAATGCCAGATGACATAGTGGCAAGGGCTTTAGAAATATTTATGTGAGATAAATTATTAATTTATGTTCTATTCAAGACAGTTTCAATATGATAAACATTTACTTATCTTGATAATTAGATGGGGTGATTTGTGGTATATGTAAGTTATGCTGTAGATTTTCTTCTGATTCTTTTTTCCTCTGACAATTTTCAACTAAGTAAACTCGCTTTTCACATTTATGAGCCTGCAGAATTTGGACTACATTTTTTAAAAAATCCCAGTTTAAATAATTAAAAGCACATAAATAACCAAAATGAAAAAGACTCAATAAAACAACTGAAACTCTTCTCGTGCCCACCAGTTAGCCATTTGTTATTGAAAGTGTCTGAGGTGAAAAGAATCCACCTTGGGACCAGGGCTACACAGATGAGAGTTTAAGTAAACAATTTGGAACAGTGTTCTAATCCTCTGGGGGTAATACATGGAGGTGGCGCTGGACACCTTGTTGGTTTGAGACTTTATTTTCAACTAGGCAAATGAAACAGAGGCAGCAGTATATCTACCAGCTTCTTAAAATACAAATATTGTGTCTCTTTCACTTCAAAAGTGATGCAGAAGAGCATTCTCAAGGATGCTTTGTCTTCATTTTCCTTAGAGATGGATTAATTTCCCTAGAAGTTTGTCCAATATGTAAAAAAATTCAGGGGAAGGAGCTATACAGTTTCAAAGTAGGAAAAAAAGGTAAACCAAACAACAAACAAGTAAAAACACTCTGTACTTTTGAATGACTTTTTTTTGATTAGGAATGAACAAACTTATAATTTTGAGCCATGGTCCATTAGAACAATAGTTTTTTGTCATGTCACTATTTCATATGCAAGATTTTTGCTGTAATATACTCCACGACTTATGACGATAACTTCATGGAGGAAGAGTAAGTTTCCAAATTTTGCCTTTAGATGTCTTGAGTATAATCATAATAACTATCATAATGACTATATCCATGTTGACTTTAAAACACCTTCGAATTTTAGTAATTTGAGATTTATTAAAATACTAAAGTTATTTGTGGGGAAGGAAAAGGAGAAGAGGAGGAGGGGAGGGGAGGAAGGAGAGGGGAAGAAGACCAACTTGTTCTTTATATGCAGAGTTCATCTTAAGGAAAGCTCAGAAAATATCAATCTTAGTGCCTTACTGGTATTAGAAGTTGGTAGAGATTTTAAATCCACTTCTCTCTTGCTTTTCTATGTGTTAATTTGGATATTTTAATCTTAGAAACAATCCATTTCAGGTTGCTTAGTGAAAGTAAAAAGTAGGATAGCTTAAGGCAGAACTGACTTTTAATTTCAGGAAGAGAATCAATACCTATATTGTATAACATTTTTTTGGGAGACAAGTGTCTCACTTGTTGCTTCTAAAGGCATGATAATAAACCTAGATTTCCTTAGAATCATTTTACCTTCCCCTTTTCTTGGGTATGGATGCACACAGAGTTCTCCAGCAATGTTCATATATGCATTTCTGTCAAGTATTTTTTAGGATTCCTCTAATCAAAATAATGTGACACCTAAGTTGCAGAACTATCAGATGACAGTACTTGTAGCTTCCTTATAGCAAAATTGTCTTATGTGATGTTTTGAGTGGCGATTACTTCCTTGGAGTGCTAACTATATGATACACATTCCTATAAGTGGCATTTGCTTCACTATATTATAATGTATTACTTTATTTTAAAACATTGCCTACCTTACCCTGAAAATTTCTGGCCAACCAGAGATGGTATATTACTCTTGCATCTAATGTCTTTTCCAATTTAAGCCATATATTAGAAATCTGATAGTGTTTTCTTTGCATTAATTTTCATCTCAGTGGAAATGTCTTTGGCATCTGTACCACTTTACTACAGTTCATGGAAGTGACTTTTCATGATTTGGGGTCGCTCCATCTGTTCTAAGATACAGGATTAACATCTCAGCTCTTCCTGGGGGATAATCCTAAACCCTGATCTTTTACTGCCCTGAGAAAAGATATTAGCAGAGAATATGAAGTGATGCCAGTGTGTGATAATCCAACAAGTGTGCAGAATGGAAACAGATTTGCATCTGCCCCCAATATTACAATGGTCCCACCTTAGATCTCCAGTCTTTTCTTGAGTCCATACTACTTTTCTTTAGATGTGGCAACATTTTCCTTTTCTTTGTGAATTCTCTGTCATTAGAGTGCGTGAAAACACTCCTATTTAAAGCTTTCTATTTGGATGAGTCACACATTCAGAACGTATCTGAGCCTATCACGGCATCCTATGCACACTATTGTCATGGTGTGCTTAGCCCCTCACTGGATGTGACTACATTTTCATTGCTTTAATGGTGAGATTAGAGCTTCCCCCATGAGGGCATCTCATAAAAAGTTTTGGGTGCCCTCTGGTACATATGCAAGGATAACTATTGTGTGTGTAGATTGGAAAGTAATCAGAGGGTTAACACAAATTATAGCCATTTGCTTTGTGTCTTTTTTTTTGGCCATAAGAAACATCTATATTGAAAACAGTGGCCGGTCACACAGAAATTCAGCCAAACTTTTTTTTTTTTTTTAAATTGATGTAAATCTCCCATGCTGTTTAAATGTCGAAACTAAATTTACCAAACTTGGCAGATTTGTAAAGTTAAGCAGGACTGCCAAGTGTTCCCAGTTTCAAGCAGAGAGAGTTCTAACAGTTCCTGAAATACTTGTAGGAGGCACCTGGTGGTAATTGCAGTTTCACAATTCTTCCCGAGTGCCTACCTTGCTAGCTGGCATGTCTGTACACCGATGATTATTACAGTAATGATAATGTGTCAGAATAGAGTGGTCCTAAAATAAGGTACAGCCCCCAGAAGACAAGCACATTACCACAAAATCTTCGTGCAGGAGAACCCTGAGGAATTAGGCTAAGGTTCTTGACATCACAGCCAGCTGGTTACACCAAGCAAATAAAGGGGGAAGGGCAGAAGATGGAAACCACACACGTATACCTGCAGATGTGACTTGGCCTATTTTTTCCCCCCCATTTAATCAGGGATTGTTGTCTGAGATTCTGCGTAAGGAAGAAGACCCTCGGACAGCCTCTCAGTCTCTTTTGGTAAACCTGAGGGCCATGCAGAATTTCCTCAATCTGCCGGAGGTGGAACGGGATCGAATCTACCAGGACGAGAGGGAGCGGAGCATGAACCCCAATGTGAGCATGGTCTCGTCGGCCTCCAGCAGTCCCAGCTCCTCCCGAACCCCTCAGGTGAGAGACTTGCTCCACTGACTTTCCACTCTTTGCCTTAGAAACATCTTGCCCTCACTCCTATTATGTTTGCCCTCGCAAACTAAGAGGCATAATTCAAGAATTTCTTAATCCACTGAACATGCTGGTCAAAGGATGTGACCCTCTGACCGTATAATAGTATAATTCCCCTACTATATCGTATCCATTTCTGTCCCTTTAGGAAAGTCCCTTCTTCCATATGTGGCAGGTGAGGGGTGGGTAGGCAGGAGTGAGTGCAGGGGTAGGCTCTAGAATGTCAACATACAGCTGCTCAGTTATCGAAGAAGGGGTTGGGGTTTTGTGTTGAAGCCGAGTTTGCATAGCAAGCACACTGCTTTTCCTGAAATCGTATGTTTATTTGGATGGAACGGAGGGTGGTTGGGGGCAGGGGACAGAGAGTAGTCTAAGCTTCGCTTTGTGCAATCTGAAAAAGACAAAATGAGGGGAAACCTGTGTGTAGTGGAAGCATACACATGCAGTGGCTAGATCAGAATGAGTGAGATACTGCTCAGTGATCCCTTAGAAAACGATAGTGGAAAGCTAGGCCTTAATTATTTTCCCTTTCTAGGATGATCTGCCCCCAGGATTTGGTGACTTCCATCCTTCCTCTCTACACACGTTAAAAGTATTGTGTTCTCAGGTTCTTCTGCAAATGTGTACACCTAGTAATGCTGTGTGCTTCAAAGCTCCTAACTGAAGGGTTGGGGTCTCAGGCAGTCAGGGGTCATTTCCAATTCAGATCTGAGCCTACTCCCTATTTCTCCTAAACTTTTACTACTCAGTAGATTTATGATAAAGCCATCCTAGTCACTGTTGCTAGGATGGTTGCAAGTTCCATCTGAGTGATAGTTCTCAAAACCGGTATTTAACAGGCACACATTTATACAAATCTGAAAACAGGGTGCTTTAAAACCAAAGGCTGTTTTGCTTATATACTGTAGCTTTGGTTTTATAAGTTTGTTTTCTGATAAATTCCAAGGAACTGATTAAACATAGAAGCAGAATTTTATCCTAATAGAAATATTTGAGCTTTTCCAAGCATATCCATTTTTTCACACATTTTAACTCTTTTTATATTTTTGCACTCTGCAATAAATTTTTAATTGAAGATCACTGTCTATCACGCACTGCCAAATTGTGTTACTTACACTTCAGTTTTTAGTGAATTATGAGTTTTAGTTACTGTTAAACCAAAAATAAGTCTCTTGACTGCTTACTTTGGATGAGTGTAACCAAGCCTTTTTATTTGTTTTTAAAAAAATTTTGGGTCATACAAATTGAGCTATTAAGTTGGGCAAGTTTTTAATTTGCACTAATATTTACTTCTTTTAAATTCACCAGTATTTTTGCCACTTTTGAAGCCCATTAAACCATTATAAGAGAGTCCAGCCATGCTTCTTGGCCATTTAACCAGGCAGCTTTTCTCAGAAAGTCATTTCTACTTGTTAGAAAATGACACAGGTCTGTGTGTTTTGTTTTTATCTCTTTTGTAATATTTTTCTAACAAGAGTATATCTTAGGCACCTTTTCAAAGACATTATGTCAGACTAACTTATAAGGCCTTAGGGTCAGTATTTCACTTATTTTAAACAGAATCCCATGTAGAAAATTCATAGATAAAGGTGCCCTGTAAGGATAAGTGTAGCAGGGAAATTGATCATTTATTTTCACAGTTTTGAGATTTTTGAAAGAAAGCATGAAATATTGAAACATGTTTTTTAAAATGTAGTCATGGCATTGTATTCTTACATTCTCTAGAATTGTCTTCTTTTTCCCTTGGGTAAAGATTGAGAAAGGGGAAGTTATTAAAGTCTTTTAAACCATTTCATGATTACCTACTTACTCAAAATTCTTCACAGACATATCTCAATAGTAAAGATTCTTAGTATGGTAAAGCTTTCACTGTGAGATCAAATATTAGAGTAGTACTCACTGACTAGGCCTTTTAGTTGAAGTCAGCAATTTAGTGCACCCCGGCAGCCTACATAGATACAGGGAGATTATTTTCCAGACCCTATTGGCACTTCAGCATCAGCTGAAAAACAAATTGAAGAAATTTCAAATTTGAAATTAAACCTCCAGAGTCTCGTTGCATAATTCTTCAATTGGCCAGTATTTCTTGGTATGATTAATGGTAACAAAGCAACAATGCCAGGATAAGAATGATCATTTGTGAAAGGCCTCACTGTGTATCAGGTATTGTGAGCATTTTGCATGAATTCAGTCGTCACCATTTTGTGGTATTATCCCCATTTTACAGTTGAGAAACTGAGGTTTAGATCGGTTAAACAACTTGTATTCAGTTAAAAGTTATTTAACATGGCTGAATGATAGAGCTAGGATTTGAACTCTGGTTGCTTTGAGCCCAGAACCTGGGCTTTCAACCATATATTATAGTTCCTTGAGGAGTTTCAGTTTAGCCCTCTGGGTTCTAGAGAAGATTTGACCAGTCAGGTAAGATGAGGTAGTCACTGAGGCTAATGAAGAAAACTGAGTGGAAAAGGCAGAAATGATATGATAAAGCATTCACTTAACAGGGAAAACACCGTGGGTTAACTAGAAACTTTGAGAAGAAAAAGGAGTTTCTTGAAAAGAATTACAGAGAATTGGATTATTATGGGAAGGTCCCAACCTAACAGGGAAGAGGATTCCTGTAAAAGCAGCACCCAGAGTAAAGTGGAAATTTTGGAGACAGTGATGTGCGGTGGCCCTGAGTCCATGCTTTGGAGCCTAAAAGACTTGAGTTCAGATCATGATTCCTTCACTTGCTGCTGCATGTTCTTCCAGCAGGTTAAGATCCTCTTTTATTTCAATTTCTTCATTTGTGAAATGAAAACAATAATGTCTAACTCACTGGATTCTTAAAAGGATTAAATGAGATAACAAAAGTTAAAATGCCTTCTAGAGTACCTGGTCCATAAAAAGTACCCCATAAAATTATACTTATTATTACTTTGCACTAATTACAAAATAGTATGAGAGAGGGAGGTTGAGGGAGAATGGCAAAAGTCACTGAGCACTCTTAGGAAGCAACTCATGGAAATTTAGGACCTTAAGTTTGGCCTCTGGGCATTGTTGATTGCACAATGTCCAAATTGCGCCTTATGCCTTTCTTCAGACCTGCACATTGTTGGATCCAGTGGAGAACAGCTCAGGGCATCCACACAGGGAAATTTGTGATCTGGGGACAACTTCCTTGGTTTGAGATTCTAGGATGGATGGGGACAAAAAGAAAACACCCAGTTTCAGCTGGCAGTGCCCAAGGATCGGGGCTGCCTTTTCCAGGAGCCCTGCTGTGAGGGGTTCTAAGAAAGAGGCTCAGCCTCCTCCCATTAGACACCAGCAAAGCATTTCAGGGCCTGGACCAAGCAAATGTTTTGAACATCTTTTGGATCGAGTAGATTTAAATGTTTTAGGGTTATCCTAACCCCAAGAAGTACAGACACCTTCTATATTGTCCTTCATTTGTCTCTGAAGCTGATGGGAAATCATTCAATTAAAACGAGCACAGCAGAATACATAAAACCACAATATGAGTTTAAGAAAATGAAAACCGCACATCAAAGGCATTCTGAAGCCTAGTTTTATGAAATGAAATTTTGTTTCATTTCCACTGATTTCCTAGGTGAAATTAGGTGACTGTCTGGGTAGCATAATGATGATAATGATAGGAAACCATACATACTCGAATGACATACATACAGCTTTAATAAAGAATGAGAGAGACTCAGGGGAGTGCATTAAATTGAGTAATAATTTATTATTTAGAGACCTCTACCCATTTACTCATTTTTTCTGGAAGAATTGGTTCTTCCTCCAAGGTGTGCCATTTTTAGAAAGAAAAAGGTAACTGTGTGTGTGTTCTGCATGTTTGTTTTGCAGTGAGATGGTTGCTTATAGTTTGACGTCCAGAGTAGCCATCCTACCTGTGAACTATCCAGGACACTGTGAGGGTGCAGGGTTGACAGGATTCTGCATGTCCTATAGGAATGCACTGCAATTATTTCCAATCACAATTAACCTGATTAGAATAATGGACAGGAAGTGTCCCTCTGTAGCTAATGCAGTTTGGCATCAGCTGACTGAAATCCTTTGATAATTTCTGCACAGATGGCTGGGCTGAATGCAGCACTTTTTAAATTATTATTTTCATGGTCTCTTGGTAGGCCAAAACCTCGACACCGACAACAGACCTCCCTATTAAGGTGGACGGCGCCAACGTCAACATCACAGCTGCCATTTATGACGAGATCCAACAGGAGATGAAAAGGGCCAAGGTGTCTCAAGCCCTGTTTGCCAAAGTGGCTGCAAATAAAAGTCAGGTGAGTGGTTTTTAAAGGAGCAAAATCGAGGGCTGGAATTAGACCCTTCTCCTCCTCCCACCAATAAAAATACATCTGTTCCTACAATAATAATAACAATAATATTCCCCAGGGAACCTGTCATGTTCTGCCTTTTGCTCTATAGTTTGCTTTTATTCCCACTGGAGTTCAAAATAGAGACTAAGCCAAAACCCCAGCTTTCTTCTCTCAAAGAATTTTTTTCAAAAAAGAATCAGCCTTGAATGATTTCTCTCCTTATTTTAAACACTGCTGTATACCTTTTTGTTTGTCTTTCTGATTTTTTTTTCTTTTTTCTTTTTGTTATTTGAACAAAACTTAGAATGTATATTACAGCACCTTTCTGAGACCATGTTTTAGCCAGGTCTCATCACCTCTCCTATTCCCACCAGGGGAATGGCTGACTTTGTTATAATAACCACTTTTCCCCAGCCCCAGAGACACCTTTCAATATCAGGTGTTTCTTTTATGTACGGAATACAGTTGTTTTTCCAGGAGAAAACACACGTGGGAGAGTGCAGAGTAAGTGCTAAAATCTTTTAACAGAAAAACATAGAAGCTTATCCAGTAAAATTTTTCAGAGTGCCGGGATTGTGGGGAATGTAAAGCTCTAGGGAAAAGAGCTGACAGATGCTTAGGTTTTTTATTTCTGAAAGCAGCAACAGTTGATGGGATCTACTATCTGCTTCAGTTCATTTAAAGGGACAACTTCTGCCCAATCCTAAAATCCTGAGTCAGTTTGAGGTGCTTTCTTATTTATCTCTAGGATGAACAATTAATACAGTGTGGAGGAAATGCAAGCTAGTTAAAGCATAATTTTGAGGGTCCTTTGATTCTGAGCTTGATTTCCTCTGTGGCCTTGCATGACAAATGTTTTCATCCCTACATATGTAAATGGTAAAATGGTTGATCATCTCCCTAACAGATCTTCTGTTGTGTGCTATAAAGAAAGGAAGTTAATGAGTATTGTATTTCTATTAAGCAAGGAGGTTTCCAATAAAAATTGTTTTTAAAACTTAAAAAAATTTTAAATGTTAATCTAAATGTTATGTTTAGATTAATTATATGGTTTGAGGATTAGACTTTTTTACTTACAGTTTTGCAGTAACCTGACGTAGGTTATTTTTAGATGTTGATAAAGGGAGAAGAGTAGAATATCAAGGAAATTTTAAAAAAGATTTAAATGTTTGTTTCCCTTTTCAATTTCACTGTAGTAATTTTCCATATTACTCTGACTTTCTCTCATCAATGAAATCAGCGAAATACAGTTTGCTAAGACATGATGTCCAACCATAGTATGAAATACATGAAAAGAAAATACCATAGAGCCTTCTTAAACTGTTAAATGCGTAAAATCCCATGTACCACATGGCAAAATATAATGAGAGTTGGAGCTGTTAAACGAATAAAGCTGTTAAATGCATAATGCCACTTGGCAAAACTACTGTGCATTTAATGGTTTTCCACTGTGTAATAAAGGACATATGTGGTAAATGTGCAGTGAGTATAAAAGCTGCACAATTGATTTTGCAAACCTGCCCCTTAGTCGTGACTTGACATAAATATCAAAGTTTCACTTGGTCCTTCTTTTATAAGCAGATTTCAAGAGAAGCTGAAGACTATGGTCTGAGAACTCGATTCAGAAGGCCTATAATCTTTCTGTTGACTTGGCACTATGGCTTTTGGAAACAGTGATGCCTTCAGCCCCCCCCAAATAATTCAAGTAGCTGATTGAAAGCTGTCTTTGCCAATTGGCAGAAGCTTAGCTCTCCAAATTTTTGATGTCTCCTGAAGAAATCAGTAGTCTTGATTTTGTGGAGTCTGGAGGAGAGTGCAGTTCTGGGAATTAATATGCTGAAGGGTGAGATTGAGCTTAAGTGGGGATAAGATGCTTTGAGGTTGTGAAGTTTTTCTTTTTTCATGGGACAATGATCTCCTTCTCACTTATGGTTAAGGAACCTTATTGTAAATAGCTGATTAGATAGGTAATTCAGACATTATTTTTTGTTGTTGTTTTTTAACAATTAAAGAAAAAAGTTTTAATGGGGGAAAAGGGTACAGAGCTTGCATACCCTCCCTGAGTGTGCCACCCTCCCGGAACCTCCACATGTTCAGCTGTCCAGAAGCTCCAGGCGTTATGTTTTTTAAAAAACGGTACTGCCAAACACAATGAACTTCGCTGATAGTTTCAAAGGCAATTTAGCATAAGGTATTCACACCATTTTATAAATACCAACATTCACTTGATAAAAAGCATATTTAGTGAAATCAGTTGAATGATTTGGTACCTTGCACATATATTTGGTGCATATCCGTAAGGTGTGTGTGTGTGTGTGTGTGTGTATAATGTGACTGATAGTGAGACTTAACCTCTCTAAGCTGCAATGGGGAGTGGCCACACCACTCTGCTGGATTGCCAGGGCTGAGAGAGGTTTTTCTCCTGCTCTGTTTCCTTTCCCTCCCTCTTTTATTTTTCTTCAGAGGGATCAGAAGCTCTTGGAGTGCCTGGGGAGGCAATTGCATAGGGAGGGCTTTCCATTCTCTTGGAGGTGAAGTTAGGGAGGAACTCTTGTGAACCAGAGCAGGCCCGCAGGCGACTTCAGATATGCATGGCAACCCTCCCTTTCCATTCAAATGGACCCTCCTTCAGACCTCTTTGACTCCTTGGTGTGAATTGCTGTAATCAGCTATTGAGAATAATACCCAGTACTGCCCTGTGCGTTAGGGAGGCTTTGAATGAGAAGTAGAAGAAAGGGTAGAAAATTTTAGAGCAATTAGGTTGGTGGGCCAAGATGGTCCTTGAGGGCTCTGTTTAGGGAATAGGCAGGATGGGAGGGGAGGGGTTCACTACAGGAGTTGAAAGGGTGCCTGACTAGTCTGGGCATGAAATCTGTTACTGGGAAGTGTGTGTATGTGTTTCCTTAGTCATGAGCTATGTTAGGGTGCATTTGTAGGGTCATGGGCCACCTCCTGCAGCTCAGCTCTGGTTCCCTGGTCATGGCCAGGTCAGTCCATTGTCCAATTCTGTTAGGTATCTTCTGTCTGGCCCTTGCCCCTTTCTTCATGGGACAGGAGTCAAAGAAGAATAAAATAAGAGGAAAAGACATGCTTATGCACATTTCACCTTGTATTTTTTCTTCATTTTTTATTTAGGACCAGTTGTTTAAAATAATTTTGTGTATGTGAATTCTGAGGATTACCTTCCTTTTCTTTCTGCAGAATATTCAGATCAGTGCTCTTCATGGGATAGGATGGCACTATGGCTAGTGACTGTCCTCTGTGAAACAGGAGTGAGGGGTTCTTGGTAGGAGACATAATGTAAAGGCATATGGAACGTTTTCTGTGTAACTTCAGTCTGACCCTTACATACAAAGGGCCCCCGGGGAGTGAACGCCACAGAATGCAGTCTGAGTGGCCACAGGAACTCCTTGTCCCTCAGTAGCTTCTGGTAATCTCCTCATCCCTCTTACTCAAATCCCGTAGGGCTGCTTTCCCCCTTCCTTCCCAACTGCACCTAATCCGCAGTGGTCTGGGAAGCGGAAATCCAGAGGGGAGAAGACATAGTAACCCGTGGGCACTCCCACTGCAGTCCTCCAGGGATGGCCGCGTACTTGGACAGCACCTTCAGCCACGTTTCTTTCCCTGGCCATCAATTACCCCTTTCCCCAGATGCTAACTCATTGTTTCTCCCTCCTCCTCCTCTCTTCTCTCTGTTCTCGCCTACAGTAGTTCAGCTACTGAGGATCACCTGGAGATGGTTTTTGTTTTCTTGAGAGGAGAGTGAATCTTTATTATTTGTATACCCAAAGCCCCAACTCTACCTATGTGACTGTCTTTTTCTATTAGGTTTGGGCAGAAACGGAGCAGGGAGAGAAATGGAAAAGGGCTTATTTTAACCCCTGTCTCCCCTGTCCTCCATTAAAAAGGTAAAAACAAACCAATGGACAAAAACTTCAGAAGGGCACTGGGCTTGCTTTCTATATCAGAAAGGTGGGGAGACACTGTGTTCTGTTCCATATGGACAAGGGGAAAGAGAGAGCCTGGTGGTAAACCCAAAAGGGCCAGCCCCGGAGGCTGCTGGATAAAAGAAGGAGGGTGATCTGGGCACAAACAGGGACCCAGAGGGGTCTCTGATGAGATGACATTGGTAGGATGCCCTTGTCTTCACCAGGGTTTAAAGATCCCTGCCAGTCGCTGCAGGAGCTGCCCCTAGAGTCAGTGATGGGAGAGTCCTTCTTCTAACTACAAAAGCTAGAGTAGGAGGCACAAATGTGATCCCATTGTGGCTAGAGGAGATGGATTTCTGGCCTTTAATATACAATTCTAAAATCGTTTTCCCCATAGAAACTCTGATCTGCATGGTGATTGGGTTTCAGTATGTTCTATGCTTCATGTACATTAGGATTAAGTGGATTTTGTGTACTGACCTTTATGCCTTATCACTATGTTTCTACCAAAAAAAAAAAAAAAAAATTCTGATTTCTCAACTACTTAACAAATTGTCTTCCTAAATGGGAGTCTACTTATGTTTTAGATGTAGTTTACAAGCTCAGATTTTATGATGAACATTCTTCTTTTTCTTATATTCTCTCCTTATAGATGGTCTAATTTTCTTGACCGGCTAAATAATTTAAAGTACGCAGGTCCCCGTGGCAGGTCTTTTTTAAATAACAAAAATAAAGGAAAGAAAGACAACTTTACCTAAGGAAAAATAATGAGTATATTATTTGGCTTGTTTCCTTCCTTTTATTGCTGTTTGCTACTAGAGTTTATATCACATTCAGTGTATGCGCTAATATTTTCTTCATTCAGTCATGGGCTACTATATTAATTTTTGTTTTTGCGTTCCTTCTTAAAAATGTCCCAGGCACAATTTAGTTGTACATATTTCTTTTTTAAAGAAATAACTTTTATTTTTATGATTACTTAAGTAATAACACCTAATTTTAGAAAATTCCGAAAGTGAAGAATAGTATGAAGGTGAAAAGATGGATCACTCATACTTCTACAGCCCAGAGATAGCTACTATTAGCATTTTAGAGTCTTTCCTTCCTGTGTGTATGGGTGTGCATGGGAGTGTACACACGTTTCTATCCAAATTGAGATCATACTGTGCAACACATAGTTATAAGACAATTTAAAACTACAATTCTCCTTTTAAGGCAAACTTTTCATGTAGGGGAGTAAATTTACAAAACATAAAATATTCTCTTTAGTCTCATTACTTAGTTTCCTAGCTTTTAGAAAATGTTGCACAAAGATCAAAGTTTTGCTATTTTGCCCAAAGTTTTGCCATTTGTGCTCTGATGTTTATCTTAGGTTATAAGTTCCCATCATGGGGATAGCTTTCTTGGGGCTAGGATAACTCAGGGCACTGGAAGTAGGTGTGTGGCTACCCTGATCTCTCTGGTATGAAGAGTACAGGAAGTACAGGCCATAGAATGCCACATGTAAAATGAGTTGGTGGTCTCAGCCTCACTCCTAATGCTTTTACTTTTATCCTTGATATTCAGCATGTAGGCTGAAATGAGGGGTGCAGCCTTGCCTGAGTAGCTGCCCCTTTTTGCTGGGTAGGTTTCTTTGGAACACAATCATTCTGAGAGCCTGTCAAGGAGCAGTTTCTACTCTTGTCAGCTGGGGCAGGTACACTATGATTTAGGGCTGTCTGCCAAATTCAAATTTTAATGAATTAATATATTTACACTAGAATTACCACTTGAAAAAATGTATTATGCCTAGTGGAGAAATTTCTCAAGATTCCCAGATGCCGAACTAAGTGGGTGGCCAACATAATGATGCCCAAGCGTCAGGCTGAGCCCTTCAGTCTCCCCTCCTCTTCCTCAGCATAAGCTCCAGAGATTAGATTCTAGTGAAGGATTATTAGCAGAAATTCCCATAAGATCTCAGTTTTAATATCAACCTCATAATCAAGAATTGGGTTCTTCTTTCAACCCTCACAGTTAATTATGTTAATGTTTCATGCCCTAAACCTAGCCTTTATGGGAGTCCTTAATTAGATATCAGTGAAGATTGATCACAGACTTCATATACAGTTTTTAAAATGTCAAATACTGTGACAAAGCAAAAGCATTAGGAGTGAGGCTGAGACCACCAACTCGTTTTGCATGGGGCGTCCTATGGCCTGTACTTCCTGTTGCTCTTCATACCAGAGAGATCAGGGCAGCCACACCTACTTCCAGTGCCCTGAGTTATCCTAGCCCCCAAAAAGCCATTGCTAAAGTTTTCATACTGGTTGTAAGGTCATCCTTATCTACTGCAGAAACCCTTGAGGTGCATTATTTTGCCTGTTCATGACATGGTACCTTTGGAAAATTGCATGTGACTTTGAAGCAAATCAGGTTGCTATACTAAAACCACCCCTCTGAACTTTCCCCAGCCTTCTTGGAAAAAAGACATTGAGTTAAACCATGGTTCTTATAGTGGGAGAATATTGGTGCCTATGAATGGTTGCTACCACTTTGCTGTAGAGACTATTTAATCATCATCTTTTCACAGGGCCAAGATGAAGGTGAGGCAAGCTAGGTGCCTGGTGTGCAAAATATAAGGAGGCACATGCTTGCCAAGCCACACTCTGTATTTCATGTCCTTAGTCACTTGCTCACCTCACTCTAGGCTCCACTCTGCTCTTTCAAAAATGTCTTACTCCTGGTTTTCTGCTCTAAGTGTCTGGGGGTTTTTTGCCCCTGATAAATTCCTTAGGAGTTTGCCCACTATACCATGCTGCATCACAGGTATGCTGGGATTTGGACCTGAAGTGAGGGTCTAGAGACATTCTGGTTTTTTCTGCTTGATATTTTAGCTTAGTGCATTTTGCTGTTAATATCCTTCTAGTGTTTAAGTGGAGAAGTACAAGATTCCAGATTCATTCTTCTTTTTGACAAATATGAATGGCTTTTTCAGGTGCATGTACCCATGTATGCATGTGTGTATGCACATATTTATATATGTAAAGGAATAGCTAATCTACATAGTATTATATAACTATGTATATCCTGTATATCTATGGTAAGGAGGGCAACAAAATTTTATGTAATCCCCTCTTGACTTGAGCCTGGTGTATCAGAATTTAAAGAACTGTTCTGAAGTAAAATTTTCATTGCTCTCAATTATGGACTCAATCTTTACGGACACATCCATAGAAATGTGAGAGACATGCGTTGATAGCCCAAAGACAGCTAGAAATTGGTCCCCATGAAAATACAGTTTAGAACTTAGCGTACAACTTTGAAAAATAAAAAAAGAAGCAGATAATTTTTACTTACTACATTCAAGGTATAAAATAATTAACCTTGAACCGTAACCAAATGCTCAGCACAAATCTTTCTTTCAGGTTTAGATGACCTCCTCTTCAGGGATTCACTGAAGCCCTTCACAAGTCTCCCTTGTAGTTAGCCTTTTATCCATTTCAGTTTTCTTGATTAGGTTATCTTGAATCATTAGGGGATTTATTTATTTTAATAGACATTTATTGGATTCATGAAAAGAGAATTCAGTGACTAAGAAACAAGAGCTGAATATTATCTGGCTCATTTCACACTTCAGAAGAGTCTCAACCAGCTGAAGAGAAATCCTTTCACAGTTACAAAAGTTTGTTTGGGGACTTTATGTGCTTCCATTTAGAAAGCGAACTGTCTGTGGTTAATAATATGAATTTCCTTTTGAGATACTCAGAAAACATTTCCTTTTGGTTACATATGCTGACATTTTCTGTATTGAAGATGTGGGTGAGTAAATGGCCTTTTACATTTCTGCTGCAAGAAGCCTTGAGTCATTCTCCTGAAGAACTGTTCATTTGCTGACTTACCCATTCATTAGCGTTCCTAGAGGGGCAAAGGGGTGGGGGCTACTTACTATTTAGTAGATTGAATTCACTCATTAGCTTTGCATTAGGCACATCAAGGGGAACAGCAATCACTGTGACAAGGCCCTGCTTTCAAAGGAGCATACAACCTTACTCAACAGGGACGGAGTTATTAGTTCTTTCTCTTGTTGGAGATCAGAGCATGCTGTGAATTTGTGTTTAATGCTGAGCAAGTTCTGGTTTGTATTTGTTATGAAATATTATGAAATCTAGAAAATTGGTCATAAAGATAGAACTTTTTTTTTTTTTTAAGGAAAAAAAATAGGGACTGGGAGAAGTTGAGGTCATAATCAGTGTCATGGGAAGGGGAAAGCAAGTAACTTTGTACACAGTGGCATTTCAGTACCATGGACAGAACACCACTCCACTCATCTGCGGCCCCCTCCCCCATCCCCCATAGCGCTTAAACCTAAGGTTTAAAGCTAGGATTCAAACTCATATCTGATAGGCTCCAAACTCAAACACTAGGCTGTATTATTGTTTTGTGAAAGACCTCCCTGGACATTTGAACATTCTCAGCCTTTGGTATGTGGTTTGGAGAATATGTCACTTATTTATAGTCAAGTTGAAAATTTGAAATCTTTAAAATTTTTTTCAGTGAACTAGATAATGCCATTCCTCATTCATTTTCAATCCAGGGGAGCTTTAAAAACTCTCATATGCACTACAACAACAACAACAACACCACACACACACACACACACATAAAGAAAAGAAAATAAATGGTTAAAATGATGAGAACAGATTATTTAAATGATTGATACACTTTAGTTCTTTATGATACATGTCATGTCTTTTTAGAATGAAAACTCCTAAAGGATGACGTTTATGAAGTACATCCTTTACTAGTACCAGGCCGTTGCGGGTCCCAGTTAATACCAAGCAACACAATTTTACTATGAAAAAGAAAAAAAGATATCTAGGTGAGGATAAGTAGTGTTCTTGACTTTATCATAGTCTTTTCCCCAAGAACTTCTTGTTTAAAAGAAAGAAGGGGAGTGGGGAGAAAGAAAAGTTAGTTCTTTGTCATATCCGGTAAAAAGCCTTCAATGACTCATATGACCTATGGGATTAAGATATAATTTCTTTGCATGGTATTCTTTAAAATCTGACCCCTGCCTTCATTTCTAGACTGTGCTTTAGCCCCACAGAGTTGCTTCTGATTCCCTGGGTATAATAATTTTACATGTCTTTGCATTTGCTGATAATGTTGTCTCTACTTGGAATGTGCTTCCAGTCCTCTCCCTACCTGGTAAGATCCATCTTTATCTTCAAAGCTTCAATTTGTATGTCATATTCTCAATGATGACACTTTTCCTGAGCTGCTTTGTGGTCAGAATCACTCACTTTCTTGGTGGTGATTTTAATTAACCTATTAAATAGAAAGTAATGATGACAATTAAATGATATATGTAACATACCAGCCCATTGCATGGTACACAGGAGGTGAGTGCTCAGTAGAAGATTGTTAACTGAATTAATGTTCTGAGAGAGCTCTGTGACTGTTTGCAGTTTATATAATGGGGGTACATTGGATCACCCCATTTTTATTATCATGTGCATGCATTAGAGATGGGGACACAAACCACAGGACGTTGACAAGAGTGCTTCTGAGAATTAGTGCTACTCCCCAACAATAACTCTTTGAATTTGAGGCTGTAAAACATTCTTCTAGGCTAATTTCTATGTATTCTAATAATTTCAGTTCAATCTAATGAGCATTTATTGAGCATATACTGTGTGCAAGGAACCATACTCTGCTCTGAAAATGCTAAAATGAGTAAGAAACCAATCCTTGTCCTCTACTCCCCTCAAGAAGCTGATTGTTCTGATGGGAATGCAGACATGCCTACCCCTAACAATAATAATCATCAAATTGTGAAAGGGTGTAAACACAGTGCTTTAGGGTCCTGCAGGAGTGAGCAACCGGTTCTCACAGGAGATCAAGTGAGACCGTGTCAGCTGAGCCTTGAAGTATAGCTTCTTATGGGGAACAGAAGTTTGAGTATGAGACATTCCAGCCAAGGGAGTAACATCGCAGAAGTGTGGAGATGAGAATGTACCAAGCATCTCCAGGGACTGTGAATAATTCACAGTTGCTGCAGCACAAAGTCAATACAGGAATTGATGGGAGATAAGATCATGAAAGAAAAACAGGAGCAAATTGTAGTTCTTATTGTTGCCTCTTCTAATCCTCTTGAGTTGTAAACTAGAGGTTGTCTCCTTTATGCAACTCATCAATGAAACTATCAATTTACCAAAGATAAACTATGGGGTTATTATTCATCTTTCAAAAAGAATTAATGGCACGTTTCTTGAAATAGTAAAAATTTCTAATACATTTACAATGTGATTTGCTTTGTAAATTTAGATTGACAGGCAACAGGAACATGTGGATCGTAAACAAACTATATCTTGACTGGTATGAGTGTTACCTCACCTGCATAGTTGGAAAGGATAGTCAGAGTTGTTTTTTCTACTGAGGGAAATATATTTGTTTAAGAGGCTGATGAGATGGCTAAAATGAGATGTTAATAAATATTATTTGCTTATGCACTGAATGCTTGGGAACTTTTTAACCAGTGATTGCAAGGAAGCAATCTTTGAACTTATATTCCTTCTCTAGGTTCAGATTTTGAAGATAAAAGAAAGTTTTGATCATGAATTCCTTGGTATCATTACACTTAGGCTCCTATGTATATTTTTGTATATAAGTTCCAGGTATTTTCTGGATTTTAAAAAACTTTTTATTTTGAACTAATTTTAACTCACAGAAATGTTGCAAAAATAGTACAGAAGGAATAATTGCACTGTACTGTATATCCCTCACCTATATTCCCCTAACATTGACACCTTACGTCACCATAGTGTTATTATTGACATAGTACAATTATCAAAACCAGGAAATTAACATTATTTCAATACCATTAACTAAACTAAAACCTTATTCTAATCTCAGAATTTCACCACAGGATTCACCATGTGAGTCCAGGAAACACATTGCATTTAGTTGTTATTTCTCACTAATCTTTGTAGTCTGTGACAGTTCCTAAGTCTTTCCTTTTCTTGTATTACCTTGCCACTTTTGAAGAATACTGATGGGTTTGTCAGATACCCCTCAATTTGGGTTTGTTTGATGTTTTTTCATGTTTTGACTGAGGTTATGCATTTTGGGCATGACTACCTCAGATATGATGTTGTATTCTTTGTAGTGCGTCATATCACAGCATTCATAGTGTCAATATGTAATCACTAGTGATGTTGCCCATGATCACTTGGTCATGGTAGTTTCTTCTTTGCATTTTTAACCCTGATAGCTAATCACTATCTGCTATTTCTGACAGATAACAAGGTAACAGATCAGGGAATATGGAACTGGGAGGGAACATAGCGATCATCTTTTGTTAACCCCTCCTTTTATAGTTAAGCACCCAGAAGCTCCAACAGGATAACCACTTGCTTAAAGGTCACCCAATTATTTAATGACAGAGCAGAAACTTAGCAGTTAGGTCTCAGGGATCCAAGTCTAATACTCTCTGCACTTCCTAACTGTGCATAGACACTTGTAATTCACTTAGTCCTAGTTTTACCAGACTGTAAAAGCTAAATGCACTGTATGAATATTCAGCCAAACCTTTGGGCAAAACTTACAACCAAACCAAAAGAGAAATCACAGGGAGGTATATACTCCACAGTTCATGGTGCCCGCTCACAGACCTGGCCAAGGCTGGAAATCAGATGAACCTCTGTATCAGCATTTCTGAAATGAAAATAATTCTCCTGGAATGCTCCACATAACACATAGGGAACAACAACAAAAAACCTACTTGAGATTTTTAACAGAAAAAGGAGATTTGTTTATTAATAATTCATGAGTTCCCATTGAACATGCACGACAGAAACAGTGCTATTCAATAGAGAATACTGTCATCTGTCACTGTTTTATTTGACATTTACACTTTTTTTTTTTCGCCTGATACTGCAAAACTTTCTTGGATGGCATGCAAAAATTATATAAATGAAAAAAATCCCAATGTGGGGACCCTTTATCTCTTCTGTGATGGGTTCACTCACAATTACATACATGTGTGTTCATGCAACACAGTGGCACTTTCTCACACAGTCATTAGCCACCAAACAAGCTAATAAGAGACCCTATTGAGAACACAGAGATAAGCATCCCAAATGGGCAGGTGAAAGGATCATGTGAATAAAAAGATGGTGGGTGAGATGGGAAGTGAGGTGGAAGAGTAGACTTGCTGAAGATAAGCATGCAGATGCAGGCAGCGAGCAAGTGAGTCAGAGTGAGGGGAAAGCACATCATGGCTGCCGTGAAGAAAGCTGACAAAAAAAATACCTTGCCATTTCAGATACAAAATAAATATTTATAAATGGCATCACAGGGGCACCACTAGTAGGGAATATTGGCATTTAGTAGAAGAGCAAGTTACAGTTAGGAGCATCTATGATTGTGTGCTACTGTAAGGCTCCCGATAATCTTTCTGCTCTGTAGGTTAGTTATTATTTATAAAAATCACAGAACCAGCTGATACATTCATAAGCTAATTATTGAAGCAGCTGGGTACACATGGTGCAATATGTCCAAGGCTGTGAAGTATCACAGATTTCTTGGGGCCTGCTGTGGTGGGGGTGCGCAGTTGAAGGCTCCATCCCTTAATCTGATCAGCCAAGCAAACACTTTGTGGGGAAACTAGATTAATAACCCTCTAAATACCATGAATCTGCTTCATCTTCAAAACCGGGTTCCCTTAAACATGCTATTAGCTCAGCTCCATCAGGGATTTGAGGAAGTTCTCTGGTGCCCTAAGAATAGGGTCTTGTTGGCTACCTCCCTGTGCCAGAAATTAATTTGGTTTGCTTATGTCTGCACACATGATCACACTTGTGTCTAATCTGCTCCCTAATAGCTTCAAGGTCAAGACCTTGCATGTCAGTGGGCAAATTGAGCACTACACTTCTTAAAGACTGATGGCAGACAGCACACAGTCCATAACGAGGCCCGCAGCGTTGTTCTAAGTGATCGTAATGAGTGCAGATTATAACAGCGCATATAAATCAAATGCAGCAATGAATGTTGTGCAAGACATTCCCAGTGTCGTAAGTGGAGATACTACTCAGCTGTCACCTGTCTCCTTTCAAGCTGTGGCTTCCCACAATGCAATTCACTCCTCAAGCAGAACAGCAGGTGCTGTCTTCCTTCAGGTCTGGGTATCTCAGAACTTCATCTTTTAACAGATGTAGGTTTTTGTTTTTATTTTCCGTTAAATGATTGGTCTCCATGCTATCACCTCCCCTGGGAGATGTTAAACATACCTGTTTGAAACATTTGAAAGAGTTCAGTTGGAGACTTATTCAGATCTGTGAAAAGACAGAGAAATAGGAGCTTATTTTTTCCACAGATGGTTTATTTTCCATTTCAAGAAATCTTTCCTTTGTACAAAGAAACCCTTGAGGAAACACTTTGGGACTAGGAGATTTTTAAAAATATAATTCATTTTCTGGTAGGGATAAAAAATTGGTCTTCATTTTTCGTATACATTGCACCTTGAAAATCAACCATTACCTGTCTCTCAGTTGAGTTTTTAAAAAGTCTGCGAAAATACTTGAAAAAACATTTCCAAGCTAATGATAAGGTATCTTGTTTTCATTCTTCCTAACCTTCTAACTCTCCCAAGCTTCCAGTTTATTGCAAGAAAAGATCAGGTCTGCGCAAATGTGGCCTCTCACTTGTAAAAACAAGGCAGTGTTGTGTTACAGATTAGTTTATAAATCCCCGGTGGCTTCACAGTTCAGTGCCTACAGCTGCTGCAGATGGGCCTGGGTTTTTGTCTCTTCGCCGGTGCTGCAGCCGGCAGTTGAAGGAGAAAATGGAATGATCAGGTTATTAACATGGAGGCCGCGAGGAAGAGGCTGCACAATGAGAACAGCTGGTGTTGCTGTCTTGGCTGATGCAGCGGAGATAATCAAATCTTGCCTTTTTTTGGGTAAAGGCAGAAGACACAGTGGAGAGTTAGACAAACAACAGCTTATGATATTATATGGGGTTTTTATAATGCGTGTCAGGAACTTTCATTGGCTTACAAGTGATGATATAGAATTTGTTGAGGTTTGGGATTTATTTATCACAAAGTCATTTGTGTTTATTTATGCACCTTTTTAGAAAAATTTTTACTCTTTTGCAACAGGCATAATGTGGGACAGTTCTTGTTTTTAAAATTAGCGATGTAGCTTGGAAATGATGGGTTAGCAAGCTACTGGGTAAAATATTTTGACATGAGTCAGTGAGCGATGTTGACAGCATCCTCTGTATTATTTTCATATAATCCATCATTATTTGCATTACATTTTCTTTCTTGTGCAGTTGCAAGAGAGAGAACATCCGGATGCCAGAGTTTGGAGGCAGACATTTGCAGGTGTGACCTGACCAACTGCCTACCTTCCTGCAGGTGTGGCTGTGGTAGGAAGGTGATGGTTAAGAGGCCTAGAGCCCATGGCATTCAGAGATTGAGCAAATATACTTTTTTTTTCATCTACCTAAGGTTATTTTTTCTATTTTGTGGAGTTATTGATAATTGTTAAGAACATTTCCTCCCAAGATAATTCAGTGCTATTTACACTTACACATTTTTCCTTTTTTAGAATTTGCCATCTCATAATATATATTAGTTTATCTTCACTTTTTTCTTAGAATGGAATACTAGCCAATTGGGTAATTTATAAAAATTGCAGTTGACCAACGCAAATTACTTTTTCTGGGAATCAGATAACTATAATCTTGCTTGATTATCTTTTACAAAGAAACTGCAATTGGGAATATGTTCTGTAGGCAGGGTGATAAGATAGCTAACAAAAATAAAGATTCTTGGGCATTGGCGTAACCACCTATGTGGTTATTTATTGGTTTTTAGAATCAGATTGTTTCAGTGTCTCCCCCCAGGTTGGTGGGAACAATTTTGAAAGGAAAATAAGCTAAACTGGAATGGCACTTGACTAAAGTCAAGGTCATCTCAGCTCCTCTGCACCCTGCAGGTGAACTCAAATGACCTCTCTCTCTCTAGGGCTGGCTGTGCGAACTGCTCCGCTGGAAGGAGAACCCAAGTCCTGAAAACCGCACCCTTTGGGAAAACCTCTGTACCATCCGCCGCTTCTTGAACCTTCCCCAGCATGAGAGGGATGTGATCTATGAGGAGGAATCTAGGCATCACCACAGCGAGCGCATGCAACACGTGGTTCAGCTTCCACCTGAGCCAGTGCAGGTGAGCCCCATCCCCTGCGCCCCGTATATCTGAGCCCACGGGCTTTCTGTGCCAGCAGTAGCTGCTGAGGGTCTGGGGGCACACCACACCAACTTCTTGGAGGATGTGTTGTGCCATGTCCCCAAGCACAGAAGATGTTGCTATGTGTGCAAGTGTATGTGCACACACAGAGAAAAATAACTGGGAAGTCGAATGCCAAAGACAGCTGCTTTCCTGCGAGCATTTCACTTGTAGGGTTGTGAAGCCAGAGCGCTTGTGGAGAATGCAATCTCCTGATTCAAAAACATAGTTTCCATCAGTTCACTTTCTAAAGAAAAACTCTGAAGTAGTTTTCGACCCAAAATTCCTCAAGAAATGTTTGATTAGGCTAAGGAAAAGAAATAGCCACATGACCTGGGGAATACAATTGAACTCAACTGAACCTTTGAGAGATAGATTGTGACACATTCTTAGAATTTTAAGATGGGTTTTTGTTGCCTTTGGTTTCCTCTCTTTTAGAAATCTGCCTTCATTTGGATTGCATGTTTTGTTGGCTTAGTTTTTGCTCTCATTGATAGAAATAATATTGCTTTCTGAAAGTAACAGAGTTTAACTACTGACTCTTTCTGTAATCTAAAATTAATTACTTTCAAAAAGAAATATTAACTAGGGTTTCCAAGGTTAGACCCTCTAGAGTTTTGCACAGGAATTGTTTCAGTAAGATTTGTTCTACTGCTCAACCCCAGCCACCACTAAAGAGGACCCTTTTATGGCTTCTGTCTGAATTTCCTTTTATGTAGCAAGAAAAGGACAGTCCAGGCAGGAGTGTGTGTGTGCACACATGTCCATAAAGAATGTAAGAGAAGATGAGGATTGAGGGAGGGTGCGGCATATTTTCTTGATGAAGATATAATCAGAGGGGGGTGGTGAAGGATGTGCTGAAACACTCTACCCTGAGGTTTCTGTGTCTCCTTTCTCCTTGTTCCACCCACTTATGCCTTGGGGAGAAGCCAAAAGATAACTGGTCCCTTAGGTTACTTTTCATCCAGATATTGAGATCCCAGTCAATGCTTTTGTACTATCATTGGTCAGTTTCCAGGGCCAAAATCACACAGTGAATTGCCCTATTAAGACTCATGGATTCCTGGGGTCAGTCTCTTGCAATATCCACAGCACACTTAGAGTGGGTGAGTGATAAGGGCACAGGCTAGTACCCACCCTTTAAGACCCACCCTCCCCTTGTCCTCTCTTGGTCCTTTCCTGGCGGGGGCCTCATCCAAACACCAGGGCACCTTCCTATAGATACTTAGACCAACATACTGAGTCACACAGAGCAATGGTTTTTAGACTTTGATATTTAATAGAAATTAAAATTAAAGAGGGGCCCCATATAGATTTTCCAACCTTTTATTTTAGAAAATAAATTTATTTGAAAATTCAAGTGAAGCTCCCATTTATTATCAATATCATTTCATAAAATACTCTTTAATATAAAACAAATTGATGAAATCAATTCGGCCATATGAAAAATTCACTATTACCTTCCCCCCCCCCCATTTTGATGTGAACTAGTCCAAACTTCTGTCTTAAACCAGCCATAAGGCCAAGGACTAGCTTCAGGGAACCACTGACTTTGCATGGACTTTTTATTCAGGGTCCATCTTAGTTCAATACAGGTGAAGTAGAAATAGAACAGGAGTGAAAAACTGATTTATTCTAGATGTTAATAATAGCCCATTTTAATCATAAGACGACAATGAAGTTGGAAACTTATCGAAATTTAAGATAAAAATACTAAGACCCATTCCTTATTGTAACTGAGGACCTCCCTTCATTTGGATGATAGCTTTTACACTATACCTGTCTCTGTTTTTGGTACAGAAATTATCCCTGTGGGTCCTGTGTTGAGGCAGCTAAAAGGATATTCAACATGATATTTTGTCTGATAGACGACCAGTTTGAGTACAGTAAATCTTAGAAGCAGACAGTCAATTGATTTATGAGTTTTATTATCTTTTATGTTAGTCTGTCAGAACTAGGGTGTGCTAACAATATTTAATGGCTAAGCAAGAATCCATGTGTAATTTTCCTTTTCAGTTTTAAGCACTTTGTGGCTATTAACATTAATTTCTGATATCAGTAAGAGAAATTCATTTATTTTATAAAAGTTATTCCTATCAATAAGATCTTAGTTAAAGAGTTTACAAATAAGGTAATTTTCTCTACAGTGACTTTGCCTTAGCCATTGACTTTGATCCCATAACTACTTAGTGAAACTTCAGTACATCACATTGTTTTTTTAAAAATCGTGCCTATCTCTGAGTGGCACTGCTTTGCAATGTTGAATTTATGTTTGCCAGCAAAATACAAAGCTGGGGATTAATTATTTATTACAGTCATAATCAAAAAATAAAAATATCTGGCACTAGCTAGCAGAACTCTTGAAATTAGAGAATACAGTTGGCACAGTCTCTGGGACTTGGGAAGGACTGTATTTAAAAAGATACCAAGCTACCAAAAAAATGTTGATAATTGTCCAAGAGTCAAGCCATTGGACTCAGGGTTGGAATTCACTTGTGCCCTTACATCAACTAAAATTTTAGCAAGATATAATTACATGTTTTAGAAATCTTAAAATTCATAGGTAGGGCAATATTAGTTTGACGATGTTGTATTTTGTCTAATTAGGTATGAAACATGCCATTGTTAAATTGTTTAGTATGGGTGAAACCAGTGATTATTAAAGCTTCTGATATATGCATCATATTAAAGAACACAGAAATCCTCCCCAGTTGTGGTCATGGAAGAGTGCCATTTAAATTTCTTTAGGTAATTAGGGTGCACCATTCCCCAATTTTTCCTAAATGGTAAAGATATGAAGCAGTGATCTTTGTGCATAATTACCCACCAGATTAATTTGTTGCATTAGGGTCCCGCAGCTGTACTGGATAAAAGAGGGAGCTTCGCGTCACTCCTCTACATTGGTGCCTTCTGTGATGTTGCGAAGTCCTTTAGAGTCATAGCCTCTCTCTTCATAGAAGAGATCACAAATGGACAGCTTGTATTGCCTGCAGATGTGTTTCTTTTAAGCCCACATTTAAAAATCAGGAGATTTCACATAAAATCCAGAAAATCAGAAGATCTGACCCACTGGACTCAGAGTTCCACATGGCTAGAGCTAATGCACTTTCTGTGGGGCACACACCCCCCATGCCATCCTGCTGCCGGGATCCCTGTCACCCACTCTCGGTGCACATGCACATATACCTGGCTGCCACATCAAAGTCACAAGTGCCTTTGCCCCATGGCTCTGATTTCTTTGATGGTAGCCATTACATATCATTTATGTTTATAATCCTAACACAATCCTTTACATGCTTACCAATAAATACATGTTTGGTGGAATTTCACTTCAGAGATGAAGCAAGCTTATAGTTGAGACTAAGCTGGGCTTGGGCCACGGAGGGGTGGCGTCATCCCTAGAGAACTGTCAGACCTGGTAGAACGAGATGATTCTTCCTTGGGAATTCAGATCTCTGCAGGTGATAGGTTTGCATCGTATTGAATTATCTGGTTTCTCCAGGTTTCTTTTTGGAATTCTAAATCTCTTCAGAAACCCCCCATTTAAATACCTGCTGTTAGAAGCTGGCTTTCCAGGTTCTGAACACACTTTGTAAGCTAGATCCATTCACATCATGGATCTCCAATGGGAACAATATTGCCCCAGGGGGGTGAAACTTGGTTCTTGAGGAGCATAAAAAATCTTAGATTCACATTGGTTTGTGGCCCTGCACAGGGACGTGGTACATGAAGAGATAGTATATCTCTGGCATTAATATTTTATGAAGATAGGCAGTGATTAAGAAAAAAAAGCCTCTTTAAGGGGTCAATAATGAAAAAAGGTTGAGGAATGCTAATCTATAAATGTTCCTAGTTTATGTATAGGTAGCACACAGAATATCAACAGAGGTGAGACATGGTAAGGCAAACCAAGTCAAACCAAAATATTTCATGAAAAAGATGAAATAAATTCCATTTTTCACCCCAAAAGGTTGGAAATAAAATTATTTCTTGTGGTGGTAGTGATTTTCCACCAGTGGTTATTATAACCCAAGGCCCTATAGTGAATGGATATCCTCAGCTGAGAATCAAAAACTAGTTAGGTTAGGGTATTCATTATTACCAACTGCATTTTACAATTGGAAAAACCAGAGCAGAGACGTCGAACCTTGCCTGAAGCCAGGGTCACCAGCTGAATGAAAACGCAGGCATTTTTGGCATCCAGTCTTTCCTCTGACCACACTTCCCTCTTAATGCGGTAGAGAAGAAAGGACGCTGCTCGTACTATGACTAGGCCACTGAGTGAGGTTGACTGGGGAGCATTTGCCAAATTGTTCGTGTCTGTGTAGTTTGTGCTTTATTGCTTTATTGTATTTCCACCACAGTGTTTCCAGGGGTTATTTTGTAAGTTCAGGAATTCTGAGCTTGCTGCTGTGTGGTTTCCTGACAAGTACTTGTTTTAAAATTCCATGCTGTACATTGAATAAGAATGTGAGACCTGGTTGGCGACAGCCAGACACCACCAGCACTGTACCTTAACTTGTCCAGATTGCTGCTCACTCGGGGTTTTCAGCATTTTCTAAGCCACAGATTCCCTGTCATTGATATCAACGAATGGTTCTCAACCAGGGCTGATTTTGCCCCCTATGGGATATTTAGCAGTGTCTGGAGACATTTTTGGTTATTATATTTGGGGATGCTACTGGTATCTAGTGGGTGGAGGCCATGGGTACTGCCAAACTTCCCACAATGCACAGGAAGCCCCCTGCCACCCCAAACAAATACTTACCTGACCTACAATGCCAATAGTGTTGGGGTTGTGAGACGCTGGTATAGACATATCAGTAATTGATTAATGGTGTAAGATGAAAATTCATGAGTATCTCTGAGGCTGATTCTGAGTTTTTCCTATCAAAATTCGGTAGTAATAATACCAGTGACGTTTCTGCATCTTCTCCTTCTCTCCCCCACCCCCAGCCCTCGCCTCCCCCTCTTCTCTCCCCTTCCTTTTTTCCTTCTTCTCTGGCAGCAACTAGTCTTTGTGAGAGCCAGACTCTCAAAATGTGAGATTTTTACATGTCTTATCTTCTTCAATTATTGTGAAAAATCAAGGGGGTGGTTGATTTTTATCTACTTTCACAGATGAGAGAGTGAAGCTTAAGAAGTTAAGTAACTTGCTCAAAGTGAGAACTTAAATTCACATCTGTCTGCCTCCAGAGTCTGACTTTTATGTGTGCTGGAAAGAGCTGCTAACTTACAACAGCCAGCATTCCCCGAACACTTACTACTAGCTGTCTGGTATTATGCAGAGCTATTTATGTCTAGCTTCATTTTTAATCATTCTACTGAATAGATCTACTTTTGTGAGCTTTTCTTTTTACAGTACACCTAATGCAGTGAAACCCCTAACTCATTGGTGTGATGTCAAAGAACTGATGTCACTGAAATTTCCACTTTTGATCAGCTATTTTGCATTTTTGAGATAGCTTCAGAATATGACTCTCATTGCTAATGTTTAATGTTCAAATTTACCTTTCAGCACTGGGAATTTGATACTGCTTTCCTACTCTAGCTGTACAGACTATCTTGATTTGCAAATTTGCTACCTAAAGGATAACTTCTAAGAAAATAAGTAAATAAGCTAATTAATTAATCCATTAAGAATGTTTGCAAATTCTCCAACAAGGTTACTATAATATAGTTTTTTCCACATTGCTTCATTCCAAGCTCCTATTCAAAGCCTGCTCTTTGAATGTGGCTCCAGAGTTTTGACACCCCATTCTAGTCCTGAGGAGAGATACAAATGAACACTTGCCATTTTTAATGAAATATTGCAGCAGTTAGAAACAAGTAGGTCCTCACATGGGACAACCTTTGTGAGTCTCTGACCATCAATGGGGGGACCACACTTGCTTTTTTCATATTAATATTATGTTATCCTACATGCATTTATTCAACTGAAAGAGCATCCTTGATTTCTATGTTACCAGTTAGTTTTTCAACACGTCTAAATTTTTAAATTTGTCATTCAGGAATATAAAGAGGTTTGGAAGTCATTTGCAATCAATTCTTTTTTTTCTAGGAGATGGACATTTCCATCTTGGGTTCACCTTCTTCCAAAGTGTACTGAATAGGTTCCCTCTGTGACAATATCAGAAAGTTGAAGAAGCTCATCAGAGTCAGTAGTCAGTAGATTAGACATTAGCTGTGGCTTTGTTTTTTCTAAAGATTTAGGCAAAGCAGGCCTGCCTAAGTGCTTTTACAGTTTCTTAAAGTTTTTTTTTTCTTTTACAAGACAAAGAAATTCCAGCTTAATTATTGTAGATATAGTAAAAGAAATCGAAGGTGATGAAACTTTGTGAAAATCTAGGTATAGGACTCTAAGTATGGTTAGGTTTCCCCGAACCTGGAACTGGGAATTCTGCAGCTGCCATTCATGGATTCACCTTCTCCTTTACCACCTTGAGAATCACATACCTCTTTCTCATATCACCTTCTTTCCTCTATGAAACTTTTCTTCCCATCATCATCGGACTTACAATTTACTGTGGTGCCTGCTCTACCTCATGAACTTTCTCCATACCCTTGTCAAACCTAGTTTTGTGGCCCACTCCCTGCTTTAAATTCACCCAAGAGAGATATTGACTACTCTACCTTATCCTCGTGATGGCAGACTTTCTTGACATTTAATTTCCAACCAGTAATCTGAATGCTTAATTTGGAAGGCATTGCATTTTAAAGAAAGGACTTTGTTGGGCAAGATATTAGAACAATTGCAAGAAGAAAGCCAACTGGCCGTAGACCACTTGTAGGTAACCTGTGAATGGGTTGTCCTTGGGCTGGAAAGTTAGGGCCCATTTAGTAGAACGTGGCTCCTAGCACTCTGCATTTATCAGGGTAGATAGTTGCAGGTATGATTAGCAAGTCTAGTATGAGCTTCTCACATCAGGGGAGTCATATGATTTTTTTAAAAATGTAAAGCACTGTGATTTTAAGTTCTATGTGTGATTTTAAGTTCCATGTATATCCAGAATATTATGCTTTCTTATTTTATTGTAATTTTCCTAACATCAGGAAGTTCCATGGGTTCAGTCCCTGTCTATAGATACTGACAGAAATTAAACAAATTTTTTTAGTAGTCTGTTTTGGGTCTGCTTATTTATTTCTTTAAAGTGGGTTCAACATATTACTAGGCTTATCATTTTAGTAATTGGAGCTTGCTTTTTGCTGCTTATTCTTCATGGGGTGCTTCCAGTGTTTTTTGCCAAGCAGAACTCCTCCTAGGGGTAGCTGAACCTGCGTAACATGGTGCCTTCCAAATTAAACATCCAGTGTTAGCTACCGGTTGGAAGTAAAATGTGAAACAGCTGGGTTCCACTCCTCCCAGTCTTTTCCTGCCCTGTGGGAACATAGAGAACCTTGGTTTCTTGAGTAGCTGTTCTTCCATAATTGCTCTGTTTCTTTAAATAATAGTCTAATCTTAATATTTTGTGTTTTTGAAAGGCAGCAAAATCCTTGCAATTTACCCTTTTGGTTACTGATACACTCCCTGTTTTTTAGATCCTGAAACTGAGTAGCAAGTGCTTTGTCCAACACTGCTTTATAGGTAAAGGGAAGAATTAGGATTAGCTGTGTCCTTTACATCAATATAAATAGCCTCATGGATACAAGTTTCTGCACTGCCCAGTGCTCAGAAACCACTAAAATCACTAATATGTATTGTCTTTCTTTCTTAATAGAAGATTGTCTATTTTTAAAAGTTTTGGGACAACAGGGTAATCCTTATACATATTTTCATATTCTTTTCCTTCTGGTGATATTAAATCAAACCAGGTATAATATAAAACCTTTGGTGCCTTGGCTTTTTTTTTGACATTCTGATAAGAAAATAAGACTAAACGTAACACTTTTGAACATAAAGCTTAGTTGTCTTTTTAAAAAAATATTGCTATGGAATTTGTTAGGGGATATTCTTGCTATTGTCTTATTGATCAACTCATTGTTGCTTTTCAAACTTCCTTCCTTTCTCTTCTTTCTTTCTTTTCAATAATCTGAAACACTCTTTTTTTTTTTAGCCTAAAAGAAAAGAGGGCAATGGCTAATACATTTTGTACAAGGGAAAACCTGATTAAATGTAAGCAACATGAAACAATGAGAAAGAGAAAGACAAAATAAATAGAGACTAACATAGAAAGTGCATGAGAATGCATCCTCCCTTCTCTCCTTACCCACAAAAAGTAACAATAATAAACCTCAACTAAAATTAAGGCAATTGTAGATATTGATGTGTCATTATTCTAGTCAAGGGCCTTGTCACACATCATTTGTGAGAAGCAAAATACATTCCTTTATACTTGTATAGATATCTAGCAAAGTCTGGCTTTTGAAAAAGATGATTAAAATTCATTGATAAACCTGTTCTGGAGCTTCAAGTTATACAGACATGATTGAGAAGACTGGCCATTTTTGTTCTCACATTATTTCTTATTCATCCAACAAATATTTGTTGAGCTCATTCAGTGTGCCAGGTATTATCCTAGGCACACATGTATGACAGTGAATAAAACAGAATTTCACACATATATTGAGCAGTTTTCTCCTTCACTCAGAATGCATTTTTAAACAGACTTCTATTTTCCCTCTGGCTATCCTGCATTATTCTGGAATTCAGACTCTAGTAGAATTCATAGGTTCTGTTTCTTCCTCTGATCCTGACGTTGGGTGATCTTGCTTCAGCTTTTCTAGCTGTTTCCAAAATGAACCGGGTAATCTCTCTCTAAAACATGTTGAGCCTCTCAGAGGTAAGATTACCTTAAAAAAAAAAAGCAGTTATTTGAAGGTACCAAAGCAAACAGACCTTCTGAGTCTATTCTAGAGAATCCAAAGTGATTTACAGAGCTCTTCAAAGAATTGCGTCTATTGATTAATGATTGAGTGGCATTTTAAAGAATAGTTTTGATGGAAAACAGATGGACAATAAGTATGTCCACTCCATCTCCAATTTCTCCCTGACCACACAGACAGACCTTCTTTTTTTGTTCTGTTCATATTTATTCTCTCCACCCAGAGTGACTTCTCCAAGTAGTAACCTTATTACTTGGCACTGGGGTATGGGCTAATTCATTGTTAGTACATGAACTGAAGCACTGGGCTCATTGGGCATGCACTAAATAAAGCTGTGGCCCTTGGAAGGTTAGGTGTGTGAACTAGTCCCTCTTAATAATTAACTGTTATGTCAGAAAAGCACACCCTAGTCTAGGAGGGCGGGCACCTGATTCACATTTTCTCCTTAAATTTTCTACCACAGTGCTTCTCATTGATAGGTAATTGTTGATTTGAAAGGTGTTCATCGTCTTTGCAGAAGAAACAGAAATGCACATCCGCAGAGAAGGGCTTCCCACAGGGTGGATGAAGTTCTTATCATTCCCTCTGTCTGGTCAGTGTAGCGTGCTTATTTCATATACTTTGATTTGGGCCTAATCACCCAAACAAGGTCATAAATCTGGGGGTGATTGCAACTGAAATGGGGCATGAGGGTAGCTTGGGAAGCTCAGTCCCAGGTGACTTTCTGAGACTTACGAGGCTAAGAGCTGGGAACCTGATGGAGTTGACAAACTTGACCCACAAGTACGTACTAAGACAGCCCTGGTTAAGGCATTTGAACTGCCTGATTTAAAAATATTTCAATGGAAAATAAAATACCCCAGTGAAAATTATATTGTCTTTTAACTTCCCTTTCTTCCTTTTTAAATATAAGTGCTATAAATTGCCAGAGAGCTTATCCTATCTGAGTAGACTGTGAGACTGTAGCTCTGCCAGGAGCATGGTGAGGTATGTGAATAAAAAGGAAAACCCACTGGACTTTCAGAAGACCTGGGTTTGAATTCTAGAGCCATCACTGGGATTGGAGCTCTCATGTTGCAGAGGCAGCTTAAAATTTCTGGAACTAGTGATAATAATCCCAAATCTATAGGGTTATTTGAGGTTTAAATGAGATGGTGATTGCATGGAAGGCACCTGAAAAACGTTGCTATTGATCTTAAGGATAAAGGGAGTAATTCCTACTCAAGAGTCCAGAGTTGAGTCAAGGATGGTATCAGCATATAATTTTATAAACAGCAAGATATGGGAATGTTCTTGGCTTCTATTGTTTGCCTGTAGTACAATTGATTTGAGACAGATTGAGAGATTCAGAGCTGTCTGGTTTCATATGACCTTTCTACATTTTAAGCACTTTTAAAAGTCATTATAAGTTATTTAAAAGTGAGAATTTTTTTTCTCAACTCTGAATAAAATTCCTCTGTAAGGCATAATAAAATGTCATTGGGTATGACAAAAGTTGGTTAGTCCTTTTTTTTTTTTTTTTATGTTTTTAAGCTTAAAAAAGCAAAAAAGGACACTCAGCTTCTGGATAATCTTAGTGATATCTGCTGTCCTTGCAACATATTAGCATCCACAAAGTTGTGAAGGTGGCCATGCAGTTACTATGTTTGAGTCTCTTTGATAGAGCATTAAATAAGCATCCACCACATCAGGCCCTCTGTGCTGACCTCTGATGGACTCAAACAAGTGAAAGGAAGTATTCTCTGGTCTTGAGTTGCTTAGAGGCTACCAGAAAAATGAGTAAAGACTTTTCCAAATTAGGATAGGTAGTGACAAGTAGAGTGAAGATGCAGAATTTTCTAAGATCTTAGGATACTCTTCGAGGGGTCCTCTGTGCTGAGAAGAATAATGGGTGATTTTCATATGAATGACTCCATTCCTGGCATCACCACCTGGAATTCCACTTCTTTCTCTCCCACGGAAAGAGGTAAACAGGAGTGGATGATAGTGTCATTGTAGGAGGAGTATAGGATCAGCTCTAATTTACCAAAACCAAACCAAAACAAACAAGTAAAATATTTGTAAATTTTATTATTTGAACAATTGATGGTAACAAATTATTGGAAGTTAAGTTTGGAACAAATGTGTAGAACAAATCACAGCTTCATGATTGAAAGCCACAGGGTTAAGAACCAGATAATAAATATAACCATTCAATTTTAATTTTGAAAAATTGTTATATCTTGCTTATGTAATGGTAGAAAATGCTTCTTTTGAAATCAAGGCCTTCAGTTATAAAATTTTAAAGTGCATTTAAAATAGATGACTGAGATTTGCTTAAGTCTAAGTGTAGGTTGGCTTTAAAATAAAAAGTTCCCAAATATTTAAAATTTTTCTGTATGTTTGTTGTCCCCTAAGGATTTCTATGCACTGTTTCAGGAACTGGACCATCTTATAAAGAATAAAAATTACCTTCTATCTCTATATTCAATGAAGCTTTGACCCAATGGGAGAAAAGATGGTATGGTAAAGAAGAGGGCCTTGTAAGTGACATAGAGTCCAGTCCCAGGGCTGACTGTGTGGTCACCTTCCATGAGGTGTTTCACTCTTTGAGTTTCCATCTACGGTTTTATGAACTGTTATAACACGAGTTAGGTGATCTCAGAGACCCTTTTTATCTGAAACAATCATTCTGTGAGTTGGTTCATTCATTTCTGATTCCCATTTGAATATTTTAATGAGAGTGTAAAAAACACAAAAAATAAAAACACATTGCTCCTGGGAGGTTCAAATGCATTTTGGAAAAACAAATTAGCAACAACATAACAGATTATGAACACCTTATATTGAACTCAGAGAGATCCAGTTGATTTTCTTATGACTGATAGTTTTGACAATTGCAATAGAAAGCCAGCCACTGAGTTTTAAACTATCTTAACCAAACCTACCTACTGTGACTTCTCAGCTGTTTCTGTTTAGTGTGGAACTCTAATGTAGCTGAAAACTACTGCTGATTTTTATTAAGTTGAAGTCTGGAACTTCCCCTTGTAATGATAGAAAAGCACACTTTCAATTAAAGGAGAACTGCCAAAATTCTGAAATTCATTTATTTTATTATTAC
The DNA here is from genome assembly GCA_023783475.1 of Daubentonia madagascariensis. Lineage (NCBI taxonomy): Eukaryota > Metazoa > Chordata > Mammalia > Primates > Daubentoniidae > Daubentonia > Daubentonia madagascariensis. The sequence goes on from JAKFHU010002088.1 coordinate 11,653,062, forward strand.
TCGGTTTGACCCTAGAAATGGGAGATCAAGCAAACTAGATAGGTTTGACAGTTCTAAGGTCACAAGTTCAATTTCCTCACAAGTTGTTTCTAGATCTAATTCACTGCAAATCATATAACCCTTCACCTTTTGATATAGAATCTTTTATGGAATTGTATATCACATTGGGGTCATCCTAATCACTTTGGGTCTGGGAAAATGACAGGTAAGCCAGGCCAGGCAAAGGAATTTCAGTAAGCAAGTCTGGGAAGTAGTATGTGGCTTGTCAGAGGAGGGAAATGGTATCACTTGCTATGGTAGAGTCAGGGTGTCCTGGAGTAAGCTTACACTGGATTTCAGAAACCAATTGTTAAATTTTCAGGAATTCTTAAAGGTGGTTGTTAACACCATTGGTAGCATTAAACCGGCCATGGTGGGATTATTCACATTACAAAAATTGGTGAATGATCCAAGTGGGGCTTTTTTTCTCCAGAGAGCCAGTTGTTAAACATTTACCAGCATGACACTGAAAAGACTCCAATTAACTTTTTTTAAAAACTCTGTGGCCATCCATGCATTATTTTTTATAAACAAAGTCATTGTATGAAAGAAAGATCAGGTGTTTCCAGAACTGAATGGCTGATTGGTAATACAGCTCACTTGATCACCCAGATATAAAAAATAGTTTATTTAAATGACAATTGTTTCTACTTTTTCCCCTTCACACTTTTTTTTTTTAGTTTAAATTTATTTCTTTCATGTTCAAGGAAGTTTGTATTTCTTTCTGTATTCCATGTACAAGGCTCACTTGAATATTTGGTTGGATCCATTTTGCAGAATCATGTAGCATAGTGAGTCCATAGTTTGTGATATCCTAGTACCAAACACACCCAACAGATGAGGACTTTAGGTAGAAAAGAGAGGAACAAATTATTTTGACAGAGTTACTTTTTTAGGTGTGACAAACTGAACTCAAACAGTGTACCTCAAAATAACTGAGGAGTCAGTTAGTTTTTGAAAAGTAAACTTAAGGAGCTAAAATCTATGATGTGAACTCTTAAAGATAAATATCTGTGGATATGGAAAGGTCTTCCTGTTTCTATTAGGATCTAAATGAATAGAATGTACTAAAGTGAGCATACACTGTATAAATGCAATATTCACATGCAAATACTTTTTAAAATATGGTTTTTTGCATTTCATTTTTTCAGCAATTCGTGTCAACAGTGAACTCAAAAGGGTGGTGGTAGAAGAGTGGCCAGGAATTACAGTGGACCAATGTCAAATATTTCCGTAATTTAGAGGTATACTTTAGAGAGGAATCCTTATTTGAGAGTTTCACGTGGAATGAAAACCTCCCAAAGAGATAGGGGCTAAAATAGTTCAACAGCATGCATAGTAAGTTAATACAATAATGAAAGGAGAGAAGCAAATTGACTGATTCTTTAGCTTATAAAACACAATCTGGATCAAATGCATTGGTATGTTATATCAGCTGACAATTCTTTGATATATCTTCATATTAGAACTACTGAGGCACCAGGAGAGAAGTTTTCTTGTCACTTCATTTGCATGAAATCAACCAATTTGAGTTCCTAGAACAGATATTGATGATCTCTATATATTTGCATATGTGAAGCAGAGTAGTACCTTATACCATATAAACATGTAATGTCATCTGTGTTCTATGTTGCCATTCCTCACATGTAGAATGTGTATGTAATCAGTTGCTGTTTTATGTCATATTCATCTGCATTTGCAGCATTTCAAAGACTAGTCAGAAACATCTTGGCACAGATGGGAAAATCAGAATTACTTATAAGTTCCAGAACTACATAGATCAAACACATGATATTAATAAATAGCTTGAGCGGGGGTAGGATTAAAAATTAGATTATTTATTTAGAAAGTTGAAAGTCTCCATTTGTGATCACTTTTCTGTTCTTGAAAGGAAATAGGTGCTGGGTTTTGTGTTTTATTTTGTTTTTTCCCCCATCCTCACGTTTCTCTTCTCTCTTTTCTCATGTTTTGAATTAAAACCCAAAGACAGACTGAAAGGTTGTATATATAACTGCAAGAAGGATGTGGTAGATCCCGGCAGTGGTTTATGATCTCACAGACGTGGTGGTGTCAGAGACTGAAGACCAAAGGCGACTCCTTAGCTTCCAATGGATTTCCTTGAAATCCCTCACCCTTGTAGCGTATCATGGGTAATAGCATATCATGGATAATTACATTTTTACAAACGATAGAGAAAATCATTTTGACACACACATAGTATTTTCCAGCCAGACCAGCTTTTCAATCTTTTACAGCTTTCATGCATTAAGGCTCCTATTTTCTTTGTTTATTTAAAAAATATTATCATTAATAATAGGTTTGTTCTGTGGTCAGCCTCTGAATAGAAAATACTGAGGAAGACCCCTTTTTCCCTATTGCCCCGAGTCAAACATTTGATACCTCTTCCTTTGTAGAAGTCTAGGCGACTCATGTTTTTGATTAAGAAAGTTATGGCAACCAAATTTTCATGGAGATTTTTAAGAGCTTTGGTCATTTTTCAGCTTATTGCTATGTGCAATAGAATGAATTATGTTTAGTGGCAAATCACTGAAAAGAAAAAAAAAACAGGAGGAAACCTCACAGGAGAAATACTGTCATTGATTTCTTTGCCACTACTGTTCAATAAAGTGAATTCTGACTGGATGAACCTCAAAAAGGTTGTTCCCACTAGCCACTCACCTGCATCAAAATACGAGGGAACAGAAAAAAATTGGGAAATTATTCTTTTAACCCTTTCTGATCAAACGTGGCATTTCATTTTGAGAATGAAATTAATTCTCCTGGGGCCTTTGAAACTGTAATAATGCACAATAAATAAAATCATATCTAATAACTCAACAGTTTCATTTGGCACCATCATCTTCTAGATGTACTGCAACTGTGGAAACATAAATATTTGCAGGCTTCAAAAGCCCAGTTTCTATTTGCTAAATAAACTTGGCTGGCTTTAAATTCCTCTGTGTGCAGTCATTAATACAATCCACTTTGACAGCATTTAATTAAAGTGCTTTTCTCTTTTAAATTCATTAAAAGTTCTTCCCCCATCCCCCAGAGTATAACTGCTCTCCAGATGCTGAGTGGCAGGAACCTATAAGCCCCACTTTAAATAACTTCTCATTTCTCTTTGTAAAGTGTTTATTACATTCAATTTAGAAACTGTTAAATATGGCTTAGAAAGGAAGTCAGATTCCAGGACATGTTCTCTATCCCTTCAGCCGTCTCTTAAAAACAAATGTTAGTTTAACTCATCTGAATAAGCCTTTATTATCTGCATATTTTTCTTATACTCTGTGAACACCACTAGGCATTTAAACTGGGAAGTAATAAGGATATGATTTCCATATTAGGGTTGGGGAATTTGCATTAGTTCTAAGAAGGTACTTGGCTTGAGTACATTTGCCTGCAGATTCGGGGAGAGTGAGTGTAACAGTCCAGTATTAATAGATTATTGACAGTTTAATGTCTTGGCACCTACTTAGCCCATGAAGTGTAATAACCAGGAAGATGTCTGATATGAAAGCCGTCAATAGCATTTTCAATCAAAACCTTTCAGTTAATTGCTGGTTGACCTTAGAGATTTCCTTTAGGCAATACCATTCTTAGTTTAAACCAAAAGGACCATATTGATTTGTAGAATTTATTCAGAGATGATCATTTAATACCTATTGCTCCAGTATATGAGGTAAAATTTGCCTTTTCTGTGTCTGCCATATGAAGTGTCTTTTTGGTGCTGCTTTTCACAAATATCCCCTTTACCAGCTCTACTTTGAAAATATCTCATTAAATCTGTTCTCCTCTTGGAAATAGAAAGTTGGGAATCTTGAGGGCACACATGATCAAGTGTTTTAATATGATAATGGAGTTTTGATAGAATTCTTTGCTCAGTCTGGAATTATAATTCCAACAGAGACCCCGACAAAGCTAAAACCTATACTTTCAGTAAGGGTAAAATATAACACCTTAACAGCACTGTACCCTAAAAAAAAAGTTCTTTAATGCCAAAATGCTTTTTGATCTCTTTGTGTATAAAGGAGATGGCTTATTCTAAGTTTCTAGATTTTCTACACTTAATTTCCATGATTTATTTAGTTTTAGTTGAATATTTTTAGAAACAAGTTTTGATGAAATCTAAATAAGCTACAAACTTTACTGCAAGAAGCAGTAAAGACAGTTTGTGGCTCTAACTTTAAACCAGTTGCTTTGCTCATTTTGGAATATGTGATGTTGCAACTATAGAGGTTGAATCAAAGTGCGGGCAAAAAATATACACTTTGAATTAATTTTGTTACTTTTCTTTCTTTGTTGGTTCTTCCCATAGGTTTACTTCCTTCATTCTGCTCCAGAGAAAATCATTTTGGCATTTAATATTTATTTTGGACAAGACATTTGGTGTTTTCCATAACATTTTGTAGATAGGCAACATTCCTTTGAATTTCACTAAGTTAAGAGCCTTTACAATCTCAGGATTTTATTGTGATGCATGTATTCCATTTTTAAGCAAATACTTCTATATTTTATAACTTCTGGATTTTTTTTAAAGGTTCCCTTTCTTTGTCTTATATGGATTCTCTCATTTTTATTTGGTGTTTTGCTGTTTTGCCTCCAGCAACTTTGCTTGTCATAGAAGCTGTCTGCTGCAGGCCTTTTAAATTCTGGTGATAGTAGAAATATTTGTGCAGATTAGGGAGGGAGAGAGAGAAGCAAACTGATGAATATGTCAGTTTTCATTCCTGAGAACAGGAACACCCTAAACGTATGTCTCTTGAGTGTCAAATTTTCAATCAGATAATTTGGGGGGAATTAAAGAACTGTATGTGTCACTGTATGGTATTATTAGCCTATGCAAAGTGTATGTGTGCATGTAATAAATTACTATAAGCTGTTATAATTCAGATCTTTCCAGTAATAAGTGTATGTTTTAATGAGTGCGTATCTGGACTTGCCACTTCCTTTTTTTTTTTTTGCCTGATTGCTGTTAGATGTGTTCTAAATTTTAAGAAGACTTTAGGTCTGTGTAATACGGCCATTGCTAGTTCAGAACTAAACTATTGAAAGTGCAGTGCTTTGACACTGTGCTGAGTCTGTAGTATATAGAGATAAGTAAAATACAGAATCTACCCTTAAGGAGCTCACGGATCATTGGAGAGGCAGGTATGAGAGCCGATGACTATAATACAGCATGCAAGTACAGAAAAAGAAAAGCACAAATGGTGCACACATGCCCCAAACCTGGTGAGTTGGAAGACCCAGAAGGCTTCTAGGGAGTAGTGCTGCTCACACAACTCACAGAATCCTCATCAGAGCTTTCTAGGAGAGGGTGAAAGAGCTTGAGTGTGGGGGCTGCAGCTTCAGAGTTGTTGGAGCACGGCCTGCAAGGCAGGGGCTGAGAAGCAAGGCCGGGGCGGGGACACAAGCTGCAGTCACGTTATGGAGCCTTCCTGGACACACAGGAGGCCTTGACCCACCTGAGACTACTGAGTGCCTCTGGCAAGATGCTCTGCTGGCTGTAGCAGACAGGCCTGTTGGGAGGAAGTCGAATAATTCAGGCAAGAGATTATAAGGGTCCGAATTACAGCAATGGGAGTACAAATGGAGAGGGGAAAATTAATCCAAGAAGTGTTTAAAAGGAATAATCAGCAACATGTGGGATTGACTAGATGTGGAGTTCCAGAGGAGGGGAAGGAGTCAGCGGGAACTTTCAGATCTTGCCTGGAGCAACCTGGGGGGTTGGTCTTAGAGTGCCAATTGAGAGCGTTAATGATTAATTCCCTGCTAATGTCATTTGTAAGTATGTTTGTTTTGCACTGAGTTCTCAGCTATTAAATTAAATCCACCCTGGAGCATATTCACATTTGAAAGTATAATAACTTGACAGTTCTAGTTTCTGAGGACGACCTATACAGGGTAAACAAATAAGCTTAGAAAAGCCAAGGCGATGCAGCATGGAGACACAATTGGACTTGTCTTGTGAATCTGAGTAGATAAGAATGCTGAACAACTGGCCTCATGGGAGTAGAAGGATGATCTGCGGCTTGGAGACTGAAATCTTTCTTGTGAGAAAAGGAGGAGGAGTCAGTGCAGTTACTTTGCCCTGGGGACTTAGGAACTGAGATTTCTCTTCTTGGGAGAAGGAGGCCCATTTTCTTGAGGAAGCCATGGTCTAAACAAGAGTGCCTGGCCCTGCTGGCTTTCCACCTCTCACCTGGTATACCTACCACAAAGTTTAAAAGCACAAGTCTCCCCATACCTGGTTTCAGTTAGTAAGATCATTAATGTGGAGGATGTAAAACCAATATCCCCATAATGTATGAAAAGTGTTTTAGAATTGAAAAGAATACTCTAGAATTAAGAGACTGTTAACCTTTGGGAAGTTTTATCTCACATCATTTAATTAGCCCATATTCTTTTTCTCTTGAAAGAAAATAATATCAAGAAAGCCAGTCTCTGATGAAATTAAATGAAGTTGAAAACTAAAGGCTGTGTTTGATAAGCTCTCCTTTGACACCTCTTAAGCGCTAAGCCACAAGGAATCTTTGCTGCCACTCCCTAGAGATCAATGGCCTCTGCCTCATGGTCTGAGGCTAAAAACCTTCTTTGATCGTTTGACTTTGTTTACCCAGTTTGGACTTTAGAGTATAATAAACTATAATATGTCAGTGGTGTGGTAATGCTAGATATTTTGTCTTTTACCAGAGTGGTTGATTATAATGCACTGCTTAAGCTTTGCTTTCTATAAAAGGAATATTTGTACTTTTATGTGTTTGATTCACACAGTGCAGTTTTCTCAAGTCCTATTATTAAGTGGTTACATTCAGAAAGCAAAAAATATGCTGAGGTAGTATTTTATTGGTGAACATCTAATATTTTCACTAACCATAACTGTCAGATTGTTCTGACTTCTGAGTACCCCAACTGTAAAAATTATACAGAAAATGTGGCCTGTCCTGGGATTCTAAATAGCCTCATGTGAGGCCTTAAACACATGGACTACCTTCCTTCTCCTCTTTCCCCCAAGTGAAGAACCTAATCCAAAAGCCCTTTTTCCTTAAATAATTCAAACCCTCTTCTTTAAGAAGCTGGAAAACAACATAATTGTGATATCACTAGTGCCATCACAATTGTGGGAATTTTTAATCTTAAACTGGTTCTTGCTGAGTTTTGTCAGGAAGGGTCTCTTTTTGTGCTGGCAGATTTTGATGAAATTGGGTATCTGCTTTTTAAAAATGGTACACAAAGATAGAAAAGTAAATCCCTTTATAACCCACTCAAAATTGACATTTGGGAGAGGAACTTCCCCATAATGTATTCTAATTCTTCCTTCTTCATCGTCTTCACTTCCAACCCTAAACTTGAAATTAATGAGTAGTAGCCTCTGTCATTTTTAGTGTTACTCTTAGATTTTAACTGGATGATGTTTATTCATACTAAAGGAAATTTGTGCTCAAAACTTCAATTGAAACAGAAGATAATTTTGTATTTTTCTCCATTAGCCAGTTAAACAGAAATAAGGGTGTATTTATTACATGTTAGACTCAGAGGTCTGTGATTTTGGGGTCAGAGCTCAATTATGTGTATTCATTTCTTCCTCTGAAGAATAAATACAATAGTACCCACTGACATTGTGAGATTAGTTTGTTATTATTTGTCATTGTTTTTAAGAAACAAGAAATACAAAAGATGGTAAAGAGCTTTGAAAATATCCTAATTATAAGATTTGAATAATTATAGAAATTTGACATATGAGCATGAAGTCACATGGTATGATCTATGTATAAAAGAGCAATAGTAATGATTTATTTCAATGAAGCTTGCATAATTTATTGAGATCCTGTGACTGAAAGTATATACAGATATTCTTTCTCCCTCATATATTATTATATATATTATATTATTACTTCACTTGAGAATTATTTAGCCAGCTAGATTAGCTGTTTAAGAATTCCAGTGGGTCATTCTTAACCTGAACCCTTTGCACATCTTTCCTGGCTTTTTGCTATTGATGAGGTATTATGAATTTCCAGGTTGGTTCTCTTAGTTCCTGATACCCAAGTCATTCTAACCTTTCACACTTTTCATTTAGTTACCCTGATTATTTTCAACTTAACCTAAGAGCTTCTTTTTCCATTCATGCTAGTGCCAAAGTCACTTTTTTCTGAATTATAGTAATGAAATAAGTCATACATTTATTTAAAAATCAGATTTTTAGAGGTAACTCTCATCCCTGATCATTTCCATGTTACTCTTTACTCATTATAAGACAAATATAAGGTCTTTAAAGACATTACCTGTGCCTTGAATCTGTTCTTCAAAAGATAGTCCTTTTTTGTGAATTTTTAGGCTAAGCTTTGTGTTTTGAGAAAACATTATGAAGGGTGGTAGAGGTGTGTGGGAACAGGGAGAAAATGAACGCTTATGGATGTCAGGTGAGTGAAATTGGGGTGGGTGAGCTGGGGATGGTTTCTCCCAGGCATAAGGTTTAGGATGGTCTGAAACATCCTAAAGAGTTTGTTCTTCTTGAGTCCTTTTGTGGATTCTGTCTGTAATGTTTGTGGAATGGTTTTGGTCATGTTAGGCCCTAAGTGATCAAATAAACCTATTTATCAAATGATGCTGATGAAAGGAAAGGTATAATTGTCATTGGGTTTAATATGTGTTTATGCTTTACCTCTCTTAAGTTCTAACTGGAGAGAGGATTGTTTCTATGCTGTCTTGGTATCTATTTGATTAAGATATAGTTACTCATCTTCACCCTGCTTAATTTACTATCTGTTTATCTCCTTGTGTTGAGGAAGCAAGCCCACTCAGTCGCCTCTTCAGTGCTTGCAGATTCTAGCCATTCCCAATAATCAGATTAATAACTGCAACACCTTTTTCCCCCCCAAACTATACCAAAATTCTTGGTATGGTTCTCAATTTATTACCAAAAAGGAAATGATATGAGCCAAAGCCTGTTTTAAGAATCATGCTTCCTCCAACACCCAAGTTTATTTTAACAGCTTATTGTGCCACAGCGTTTTTATGCTTTTATCTTTGACCAAAGTGTTTATTTTGAGAAACAATTATTAAACTGCATTAAAAACATACACAGTGTTCCAATAGTGTCTTGGTTACAATATCAAAAAAAAAAAAAACAGACTAAGGCTGGATGAAATTGAACACATATTTCCATGTCAGACTTCCTACCATTTTGCTTGTTTGTATTGATTTCTCTTGACATGGTCTTCTTTTATTGAGCACTGCTTTTTTTTTCTTATTCTCTCTCTCTCTCCTTTTTAAAATCCCCTTCCTATAGCTATATGTGCTACGAGCAATTGTAAAAAGGAACCAACTTATATTAAACCTGCCTGGAGTCAAAATGTAATCTAACACCTGTAGTCTGCAATTTGTCATCACTTCATGGATACTTTTTTTTTTTTAATAACAGATTTCCTGAGTTTTGACCTTAGGATACTGTATAATCCAAAAAAAGCAACGAAACTAAACCATGGTTTTTAATAAGTCTTATAATGTTAGGATGTGAAATTACAACCATAAGAGCCAACTCAAGTAATATCATTTGAAGTTAGAAATAGTGCTGAGTTGTATATCTTAGAAAATATGTTTTGCCTGTAAAAATGTCTTTGTGCAATAAAGTCAAGAGACAAATCATAATGCATGTGTAATTTCTCTTACACTAATTCTCTAAGGTCTTCCTAGGAGATTTGACTCAAGTAGGTTTTTTTTTTAACTGTAGGGTCCTTTTTGAATTTTATCATAGAGTGCCCGATTATCACTGGGAAAAGGCAGGGCTATGTATTGAGTGTGATTCATGTAGCACAAAGTTTTCAAATTTTTTGGTCTTGGAACCCCTTTTTACTCTTACTATTGAGGACCACAATAACATGTTATATCTATCAATACTATCATATTAGAAATTAATTCTGAGGAAGTTTTAAAATGCTTACTCATTTAAAAATAATGATAGATAATATACAGTCATCCCTTAGTATCCATGAGGGATTGATTCCAGGACTTCTCCCAAATACCAAAATTCATGGGTGCTCAAGTCCCTTATATAAAATGGTGTAGTATTTGCATATGACCCACATATATCCCCACATATACTTTAAATTATCTGTAGATTACTTGTGATACCTAATACAATGTAAATGCTATATAAATAGTTGTTATATTGTATTGTTTAGGGAATAGTGACAAGGAAAAAAAAAAGTCTGGACATGTTCAGTACAGACAGACACACCATCCTTTTTTTTCCCCCCAAATATTTTCAATTGCAGTTTGTTGAATCCATGGATATAGAATCCACGGATATGGAGGGCTGACTATATAGGCATATATGTAACTGTTATAATTTTTATGAAAATAATGATAATTCCAAAACAAAAAAATAATGGAGTAGTACCAATAGTTTATATATTTTTGCAAATATTTTAAAGTCTGGCTTAATGAAAGACAAATGCATTCTCATAACTGCTTCGGCATTTAATCTAATACAATATGTGGTTTTAGTTGAAGTCAATGAAGAAAAGCCTCAGACAGATGTGTAATTAGAAAAGGAAGGAATATTTTAATATGCTTTCCAGATAATTGTGCTATTCTTCTTTGATACTATAGTTTCTTAAAGATTAGTTGCAAAGTGGAATTGAAGATGAAACCATATTTATGAACTTTTCATACTTTCATACTTTGTTACCTTATAATCCATTGGTCCTCCTTGCACTTTGAATGGATCTTTTACCTGTTCATAACTTTGTAACATCATGCATTGGTCATTTGGAAAATACTGGTATACTGACTTACTCAGATCTTACAAATGTTGGCACATTTTATGTATGACATATTTAAAAACAAAAACAAAAACATTTGTTAAATCATCACCAATATCATCAGAAAAGTCTTTAAGTATTAGGAAACTATTAAGCTTGTGGTGGCCACTACAAGTTTTCCAAAATTCTAATCTTTGCTTGAAAGGTCATATTTTATCATTGGCAACAGGTACTGTAAAATATTTTTCTTAAAGTGCCAGGCTTACTTTATTATTAAGAAAATGTCTGCCAAATATCCAAATATGAATAACCATAGTTTGTTGTTCTTTCAAGTAAAAATGACATTTCATGACAAAAGCGGCTAGCTCAGCTTACAACTCAGTCATACAAGTGCTCTTTCTCAAGACAACCATCTTACTTTGGTATGCTACAGAAGTGCTTTATGCATACTTCCCTTTTCCTCACAGAATATTAAAAAGAGGTATACTCAAGGGTTAAGATTTAATATAATTAATAAAATTTTACTGCTGCATCAAAAATATTCTTAAATGCGAGTGGTATCATTTTTACTCTAAGTACAGTGAAGAATACATCTACTGGTATAGTTTGGTGCCACTGCTTTGGATGGCTATAAGCCAGCAGTTATCCCACCAGTGCTTTTGTACCATCAGTGCAAATTTCAGCACGGTCAAAACAGTAAACAATGTCTTAGTTTTGCTATGAAAATAGTTTTGATGTCATGGACCTCTTGCATGGACTACACTTTGAGAACCACTGATAAAAAATGTCTCCCTAAGAGGATGTCAGATTGTGTGTATAGAAGGTGTCACCTTGGACAGGACTGTGACCTTAAGGCCCAATTCCATGTGACAAATGCTTCAGAGGCAACTTTCATGTGCTAGACGCCATGTTAAGAACAGAGATATATGTAGTATTTGAGTGAAAGAAATAAGAAAAATTATTGGTAGACATGCCCCTTTGCAGATCTGCAGATCTTTGGGGTGAAAAAGACAGACTTCTGAATTTGTTGCTTCTATAATAAGCATGTTGTAGAAAAATGTGTGAGGCATTATACTACTGGTTCTTAAATCATCCTCACATTTTGTAATGATAACTACTACTTATTGAAACCTTACTTATGACAAAAACTCTGCTAAGTACTTAACATACCTTACCAAACTTAATCCTCCTAACACTACAAGGAAAATTTTACAGATTAACAAACACTATGGCTCAGAGACAGAAAGTAACTTGCTCAGAGTCACAAGGCTAGTAAGCAGTTGTGGTTTGGGGATAGGGACTAGATTTGAAACCAGAACTTTGTGACCCCAGAACTTCTGCTTACAACTTTTGTACAATGTCATCTTATAGGTTATGTAATACCCTAGAATTTTTTAACATAGAAATGTTAACAAAAAGAAAAAAATTATATCCCTGCTCTCTAATACACACTAGATGTAAATTCCTATAATTAGTGACTGCTTCTTTATTTTTTAAACATAGTTGTGCTAAAAAGGCATAATAGCAAGAAAAATAATAACTGGTTGTGCTGAACAAGAATAACTGATCTGAAAGTAAAGAATTGAGAATATGGAATTAATTCAATGCGAACAAAGATACACTGTGCACTCACTGTGTGCCAGGCATATGGTATGCCCATATGTAGCTCACAATCCAAAAGGTGAGATCAGTATAAAATAGTTACATTAATATTTACATTAGTTATTAATCAGCAATGCTAAGTTCTCCCCACTGAATTTTTGAGCCAAAATTAATAGTCTCTAATGCTAGATTTTGAGAAAAAGGGAATATTAAGGGGTAGAGCTAGGTGGTTGAAAACTTCAATTATGTGATATTTTATATATAGTATATTTTTAAAATGTCAGCATGTATTCATTGATCTATTTCACAAATTCTAGTTAAGTTATTCATAAAGACTCATTGTTCTTGTTGTTGTTAAATATATTTTTCTTGGAACTTGTAGTGGAAGAATGCTTTCCTTTTTTGGATCAACAGTTATACATTCTATTCTCATAGATGAGGTGAAATTAAACAAGTCAAAGTAATTCTGATATTAACCCAAAATTAATGTAGAAAGAAGTCATCTTGTTTGTGTTTTCATCTTCTGAAGGTGTGCCTTCCCCTTTAGGGCCTGAAGCTCTGGGTGAGGCTTGTCATAGAGAGGCAGATGTGGCCACCTGGGAAACTGTTTTAACCTATTACCACACTGTATCAACCACCTTATACAGTCACCTCCTTAATAATTTCTCATTTTCTCTATAAAAAAAGACCACAAAGTCTTGGCTTATTATAAGTAATCCAGTTCACCCTATAATGATACAGTGAATTATATACTTTCCTAAACTTAATCATTCAAGATCTCACTTCCTTCCCTGCAGGCAAGAACCATTATATTTTACACATGGCTCCCAGCTGGTTTTCATTGAAGCCTTCAAAATCTATTTTGAACACTGGGAGCTTTAAGAAGAGCTGCTTTATCTTTCTTAGTCAAGTTTTGTCATGGTACTATTAGATCCTTTTGTTTTCAAAATTTTTTATTTTGAAGGCAGAGAAATAACATGTGTCCATATTATAGTTGTGCTTTGTTGACTGGGCAAGGAGCGTTTGGGTTTTATTTTGCAGTTGATGTCTCGTTCGAGCATATTTACAACTCTTTCTTTGTTGCCATCTTCATGTCCATTTATAGACATATATGTCATAGATCAGCCCATAGAAATTTCAGCAAATAAATAAGAAGGAACTTATTAGGACTTTCAGCTTTTTATTTGTTTACATTCTACCCATAACATTCATCAACCCATGATCATTGGATATAGGACTCCTTATTAAAAAGCTTTGTAAATCAATAGGCCCAATTATTGTAGATACTCCATAAATATTTGACAAATTGATACACTTTTTTTAGTCTTTTTAATCCAAGGCAGATTGTTTTAAACATAATTCCTTTTAGATATGATAAGTACCTTCAAAGAAGAAGGCAGCTATCAGTTAAATGTAAATTAACCATTCTTTTGGAGGATAGAAGTGCCAGTGCAGACTTCTGGTGGTTTTTATGATAACGTTGCTATTTGTGATACTCTGATGTAATACTGTTATATATTACAAACTAAATTTTTCTTACTTAGCATATAAAAATATAAGTATTTTCCCTTCTCTCTAGTAACAGTAGCAGTTTCCAAGTCCTACGATATTTTTGACCGGACCAGATTACGTGACTACAGTTCATTGTGAGGACCTTCTGTTACCCTGACAGTAGAATGCAAAGGCCCTGCCTGCTCTGGCCTGGTGCTCTCAGTTGTCATTTATCTCTAGCACAGGGCTGTCCAGCGGTACTTTCTGTGGTAAGGGAAATGCCCTGTATCTGTGCTGTCCAGTATGTTATCACACAAGTGATACAACTGAGCACTCGAAATGTGGCTAATGTGACTGAGGAACTGAGTTTTTTCCTTCGTATTTTTTTTGTTTTAATTAATTTAAATGTAAATGTACGTAGCCACATGTGGCTAGTGGCTACATCTCTAACATGCTGACTTTCTTGCTGTTTTCCAAATGTACCAAGTATATTCTTGCCTCGAGGCCTTTTTGCTTGCAGTTTCCGTTGTCTGGAATGCTATTCCTCATAACTGGGCCTCACTTCTTTCAGGCCTCAGCTCCAATGCTGCCTCCTTAAGAGAATCTTCCCTGAGTCACCTTATCTCAAATAATTTCCCCTGCCCCCAATGTTCCTTTTTATGCATTGCTTTATTGTTGCTTATAGTATTTATTACTATGTGATATTTTCTTTATGGTCTGTCTCCTCTGCTGTAGAGACTTTGTTCACTTTTTCTATATAATCTTGCTCATAGAAGGCAGGAGAACATATGTTTAAGGGCATGGACTTTAAAATCAGACAGGTAAGCTCGAGAAGCTCAGTTTTGCTACACACAAGCTATGCTCCTTAAACAAATTACCTACACCCTCAGAACTTGTTTTCCCTTCATAAAATGGCATAAAAATACCTACTTCCAGGATTACTGTGAAAATTAAATAACATAAAATATATGTATAGCATTTAGGTCAATATGTGGCTCATAATAAGCTTCACATGAATGCCAACATCTATTACTACTATTATCATCATTAGCGTCATCATTGTTATTAAAGCTACTTAAATATTTCACTACTGTGAACTCTGATTGTCATATTGAAAAATCAATAACAGAAGCCATGAAAAAGAAAGAGGCTTTTAAATAAATCTTTCATGACTCTCTTTACCGAAATTATCAGAAATGAATTTGTTGACTAGATCAAAGTTTAATTGTCATGGAGAAAATTTCAAACTAAAATAGAAGTAGGATGAATTGACAGGCTTAAGTGTGCAGAGGTCAAGAGTAAAAAGGAATGAATAGCTATCTGTACAGAATGATATATTCTATTATTTGGGAAAATCACGTAAAGAGAGGTATCTTACCTTGGGAATAGATAAAGGTTGACTACTGGGCCCATTTAAAAAAATTTTTCTATTGAGATATAGTATAGTTTACATACAGTAAAATGCATAGATCTTAATTATACAGCTCAATAATATTTTAGACATGTACATATCCTTTTAACCAACACCCAAGTCAATACAGAGAATAGGGGTTTTTCCCCTTCCACTGGGCCTGTTCTGAAAAAGACAAAAGGATAAAGATGAAAAGTTCATGGTCTTTCTAGTTTTGCATAAACAGTTGGGAAAATGCTCAATTAAACTTAATACGAAGAAAATTCCAGAAGACTATAATCTGAGTGTGTGAAGAACTAGTTAGGAAAGAGGACTCTATTCATTTGGCACAACATTCTCTGTGTTGGTTGAAATAATTGTGAATTTTATGACTTAAAAATTTAATCAGCCAGAAGTATATGCCTGAACTGTCAAATGAGCCTAGGAGCAAAACTGCTTATAGATCCATCCATCAGCAATTAATGACAGGACCCTCAGGGCACTTGTTGGGTACACAGACCAAACTTGATTCATTCTAGTTAACTAACAGGGTATTGAGAACATGCTCTGAGAAATTCAGAGATAAAAAATACTAAATTTGGTTATGAGGGAGTTCACAAACTTGTTCAGTGAAGAAGAGGCTAAAAGATTTGACATTATTTAGTCAAGATGTGAGAAAGTGAAGAAAAGATGACTTGATCTGCCCTTTAGATTGGAGAATTTTATAAGGGGGTTTGGATTGATTTTCCTGTATAGGGAAGACCATCTTATAAGCATTAGGCACTCTTCTATTTTTATTTGGAGTACTTACACCACTAGAAGAAAACACAAAATGATATTAAGAAGAATTCTTGGCAATTGGCTAGAGAGGAAATTATGCAGTTGTTTTGCTAGAAATTGTCTAGAGACAATAACTCTCTGCCTGGAGTGAGTAGACCATTTTGGGAGTAATGAAGATAAGACACGTAACTTTGGGAATCTTTTAATCCCAAATATTGTGTATATTGTGGTAGAAAGGGAGTTATAGCCAAAGACAAGTATCCGTGTAATGGAAAAAGCTCAGCCCTTTTGGTAACTTGTAAGACAGTTTCACTTTAGAGACGCTCGTGAGGGCATTCTGTATTTTGACTGCTCTTGCCTTACCTGTTAGAAGATGCTAGAACGATATCACTTAACCTTCTTCGTGTAGATATTGTCATGCTTCCCAACTCACTATAGTATATTGTCAGACTAGAAACTATATATTTCACTTTGTAGATAATTTCTCTTGCTGTTACATCTCTTGAGTAACATCTTCCTAGTCTATGATGGGCAATGACAAGGTCATTGTCCAGTAGAAATCTACTTTCTCAGACTGACAGCTCTCTGTGTTTATGATTTCCAATTTAAAGGAAATTCCAATTTAAAGCATCTCCCCCTGAGATGCTACATGTTTCCAGTTTGTTCTTGATGCAAGTAGCACCTTCATGAGGAACTGTCAGGATTAAATTGGTCAATCCATGTAAAGTTCTTAGAACTTCCTGGCATATAATAAGCAATCAGTGAGTGGTAGCTATTATTACTGTTCTTTCTCAATTTCACGTCCGGCTTCTCTGTACATGCTACTGCTCAGTTCTAAGAAATGATGGGGGAGGTGAAGTAGGCCAGTTGGTTGGACCTACGGAGAACAAATGCGATCATGCAGAAAGATTATAGTAACTTCAAAGTATAGTTTTGGAAAATCTCTTTAAATCTAACCAACACACAATGGAAAATCCCTAAAGAACCAATCTAATTATTCAATTAAATGGAACCGTTATGCTGACTTTCACTACAGAAGGCAAGCATAATTTAGAAAATGGAGCATTTTAATTCTCTTTTGTTTTCCAATTAGCACAATTGCTCTAATAGGGAGTACTCATGCTTGAGTATGTGTTCTTCCAGTATGTACTCTGCACATAATTTTAGTCTGTCTCTCATCAAAAGCTGAAATCCTCACCTGATGGCACAGAGGTTTCCGTATTACCGTGCCTGTGCTGCCCAGATTATGGCCTCAGAGCACATATCTTCCTGCTGTGAAAGCTGGCGTGAGCGGCACCGGCCCGCCACACAGCTCTGCTTTCCCTGCCGGGTATAATTAGGACGCTGAAGTAACGGAGCTCTCACTTTTTTGCTGATGCCAGCTTACCACAACAGACCGCATGAGTTTACTCTTAGTTGAAAGTGGTGAAGAAAATGCTAAGAACATTCATTTTAATTGGTCAACATTATATGGACTTTAGTGCCACTGTTTTATAGTCCTGTGTTTTAGACTTTTTTTCCTGCCACCAGCCATCAGCTTATTATGATAGATATTCTAATTTGCTTCCAATTATTCTTTTGACTACTGATTATTATTTGCAAAGTTTAAACCTGTTTATTATTTTATTTATGTGATAATTTCATCTGTCCTAATATTTATTAAATTCTCTATAAAAGACTGGCACTTTCACATTGGTGGGAAAGTATTTTTTCATCATATGGACCCCAAGACTGGGATTAATGGCAGAGATTGCTTTTTTCTTACATGCTTGCTTTGATGCTAATGTCTCTTAGCTAAAAAAAAATGGATTATATGGGTAGGATGTGGTAGTGGTGGGAATGGTGGTGAGGATGGTGGTATGATGCGTTCTTTAATGTAAGTAGACATGTTTTCTTCTGCATTGATTGGACTTATTCCCCCTGAACTCTGGAAAATGTTTAATTTGTTACTCTAATATGAAATAGGTTACATAAAATATTAGAGAATGGTAAAAGGAGAAACATTTGTTTTTAAAAAAGCAAACTTACTGTTAAAAGTTTTGGGAGGATCCAGGAAGTTAGGCACTGGTCTGATTATAGGAAATATGGTCTTTGCCTTGGAGTTGACATGACACATTTTAACAGGGAAGATCACGGTAGACTTTTAATCTCTTATACTGCAGCTGAAGCTGTAAGGTGTGAGCAGTGGCTGAGGTTCCTCACCAGGATCTATGCCCTCTCCTCTCCTTCATCACGTCCTTCTCACATAGGCCTGTGGTGGAAGCACGGGCCCGGTTCGTCTGACAGTCTTCCCTGTTGCATGTTGTTTCTTTAGTCAGACTGAAGAAGTTAATAAATTAATATTAGAATGGAAAATTATTTTATACAGAGAGATTATTTTGAAGAAGTAATTATGAAGATGAAGAGTAAGCTTGCCTAACTAGGTTTTTTTTTTTTTTTGAATGAGTGGGGAATAATAGTTAGAGATAAAAGAGAAGTAAATTACAACTAGAAAACCTTAATATTAGGGGGAAAAAACCCAGAAATTAGGAAGTGTGTACAAGAGAGGATTAGTTTATAGTGATATTGAGAAGGTCCATCTATATGAGTGAAAAATAGTCATTTAAAATTCACAGGTCCGAAACAACTATATAAAGTATGAAAATGGAAGGGAACCCAATTCTAGGAATTACTACCCAAATTCCTAGAGACTTCATAAGACCACAAACCCCTTCCTTTTTGTGCAGCTGCTCTTTTCGAGCCTGCCTGTTCGCTCGCTCTCTCTCTTTCTCTCTCTCTCTCTCTCTCTCTGACACACACTCTCTCACTTTCACTTTCTCTTTCAATAAAAGCTGCTTGCTTTTGAGAAAAAAAAAAAAGAAACAGTTATGTCTTTTTTTTTGAGATCGGGTCTGGCTCTGTTGCCCAGGCGTCATCATAGCTCACTGCAACTTGAAGCTCCTGGGCTCAAGCAATCCTCCTGCCTCAGCCTCCCGAGTTGCTGGGACTATGAGTGCATGCCACCACAGCCAGCTAATTTTTAAATTTTTTTTGGTAGAGACAGGGTCTCACTCTTTCTCAGGCTGGTCTGGAATCCCTATGCTCAAGCAGTCCTCCTGCCTCCACCTGCCAAAGTGCTAGGATTACAGATGTGAGCCACCACACCCAGCCTTGTCTTTAAATTAATTTGGAAGTTGTTGTATTTTTAAAAAACATTTAAAATCAAAAGGACCAAAATCAGAACTAAAAGAAAATAAATGAAAGTTGTTTCTAATTTTATAAAGGATTGATTTCTGGCTCAAGTACCAATTATTCCTCTGTAACACTCTACAAGTAATTATGAGGATGAGGGTAATAACTACTATCATTTATTGGGCATTTGCTCTAAGCCATAAATAGGCAAACTATGACCCATTGACCAAATCCAGTCTTACTGGAATACAGCCACGCTCATTTGCTTATGTTGAGTAGTTGCAGCAGATATTTACTATCCCAAATATTTACTGTCTGGCCCTTTACTGAAAAAGTTTGCCAATCCTTGATTTAAGCACTGTTCTTTACAATTATGTCATTTAATCCTTACCACATCCCTAGGAGGTCAGTTCCTTATCCTTCTTTTATAGATGATGAAATGGAGGGTTAAAGATATTAAGTGAGTTGCCCAAGGATACCCAGCTAAGTAGAAGAGTCTAGACCTGAAGCCATGATGTCTGATTATAGAGACCATATTTCTCTGTGTCCATTTTGTCATTAGCCTTCAAAGAGGTGGCATATCTTGGTGGTTAAAGATATAGAAGACTCTGGGGCCAGGTTGCTTAAATTCAAATGACCTTGTGCAACAAATGACTTAACTTCTTTGTGCCTCAGAATATAAATGTTAGCAAATATTACTGTTATGAACCTCTTATTTTGTAGATGCGATTCTAAATCGCCAGAAATGCTTTTAAGCTTTCCAAAGACCTGACTTTACAAATTACTATAGCATAACTCCAGTGCTAGATAGATAGCCCATATTTCAGAGGGCTGATGGCTTTTGAGAGGCAAAATCCATGAGTCAGATGTTCATTTTTTTCTCTTTTAATTATCAGGTCCTTCATAGACAGCAATCTCAGCCAGCCAAGGAGAGCTCCCCTCCCAGAGAAGAAGCTCCTCCCCCACCTCCTCCGACTGAAGATAGTTGTGCCAAAAAGCCCCGGTCTCGCACAAAGATCTCCTTAGAAGCTCTGGGGATCCTGCAAAGCTTTATTCATGATGTAGGCCTGTACCCTGACCAGGAAGCCATCCACACTCTTTCGGCCCAGCTGGATCTCCCCAAACACACCATCATCAAGTTCTTCCAGAACCAGCGGTACCACGTGAAGCATCATGGGAAGCTGAAGGAGCACCTGGGCTCCGCGGTGGACGTGGCGGAATATAAGGACGAGGAGCTGCTGACAGAGTCAGAGGAGAATGACAGCGAGGAAGGCTCCGAGGAGATGTACAAAGTGGAGGCCGAGGAGGAGAGCGCTGACAAAAGCAAGGCCGCGCCTGCCGAAATCGACCAGAGATAATGTGAACTCCTACCAGGCAAAGCAATACATCGGTCCAAGGATTTCCTGTTTTAGTTTCTTTAAAAAAAATTTTTTTTTGGCTTTATTTTTGTCTTTTTATGTCTGTCTGTTTTGTTTTTCTTACCCTTTTTGATATTTCTTTGTTGCACAGGATACACCTATGACTGAGTAAGTTCAGTATTTCCGCATCAGACATCGCCTTGGCAAAGACACTAAAGTGTTACACTTTTACATTTGACTGGATCATAGTAATTTTAATCACAGGAGACTCTGCCTTCATTATCCTTGCACTTACAGGAGTTACATCAGGCAAGTTCCAGGATGAAAAGACCTACGAAATAAATGAAGGAAGCTACAAGTGTGTGTGTATATGTATATGTATATATCTCTATATTTACATATATATATTAAAATTGCATGGGACAGAGAACTTTACAATCCGAAAGAATAGACTGTGAAATGAGTTCTTAAAGAAAAGACTTGTTTATGTATTAAAAAAAAAACCACTTCACAGTGAGTCGCTTTGGCTTTTTGATAAACTGCGGCCTGCTCTCAGGGTGGGGTGACTATTTTTGAATTCCTATTTATTTTTTGTGTTTGTCCCTGATTTTTTTTTTTTTAATTCTATGGCTTCCTATCTGGCAGCTTAATGGGTAATTTTTGAGGTATGTATTTAACAAAATAAATCAACACTGCCAAAAAAGAGAAAAAAGAAAAAAGAGAAAGAAAAAAAGTAAAGTGAAAAAAAATCAGGGCACGTTAAAATAATACAAGTCAATTACTCTCAGAGACACAATGCACACTTAAAATGACTCAATAAAATGACTCGTTACATTCCGTTATTCAATTTGTCATTATTATAGTGAACAGATGCATTTCTGTGGAATTCCAAATAAGTAAAACTGAAATTCATTGCAGAGAAAACTTGTCCATTAGTGCAAGTCTTGATAAAATAACATTGTGACATTGGACATACGGATTTCATAGTATAAGCCACATTTTGTTGTGAAATTTATTTACCTGCTTGTGGCTTCAAATCTTGAAATGAATAAGCCCGCTCATTTAAAAGTTGTTTGTTGTTGCTGTTTTTTTTTTAATAGAAAATAGTTCAATGTATTATTAAGTTAGAAAATGAATTGCTGCCCAGTTAAAGGGGCTCCCTCTCAAATAAATCTCTATCCTTCCCTCTCCCAAAAGAAGTTTCTTATTTCTGTTTCACTTTGGGCTTCCTCTTCTTCGTGCACATTCCATCCACCTAACTAAACATTTTTAGTCCCTGATCTCTCCCATCCCTTTTCCTGGTATGGCAGCCCTAACAAGAACCTGTTTTTGAATCATTGTGCAGCTCCGGGCAGTAGAGTACATGAAGCGATTTCAGTAGAATCACCTACTTGTCCTAAAAGGAAACATTGTCCCAGTTACCTACGTAGCAATTACCTTACATAAAGCAGAACTAATGCTGACTGGCTGTTTAGTGGGATGAGCATTAAAGCTGCAATCTACTATAGTTCTCCAAATCTCCTTCAGCTTTCTATCAGAAACACCAGTAGCATTACTTTCCACTTCTACTTATAGAAATTGCAAGAGGAGACCTCACCTTCAGGACTGGCCTAGTGAACCTAATCCATGCTTTAAAATGACCATTAAACAGTCGCACATGGTTGGATTTATTTTGAGTTGTGCTTTCATGCAACCTTGTCAAAGACCTCATGCAATATCACTTTGAAAGTTATTTTCTGTTTACTACACAAACATTGTAATATAACTGTTAATACTATTTATATATTTGAAAGGTATAAAAGGTAGGAGTTAAAAAAAAAACCTCTATGTGTAGATATTAACTCAGAACTTACAATATACAGGGAGAAGACATGTTGCAATACAAGCTAATTCTAGCTGCTCAGTAACCTCTGGAGTTTTTAAAGGGACATTTTCCTGTACTTTTTCAAATAATGATGTTTAAAAAATTATCTTGACACGAGCGTCATATACTTTTGCAAAAGGATGGTTGTTTGTGGTTAAGCCCTGGGCCCATCCTTCCTATTTCTGTAGTATGCTGCAGCTTTAATCAGAAAGTCCATGGTTGCTGCTTCCTGATCTCCGAGTTACTCTTTCCAAATTGTCTTCTTACACTGTTGCTGAAGGTCACTCTGTACACGTAATGGAAACTGATTTTGCCAAGCTCTTACAAGGTGGTTCATCTATCGATGGCATCCGCATTTGGTATCTTTTACACTTCAACCAAAAATTTATTAGGTATTTTTCAATGCTAAGTCTTGCCTTTTATTTTTTAATTTCACTGCCAAGTTTGCAGTGGTTCTAAGTGAATCTGTGGGCATTTTAGCCTGTGGTCTTGCCAGATCTTTGCGAATTACAATGCATATATGTCTATTTATTCAATATCTGTCATATAATATCTATTTGGAAGAAGAAACTTTCTCTTGTAGTGCCTCTTGACAAAGCACAATTTCCCGCCTTTTTTTTTTTGTGAAATGAAAAAAACAAATTGTGTTTTATTGCGGTATCAACAATGTGAATAAGGATTAACATATTGTAAATGTTCTTTTTTTCCATGTAAATCAACTATCTTTGTTATCACTAAGTGATAATTAATTTTTAACTTATGTGCATTGTTAGGCTGTTAGAATTTTTTGGTTGTTAAAATAAACGCATTCAATAAACATGACTTCGTTTGTCAAGTATTTTACTGGGCATTGCCTTCTTTCCCCTTTAATTTTTCATGCAGAGCGAGACCTGGTGAGTCTAAGGAAAATCTGTACCCTTATTTTAGAAACAGAACAGTGGTACCCACAATTACAGATGTTTGAGTCCTGCACAATGCATGGCTTTAATTGCACATGTGAATGTATGTGTGTCTCTGTGTGTATATAAACACATGCATGCTCACATCCTGGAGTTGGCAACTGGGAAAGTCATTTATCCAATCGTTTTGTTGTATACAAACAAAACTTAATGTATAAAGATATATTTATGGGCTGCTTCTTTATTTTTCTAGTGAATATTTTCTGTTTATAATTAAAAAACCACAAATGACTGCATGTCAGGAAACTTTTGGAGCACATATGTCCATGGTTAATGGACATAATAAAAGTCTTTTATATTTAGAGCTCGGGCACCATAATGTGTGCACAGAGGAATGCTGGAAGGATTGATGTATCTGAGAAATGTGTGAAAATGATTTTTTAGAAAGTGCTTACAATGGAAAAAATTGTTCAAAAGACTAAAGTTAATAAGGAAAGAGCAAGTGCTTCACTTCTTCATCTGGCAAAAAGAGTCAATTAAAAAGTGATTTTGTTTTCTTTTGATATTATGTTTTTTCTGGTTTTTTTTTTTTCTTTTTTCATTTTTCTGCATTTGGTTGACATACAGATGTAACTTTCCTCAGTTCCACTTGCCCTTTTGTCCATAGTAGTTAAGAGCCCATGGACCATGTAGATATGTTTTAAGGACAAGATGGTGGAAACTGGATGTTTGCAGAATGGCAGACAGCTCCAAAGCACAAAGTCCTAAAAGTTTTTAAAGAGCAACTAGAAGTTCAACACAGGATGAAACATGTTATCTATGTAAATGAACTCTGCATTTAGGATAAAAAACCAGGAAGGAAAGCATTTGTGAGATAATTGGATTTTTAGCATAAGTAGCTTCCACCTGCATGAGGTTATGTTTTTAGGGGTCAAACTTCATCAGAGATAACACACTCAGAAGCGGGAGGCTCTACACATAGGTGAATTGGCTTCTGTCTAGAACATGGTTTTCGTGCTGGTGACTTGTTTTAAGAAAGCAAAGTAAGAAATTTCTTGACTAAGGAGAAAGTCCTGTTATGACATCTCAGACCCATCAATTCATGGCATAAGTTTTATCTTTTTTTTTCCCCTCGAGGACATATTTTCACTTATACTGATATTTATTTCCCTTTCTGAAGAATTTTAAATAAAGATTAAAAACTCCCCACATTTTTTCGAAAAAGCAATCATGCCATAATCAGACAGTAACTATTTATTAAACATGTTCTCTGTATCAGACAATTTACTAGGAATTGCAGTGACAAAGGAAAATGTATGACTTAGTGGTCTCCCCCCAGGGAGCTTATAATTTGTTGGAAAGGCATGATACAAATCCAGGAAAAATGAAATTGTCATAAAAAGGTTGTCTTCAGACTGAGACTTATTTGTTTGATGGGTGGTACAAACATGTAATATAAATTAAGAGAAGGAAATAATGTGTGCTAGAATGATCTTGGAAGGTGGATCATTTATGATTAGGTTTAGCTGCATATAATAGGAAAAAAAAGCATAAGGTTAATAATGTCCCAAACAAGGTAAAAAGTTTATCTTTTTCTTACATGGAAGAAATTGCTGAGATAAGATGGCTTTGTGAAGTTGCCAGAGACTCAAACTCCTTCCAGCACACAGCTCCACTTTTCCCTGTGTTCGTTCCTGTGTTCCCTCTAGATAACTTACAACATCTGATGTATAAGCTATGTTAGTAGTTGTTATACTGTATTGTTTAGGGAAGAATGATAAGAAAAAAAGTCTGTACATGTTCAGTACATGCACATGAACCATCCTTTTTAAAAAATATTTTCAATCTGCAGTTGGTTGAATTCCACAGATGCGGAGCCCACAGATATGAAAGGCCAACTATACTCCTTTTCTTTTATGGAGACTTCAAGCCCTGTAACTGAACACAAGGGAGGCTGGCGAATGTTTTAGCTGTTCCATTAATTCCAGAGAAAAGGAGAGAGTGGGTAATTGGAAGGCGGCTAACAGCCTCTGCCACAGAAGGTATTGATAGGATGTTGAAAATAATAGATAAGAAGAGGGTAAGCAAAGAGGCACGTTTGCCCTGCTGCTGCTCCCTGTGCCTTGCACCTCTTCCTTCTGCTCACCCTGAGTTCATTCCTGGCTAACTTTAAGGATAAGTCCAAGCATCACTTCTTCCAGGAAGCCCCTCCTGATCTGCTTTGCCAGTGCGATACAAATCCTTCTATGCTCATGTAGCTCCCAGCATATTCCACTGCCGCAGAGCTTGTGGCATATTGCAGTGACTGTATTAAACGTCTAATTCCCATGAGCCCTTGAGACCTGCAGCTGAATCCCAGTCACTGGGTTACCTAGCACCTAGGACAGTGCTTGACATGTAGTGAGCACTCAAAAATGTGCTTTCTGATTGAATGCTTGTTTATTAAATACGTGAAAAAACAATGTATTCAAAGACATAGAATCAGAGAAGTAAAAGGCCTACTGGGACAGTGAGCAGACAGGCGGTGCCTCCAGAGGGGCAGGAGGAAGGAATCTGACATTGACGGAGCCTCTTCTGGGTTCGTTATTCCTTTACGCCTTCACAACCACTCCTTGCCAGCATTATTATCAGTTAACAGGAGAGAAAGGAGGTCGCCTAACTCAAGATCTCAAAGTGGGTTTATGGCTGTTTTTCACATTCCTAGTCAATTATTCAAGACACACGTTTTAGGGTTCACTTAATCTTTTATGATTTCTAGATCGTTCCAAATAGTAAAAATTGGGAAATTGATAAAAACGATGGAATGAGGACAACGAATTTTGGTAGAAGTTAAGGATGTTCATCCAAATTTTTTCCAAATTCTTAATATACTTGTAAAATAAGGCACAAAAAGCCAAACCTATTCCTAAAAATGATCCACCTTTAAGACCATTATAGCTCACAAATAACTATTGTTTCCTCCTCCAAATTCACAGCACTTGTCTGTACCACTCATTGAACAAATAGAGCAGTGTTTGGAGACAGCCCTTATGTGGCTATTTCACATCTCCTGGGTTTATGTTATGGACTTTGGTGACTTTACTTGGCAGATGATATTAATAAAGAAAAGCCCTAAACTTTGAAGGGAGTTTGGAGCCAGAATATTTGAGTTCTGATGGTGGCGCCACCATTTCCTGGTTGTGTAACGTTGGCCAAATTACCTCTTTGAGCCTAATGTTCCTCATTTAAAAATCAGGGACCATAAATACTTGCCCAGTGACTCTCACAGGGTAATGGAGAATCCAATGGAATGAAGATGCTTTGAAAAATGTAAAGTCTATGAAAATGTTACATGCTTGTCGTCAGAAATTGCCAAATAGTGATCTAACATTCATTTTAATTAATTTTATTTATTAACTTTCAGGAATCCTGATGAAATAAAGCAACCTATAAGCTTTTATAAAGTTATTGCATACATTTAATTAAGGTTTGTGGTATGACAATAGGACCGCCATGATCAACTCAAATAATCTGTTCAACAATTATATTTGTTGCATACCAATAATGGCCTTGATTTTTAATGCAGACTCAAAACAGTTCTGAATACATTTAAATTCATTAATATGTAAGATTTTTGTCTTCTATAACTGCAGAAGATGCCAGTTCAAGGAACCCTGAGAGTGCAGCTAAATACATTGGTTTGTGTCTGAAATGCTTACTGTTAAAAAGTGAGCATATATGAAGTAGACACATTTTGCTTTACTTCTAGATTCCACTCATCTTTCCAAAGTGAGTGGAGAGGGTTAAATTTTAGGATACTGCATCAGAGGTAATCAAGAAAGGTTTGGGCAACAGCTCAGCAGGGTTGGGGTTGGAGTGGAACCCTTTAAGGACAATGGGAAGGCCTGAAGTCTTTGCATTTGGCCATGCTGAGGACAGGGGTGGGCAGGTGGAGGTGACACAGAGCCCTGTGGGGAGAGGTGTGACATGTGTCCTCTGGATGAGCATGTCCAGGACTGGCACATTGAGTCAGACAGAAACAGAGAAAGAAAGGTGCCATGAGGGACAGGTGATTTGGAACCCTGCAAATTCAATCTTGCTAGGAAATAACAGAGCCAGGCTCTAAAGCCAGGTCTGCAGGACTCCAAAGCTTCCATTTTCTCCCCGGTATCACGCCACCTCTCTCTGTATCCTAGAATGCCGCACAAAGACTGTATGATCTGAGCATCAATTTATTGGCCAGCATATTTTACACGAGGTGATTATTTGACCTCTCTTAACACACTTTTTCATAATCTTGTCCAAGTACATTTGTGATTGAGTTTTGTTCTGAAGAAAAAAACCTATTTTTTAAAAAAACACCATGCTATGCTAGTATAACTGTCCCCGAAGAATCTAGAAGTAGTTCCTTTGGTGACATTTTAAAAGGTTTCAAGTGTTACCTTCACATATGGAGAAATAATTACAAAAATATTCCATTAGAAATGTAATAAATAGTGCAGAGCAATGATTAATTAAAGAGAGAACTATAATTTATTCACTACCCATTAACAAGCATAATCCCATTTAAACACAAAATAGCACATACTAAGGGAGTCCTGGGAGACTCAGTAGCAACTTTGGACTGAGCAGTCCTAGGAACCTGCCCTTAAGAAAAAGTTAAGGAAAACAATCTTTAAGACTTTTTGTCTTAAGTTGACCGTATGAAGAGGCAGTGAACTGTTCTGGTATCTATTTCCTTCTAATTTTGCAGCTTAAGTAAGCTACTTTTCAATCCCTAGTTTCCTCATCAATAAAATAGGGCTGATGATTTATATATCTCAAGTTTGTTGTCATGATTAAATAAAATAACTATGTAGAAACATCTAGAATAAGTCCTTCTTTTCTTCCCTCCTCCTTTCTCAGGGGCAAAGAAAGGATATAATCAAATGTTACAGATGACTTAAAAATAGTTCAGATGAGTTTTAGAGTAGGATTAAGTCTGAGGCTTAAACATTCTTTTACATGATTTAAATTATTTGTGCCTAAAAGGCTATTGTGCTGTACTTTCTTCTTTTCTCCTTTTCCCTCTTTCTTCCATTCTCTCTTCTATTACAGTCCCTTTCCCTCCCTCTCTGTCTTCCTTTCCTTTTTCCTGTCGAGAGCTATAATATGATTTTCTTTCTTTCTTTCTTTCTTTTGAAACAGGGTCTTGCTCTGCTCCCCAGGCTAGAGTGCAGTGGCGTCACCATAGCTCACTGCAGCCTCCAACTCCTGAGCTCAAGCCATCCTCCTGCCTCGGCCTCCCAAAGTGCTGGGATTACAGGTGTGAGCCACTGTGCCTGGCCTGTTTATCTTTCTTAATTAGAAACAAAATGGATATTTTAGTAGCCTTCTAAAATCTTCAAAACAGTGATGACACTACACTTGCTTATTTTTCTTCTACCTCATTCCTGCTCGCTGTTGGTGTATTTTGCTGATTCTTTCTCTTCTCTCCAAGCCTTTATGCTCAGGGTGATCCAGGGCTCCTCCTTGGTCCTCCTTTTCCCAAATCTGCATTCCTTCCTCATCTGGTATCATGACACTACATGCGCCCAGATGCTGCCCATACTCCAATTTCTGTCTGCAGCCTAGACCTTCCTAGGTCTCC
This sequence comes from Daubentonia madagascariensis, assembly GCA_023783475.1. Lineage (NCBI taxonomy): Eukaryota > Metazoa > Chordata > Mammalia > Primates > Daubentoniidae > Daubentonia > Daubentonia madagascariensis. The sequence goes on from JAKFHU010002088.1 coordinate 11,682,030, forward strand.
AAACTACTACTCAAACCCTCCACCTGGATGGCAACCTTCACATGGCCCCAAGTGACCTCCCCATCCTCTTCTCCAAATCTGCTCCACCACCTGTTGGCGACTTCAACTTTCCAATTTCTCAGGCCTAAAGCCTTGGGCTTACCCTTTCTTCTTTTTCTTTAGCACCCTGTGTCAGGAAAGTCCTGTTGGCTTCACCCTTAAAATACATTCACAGTCTTACCACTTCCCACCACCGACGTTGCCACCAGCTTGGACAGAGCCACCATCATCATTTACGTGAATCATAGCAACAGCCCCCGAATGGGTCTCCTGCTTTGCCGTGTCACTTTTCCAGGACTAAAGTCCTTGCAATGACCTGAAAGGCCCTACGTGGTCTGACTTTTTGCTGACCTTTCCTACTTCTCTCGCCCTGCTTCCTGGTCTCCAGGCATGCTGGCCTCCTTGCTGCCCCTGGAGTATACTAGGCCCACTTTTGCCTCAGGCCTTTGTTCTTTTAGCTCTTCTCTGTGCCAGGAAAGCTCTTTCCCCCAATGGCCACATGGCTGGCCTCAATTCCCTTGAGTGTGCTCAGAAGTCACCTTCTCCATGAAAACTACTCTGACTGCCTTATTTAAAATTGCAAACTGACCCCACTCCTGCCTTCTGGATCCTTTTTATCCTGTTCTACTATTTTTTTCCCCAAAGCTTCTAAAAACTCTATGATTTACTCGTTTTTCATGTTTTTGTTTATTATCAGCTTCCTCACCTCAGTGATAACACCAGAAGGGCACGAAGCCCTCCCCCACTTTTTAACCAATAAATGTTTGATGAACGGGGTACATTTCATAGCAGTTTCCCTCCAGTTGGATTTTGAAATTTTACCAACTTCAGCCAAGATTAAGGGTTTACATTGCCTTCTAGAGATGAACTTCATCTGAATATTCTTCTAATGCATAATCAACATACTTGAGGAATAAGTCTCTCGACCTCAAGAACATCCACAGCTGACATTTGTAAATGCTGCATTTGGGTAATTCATAGTCTGTGATTCTGTGCTGACCTGGAAGATAGAATCACTGAACCATGAATTTTGTCATCTTACACATCCTCTTATTCAAAGCAAAAGTCCCTTTTCAGGCATTCTTGGCTGGAGGTCATGCAGTCCTTGTTCCTCCATGACTAGGAACCTACAAGTTCGGAGCTCAATCCACTCTACTTTTGGTAGGTTCTGCTTTCCCTGAACTGAAACTATCTAAAACTACATTGGCTCTTCTAGTAACCACCTCACATATTTAGGCTTATATTGAATTTTGACCACTAAATCCCATTAGTTCTTAGGTTTCTTTTATTAATCATGTGATGTAGCTACTAAGAGTGTTTATGCCATTCCAGACTGCATGGATAGAGATATACAGCTTAAATCAAGGGAGATGATCATCATATACTCTTCAATACTAATCAGGCCACATTGCAGCATTGTTTTTAGTTCTTGATGACGTGTTTTGGAAGGATATTGATAAATTGAGGTACATTGAAAAGACAGAGGGTAACTAGGATGGTGAAGGGCCTAGAAAGTTTATCTTCTATTAATTTATTCTATTCAATCATTTTATCATTTGTCAACCAACAAACCAAATTTATGTATTGAAGTCACTGTGAAGGAAATAAATCTGTTGACAACAACAGAACTAAATATAACTAGTTAAGCAAAAAAAAAAAAAAGAAAGAAAGAAAAGAATTTACTAAAAGTTATTAGAATGCTCAGGGAATTTTTGGAAGAGTCAGAAAATCAAGTTTAGAGTTTAGGATCAATGTCCAAGATGACCTCAGGGGAGACTGCACTGCTGCACTGGGGGCACAGACCTCAGAACATGGTCCCCGGCTCTTGAGCACTGAATGCCACCTCCAGAGCCTCTACCCCTGCTGCTTCTGAAGGCTGGATGGCTCTGCTATTGCCCTTCATAGCATGGAATCCATGTGGTGTGTGCTCCTTTATTCCATACTCTTTCAAATCGAAGTCTCATGCACATGCATCTGATTGAAGGAGTGTAAGACACATGCAAGGAAGGCTGGGTAAATGAATTCCATCTTCTGTCTTGGGAAAATATGGACTCATAGGTGGGAAGTTCTCTAAGTATAGAAAAAAACAGACATAGTTGCTCAGGGCCCAAATGCATGCCAAATGCAGTAGATTGTGAATTCTTTGAGAAAAGATACTACGACTTATTAAAACAATATAGTATTTAATTTGAAATCAGAATGATCTGGTATCTATCTAGAAGTAGATCTACTCTACTTCCTAGGTTTCTGTGATTTGGGGCTATTAGGTAGCCTGAATCTTAGTTTCCGCATTTATAAAAAGAAGAAAAGAATACCTGCCTTGTAGTATTTGTGCATGTGTGTGAATTATGTTTAAAACATATAAAGCACAGTGCCTACCTATAAATGATAGTTTTCCTGCAATATCTTTATATTCTTATTACCAAAGATAATTCCTGGTAAAAAGAGTTCACTTTTCTAAAATGTGGGAATGTTTGTTGAAGTCATGGTATTTGCCTTTGAGAAAAATATGTCAGTGGGTTGGTAGTAATATGGAAAGAAAAAAACACCAAACTACAAGGTGAAATAATGTAGATCCACCATGGATGGGGAGGTAAGTTACCTCCAAGGTACTGATGCCTGCTTTTATTAGCAGAAATTAGGAGTGGCCTTAAAAAAATACTTAACCCTGATATCTTACTCTATAAGAAAGACTCAGTGTGAACTTGATCAAGGGTAAATTACTTTCATCAATCATTCTTCTATATTCAGTTGGACACTACTAAATATTTCCAGATGGCAGACCAACTCATTAGATTATCTGGGAGAATACATTTTGTAACTGATTCCACTGTGGGCAAGCATCAAGTTGGGATGTTTAACATCAGAAGGATCATCAAAACATAAGAGAAACTTCTCTACATCAGACGCAGTTTACAGGTAACACTGCTTTGAAAACCTCTATACTCAGACAGTGGAACAATGGGGTTTTAACTATTTATATCTACAGGCTTGCACATATCCAAAGTTGCTTCCTGTAGATAGCCCTGAGGCCCAGTTCTGGTGGCAATGAGGAGACCTACTGCATTGGGAATATCGGGGAGGCTTTGCAATCTTCAGCACCATCATAGAACAAGGGTGGTCCTGCCAAGCCCCCATCAGCAAGTATAATTCTCACTATCTGCTACTTTGGGAAACACTACTTTGTGAAGATAGTCCATAGCAGTCATTGCTACACATGGGGACTTAATGGACCAGTAACAGCCACCCCTCAGACTTGGGGCCCAACAAAGAGTTATCAAGTTCATATTGGCAAATGAAGACATTCAACAAACAATACTAAATATAAAACTACCATCTTCTCTACTATCATTACATTAAAGAAAGGACCTTGAACTCCTCCCAAAGGTGGGAAGACATAATCTTAAAGCATGGTCCTATCCAAGTGAGGAAGTTAACCACTTTGTTATGAAATGTCTCTTTTCTTCCTCCTTTTTCTGGGGAGCTGTAAAAACTCTATCATTGCCCAGAAGTTGACTGCAGATGACATCTAAAAACAGCTGGTCTGAGGACTAGGCTGGGTATTTACTTTCCTAGAAGTTCTGTACTTTGATTAAGTCAGGCACCAGAAGATCCACATTAAAACAAAATTAGCTCAACCTTCTCAGAATTAACTCAGCTGGGCTTTGCTCTTATCAAGGCTTGTTACAGGAAACTGCTGCCATATGGACCTTACCACTGCATTTACCATTAAACTATCGATACAGCTATTGTCTGTAACATTTCTCAGTGGTTTGCAAGTGAAATTCCACGTGAGAAATTTCTTTTAGAGTTGAAACTAAAAAAGATCATTGTCTCTCCAGTAGAATGGATATGCTATTTTCTTTTTCTGATAGTGAGAATAATTGAACTTCTTGAGTTGCCTTTTCTTGCCCTGGCTACTAGGAAGCTCAGAGTCAAGTCTGATATGTCCTCATAGCTACTGAATTAATCCTATAGTTCCAAATGGGAAAAAGGTGACAACCTCAAATTGCCCAGAAAGCCAAGTTTGAAGAGTACAGGGATTTTTGTAGCGAGTTGTTAAAAAATTTAACCTAATAAAAGTTTCTTCACACAGACAAATCCATCCTTCCGGAGAGACCAACAGACTTACCCAATTTCATATTCAGGGTCACTTCATATGATTGTGTAGGTTGTTTGCAGTGCAGGTATCCAAGTAAAGCGGCACGTAGAGGCTCACCAAATCATGTCTTCTGGTGTGGGGTCTGCCTCTGTCCAGAGGAAGCAGCCCTTTTTTCTGATTAGTTCAAGCTGCAGAATGGGCCAGAAGTGGCTCTGTCCACACTCTTGCATGGCTTCATTTGCATGTATGTACCCCACTTCAGCATTTCCTCCTCTGATGCCACAATGCCATGCCTAAGGATCTCTTGATTTGTGAACATGGAGCTTTCCTTGGCTATTTTGAGCCTTGCATTGGGGTGGGGCTGAGCTACGTCTCTGCTTCAGTGGACTTTGGGCAAACAATGGGAACTTTGCTTGAGTAAAATTGCCAACTTTCGCCTGCTCCCCACCCCCCACATAGGCTTTAATAGAGAGGCCAAGACAAGAAACAAGAGAACTTCCAGAAGCAATGAAAAATGTTAGTCAGAACTTTTGACTGATTGGTGCCTCCAATTTCCCCCAACATGCCAGATGTACAGCTTTTTACTGTACATAGTTACATATGTGTCCTTTGCATAAAGTCTCTCTGGCTAAACCTCAATCCCTAACTATTATATATTCTGAATAAAAGTGAAACATCTCAGCATTTGCAAAAATTCAAGATTTATCAACATATTGAGCTTTTACTAAGTCATGAATTCTTGATTTGTATTCACAGTGCTTTTACATATTCATAGCCCTCTTTAGCCAAAGATCTTCAATATTCATTTACTATGGAGTGGTAAGTATATATTATTCAACTCCACTTACCAATGGGTAAACTGATGCCCAACTAAAGGCCTCATCAGAAAAGCCGAATAAAGAGCAAGATGCTCTTAGCCCCTTGGAGAGAGCTTGCTCCAGCTGTCTCCCTCCAGAAATAAAGGCCCATTGCCTGCTTGTGATTTTCACTTCTCAAGCATTAGGGGAATCAGGATTTTTCCTTCTGGATTTGTTGGAATGTCTTGGATAGAATTTCCTCTTAAAGTGCATGGGACAAAAGAATGGCCCAGGGAAATAAAAAATAGCCTTCTTCCAAATTGCTTCAAATCCATGATGCCAAAGGTTAATTGACCAAATTAGTTCCTCCTAAACTTGGAGGAGAACAGGTAGAGAGAATCATTCGCTTGCTCCAATAACCAGTTAATGACATTGATTGGGCTAGAAGGGTCCTGCCTCTTCCACTTTTATTAGAGAACCAGAGGTCAATTTTCTTAATACTTTTCTTTAATACAATCTATTTCTTTAGCTTCTAAATAATTTACTAAGGCTTCTAGCTACATATTTACCAGGTGCTAATTGAAGGGGAGTTTAAAAGATAAGAAAAAATATTTGTGGCAAGACCTAGAAAATTATAAGGGACAAAATCTGAATGATCCCATGACAGTCACCAGCCTCTAACACGCATCACAGAGGAATGTCAAGCCTTATGGTTATTTTTGAAACTGTACAAACATGTATTAAGCAAATTTCTGTATGGAGATTGTATTTTGCAATAAAATTTTTTTTAAAAAATGCCACTGTAGGGCATTGAAAGGAAGAATATCTCAAAAGGATAATTACTGAGAAAGTGACTATCCAATTTTCTAAAATGTTAATTTGAAACGTGGTAGTCAGAAGGCTCAGTCTCTATTTTACCCCCAAAATAAATAAAGTAAGTGCAAATTTTCAGGATTTTAACTACACTAATGTCTGTTTTTGTCAAATGTGTTGTTCCTTAGATAGTAAGATGATACATAAAATTCTTGTTGGTTTTTATTAAAGTAAGCACATAATGTACACTGATAATATAGAACAGAGCTCTTCAATAGAATTTTCTGCAATTATGAAAATATTCTACATCTATGTTGCCCAATATGGTAGCCATTCACACGTGTGTACGGTTGCCAGATTTAGCAAAAACAAAACAAAATTTTAAAAAGTGGGACACTTAGTTAAATTTGAGTTTCAAATAAACAACAAATAATTTTCAGTGCACGTATGCCCTGTGCAATATTTGGCTCAAGTGTTAGCTATCATTATTATTATTGTTACTGAAAATTATTATTCATTTTATTTGTGTTTGACTGGAAAGGAATCTACAGATGTAAAGTGGAAAGGGCAACACGAGTTCTTTGATGTGATAAGGGAAAGTGCAATCAGCATCTTACAACTTGGAATAGAACGGATCTTATTTTCTTCTGGACTCTGTCTGCCATCAATATTTCATAGCCAAAACCATGGTTAGAGACCAAGAAGCATCTTTAACATGTCTTTTCTTCAGCATCAAACAACAATCTGCATTTTCAGGATACCTCAATTTATGCAACAGGTGCATTGCCTGAAAAGTTGCTTTAAGTCAGTTTTACGTGAATCAAATAATTCCAGAACTAATTCTCTGTTGAAAGGAATATAGAGAGGGGAAAATATTCATATGCACACAGACAAACACATATCTAAAAATGACAAGTGACCATATATAACAAATAATATATAACATTTAGAAAATATTTGGTATCTATATTTAATCTCTTTGAAGTATGATGTTTCAGGGAATATCTTGGCAGGGAACAGAGGGCACACGCGAAGCGTTTAACCAAAGTCAGCTAACAAAGGGCCTGTTTAGAGAGGTGGAGTCAGAAGGATGTTGGGCACATGCTGCTACCGTAGGTCTAAAAAGGCCAGGGGGTGGGAGGATAAGAGAGGCTGCACGACAGGATCTGTGGCCTTAGAATATTGGCAGGGGCATAAAACTGTCTCTTCTTCATGTTCCAATCTCCTGTTAGTTCCTCCTGTTGGACCAAATCAACCTGAAGCCAGAGGGCAAAGGGGCCTGAGGAAAGGAAACAACAGAGGTGAGCCTCCTGGGTGCACAGCAGGGCGGTGGAGGTGACAAATAAGTTTGAGGGACAAACAGAAAATAACCAGCACATGGGGTACATATACTTTATGTTTTTTTAAAAAAACTCAAATCACATGTTCATGCACATTATGGAAATCGACAAACTGACTCGCTTTTCTTCTTGTGTATGTGTTTTCATCATCGAGTTAGTTTGGAAAATTTTATGCAAAATTAAGTCAGTCTTAGAATGTCTAGTCAGTTTTGTACATCTAAGGAGAGTTAAATGTTGGAGTCAAATTATTTATATGGAACACAGACAAGAATTTTGCCCTAAAGTTGTATTGTGTGTGATATGAGTATTAACCACACTAAAAGCAATTATTTTCACATGTTGCAATATATCAAGATAACAACAGTTCTCTGTCTTGTGTCTCAGGCTCATGTGCATACACTCTCTCTATTCAGAAGGACCAGATGGTTAAAATGAAGATAATTCTCGCAGTAATTGGTGGTTTCTTATAAGATTTTATTGGGGGGTAAGGGAATATCTAATTTGTTTATGGAAGTTTGTGTTACTGAATGCTGCCATCCGTCTCATTGTATAGTAAGGAAATATTTCTAAAAATTTATAAAGAATGCTTTCCTTTGTCAGGAACTACTATAGATAGATATTAGATAAAAAAGGAAGGGGCCGTGAATTGTGGTCACAAACATTTTAAAATTTGAGCCATTAAAAACAATTTATCCTGGAAGCATAAGAAAATTTCTTTTGCTTACCTGCTTTTTGAGACACACTACTTGTTTTATCAGGTTTTCCTTTAGAAATACTAACTCTAAATAGTCCTAAAAAATGTTCCTTCCATGATGGAAATGTTATGGTTTATTTACTTAGAGTGCAATGATTAAGGGCTCAGAGGCCAGGGTGTGAGACCTTCAGCAACTTACTAACTTCTGTGTGCATTCATTTACTCATCTTTGAAATGGGTATAATCATAGTATCAACTTCACTGAATTGTGAGGATTTATTAATGCATTCCTGACACGTGGAATATGCTCAATAAATGTTAGCTATTATTGTTAATGAAAATTATTATTAGTTCATTTCATTTGTGTTTGAGCAGAAAGAAATCTGCAAGTGCAAAGTGCAAAGGGCAACAGAATGAGTTCTTTGAGGTGGTAAAGGAAGACTGTGACATTAAAGAATCCTACAACTTGGAGGGGATGGCTCTTAGGAGATTACCTACTCTAGTCATTAAAGCCAGAAAAAAAAGCAGGTCGCCCGTGGTCTCTTAGCTCAGATCCAAGGTCCTTCTTACTACGATGCTTATTCACTCCTCTACCGTGCTGCTCCACCCCACTCAAACCAGCTTGCTGATTGTTAAATTTTTAGGAATGTCATGACTTAATTGCTAAGTACAGCCATTATTAAAAATTAAACTATTTAAACTTACAATTAAATACATTTTCAACTCCATGCTTGGTGCTACAATGTTGGCAGCTTCAATTGGTCGTGGTGGCAGTACTTATACTATAGAAATTGGCAAATGCTACCTACAAATTATCCCTTCTCCCTTTTTTGGAGAGCCAGTTGGTAAACACCTACCAGTACAGCACTGGTTGGACACTGATTTTTTTTTTTTTGTTAGTATGAAAGGGAGATATTAGGCATTAAGTTAAACCAAAGATTGTTAGAGAGCTATGCTGGACAGGTGATTTCAGAACAGCAAAATGCATAGAATGGGAAATTGATTTTAGCTGCTAATGAATTCTAATGAACAGCAATGCTAGAATACTGATCTTGTGAAGTAAATTGATCCCTCATAAAGGGTTGTTTAGGTCAATGGGTGAGATGCTGATGAAAAGTCAAGTTTTTTGTTTTTGCTTTTGGGAAGAGCTCTTGCTGAAAAAAGCAGGCACCAGAGAGAAGTGACAAGAAGGTTTGGGGTGACCACAAATGGAGTTCCCAACACTATTCATGTCCCTGTGGTTCCCATGAAAGAATAATTCACAGAAGGCATATGCTATTCACAAGGAGATAAGCAAGGAAAGGTCATTTTTGCTGAAGCCATCAGATCTGTAGGCCCAGAGCAGCAGGTCTCAGGAGAGGCCTTGCAGTGTCTGAACCTCACTGGGTGTTTCTCCCTGGACATGGGTGCCTTCTCCTTCATCATGGACAGGAGATCAGGCTTTAAATAGCCAGAAAAACTGAGACTTTTAATTTACTGCTACATCGAATTATTTACCTTATTTGTCTTTATTCACTTTCTATTATTTCAGTTCCCAGGAAAGCTGTGGCTGTGATCATTCCATTTGGTAGGGCAGGATTTCTGAGAGCCACTTACAGACTGTGACGTGTGTGTGTGTGTGCGCGCATGCATGTGTTAGCATTCATCATTTGTTAATCCTCATCTTTTAAATGCCTTTATTCAAATTTTCTGTCTATAATCTGAGTAAGATCAGGATGGTAACTCTGAAATAGCCATCAGCGGTGTGAGACAGACTAAGGAACAGATGTGCCTGATGGGTGGATCTAGAAAGACTAGTGACTTAAAATAATGGAGTGGCTCCAGAGCCATCCACTGAGGGGATGCACAGAGTCAGGGAGATCTGGCTGTAGCAGCAGGACTTCAGCCATGAGATAGATTCCACTCCCTAGGAGAACTGGTCAGAACAAGGCAGGGTCTGGTGAAAGTGAAATGGCACTGCGGGGATTGATTATGTCAGCCTATGCCCTGGAGCCTATCAGGTTAGAATCTTCTATTAGGCATAAAGACTTTCTGCACTTCAGTTTCCACATGTGTAAGATGGGAATAATAACTTTTGCCTACATTATAAGGTTTTTGTGAGAATTAATTGAGTTAATACATGTAAAGTAGCAATTGGCTACTATGATTATTATTACTTGCTATTTCACTGGCCCCATGTAGGAATTTTACACACATCTAGTTTTCACAACAATCTTATGAATTAAGAAATGTGTTCATCTCTGAAATATAAAGAGCGTGAAAGTCATCCGACAATCTTTGGAGCAAGAGAAAAGCTAAACAAACTAAAGTATCAATGACTTTTCTCAGATCCATCAGGAATTGAGGTCACAGGCAAACTGTCAGCCCCAAAAACTGGAAAGAGAGAAGAATACAGAGAATGACAGGCCAGATGAGCTTACCTGGAGCAGAAGCACTGGAGCCATCCCTAGGAGGAACACTTACATAGTTTGACAAATTGCTGAAGGCTGAGTGCAGACTAGCTCAAAAGTTAAAAACTCCTGGAGGCCCAGCCTTTAGAAAGTGGGAGGTTTGAGGGGTAGGGAAGGGACACGTTTTTGTGAATTTTACCTTGAAGAGGTCAACCAGGTTCTCATGGTGAGGATGGGAGAAAAATTCCCTCATACTTTCAGTGGAAAGAGAGGAAAAATAACCATTTTAAAATATGCTCAAATCATTCTCCATGACAAGGACTGCTCCTCAAGGGAAATTACTTTACTAGAGCCTTATCTGACCTGGATAGGAGCAATTAGACAACTTCAGCCCTCTCTAGACTTTCTGTCTCTCATAATTGCAGGAAAAAAGAATAAAACTAATAAATGCTCTGATTATCACAGGTCAGGGACTTAGGCCCAACAAAATACCTGAGATTTAATAATTAAATTACAGAATATTTTTCCTGTCCAACAACTTGCCACTACATCAATGGGGTACTGGTATAATAATAGTGGTTTACAACTGAGTGAGCTGTAAGACACAGACTCTATTTAAGAAAGAATTATTAGGGAAACCTAAGGGGCAGTAGGGGTAAGGGCCGGGGTGGTGGGGGGAAGCTAACAAAGAAATTAGAGGAAACCAAAGCCTCTGGCACCAACAGCTACAGAAAACATTAAACACAGCCCAGCTGCTAGCCAGATTCACATAAAACCTTACATTAAAAGCCTGATTGCCTTGATTTCTATTATCAGATACATCATGTCCTGCTTTCAACAAAAAATTATAAGGCATTCCAAAAGGCAAGTAAAAACAGTCTAAAGAGAAAAAAAGCAAACATCAGAACAAGACTCAGATGTGACATAGATTTTTGGAATTATCGGATAGGAAATTTAAAATTTAGATAGAAGTCCTATGATTACTATATTAGGAGTTCTAGTGGAAAAATTAGAAAGCATGCAAAAGCAGATAGGTAATACAAACAGACAGATGGAAACTCTAAGAAGGAATAAAAAGAAATCTAGAAATTGAAAACACTGTAATAGAAATAAAGAATGCCTTTGCTGGGCTCATCAGTAGCCCATACACACCCTAGGGGAAAAAAGTCAACAAGCATAAAGATGTGTCAGTAGAAATTCTGCAAACTAAAATGCAAAGAGAAATAAAGAATGAAAACAAAAAAATAACAGCATATCCAAGAATTGTGAGACAACTGCAAAAAGTATAATATATGTATAATGGGAACTTTGGAGGAAAAGAAAGAGGGGAAGGAAGAGAAGAAACACACAAAGTAATAATGGCTGAGAATTTCCCAAAATTTTTGACAGAGACCAAACCATGGAAACAGAAAATCAGAGAACACCAAGCAGGATAAAGGCCCAAAATTCTATACCCAGGCATATCATATTTGAACTGGAGAAAACCAAAAACAGGTCTTGAAAGAGTCAGAGAATTTAAAAAAACACACAACTTATCTATAGAGGAGTGAAAGGAATTATATCAGACTTCTCCTCAGAAACCATGCAAGAAAACCAGAATAGAGCAAAATATTTAAAGTGTTTAAAGGAAAAAAATAGGCCAACCTAGAATTCTGTATCTACTGAAATTATCCTTCAAAAGTGAAGGAGAGATACTTTCTCAAACAAAAGCTGAGGAAATTTGTCACCAGTAGACCCATCTTGCAAGAAATGCTAAAAGAAATTCTTCATAGAGAAGGAAAATAGTATGGAGCAGAAACTAAAATCATATCTACAAAAAGAAAGGAATAATATCAGAGAAGGAATAAATGAAGGTAAAATATTTTATTATTCTTAATTACTCCAGTAGATACCTTTTCATTTAAAGTAATAACAACAATGTATTGGGTGATTATAGCTTATAGATAAAGGAAATAAATCATAGCAACATTACAAGGAAGGAGGAATTATACTCTATTATCATGTGCCTTACTGTGTTACTTGAAAGTGGATTTAATTGTAAATTATATTGCAATCTCTAGGGTAGCCATTAACTTTTTTTAAAAAGTATAATTGATATGAGAAGAGAAGAGAGAAAGAAAAATATAAAATGCTCAATTATAAACAAGACAGAAAAAAGGAAGATTTAAAAAAGAAACAAACAAGGGCAACAAACAGAAAAGAGTTACAAACGAGGTAGATATTACAGTCGTGTTGCATCACTTAACGAAGGGGATGCATTCTAAGAAATGTATCATTAGGTGATTTTGTCATTGTGCAAACATCATAGAGTGTAATTACACAAACCTAGATGGTAAGTCTACTACACACCTATGCTATATGTTATGGCCTATTGCTCCTAGGCTATAAACCTGTATAGCATGTTACTGTACTGAATACTGTAGGCAGTTGCAACACAATGGTAAATATTTGTGAACCTAAATATATCTAAACATAGAAAAGGTACAGTAAAAATATGGAATAAAAGACAAAAAATGTACACATATATAGGGCAGCTCCATTATAATCTTATGGAACCACCAGCATATATGTGGTTCATCATTGACTGAAACTTTGTTATACGGTGTATGACTGCATATCAATAATCCCTTTAAACATGAATGGTCTAAATACACCAATTAAAAGACAAACTGTCAAAGATGATAGAAAAATAAGACCCATCTATATGCTGTCCACAAGAAACCCATTGTAAGTATAAAGGCATAGACAGATTCAAAGTAAAGGGATGAAGAAAGACATACCATGCTAGCAACAATCAAATGAAAACTGAAGTAGCTATATTAATTTTAGATGATATAGTCTTTAGAACAAAAAAAATATTCAGGAATAAAGAGAGGCATAATGATAAAAGAGGCAATTCTACAGGAGGACATAAGAATCCTTAATATATATGCAACAACAGACCAAAACAGTTTTGAGGCCAAAAATGGATAGAATAGCAAGAGGCATCAAAATACGTGAGGCAAAGACTGATAGAATAGCAAAGTTCAATAGACACTATTTTGTCTGGAAATTTCAACACCCTATCATTAGTAAATGATAGATCCAGTAGGCAGAAAATCAGTAAGGACATAGTTGAACTCAACAACACTATAAATCGACAGGTATAGTGGACATTTATAGATTGCTTTATTCAACAGAATACACATTTTTCTCAAGCTTACATGGAACATTCACCAAAATAGACCACATTCCTGGCCATAAAACACACCTTAACAAATTTAAAGAACAGAAACCATACAAAGTATGTTCTCATAACACAATGGAATTAAACTAGAAATCAATAACAGAAAGATAGCTGGAAACTCCCAAAATGGGTGGAGATTAAGCAACACACTTCAAATAGCAAATGGGTCAAAGAAGAAGCCTCAAGATAAATTTAAAAAATTGAACTAAACAAAAATAAAAATACAGCTTATGAAAATGTATGGAATGCAGGGAGAGCAGTTCTTAAAGAGAAATTTACAGCACTGAATGCATATTTTGAAAAGAAGAAATATTTATAGTAAATGATCTAAGCTTCCAATATAAAACAAAAGCAAGTAGTAGAAAAGAAATAATAAAGATTAGAACAGAAATCAATGAAATTGAAAATAGAAAATCAACAGAGAAAATCAACAAAACCAAAAGCTGATAGCTTAAAAAGATCAGTAAAGTTGATAAATCTCTAGCCAGGATAACCACGAAAAAAAGAGAAAAGATGCAAGTTACTAATATTGGGATGAAAGAGTAGTAATTAACATTGATCCAGGGACATTAAAGTTATAATAAAGGAATATTATACACAACTCTATGCCCACAAATTTGATAACTTAGATGAAATGGGCCAATTTCTTGAAAGATACAAACTACAAAAACTCACACAGGAGAAATAGACAATCTGCATAAGCCTATATCTATTAAAGAAATTGAGTCAATAACCAAAATCCTTCCAATAAAGAAAGTACCAGGCCCAGATGGTTTTACTGGTGAGTCCTCCCAAACATTTAAGGAATAAATGATATCAATTCTCCACAATCGCTTCCAGAAAATAAAAGCAGAGGGAACACTTTCTAACTCATTTTATGAGGCTAGCATTACCCTCATACCAAAATCAGATATGGGCTTTATAAGAAAGGAACACTAAAGAACAATATCTCTCATGAGCATAGAAGCAAAAATAAAATACTCAACTAAATATTGCTAAATTAAATCCAATAATGTATAAAAAGAATTATATATCATGTCTGAGTAGGATTTATTCCAGTTATGCAAGGCTGGTTCAACATTTGAAAATCAGTTAATGTAATCCATAATATCAACAGGCTAAGTAAGATCATATAATTATCTCAATAGATGCAGAAAAAGTACTTGACAAAACTCAACACCCATTCATGATTAAAACTCTCAGCAATCTAGGAATAGAGAGGAACTTCCTCAACATAATAAAAAAAAAATCTGCAAAAAACCTACAGCTAACATATGTAATGGTGAGAAACTAGATGCTTTGCCCCTAAGAGCAGGAACAACACAAGAATGTCCCTTCTCACTACTCCTGTTCAAAGTCATATTGTAAGTCCTAGCAATAAGACAAGAAAAGAAAGAGTTTACAGATTGGGAAGGAAGAAATAAAGCTCCCTTTGTTCACAGAAGACACGATTGTCTATGTAGAAAAATCCCAAAGAATTGGCCAATATTCTCCTGGAACTACAAAGCCATTATAAAGCAAGGTTGCAGTATACAAAGTTAATATTTAAAAGTCAAGTGCTTTTCTATGTACCAACAATGAAGAACTGGAATTGGAAATTAAAATACTATAGCGGTCACATTAGCTCCCCCAATAAAATTCTTAAGTAAAATCTAACAAAATATTTATAGAAGCTATGTGACAAAAACTGTAGAACTCTGATAAAAGAAATCAAAGAAGATCTAAATAAATGGAGAGATATTTCATGTTTATGGACAGGAAGACCCAATATTATTAAGATGTTAATTCTTCCCAACTTTATTTATAGATTCAATGAAATTCAAACCAAAATCCCAGCAAGTTATTTTGTAGATATCACAAAGCTGTTTTTAGAGTTAATGTGGAAGACCAAAGACCCAGAATAGCCAACACAATATTGAAGGAGGAGAACAAGCTGGAACACGCTACTTAACTTCAGTACTTACTATAAATCTATAGTAATCTAGACTGTGTGATAGTGGCAAAAGGATAGACAAATAGATCAACTGAACAGAATAGGGAGCCTAGAAATAGACTCATGCAAATACAGTCAACTGTCTTTGACTAAGGAGCACAGTCAAGTCAATGGAGAAAGGATAGTGTTTTCAGCAAATGGTGCTGGAACAATTGGACATCACATGCAAAAATATCAGTCTAAACACAGACCTTATACCTTCCACAAAAATTAACTCAAATGCATCATAGAACTAAATACAAAATACAAAATACAAAACTACAAAATTCACCTATGACATATAACTAAAAGATAACATAGGAGAAAATCTAAGTGACCTTGGGTTTGGTGACAAGGTTTTAGATACAACAGGAAAAGCATGTTCCATGAAAGAAAATATTGATAAGCTTGACTTTACTAAAATGAAAAACTTCTGCTCTGCTAAAGACATTGTTAAGAGAATAAAAAGACAAGGCACAGACTGGGAAAAAATATTTGCAAAACAAATATTAATAGAGACTATATCCAAAATATTAAAATAATTCTTCAAACTCAACAGTAGGAAAAGAAACAACCCAATCAGAAAAGAGGCAAAAGAGGTGAATAGGCACCTCATCGAGGAGGATACCCAGATGGCAATTAAGCACATGAAACGATGCTCCATAACGTATGTGATTAAGGAAATGAAAATTAAAACGAGATACCCCTACATACCTATCAGAATGGCCCAAATCTAAAACACTGACGATACCAATCACTGGTAAGGATAAGTGGCAATTGGAACCCCCATTCATTGCTAGTTGGAGAGCAAAATGGTACAGCCATTTTGGAAGACGGTTTGGCAATTTCTTACAGAGATAAAGATAATCCTACCATACAACCGCTCCTAGGTATTTACCCAGCTGAGTTGAAAACTTACTTCCACACAAACCTGCACACGGATGTTTATAGCAGCTTTATTCATAACTGCCAAAACTTGGAAGCGCCCAAGATTCCTTCAATAGACAAATGGATAAACAAGCTATAGGACATTCACACGATGAAACCTTACTCAGAGAAATGAACTATCAAGTCACAAGAAGACATGGAGGAACTTTAAATGCACATTGTTAAGTGAAAGAAATCAGTCTGAAAGGCTACATCCTGTCTAATTCCAACTACGTTACATTCCGAAAAAGGCGAGACTATAAGGAGAGTAAAAAGATTGGTGGTTGCCAAGCGTTCAGAGGAGGAGGGGTCAGAACAAACAAATGAAGACAGGAGATTTTTAGCACAGTGAAACTCTTCTTTTCTTTTTCTGTTTTATAGATTTAGGGGGTACAAATGCAGTTTTGTTACATGAATATATTGCATAGTGGTGAAGTCTGGGCTTTTTGTGTCACTGTCATCTGAGTGGTATACGTAGCACCCGTTAGATAATTTCTCAAGCCCATCCCCTCTCCCACGCTCTTCCCCCCGGACCCTTCTGAGTCTCCAATGTCCAATGTCTATTATTCCACTCTCTATGTCCGTGTGTACACATTTTTAAGCTCCCACTTATAAGTGAGAACGTGTGCTATCTGACTTTCTGTTTCTGAGTTATTTCCATAGTGAAACTGTATGACATTATAATAATGGAAAAATGACATTATGTGTTTTTTGAAACAGAACTGTACAATACAAAGAGTGAACCTTAATGTAAACTACGGACTTTAGTTCATAGTATATATTAATATTGGTCTATTAATTGTAACAGATATATCACATTAATGCAAGATAGTAATGGGGGAATCTAGGTGCAGGGGAAGGGCATATGCAAACACTCCGTAGTATCTGCTCAAGTTTTCTGTAAATCTAAAACTATCCTAAGAAACAAAGCTTATTAAATATTTTTTTAAAGAAATGTGACCATTTCATAGATGGGAAGTCAGAGGCTTGGGGCTCAAAAATGTTAAATAGCTTGATGAAAGCCACTCTGGGAAGAATTGTAGTGAAAGAAAATTATTAGGATGAGAACTCCAGACAGAAGCTCAAAATAGGAACTAGTTTTCCTGATCTAAGTGCAGACTTAGGGCTTAAAGGAATTAGGCAGAAAGTCTTTTACTAAACAGGTGTCTTCAGTGGTGGCATGAATGTGGGGTCCTACAATCGGGTTTAACTAGCCCCTCAGGTGATCCTGATATGTGCTAATGCTTGGGAACCACTGTCCTGGGATACTGATGGGAGGTCAGGGACAGGGCCAGCGCTGGAGTCAGGCTGGGACTGGGAGCGTTGGGGAACAAACTAAGGCTCTTTATGGGTTTCTGTCTCTCCAAGAGACTTCTCCTGCCTGTCATGCTAGAGAACTTGCGCTTGCCTGGGGTAGGGTGGATACCTGCAGAAGGTATGCACAGAATCAAGTGTGTTCTACCTGCAAAAACTTGTTTATGGAGTTTAGGAGAAAAACTTTTCATTTTAATCCCATTTATTTGCAACAAATGAAGATGAGAAGGAGATACATTGTATTTCATCTTCATGATTGGATATTTGAAATAGGAATCCTTTATTCACTTAACAAATATTCATTGAATGTCTACTATATGCCAAGCATAGGCTCAGGGGATAAAACTTTAACAGAATACACAGGTTTCACGGAGCCTTCATTCTCAAGGGGACAGACAGACAACAAACAGATTTTTTTTAAAGGTATTTAATAGGTTCCTTATCTCTAATAAATCTTATATGTTTGTATCTCTCCTGAAGTGTTTGTTGTAAAGAGCAGCACGAGAGACCCCCTCCCTCAGTTGTTCATGCAAATGTGCTGTGGTGTTCTGTAGATCTGGGGTGAGCAGATGTCCGGCATCTCCTTCCATGCAGAGAAAAATTATGTGCTTGAGTTGTTGCCGAATTCATTCTCCATGTGAAGAAGCATGTACATTTCATGTTGTTTTGAATATTGAATGACAAAAAGGAAAAGAAAATAAACCCTTCAAAAATAACTGCATGACATTGGTTAAGGACTTTAACTCACCAAAACAAGGAAATTCCAAATTAAGGCCAAATATTCAGGACCACACTGCCTTTTCAGCAGCACTGATGAGAACTGTTACCAACCAGGATTCTTTCTTCACCTGGTGTTTCTGTGGCTTGTCATTTTGACACTCAGCAACTTAGTCAATACTCAGTGAGAAATGATCCTCATTCACTCAGGTTGCGCTTTCTGTTTTCATTACTGGGATTGGTATTTAGAAGAATTTTTACTA
The DNA here is from genome assembly GCA_023783475.1 of Daubentonia madagascariensis. Classification (NCBI taxonomy): domain Eukaryota; kingdom Metazoa; phylum Chordata; class Mammalia; order Primates; family Daubentoniidae; genus Daubentonia; species Daubentonia madagascariensis. The sequence goes on from JAKFHU010002088.1 coordinate 11,700,624, forward strand.
AGCAACTTCAAAAAGAAGGATTGTTTGTTTCAACTTTGTTTGAAAGTTGATCCTCTTTATTAAAAGTCATGGCATTGCAAAAGAAAGATCAGAATGGATTTTAATAACGTTTAAAAAATATCTCCACTCTAAATAAAGATCACAGAAACCCAAGGAATAAAACTCCAAAAGAAAAGAGGCTATTAGGGAAATTGTAGAGGGAGTATAAGCCCCTGAACTTTTTCGCAATGTGGACTGGAGTGTACCAGGAATTTCCAGTGACAAGTCTGTGCTCTACCAAAGAGAAATTAAGGTATCTTCATCCCTACTATTATAATTTTCTCTCCTGACTTGTCAAATCTACTGAAATCTAGCTTTCCCAAAGCTCTAAATCAGTGGCTCTCAAACTTGACTATATTTTAGAATCCAGTGGGGAACTTTAAAAAATCACAATGCCACATACCAGACCAATTATATCAGAATTTCTATGGGGGGGCATTTGAGCATTAGAATGTTTAAAGCTCCTCAAGTAATGCCATTAGGCAACCAAGTTAGAGAACTAGTGCTTTAAATAACTAGTTGATGATAAGCCTCACACTAGGTAGCCATTTGCCAATACCAACATAATTTTTCTGTGTCAGAGAAGGGTGAGTGAATGGGTAGAATTGATCTAGCTTTCCTTACCTTTCCATCTGAGAAGGGGAAAAGTTAAAGAAGGCTCAGGAGAAATTTGATACTATCAATTAAAAACAAACTTAAATATACTTAATAAATGTTAAGCAGAAAGTGAGCCAATTGGTTTTCCTTCTTGGTAAGAACATGGAAGAAATTGAGAGGCTTATGGAGTTGGGGAATTAAAATTCCACCCTGTAACATCATTTAGCAAGCCAAGAATGGCAGTGTTGAAATATACCGAGTATCTATTGCAGGCTTGATTTGTCACCTGGTAAACAAGGTGGTGTGGGGAGTAAGAGAAACATATTGCTAGTGACTGGCTCTGTGCTGGCTGCTAAGTTCAGGGTGAATGCCCAGGAAAAATAAATAAGAAAACAATTGCTGAGTTCTTCTAATGGAGGTGTGAATGGAAGTAAATGGGAGAAATATTTGAGTAAATAGTACCTTTCTTAGTATTTGGTGGTGGACTACCAGGGAGTATGTTACAATTAATGATAATAAAAGGAAAAGGATGTGCCAGTAGCATTAAACCTTGAATTTGTGTAGCACTTGATATTCATAGCAGGAATGTATGGTTTTTGTGGTATTGCCAATTGGCAAACTGAGGCACAGAGCCATCTAGGGCCTTTTCCAAAGTGCCATGGCTAGTAGGAAAATAACCAAGTTTGACTGAGTTCATTGGTGCCCACAGAGTAACTGGTTAGCACTTATTATGGGATTATAGCACCGAGGACCATATTGAAGTAACTGTGTGACTAATAAAAGTATTACTTTTGATATCTCCTCTAAGACATGAACACCATAGACTCCCTCAAAGTGATATTTCTATTTTGTCCTTGGAGAAGATGAAGAATGGGGAGACTTGAGTGATTTTCTGGTCTTTCTGAATAGTCTGGATTTGAAACCCATAGATTCTCCAGAAGCAGGATTATTTAATCAGAATTATAGGCATACTTGATAGTAACTTTTCTCTTCATTTTGTCTCCAGACAAAAATGTCTCCAGGCAGAGATCTAGCTTTCCTTACCTTTCAGAGAAAGTGATGTAAATTATTGGCAGAGGCAGGACCCCACACTGTGGCTGAATCACTAGACTACTCTTTCATCTGTCACCAGGTCAACACCCTGACCATGTGGCTAGAGAATCAGGGTAGTGAAACAGTTAAGAGACTGTCCTCTGTTGGAATTCTAGCACTGCTCTCTACTGACTGTGAAGCCACCAGCAGTTTCTGACGTTCTCTGACCATCAGTTTCTCCATCTGCAAAATGAGGAGTTTAGGAGTTTAGAATCAGTTTTGTAGAGAGCGCCTAGCATTGGACCTGGCACATTAGTTGAGTAGACACTCAACCAATGGCAGGAGTTCCTGTTGTTGTTTTGTTGGATTGTTTGTTCCTATTTAAAGAATCTCCCATAAAATTGTACTGATAATTGATGTAATATTTCTGTGTCGCAAGGATTAATAGACCCAGATTTGGCCTGATGCCTTGAATCACCAGAGTACCTGGAAATGTAAGGTGCTCATTGTGCAACTGTGCATTTGTTGTAAATTTCATTTTGGGCCTTTTATCATATAGGAGAATGGTAGTTTGATTAATACTGACAGCTGGCCTGAAGTCAAATTCTACTCTCTGGTTGCTTTTAAGTATGTATAAATTATCAAATGATGTTGAAAATAACCCCTGACTGGCTCACTAAGAGTTTAAAAATGAAGTACTTCAAATCAATGGAAAGAATATAAACACTACCAAATGACTATTGCAATTTCCGTTGATATTTATATGTGTGTGGGCTGACCAGTCACAACATGGAGCTCAAGGTTGACTGGTTGAGAATGAAATCTGTCAATCTAAACAGGAAGCAGCCAGGTCTCTTTGTTACAGCATTCAGCCCTATCCAAATTACACCAGGGGTGGAAACATCTATCAGAGGGGCAGTTGTGCAGTGCTTAGGAGTTGGAGCTTTGGAGTCACAAACTGGGGCTCAAGTTCTGTCCATGCTAGTTACTCACCCTCTTATCTAGGGCAAGTCACTTATATCTTATGATTTTAATTTCCTTATCTGCAAAAATAATAGTACCTATTTCAAAAGACCATCATGAGGCTTAAATGAAATAAAGTGTATGAAAGATTTGATGCAGTAGGTGGCATATGGCATATGTTACATATTAGTTATTGTCATCATCATCATCATCATCATCATTATCATCACATTCAGGGACTCTTTCCAGCCAGAGGAGGTTCAAGGGAAAAAGGAACATTTTAATTAATTGACATAGGCTGTGATGTGGGTGTGTGTCTTTGAACACTTTGACTACATTTTGCATGTGCCATTTTTTTCAACTAAGAACTACTGTCACCTTAGAATATTATGTTGTTTCATAATCACAGAAAGATCAAAGGCCTACCTAATAATAACATATGATTCTGTAACAAAAAATAATGTATAACAGAAGATTGCTGCCTCCTTTCCTTGCCTTCCTTTTGGAACTTCATTTTGTAATATACAAAAATATATTCACTAGATGTCTATTTCTCCTCATGTGCATGCACATCTAAAGAAGCCATGTTAACCCTGCAGACAAATCCTAGTCTAGCTGTTGAAGCCGGGCTTGGTTATTGACTGGAATTCCTACAGGCTCTGCCTCATACGTCTAAGAGGAGGGATCCTATGGTTAGTATTAAAGCAGGGGCAGGAGCCGTGATAGCCACCTGAAGGCCACCCATTACTAGGTGTATTAGTTTCTTAGGGCTGCTGTAATTAAGTATCACAAACTGGATGACTTAAAATAACAGAAATGTATTGTCTCACAGTTGTGGAGGCTAGAAGTCTGAAATCAAGGTGTCAGCAGGGTCATACTCCCTCTAAAATCAATAGGGGACTCCTTCTTTCTGTTTCCTAGCTGCTGGTTGTTTGCAAGAAATCTTTGGCCTTCCTTGGCTTGTTGACGCATCCCTTCAGTTTTCCATCTTCACATGTCATTCTACCTGTGTCTCTCATATCTTCCCTGTGTGTGTGGATCCCGGTCATATTGGATTAGGGCTCACACTAATGACTTCATTTCAATCTGATTACTTCTGTAAGGACCCTATTTCCAAATAAGGTCATATTCTCAGGTATTGAAGGTTAGGGACTTCAAAGTATCTTTTTTTCCTAGGGAGACACAATTCAACCCATAATACCAGGAGTCCTCATATTTAGACTGGGTGGGTCTCTGATGCTCGATATAGAGTTTTGGCAATTGAGGGAGGATAACAGGCATCAGAAAAAATTTTAAATGTCTCTCCCACAACCGGAATGCATATTTGAAGTAAATCTTGTCATACTGTGAATGGCATACTGCATTATATTTTTTTGTGTGTGTTACAAATGTGAATTTGCAAAGGGTAAACATTTAGAATTCACCGTAAGTTTTGCAATCCTGTTGGGGCATTTCTTTCCCCCCCCTCATACATTAGAAGCCTCAAAAAATGAAATGCTTTTGAGCATGAGTCAAGTTGATCTTCATGAATTAACATGATTTGAATTTTTTTCAAGGATTTATCTTACCAAGGCAACTATCTTCCTTTAATGTTTGCTTTCCATGAAGAAACATTTAAGAACAGAAAAATATGTGACATAATCCATTGTTAAGATCAATTTCAGCAAAAGGGAATAATAATGAGTAATAATCGCAGGTTCTTACAAGTGCCAGGCACTGTGCTAAGTGCTTTCTTGCATTACAGAGACCCACATTGACAGTTGCTAAATTTAATGGAATTTACCTTTAGTGGTAAAAACCTTGTAACTCATAATTTTATTGACCATTTAACTTTGAGAGTAAAACTAAAAGATCTCTCTTTTTAAATTCTTGGTTACTTAAAAACTTAATGTTCTGATTTTATTTTCTCCTTGATGCTTTACTTGGTTGCTTTGTGTAATGTATTATTTGTATACTTTCTCTACCTCTGTTCCAAGTATCTAGAAACAGAATTGAAGAGGAAGTCAGTTTCTACCTTCCTGACACCTGACATGCATTGAATAGTGGCCAACTGGCCATACTTAAACAATGAATACATTATTTGTGCATTTTATTGAAGCATATACATTTTTAAAAACTGTGTGAAAATGTCCTCATGTATCGTATTTTTGCATTTACTTTGAAACTTCCTATTCCTTGAGGTATTTTTATGGTCAGGCACATATGCGTGCAATGACTGTATGACCACCCTTGGATTACGTATTGCATTTAATGAAATTAGCTTTTTTGCTCACCCCTGGGCAACCCTTGGAAAGAAGGCAATAGTCTCAGCTGTTTGTTTCCTGGAAAAATGTTAATAATTAACTTGAAAAAGGAAGAATTTCTTTTACCCTACTGCCTAATTTTTCATAATTCCATACAATTGCTATATACCTTATCGTTGTTTAATATATACCATGCAAGATATTAACTTCTATAACACTGGTATACATATATTTTTGGCTAACGAGAAAACACTACCATACCTAAAGACTTTAGTTCTTTCCAGTTGGGGTGATTTTTTTTTTTAATACTAAGCCTTGTCCACAGCCAGAAAATGTTGATCTCAGGCCTTGCTTTAATGGTTGTTAGATAAAGCATCAATCTGATTTATTTGGATGCTAACTACCTTTTGCCTGAATCCACATAGTGACTAATGTTTTCCACATGTGCCCAGCAAATCTTTATTGGTGTACTCCAGCACAATGTGAAATACTAAAGAAATGTGAATTACTAAGGGCCAAGAGTTTGCAGCCTCTGAGGAATGTTCTTTAGGACATGCTTATGTGGGCAACTCAATATGAAATCTGGGGGATGACCTGCTCCATGGTGGATGAAGCATTTGGCCATTAGCCATGGCTGTTTGCAGGGTATTAGTGAGGGGTTGGGTCCTGTGTTGGGCTTAGGAAGAGTGTCTCTGGGTTAACCCAGGGCTCCTCCCTAGCAGGTTGGGCTGAAGAGAGAAGCCAGTTTGCTTGCCTGATGGCTTAACGTCTGAGAATCTGGATTGGGCACAAGGCTAGAGGCACAACATTAAGCCCTTTATCTATATTGCCTCTTATAATTTTCCCAACAGCACTATTTTTATTTAAGTCACTTTATTGAGGTATGATTGACATACAAAAAGCTGTACATATTTAATGTATACAAATTAATGAGTTTGGAGGTAAGTATACACCATGAAACCATCGCCACAATGTATGCCATAAACCTATCTATCACCTCTAAAAGTTTCTTCTTGATCTCTTATTTATTGTGATTATTATCATTATTATTATTTTGTGATGAGAATACTTAACATAAGATCTACCCTTTTAGTAAATTTTTAAGAATACAATACAATACATACTATTATTAACTGTAATACTATGCTTTAGTATTACAGTATTTAGTATTATAGTATTTAGATCTCTAGGACTTGTTCATCCTGTATAACTGAAACTTTGTAAACTTTGACTTGTCCTGCCCCATTTCTCCTCCCTCTAGCCCCTGGCAACTACCATTGCACTCTCTGCTTTTATGAGTTTGACTATTTCAGATTCACTGCATAAGTGATATCATGTAGTGTTTGTTATTCTGTATCTGGCTTATTTCACTTAGCATAATGTCCTTCAGGTTCTTCCATGTTGTTGCAAATGGTAGGATTTTTTCTTTTTTAAGGCTGAATAGTATTCCATTGTACCTATATACAACATTTTTCTTCTGCATTCATCCACTGATGAACATGTAGGTTGTTTCCATGTCTTGGCTAATGCTCAATAATGCTGACATGGATATGGGAGTGCAGATATCTTTTCAAGATTCTTATTTTAATTCCTTTGGGTATATACCTAGAAATGGGATTGCTGGAACATATATGGTAGTTCTATTTTTAGTTTTTTGAGGAACTTTCATAGTGGCTTTTACAGTGGCTGCAGCAATTTACATTCCCACCAATAATTTACAAGGGTTATCTTTTTTCATACCCTGACCATCAACATTTTTTATCTTTTTTTTTAGTAACAGCCATCCTAACAGGTATGAGATGATATCTCACTGTGGTTTTGACTTGCATTTCCCTGACGATTAATGATATTGAGCACCTTTTTATATAACTGTTGGCCATTTGTATGTCTTCTTTGGAGAAATACCTACTCAGTTCCTTTGTCCATTTTTTAATTAGGCTGTTTGTTTTTTGTTATTGAGTTGTAAGAGTTTCTTATATATTTTAGATATTAATTGCTTATCAGATATATGGTTTGCAAATACTTTCTCCCATTCTGTAGGTTGCCTTCAATTTTGTTGATTGTTTCCTTTGCTGTGTAGAGCTTTTTAGTTTGATGTAATCTTATTTGTTTATTTTTGCTTTTATTGTCTGTGTTTTTGATGTCATAGCCAAATATTGAAAAGATAAAAATTTGACAAACTCTTAATTAGATTAAGGAAAAAGGAAAGAAGGCTCAAATAAAGAAAATCAGAAATGAAAGAGGAGACAGTACAATTGCTTTCACAGAAATGAAAAAGATGACAAGGAACTACTATGAACAAATATATGCCAATAAATTGGGCAACTTAAAAAAATGGATAAATTTCTGAAGAAATACCATCTACCAAGAAAGAATCAATAAGATATAGAGAGATAGAAAGCCTGAACTGACCAATAACAAATAAGGAGATTGAATCATAATCAAAAACTTCCCAAAAAAGAAAAGCCCAGAACCAGATGGCTTCACAGGTAAATTCTGCCAAACATTTAATGATGAATTAATATCTATCTTTCTTAAACTCTCTCCAAAAATAGAAGAGGGAACATTTCTTTTTATGAGGCCAATACTTGTACTGCATCACCCTGATACTAAAGCCGGGCAATGATACCAAAAGAAAAGAAACTTACAGGCCCTGATGAGCATGGACGCAAAAATCCACAACAAAATATTAGCAAGCCAAATTCGACAGCACATTAAAAGGATCATACACCATGATCAAGTGGGATTTATCCCTAGGATGCTAGGATGGTTCAACATATGCTGATCAATCAATGTGATACACCACATTAACAGAATGAAGGATAAAAATCATATGATCTTCTCAATATATGCAGAAAAAGCAGCTGACAAAATTTAGCATCCATTCATAATAACACCTCTCAACAAATTACGTACAGAAGGACCTTATCTCAACACAATAAAGGTCATATATGAAAGGCCTACAGCTTATATCATACTCAATGATGAGAAACTGAAAGCTTTTCCTCTAAGATTTGGAACAAGACAAGGATGCCCATTTTCACCACTTATATTCAACATAATATTGGAAGTCCTAGCTAGAGCAGTTAGGCAAGAAAAAGAAATAAAGGGCATCCAAATAATAAAGAAAGAAATTAAATTGTCTGTGTTTGCAGATGACATGATCTTATATGTATAAAACCTGAAAGATTCCACAAAAAGAAAAAAAAAAAAAGCCCTGGTAGAAATGATTAAATAATTCAAGAAAGTTGCAGGCCAAAAAATCAACTACAAAAATCAATTGTGTTTCTACACAGTGACAATGAACTATCCAAAAGGAAATTAAGAAAGCAATCCTACTTACAATAGCATCAAAAAGAATAAAATACTTAGGAATAAACTTAACCACAAAGGTGAAAGACTTATACACTGAAAACTATAAAACACTGATGAAAGAAATTAAAGCAGACACAAATTAATGGAAAGATATCTCATGTTCATGGATGGAAAGAATTAATATTGTTAAAATGTCCATAATTCCCAAAGTTATCTATAGATTCAATGCAATCCTTAACACAATCCCAATGGCATTTTTTACAGAAATAAAAAATAATCTTAAAATTCATATGGAACCACAACAGAACCTGAATAGTCAAAGCAATTTCAAACAAGAAGAACAAAGATAGAAGCATGACATTTCCTGATTTCAAAATATATTACAAAGCTATAGTAATCAAAACAGTATGGTAGTGGCATAAAACAGTTATAGAGACAAATGGAATGGAATAGAGAGCCCAGAGATAAACCCAGTCATACAGGATCAACTGGTCTTCAATAAGGGTGTCAAGAATACACAAAGGGGAAAGGATAGTCTTTTCAATAAATGCTGTTGGGAAAACTGGATATCCACATGCAAGAGAATGAAATTGGACCTATATCTTAAACCATGCACCAAAATCAACCCCAAAGCACTATTACATAGATACTATTATTTTCTCCCATTACTATGAGGAAACTCAAAGACAGAGAGGTTAAATGCCTTATCCTTGGCCACAGAGATAGCAAATGATGGAGCAGGGATTTGCATCCTGGCAGTCTGACTCCAGATACCCCTTTGTTTGGGGTTAGGTCTTCATCATTCCCTAGGGAGGCTATATAATATAATGCAAAGGGCATGGGCTTTCTGTATAGACTTAAGTCCCAATTCCACACTTAATGGCTGGGTGTTTTTGAGTCCATTATTTAGCCTTTCTGGGCTTCAGTTTCCTCGTCTGTAAAATGAAGTTGCTGTGAGGATTAAATGAGATAATCCATATTAATAGCCAGACAACTAATAAATGTTCAAAAATGTTAATTCGTTTCCCTTCCAGCACCTTAAACGAGTCTCCCAATGTGTCCCTTACTTGCGCCGGGAATGGCATTATCATCATGCTACTAAGCCACCATCACTCTAACAGATTCTTCTCAGAAATGGGGCCTTGGCCAAAGTTCCGGGAGTTTTGTTTCCCTTCAAGCAGAGGTAAATCCATCTAGACATCCTCCTTTTAAGTAGCAAGGGCTGCATCTGTTTTAGACCAAAAATAATACCTTGTGATTGGAAACGTTTCAGTAACATTATTTGTGTGTTTTATTGAAGCAGAGGTTACAATTATTAGCGACACCAGGAATTTCAGACATTTAAACCCAGTCTTGACTTCTCCAGAGCAAACCACATCCCTGTGCAATTATTAGTTTATCTAAATACCTTCCATCCAAGCCCTAAACTGGAGCCAGCCTTTGTAGGAGGTGGTCCCTTGAGAGTAGACTCTCCACTGTGCTGTCAGTGGCAGGCAGACAAACCTGGAGCTCTGCTGGGGGCTGCAAGAAAGGTGATTCAGGTCTATTTAGCAAGTAATTTGCCACTTGGCTTGGGTCACTTCCTAGTCACTGCCAATTTGGCTAAGTTATCCCAACTCCCTGTTTGAAGCTGACCTTAAGGATTTCAAAAAATTAAAAACAGGGTTTGCCTTCCCTTAGAGTTCATTCCTTTTGTCACATGATCTCTTTAAAGCATCCATTTCAGCCAATCTCTTACGACCCAACATCTGTGCAAGAGAAGGAAGCATAAACCGAAAACCAGGCTATCCTTCCAAGTCTCAAAATCGTACCTCCAGCCATGGGTTCAGCATGTTTTTTGTTGTTACTATTTTTGTTTTTTTTTCACTTTAACAATAGTTTTAAATAAAAAGAAACCGTAATGCCTTTTAAATTTGAAGTAGGCAATCAGAATGGGTGGGCATAGCGAGTTATTAAAGAAGGTGAGTTAGTTCTCTTTGTAAGCGGGCATGCCCACAACTCGGTCCTCACAGTTACTGGGACATAGGCATTATGATCTCCACTTACAGATGAGGAAACAAGAGCCACAGAGAGTAAGCCATTTGCATAGGATCACGCACAGGTGGTAGGGCCAAAAGTTGAACCAAAGTCTATGTCATCCGAAATCTATAGTTTTCCAGCTCCTTCTTGCTTAAATTTGGAAGAGGTAAAGGAGAAAAGCTTCCAACTTTAATCACATCCTCAAACGTGTCACCAGAGAGACAGAGTCTGACAGGCCGATGTTTGTTGTTGTTTTAAATCTTTTCTCACTTAAAAAATGAATATTTAGTTGGGCGCATGTACGAGTTGCTAATCTAATTACCTTGGACAGGAAGTTGTTGAGTGCACCGTGCACTGCGCCGGGGGACGTGGCAAACGTTCTCCGAAGCCTGGGGGAAGACTGGGGAGCTGCTGGAGGCGCTCATGCAGGGGCGGGGTACAAACCTATTCCAAGCTGGGGAGGTGGCTGACAGCAGTGCTGAGTGGATTAGGAAGAGGACTGAAGGGAAGACAGTTTTGAAAGGCATTTTGCTGGCCAGGCGAGGAATCACGAGGTTCTGATCAATATGTTCTCACACCAAAATTAAAGGAAAATACCTTAGACTAGCCCCTTCTGCGAGTTAATGAGCTGGGTGGGGTTTTTCAGTAAGCAGTCCTAACATTGGCCAAGTTTCTCTCTTTTGTTCCCCTTTCTGCTCCAGTGCCCTGGCGAAGGGAATAGTTCAGCTCTGGAATACTGCCTTCCTTTTTCAGACCCTAACCCTTCTGATGACAAGGGCAGAAGTTGCATGTTGGGTCACTTGGCGATCTGTCGGTGAGAGCTGAGGCCCCGCGGATTAAACAACGTGACCCACTGAGAAACTCTATGCAGCTCAAGTGGTTGACGCAGGGGAAGAAAAAGAAGAGGCCAGACAATGTCTAGATCACCAAGGCTCTTGTAGGCCATACTACAGAGGCTCGGGCCCTACAACATGAGACAATAGGGAACCACAAAGAGGTGGAAGCCAAGCTGGGTGGAGAGGTGGCGTTTACACATGCACGTTCTCATTTTATGAAGATCACGCAGGCCACACTGGAGGCAGGGCAGCCAGTGAGAAGGTACTGCAATAATCCTGTGAGGAGCACAAAGGCGTAAACTAAGTTAGTGGTTGTAGCAAAGGGGAGGAGGGTACAGAAGTGAGAATTAGGAAGGACTTAGGATGCTCTGGCTTGATGATCGGGTTGGTGTGAGAGGTGCAGTCTGAGAGGAGTGCTGGGATGTCCCCAGATTTCCAGGTCGAGTGACGACAAGCATATATATGGCACCCTTCGCTGAGGTGGAGGACAGTGCTGGAGGAGCTGGCGTGGGAGGATGGGCAGGAGCTTGGTTTTGGATTGTTGCGTCTGAGAGTCTGTGGGACAGACTGAGAGGTCCCGGAGGCAGTTTGAAGCAGCTCGGTCTCATGGAAGAACCTCGGGGTGGAGAGCAGCTGAGCACAGGTTTCAGCGAAAGAAAGGAGTGGATTATGAGGTCGGTGGGAAGAAAGTGGAGAACAAGAATCCTGTGATTAGCAGCTCGTTTTAAAAGGAAGGATGTAAATTCTCTCGTGCCTGCCTTCTTAAAACCACTCCTTTGGTGGGTGGGGCATGTACAGTGAATCTCATGTTCAAACAACAGGAAATTCTATTCAACCATCAGGTGCCTGGTTCATTCACTCTTTATCATTGCAACTTTTTAAAAAAATTCTAAATCTTTAACTAAAATGTACCAAAATTAATTTAAAATTTAAAAAAACACCCTTATTACTCTTGTCATTCAACTCCACTCAACCCCTTCTATCACAACCCCTGCGCAGTTTAGAAACCATGTCATAAGATGTCTGGTGTTTTACTCCAAATGCCATTTATTCCTTCACTCTTTTGTGCATTTATTTGTCCAATTTGCCTGCTAAATATTTATTGAGCACAGTGACAGTGACAAGACTCCTAACCTCATGGAATTTACGTGATAGTGCAGGGAGATAGTTAGAAAATATGGAAACAAATAAGGAAAAAAATTTCAGCGTATCCACTGAAATCTTATCATACACTTGCATTGTTGTGTGAATGTAACTTGAAACAAAAAACTATTAGTAGAATTTTTACATGCACACAAGTAGTAATGAATTTCTAGGAATTTAAGTATATTCCCATTCTTAAATTTTCTGGAATCTGTTGACAGCTCCTGGTGAACACTCAGGTGCCTTTCATTTTTTGGTTATGGCTTTTGAACAAACTCTCCCTACCTCCTCCACTATTAACTTTCTGCCTCTGGATCTGGAAAGTGAGGAAGCAAGGTACCACATTGCAAGACTGCTCAGACACTTCCTCCATTGTCCAGAGAGAAGCTCCTGGCATATTGATGGAATCCACATGTGTGTGAAAGCGCTTCTGCTCCCCAGGAATGCCCTCCTTGGAGCAGTGAGAATCCAGAAGGCAGAATGGACTTGATTTGCTCATCCAGCAATTTCTTCCTTAGTGATAACCAGATGAAGTCCTGTGAAAACAAAGCTCTCCAAATCAGAGTCAGGTGATCACGCATTGAGGCAGTTGGGCCAGCCAAAACTGCACTTGATGAATGAATAATTCGAGAGTTTCTTTATAAAAGTGACGGGTTTTTAAATGGCCACCATATGGGGGCAAGCAGGTGGCTGGCAAAGGTTTCTGTCCTGCTTTTGCTAGACAGGCTGCCCTCCAGCGTGCTGTCAATGAAGGGCACCGATACAAGTGATTCCTGAAGCCTCGTGCCAGGCTGTGTCTTGACAGAGGACACTCCTGCCTGAGCAGGCGGCAGGTGCTGGACCGGGCTGAGCCCTGAGCTCGCCTGCAGTTATGCTGTCAGCCTCTCATGGCTCTAATGCTTCATGACAACTGCCTACCTGGAGTGTGATAATGGCAGAAAACCTCTGCAAAATTGATGGGGGATTTCACAGAGAAGAGTGGCTTCTCATGTTATGTGAGGCAGAACACCCTGTTTCTCTCTGCCAGTGGGAGACAGAAGGTTAGGGTCAGGACCTGGGCAATGATGTAGATTTGAAAATCCAAATTTGCAGTCAATTCGACCTCCTCCCTGGCTCTGCGTGTCACATACATTTGTTTTCTCTCGAATGCATGAGCTTCAGCTGCTCTTAAAAAATGTTACCAAAAGATTATCTTTGAACTGGATTCTACATGACATTAAGCAACACAGAAAGTTGACAAGAAATGTAATGAGTCAATGCTTCCACTGCGGATCAAATAGGATAAAATCCCACATTGTCTTTGGTTGCCTGGATCAAACTGTATGCTTGGTGTAAATTATACAGCTGATTGAAGCTTATTCAGAGGTTCATAGCCAACCACTTAACGCTGTGCTGCTTGACATCCTTCCTCGGCACAGATCAAAAACACGTTTTTATCCTAAACCTCCAGCATTGTCATTGGGCTCATCAAAATTATTAAAACTAAATTAAATTTGCTTAGTTCTATTTCCTAAACTTTAGGAATGAAAAAGAGACAGCTAACCTAGGAGACCAAGAAGAGCTAAGTGGTAATCAGGAAAGTAAAATGTTAAACCCTACTTACCAGAAAATCAAACAAAATAGTGAATATAAAGTTCTTATCAATACATGTGAGCCTCAATAAATAGCTTTCATAATTTTTATTCCAAAATTATTTAATTGCTAGGACTTTCGGCATTTCTGTCACTGTTCAGATGTTGATGATGTATCTTTTCTTCCTTTCGTCTTTGTGACTGTACAGTTAGGAAGGAGACAACAAAATGGTTCATTTGTGTATACATCTCTGTTAGACTCTAACAGAGCAACCGTGCAAATGTGTGGGGTGTGCTTAAAAATGGGTACACTAGGAGATAGGCCTCTGCTGTGTCTTCCGAGTGTGCTATTCTCGGAAACATGGGAAACTTCAAGCTATTTTTAATATCTAGTTGATAGAAACACTTTGTTATTCTACCATAACGTTTAAAATGGATTTTCATTATAATACGAAAACATATGCCTCGAGTAAATATTTTAAAGTAAAAATTCCCACTTTTCCCCTCATCTTTTCTCTAACTGGAAATTCTTGGCATTTCAGAGCTGTCTAAGCCACAGTCCTTGTGGTAGCATCTGCTATGGAATCATTTTCAAATAGGCAGTGGTGAGCCCATTTTGATGGCAAAGGTATTTTTAAAAGATAAAAAGAAATTAATTTATTTAAATACTAGTTTTGTACTCATCTTATTTGACTTTATTGTAAGAAAGACTTTTGTAGTATTTTTTATATGCCAGGTACTATTCTAAGCATTTTTCAAATATGGACGGATTTAATTTTCACAAAGCTGTACGAGGTAGGTACTGTTATTAATTCCTTTCTTACAGATGAGGAAACTGAGGCAATGAAAGAATAAGTAACACATTCTGGAGTCTGTGTTCTTAATCACCACCCTGCCTCTATACTCAGTGTTTCAAGGCCAGGCATGATATATTTCAAAGAGTACATCAAGCTTTGAGGCTAATTTTTCCCATATGAGTTTGGGTGTCTTACAGGGTGTCTTACTAAACTTCAGAGAAGTTTTAATTTTGTAGTTTTTTCTTAAAAATTGGAAATTGCTCATAAGTGGTTTTTAAACTCTGAGCATTTTAATTTATTGAATGCAAAACAATTTTGTCTTTAATATAAAAGGATTTGTTGTATTCCTTGTCTATCTTCATCCCCTCAGATAATTTTAAAATAAAAATATGGGAAACAGCAGTCTGAACACATGCCCATGGCTGCTGGCTACCTCTGGGTACCCTGCAGGATATACTCAGGTTATATGAAGCTCAACCTTCCCAGGTCTGGGGTCCTTAAAAAGAAATGCAGGAGCTGGGGGGAGGAGGGCTGCAGGTGCGGAGGGCCAATGTTTCCAGTGCCACGGGTGGGAGGGAGACATGGAGCCTGGGATCCTGCAGCAGCTGGCCGGGGCCCCCGCTCTCAGTGCAGAGGTCCTAGCTGGCTGCTGGCACTTCATGACTGGCCTCCTGGAGAAGAAACTCCCACCTTATCTCTCACAGCTAGTCAATCTACCACTGCCCGAGTCCTAGCAGCCTGAGTGGCGCGGTACTAAGGGACCCACGTCATGACATGAACTGACAGGAGCAAGCAAAGGGATCTCAATTACTTGAAGAAGAGAGCCTGAGCTGCCATGTATGGAGGAAGATTTAAAGAAAGAAGTAGAAGAGAATTTGAAAAACAAACGAACAAAAACCAAGAAATGGTGAGAACAATAAAATGACAATTTCCAAATTAAAATGGTTCAGTAGTGGAAGGGAAAAGAGAACCCGTATCACTGAAAACACAGTAGTGATCTACAAGAGCAAATGGAGGGACAATTGCAAACACAGCAAATAAATGAAGTGAAAGAAGTGAAAATCATGAGTGAGAAGATGGTATAAGACACAAAGAAGACAAGTTCAGGAGCTCTAACAGGCAAACGATAACCACTGCTGAAGCAGAGAAAGGAAGAAATAGAAATGAAGCCATACATGGAAAGGTGTGCGCATGTGTACACATGCAAGTGCGCACGCACGTGCATGTACATGTGTGTGAATAAATTCCTGAGCCGAAGAAACACTTGAATTTTCAGATTGAAAGGGCTCACCAAATCTCAGGAAGGGTTAAAATGAAAAATGTTCCCAAGCAAATATATAATTCTCTTCTACCTCCCCTGCATTTTTATCTATTTTAGATGCGTACACTCAAGGAGGAAGATTTTTTTTCTGTTTTCCAAAGAAAAAAATACAGTTAGTTCCAGTGCAAAGCACTTTGTCATGAGGTGGGCTTGCAACAGTGAACAAGACAGATCTGGTCTGTGCCTCAGAACTTAGAGTCCAGTGGGGGAGACCAACAAGTATTAAAATGGCGTGTTGTACACACAGTAATAGAAGAAACTGTGGGAGCTGTGGGCACATAGGTGAAAACCACCCGACACAGACTGGAGGGAGTACTGTCTGCACTGAGACCTGGAGGAGGAGTGTGAGTTAGCCAGGAGAAAAGAAGAAAATGTTCCAGGAGAGGCAAGGGAGAGCATGTAAGAAGAATTGGAAGGAATCTTGCTGGCAAGATTCGGGGAAAGGAGTTGGGAATGGGAAGGGAGAAAGAGACGAAGCAGAGAGTTAAGCTGGGGCCAGATCAATTATTGAGTGCATTCTATGTTTTGGGCACCTTTCTAGGTGCCTTAATCCTCGAGATGATCATATGATGTAGGCACATCCCCATTTTTCAGATGAGGAAACTGAGGCAAGGAGAAGTTAACTAACTTTCCCAAAGTCACCCAGTTAGTTAAAGGGTGGTGCCAAGAAGTCTGGCTCCAGAGCCCACACCCTAAGAATGTTGACAAAAGAAGGATTTTATTTTTTTAGTATTGCTTGACCTTAGGAACCATATCTAGTGGTTTCAGACATAAGAGGATAGTCTTGGCTAAACCACCCTCATGCAGCCCCACTGCAGTAGCTGACACACATACCCGCCTGTTGCATCTGTGGGCTTATCTGAGTGCTCTTAAACCATGGGTAAATGATCCCCAGGCTGTCTTTAGGATAATTAGAAACAAATGGAAAATAGTTCTCCTATATTATCAACAGCATATCAGCAAAACTTGTGTCTTAAAATGTGCATTCAATTTCGAATATTAAAAAACATAGTTAAAGCCATATGTTGGATATTATCACGCATCTTTGTGAAATTAGTAGGGGACCCATTTGAATAACCATTTTGTTTAGATCAAACTTACTGGAGGTTTCTTTTCTTTCTTTTTTTAAAAAGTTTTTCCTCTTCTTTTCCTCTGACCTTGCTGCAAATCCAGTATGAAAGAAAAACTGGATGTATTTGTGTGTGTACGAATGTGTGTTTTTGCTTGTGTGTGTTCATGCATAAGTGGGTGCCTGCAATGGCAATGAATTGTCAAAAACCAGTCTTAGAGTCGGAAGATGATTATTTAGAGAGTTGGATATATGCTGGAAAAATCAGCAATTGTTCAAGAAGAACATAAGTTGTTGGTAATTAATACACTGTGGACCCAAAAAAACTCTTCCTTTTCCTTTCTTTTCTTTTTTTTTTCTTTCCTTTTTTGGTCTACAACTTTGGGGCCAGTTGGGGGGCAGTGCTAGTCTGCTTTGTCTAATCTTCTAGTTATTCCTTTAAATGCCTAATGACCATATCATATAGCTCTAGGAGAAAGCCTTTCAAAACCTCTGCCCAATCAATGCTTGGGAAACTTTAATCATTGTTGTTTTGCTAATTTTCCCATTTAAGGTCATCATATGTAAGTAAACATTGAGTAGACTGGATTTTATGAAATGAGCAGCCCTCAAAAGATACGCCTTCAATATTTCATTCCATTTCTAGAGAATGAGAATCATGAAAGGAGTTGCATTAGTACATTTGGGAATACTGAACGTCAAAACAATCATTTCGCACCAACCAGTGAGCCATCGACATGCTGTATATACGCACACTCACAGTGGGTCCTATTGAATGCTGGGAAGAAAATACATCAGTATCATCAACCAGAAGCTTAGACGGCAAGAGTCCTGTGGATTCTTGAAAATTTAAAAAAATCGTATTTTGTAACAAACTAGTTGAATTTCCATAGAAGACTACAAGTAAAGGAGTAGATGGCTTAATAAATAAAAAGGATAAAAGCATATTTCTGATCACTGAAACTGAAAGGGCCTTGTAAAACAGAGTTTAGCCAAGGTAAGAAAAACAAAAATCAGGAATAAACATGAAATCAGTTGATTTAGTCTGCCTTAAGTAAAATTGAACAACAACAAAATCTCTTGATTGTAGGAGCTGAATCAGCAAATAGAAGAAAAATCCCCCAAAGAATCAACCCTATATTTACAACCCACTTGAGGTTTTTCACTCTGACAGACTAGTCACTAAGTATAGATGGTCCTCCCACTGTTGGTTTGTACAACTTTAAATTTGTCTCTTTCTTTGGTCTGGGCCACAGGATATATTCTAGGTTCAGACTGTGTCACTTTGTGCTTTTTAATTGATGCTTCATCTATAACAAAGAGACTAAAATTTTCCATGAGAAGTTCTCCCATGCAAAAACCTGGTGGACAACTCACCTCATTCCTTAATAGAAGCAAAAGTTAAAAAGGCCATTGGGATTAAATGCCACTCAGTTTGGTAAATACATTTAGGGTATCTACTTTGTGCAAGATATTCAGTTAGGTGCATCCAGATAAACAAGTTGTAGTCCTCACCTTCAGGGCTATGTAGTTTCTAGTGAGACAGGCAAATATTCCAGTTTAAGACAAGTAGGGTTAGAAAATGAACAGGGCTAAAAAGATAAAACAAAGCATTGTTTGTATTCAAAGGAGGGAGCAAGAGCATTTCCAGATGAGGGAATCAGGCAAGTGGTGTTTTCTTTAGACTCTGAGGGATGGACGGGATTTTGAGAGGCAGGGATGGAGCCTGGAAGTTTCCAAAGGAGAAGAGCACGGGTGAAGGCGCATGTGGAGAAGGAGGCTGTTGGCGGTGCACTGTCATAGGTGGGAGAGGGTGGCGCAGAAGTGGTGGGTTGGAGCCGTTGGTTCAGAGCCTCTAACGCCGAGCAGAGGTAGTTTTAGAAGGCAATTGAGAGCTGAGCCGTAGAGGATGCAGTGCTAGAAAAGACTGTATTCACCTTGGTTCACAGATGGCAGCTCTGCCCAAGAAGCACAGTTATAACAGCTGGAGTGAAGTTTTAAAGAGAATGCCATATTTTTGTTGTCTTCCAAAGGGAAATCCAAAGGATCTGATTCATCATCTCAGCCACCTTTTTCCTACCCTGGGCTTTCTTCTCAATTTCCTCATCCTCAGTCTTCCGGCACCGCCCATCCCACTTCTCCTCACGCCCTGCCCCAGTTGATGTGGATTTATTCCCTCTCTTCTGCGCATCCCCTCAGGCCTAGGTCTTCTCATGCAGGCTGCGGTGATCTCTCTCGCTTCTCCCCTCCTCCTCGGGCCCTTCTGTCCTGTCAATCTTTGCTCATCTTTGGGTGGAAACGGAATCTGGTGGTGGTTCTCGTACACTCTGTCATGCTCCTAAGGCCAGGGAGGCTGGGCGAGGGCAGAGACCGTGATGATGGAGGAAAGGCACAAAGTGAGAGACCTTCAGGGGCGGAACAAACAGGGTTTAGCAGCAGGTAACATGTGAAAAGGAGGAGGAGGAGTCAA
This sequence comes from Daubentonia madagascariensis, assembly GCA_023783475.1. Taxonomy (NCBI): domain Eukaryota; kingdom Metazoa; phylum Chordata; class Mammalia; order Primates; family Daubentoniidae; genus Daubentonia; species Daubentonia madagascariensis. The sequence continues at coordinate 11,720,039 of JAKFHU010002088.1, forward strand.
AGACAGTGTTAGGGATTCAACATTGGGTGAATGATTGGCAGGCAGACAGAGAACTCTGGGAGAGGCAGTTTGAGAGAGGATGATGATGGCAGCCTCAGTGGTTGGCATACTGAGCCTGAGGTCAATTTGGATGAATACTACAAGGCATAGACTTTCCTCTTAGTCTGTGTTCTGTTGCGTGTAACAAAATACCTGAAACTGGGTAATTTATAAAGAAAAGGAATTTATTTTTTGCAATTATGGAGGCTGAGGAGTCCAAAGTCAAGGGGGCGCATCCAGTGAGGGTCTTCTTGCTGCTGGGGACTCTTTGCAGAGTCCTGAGGTGGCGCAGGGCATCACATGGCGAGGACGCTGAGTGTGCTGGCTCAGATCTATCTTCCTTTTCCTATAAAGCCTCCAGTCCCATCCTCCATGATAACCCATTTATCTATCAACCCACTAATCCATTTACACATGAAGGAACTAATCCATTCATAAGGGCAGAGCCCTCAGGATCCAGTCACCTCTTAAAGACCCCACCTCTCAAGACTGCCACATTGGAGATTAAATTTCAACATGAGTTTTGGAGGGGACAAATATTCAAGCCATAGAAACTTTCAAGGGGGGGAACATTTTTCTAAGTAAAATGCTCAAATAAAAGTTGGACAGATAAGTTTTCACAAAGAGACTAAGCATTTAGGACGGGCAAGATTTTAACAGGTGGCGTGATGAGTAAAGGTATTGTGAAACGTCAGACTAAGGCATTTTGACTTTATTCTAGAGGCAATGAGAAGTCATAGAAAGATTTTGAGCTAAGGAGTGACATAACAGACAGATTTGTTTTAGATGAGATTTTAAAAATATAGGTTGGAAAGAGGAGAGACTGGAGTTAATGAGAAATACAAGGAGATTTTCTTATGATAATAAAAGGGTGATGAATTACAAAACCCAGGTCAGTAGCAGTGGAAATGGAAAGGAAGAAACAACTATGAGAGGTATTTTAAAGGAGGCAGTGTGCCAGTCAAAAGTGTGATGCAGGACTGAGGGAGATCAGGTTCAAGTTCCTACTCTGATATTTCATCACTGTGTGATCTTGGGCAAATATAGTAATTTGGTACCTGTCTGAGCTTTACTTTTCTTACCTCTAAAATGAATATAAATAGCATACCTATCTCATTGTACTGTTATAAGGGTTAAAAAATATCATCCACATTAGGTTCTGAGCACAGTCATAAAACTAGTTAAGAATGCTTTTTGTTACTAAAAGTATAATCCGTAGCAACACTAATGTCTGTGAAGAATGGAAGAGTCAATAGGAACAGGTGTCTAATTGAACATGAGTGAAACAAAAGGAGTCACTGAGGACAAGTTTTGAACTTGGTTACTGGAGATGAGACCATAGAAGCAGGGAATTCAGCAGGTGGCACCAAGAATGACGATGAGGTTCCACGCTAAGTGAACCTCTGGGCCTGTGCCTTCTAGGCCTGTGGTGACCATGGCAGCTCTACCCCCTCTGAACTGCCTTTGGGACCATTCTACCCTTTTTTTGGAGGTTAACACATTTGCAGCCAAATAGCTCTATTCGACTGTTTCCTGCCTGCAGAATCCCAGAGGACTGACAACCTTCCTTTATTTTGTCCTATCTCTACACTCTTCAGTCCAAGCTGACACCGTTTTTGCTGAGATGGTTGATTGGATCCAGAGGTCACATACCTAATCTCTTTAGCAAAGAGTTATTCAGCCATACCCTTGGAGTTTTCTTCAGAGTATGCTCTCATGTTTTGCAATATGGATAGGCTGAGTATTTTCCAAATCTTCAAGTTCTGGTTTTTTTTTCATTTTTAAAATTATTTCAGAATATTATGGGGGTACAAGCATTTTGGTTACATATATTGCCTCTGCACTGCCCAAGTCAGAGCTACAATGTGAACATCCCCCAAACAGTGTGCTCTGTACCCATTAGGTGTGCGTTTTCCCATCCCCTCCACCCCCAGCACCTGCCCAACCCCTGATGAATATTATTTCCATGTGTGCACATAAGTATTGATCAGTTAGTACCAATTTGATGGTGAGTACCAGTGTTGCTTGTTTTTCCATTCTTGTGATACACAAGTGTCTGGTTCCTTTTTGCTTTTTCGATTTAGCTCTTTCCTCTTGCATGATACTATAAGCAGCAAGGAGAAACCAGGCTGCATCTTTTTTAACACTTTGCTTAGAAATCTCTTCAACTAAATATCCAAGTTCATTGCTTACAAGTTCTACTTTTCATTCAATGGAACACATTTCAGCCAAGTCTCCTATCATTTTATGACAAGGATCACATTTTCTCCAGTTTCCAGTAATGTGTTCCTCATTTCTGTCTGAGGCCTCACCAAAAGCACCTTTATCATTTGTATTTCCAGCAATATTATCTTCCAGGCAACATAGGCTTTTTCTATCCTATATCTCAAAACTCTTCCAGCTTCTACCCATTGCCCAATTCCAAAGCCACTTCTGCATTTTTCAGTATTTGTTAAAACAACATCCCACTTCCTGATACCAACATCTGTATTAATTTTCTAGGGCTGCTGTAACAAATTACCACAAACTAGGTGGCTTAACTAACAGAAATTTATTGTCTCATAGTTCTGGAGGCTAGAAGTCTGAAATCAAGGTGCTGGCAGGGTGTTTCCGTGTGAGGCCTGTGAGGGAAGGATCTGTTCCAGGTCTCTCTCCTTGGTTTGTAGATGGCCATGTTCTCCCTGTGTTTTTTTTCATATGGCATTTTCTCTATATACATACCTCTCCATGTGTCCAAATTTCCCTTTTTATAAGGACAACAGTCATACGGGATTAGGGCCTACCCTAATGACCTCATTTTAACTTGATTACCTCTGCAAAAGCCCAATCCCCAAATAAGGTCACATTCTGAAATACTGGGGATTAGAACCTCCAATATCTTTTTGTGAGGGGCACAATTCAACACATAATAATGTTCAGAGGATTTTACAACCAAATTGTTCACATGGAATTTTATAAATCAGGCTTGTGCTTTCAGATGATTACAGTTTTTGACATTTCTTGTCTGTTTTGATGAGAGCTTTCAAGTCCAGGAGAGAGCAGGCAAAGAGATAACATTATGTCTTTTGTTGATGGTAGTAGCTTAACTTGGTGATGGGGCCAATGAAATAGTAAAACTGATTCATTTTCCAGCCTCACCATATATGGGTCTTTTGGCTCCCAACAAAATGAGCTTCCTTTGATGAACTGCTTTTTCATTTTAGTCTTTTCTCTGCCAGAGTAGAAGCCTTTCCTGCGTGAAGCTTTTAATAAGGACATATAGAATTTATATCTCTTAATAGAATTTAATCACACGACTGCCTAGTGATCTGCTTCAGGTTCTTTCATGTGCAAAAATCATCTTTTCTATGGCTATTTTAGAGTTTATGTTGGATATGACCTTATGGAAATTGCAAAATATGCTCCTTATGAGAGAGCAACAACTGAGTGCTATATGATTTTTAAGAAGGCTCTAACCTATAGCAAACTCCTTTGTGAAATTCCAATGTATTTCCACCCTGGTAATGTTAATAATATTAGATATATTAACTTCTAAAGCATTTTTCCTTCATGTTATCATATTATATACTCTATGCACTCAAAATATTCAAGTTTTCTGTACTACCGATTTATTTGTTTGTTTTTCCTTTTTTATACCCTCCTTCTTGTCCCCTTTCATTTTATGTTATACCATGATGTATTTCCTGTTCTGTGCAAAAATGAGGCACTTGATAAGAAATATTCAAATCTATGTGCATGCACACAGGAAAGAGACTGCTTATTATCTATGAAATCTGGATCAGACGCTTCCTGATTGTCTGCAACATTTTGTCAGACTCTCTGTGAGTCCTGTCATCTGGCACAGATCCCTTCCCTCATGGAAGGCCTCCCCAAGCCTGTGTCTGGTTTGTCAGCTCCTATCTTCTGACTGACAGAGCCGGCTCACTCTGCGTTGATCGTCACCCCCTTCCCCATGCCAAGGAAACAGATGGAATGAAAGAAATAGGAATCAATAAGATGAAAAAAGTTTAATTTCCTTGGTCTTCCCACAGTATGTCACCTTCATTCCAAAGCCAGAGTTTTTAGAGGGAAGAAATATAGCTCCTTTAAAGAAAGCTAGAGGTTTATAAGCCTCTTGGTTGCTTTGGAGTTTGCTTTGCCGCAGCTTGACTGTTTTCTTCTTTTTCCTTTTTATTTCTTTTGTAATTACAATATTTATTCCGAGTATAATTTCCCCCCACATTCGCTTTGTTTTGACTGCATGTTAGTTGTCAAGGATGCAAAATCTGAGACAGCCAAAAATCCCTGTGTGACTATGCCTAGGTTGTGTAGCATAGTAGAAAGAACACAGACTTTGAAGTCAAATAGTTGATGGTTCAAATCTTGGCCCTGCTCTTTACAGGCTCTGTGATCCTTGGCAATTTGGTTAACCTCCTTGATCCTCAGTTTTCTCGCTTTGAAGAGTGTCAATTTTATTGTATTATTATTAAGGTTTAAGGAGAAGCACATGGAGCATCTTACACAGAACCTAACACTCTGTCAGTGCCCTTTGATGGTCACTATTATTACCATTTCCCTGTGGATTCCTGAAACAGAGAGGCAGATGCAGAAGACAATGACCATTTATGAAAAACTTTTAAAAAGGTGATCATGAGATTTGATACCTTTTCAATTGGAAAAGATAATATAATTTTTGGCACAGGCTAAGAGACTGATAGTAAAGTTTTAGGCACATGCTAAAAGATTTAATAGCTGTTAATGGACTGTGGGATTTTATGCTTGGAAATAGTTGGCTAACATGCTATTTAAATTATAACCACATAAGCCCAGTGCTTCCAGTGAGGTGTAAAAAAAAAAAAATCTGAACACACATAAAACACCAGCTGATTGGTATCATTGTCATTAAATTCTCTGCAGAAACATAACTAGTTTTGTTAGAATGTCTGGTTCACCAATATTATCTGAAATGATAGAGAGGACAAGAATGAGTTTCTGTCAAAAATAAACCAAAGCTGGACACAAAAGTGGTAAGGACAGATTTTAATCAGTAATATATCATTGCGTTAGGGAAGAAGGTCTGCAGGAACTGCACTTAACTTCGATTTGTGCAGAGGCGACTGAGCATTTTAAAGGGAGCATGAGGGAGTAGGGGGCTCACTTGAGTCAGAGAGGGGAAAACTTATCAAGGTCTGGTCAGTGTAAAGGATGGTTAGACCAGCTGTGTTTGTTAGCTGGCACTTATGGAAGTTAGGATTCTGTCCTCCCTCAGAGCCTCTGGAACAGAAGCTGGGTCCTCCTTGATGATCACATTCTAAAGACATGGCATTTAGGTCCTAGAGAAAAACATTCCTGAATCCTAGGAGATAAATACACATTTCAAAGGGACAGAGGAGAGATTTACAATTATAAGCCCTTTTGAGTAAATGCTTTAGGAAAGGGTGCCATAGCCAGGTGTTGATCTAGAACAAGCAGTAAATTGTTTTGGCAACTTTGAGTCTTCTCAGGCAGGCACTTTGAGGGGGGTGAGGGTCATCCTAGGGACGTGGCCTTGAGTCCTTGGAAACCAGACTAATGTTTGTTTAAGTCTTTTAACGTCTTAATGTTGGGGGAGAAGGATGAATGAAATCATTTGTGTTGAGAGTGTGTAGTTTGTATAGGCCCAAGGTTATAGCCTAGGCCTCGTTGAGAAGAGGGCTCAGAGGGACCTGGCTGGAGTTTGGTCAAGGACAGAATCTTTGTCATTTCAAGTGAAGCAAAAATGCTAATACACAAAAGCTGGTGCAAATAAAAATATAATCACTTGTTCATCCAATGAATAATTTTGATAACCAATTATGCACCAGACCCTGAGCTAGGCTCTGAGAGGCGTGGTGCTTGCTTTCACAGAGCTGGTAGTCTAGAAGGCAAGACAGATCAAACAAACAAACAAAACCAAAAAACACCACACCATAAATTAGTTATAAATGCAATTTATTCTTTACATTTGAGAACACTTTTTAAAGATATGCCAAAGAGAACCACAATCTATATTTTCTTTTCTTTTCACTCCTTTTTTGCCAGAAATTTAAAAAACTGATAAGACTGAGGAGACTATCAAGTTGAATACTCTCATAGCCTACTGATGGAAGCACACATTGGTATCAATACTTCTTGGCCAGTATTTTGGTGATAATTGGGAAGAGATTTAAATGTCTTCATACCTTTAAGTCCCCATTTTCACTTCTAGAAATTACTCTTTAAGAAATATATATATGTGTGTATATATATATATAAATGTTTATTCTAGTATCATTTAAAATAGTGAAAAATTAGAAAGAATCTAAATGCTCAATATAATGGATTATTAAGTAATCAAAGTGTATATGTATATATACACACATATTTGATTATTAAGTAATCAAAGTATATATATTTGATTAAGTAATAAAAGTATATATTATGTATTTTTTATATATATACACAAACACAATTATGCATTACTTAATGATGGGGATATGTTCTGAGAAATGCATCATTTGTAATTCTGTCATTGTGTAAACATCATAGAGTGTACTTACACAAACCTAGATGGTATAGCTTAATACGTACCTAGGCTATTGCCCGTAGGCTACAAACCTGTGCAGCATGTTACTATACTGAATACTGTAGGCAATTGTAACACAATGGTAAGTATTTCTGTATCTAAACACATCTAAACATAGAAAATGTACAGTAAAAATATGGTATTATAGTCTTATGGAACCACTGTCAGATATGCCGTCTGTTGTTGACCAAAATGTCTTATATGGTACATGACTCTCTCTCTCTCCTCTCTCTCTCTCTTTCTGTGTATATATACAGATATATATACACACACACAAAAACTATGTGTGTGTGTGTGTGTGTGTGTGTGTGTGGAATAGATTTAACTGAAGAATATTATTAGCCTATATTGAGGGGCCCTATGAGAAATAGCTCTTTGAAATTCATTGTCAAATCTACCCTAAGATTGGTGTAGATGTCCTTCACTGTCATTTTTATAAAGACCCTCCGAAAAAAACATAAGGAATATAAGGAAGACATATACTTTGCTTGAGAAATTTGTTTGTTTGTCCTCCCTCCATGGCCACTTAAGTAAATTGTGTAATTGAGTGACCTTACTGTTGGTATTAGTTGCTAGAATTGCTAAAACCATGACAGGCTAGTGGCAGTTATTAACATTGCCATCATCTGCTTTTTCATTTTTAAAAAATGTTTAGTGTCACTTCAGTCTCCTTTCATATCCTTGTTTTTTTTCGTATTCTCAACAGTTTTTATTTATCTTGTTATAACTGTATTTCATTATAAACCACTTTAAATCCTTTCTGGAACAAGGCAGTGTATAAATAAATTATAGAAGATATATCTGAAGGGAAATTTAGCAAAATTTTATTATCAGTTTCTTTTGTGTGTGTGTGCGTGTGTGTGTGTGTGTGTGATGGGGGTGTTACTGTGCTTTTAATTATATTTTTAAAATGTTTCTGAGTTATTTCTTCTAAGAAACCTGTTTTTATAATCAATCATTTTTGTGAAATTTCTTCAAATTTTGTTTCATAAATGAAACTCACTGTCTGTTCAAAATGCTTTGTAAACTGTAAAATGTAATAAAAAATAAGAGATCCTATTATTGTCACTAGAAATATTAGAATATTAGTTGTGTGTTTAGTGGATTGCGTGTAAAGTCATAAAAATTTAGGTCTATGCTCGCCTTGTACTCAGGTTTGTCTTGGTGTGTACCTTTTTGGAAGGAAGTGTGCAATTCTAATGCTAATATCATTAAATAACTACTTTGTATTCCTCAGATATACAATACTGCATGGAATTTAAAATAGAAGCAGACTAGCTGTAGTAAAATATACTCTACCTACACTTAAACTGCATCTGGGTGAATTCAGACGGCTAGAAAGTCAGACTGGTACTGTCAGGATTTTCTTTCTTTTTTTTTCTTTCTTTTGGTTTTTAAAAGTTGCTTCTCTAGTTGGATACCCCAAGGTTTTCAGAATGTTTCAGGGATGTATCAGAATATTACCTGCCCTTTGTGGTTTCCTCAGCATCACAAATTTTTCATGCTGAGACCCCCTAATTAAAGGAAGCATCTTCCCTGCATGTAAACAGGGTCATTTGTCTCAATCCGTTGTGAAAGTGCTGTCTCAGTTTCCTTTTCTCTCAAGAGCCTCTCAGCCTCGCTCCAACACTCTGCTCTTTGAGTCTTCATTCTTTTGACGCCCTTTGGTCTTCATGGTGTATCTTGTGGCTATACCGTGAATAGCTATTCTTTGAACCTTTTCCTTAGCTGCTGATGGCTCAGCTGCGCACAATTTAGGGTTGTGCAGGATATTAAAGGCTGGACAGCATCTTTAGAATGGTTCACGGACCTCATCATAAGGAACAATAAGCATGTGAGGAGGGAGCTGGGAGTCGGGTACCACAGGAATCTTCATTGGGTGGCAGGTGTTAAGAGGCCTGAGGAGGTGGATGAGGATTTTTATTATTATCTTACTAGGCTTTATGTTGGGTGGTTGAGCCTCCATAGAAATGCTCACAATGCTCTTATTACTTCAATCAAGGTTAAATAGACAAATGCATAGTAATGTCCCTGGCCCCTTAGTTAAAGCTCTCTTAGGTCCTTTCTAACAACCAGCTTCATAGAACAATATGATTTCCCTGGGTTTATAATGGTCAATAGCTATTGAATTTATGTAAGAATTTCAATTGGGATAAAGTCTGACAAATATTTACAATATATGCTGAAAAGAAGGATTTACACAATGTTTCTGATCTTCAAATATATATATATACACATATATATATATAAACTATATGGTAAAAGTCAAAACCAGATAGTCCATACTAAAATAGAACAGTAGAAAAACACCAGTAAAAAGCCCCAGAAAACTTGTCTTATATACAAAAAGGAAGAAAAAAGTTTCAAAAAATCATCAGACTTTGCAAGATGTGAATACTAATTTGTCAATAGATGATGTGAAAGAAGGAGATCAAACTAACAATTATAACGGGGAATAATGTGAAATTGAAGATTTTTCTATTAAAAAACAAAACAGTTTAAGGAGGAGGATGCAATAATTAGTAGGCTTCAATAGGCTTGTCATACTAAAAGCATCCAGGACATATGTAAATCCAGTCATTTTAAATAAGTCTCCTTGCCACTACTGTTTGCTGGGCACCACATAAGGTATGTGAGAATGCAAAGATGAATCATACATATAACCTGTCTTAAGAAAGCTGTCAGCCTATTTTGTTAAAAGTATTTTAAAATTTCATATTAAAAATGTGAGTTGTAAAGCTGTCAGCCTATTTTGTTAAAAGTATTTTAAAATTTCATATTAAAAATGTGAGTTGTAAAGTAAAAGGGCCATGTATTGTAGTAAGAGTTTAGTTCAGCAGAGGCAGCCATGGGGGATGGCAGAGCACAGTGGAGTGAGTGGGTGGGAGCTGTGGCGAGGAGGCCTGGGTTTGGGTTTGGCTCTTCACATGGGCAATTTACTTAAGTTTTCTGTACCTTAGTTGCTTCTATAAGATGGGACAATAATAGTTTTTATCTAAGGTTGCTATAATGATTAAAAGTTAATATGTGTATGAAGTTAATGATAGCACCCTACATAAGGTGGAATAACAAGGTGGAATGAGCCTGGACCCCGGCATGACCTTGTGGAGCAAGGCTGCCATACTAGCCCCAGACTACCTCCCTCCAGGCTGTTAGGTGAGAAATATATTTCTATCTTATTTAAGGCACGCACCTCCCAAAAAGTTAATACATGTTAAACACTTAGAACAGGACCCTACAATTAGTGAGCTCAATATGTGTTAGCCAACATTGTGATTTCTCTAATGGCTTCATAGTCAATGTGACATTTGATTGTCAAAAGAGACTCTGGGAAATGTAGTCTTTCTCTGGGTAGCCATGTATACAATGAAAGTATTAGTTTTATTACTGAAGAAGAGGGGAATGGAAATTGAGGCAGCTAGTAGTCTATACCACTCAAGGAAACATCCTGGTTCATTTAGCCATTCTTTATGGCTCTTTCAGGACGTACACCTAGTTGTTTATATTTCTCCTCAAAATTGACACCCATATCATAGCACAAGAGTCTCCTGTGCTCTGCTAGGCACAGAATGGCATTGGGTTATTGCCTTTCTGTCTGGGCGTAATATATCCAATTACAAGGCCTATTTGTTTCTCTGGCATTTAGTGCAGGGACCATAGAGTAAGAGACAGTAAATGTAGGTTAAATAATTTAATGAATTCTTGAAGCCTAAAATTTTACCTTGTTCACTTTGCAAATTCTAAATATACTGAAAAAGTCTTCCAGAATACACGAAAAAGCGGGTGTTCTGAAACTCATGGCTAAAATGAGGTTGGTGAGCTCTTTTAACTGGTACTAGCTGAGGGTCCAAGTAGCATGGTCATCTAAGAGCTGGAAGCATTAGATGCTACAATGGAATGGACATTTTCTGAGTTAGCAATCCTAGGTCAGGAGAAGTTGGGTGGTATTATGAGCTGAATTGTGTGCCCCCAAAATTCATATGCTGAAGTCCTAATCCCCAGTACTTCAAAATGTGACTATTTGGAGATAGGGCCTTTAAAGAGGTAATTAGATTGAATGAGGTCATTAGGGTGGGCCTTAATATGACTGGTATTCTTATAAGAAGGGGAGATTAGGACACAGATAGATGCACAGAGGGAAGATTATGTTAAGACAGGGAGAAGACAGCTATCTATATGCTAAGGAGAGAGGTCTCAGAAGAAACCAACTCTGCCGACACCTTAGTCTCAGATTTCTAATTTCCAGAGTTGTGGGAAAATAAATTTCTATTTATAAGCCACCCAGTCTGTGGTATTCTGTTATGGTGGCCCTAGAAAACGAATACAGGGGCTTTCTTAAAGTGGGATGGCAGAGTAGGGACCAGGTTGAAGATGGTCCCATGAGGCTGTAGGGCTAAGGGACTATTTTGTAAGTGGCTCTGCTGCTGTCCCCCTATTTGTGCATGGGCAATTGCAATCACTTCCCAACTGGTCTCCCTGTTTCCATTCGTTTTATCTTTTCTTTTCTTTTTTTTTTTTTTTTAACAACTTCATTGGGATGAAATTCACCTACCATATAATTTACCCACTTAAAATATATAATTAATGATTTTCAGTATATTCTTAGAGTTGTGCAACAATCACTACAATCAATTTTAGAACATTCTCATCACCCAGCTCCCTCAAATTCCACACTCATTAGCAGTCATTCCCCATTTCCTCCCAACCCTCTTATTCCCCATCCTACTGTCCTAGGCAACCACTAATCTACTTTCTGTCTCTATAGATGTGCCTATTCTAGACAGTTCACATTAATGGAATTATCCAATATGTTGTCTTTTGTAACTGGCCTACTTCTGCTCCTAAGCCCCTAACATCCATACTATCCACAGCACACAATGTGATTATTTTTAGGACCTCCTTGCTTAACACTCTTTAATGTCTTCCCATGGGACAGCCATAGAATTCTCATAAAGGACCATAGCCTAAAAGGCTGTCAGCAATGTCTGTCCACCTCTGATCCCATTACTCATTATGCTGTGCCACACAGAGCTTCTGTTTCTTACTCCCACACATCAAGAACATCCTGGAGTTGAGGCCTTTTGCATTAGCCATTCTATCTCCCTGGGGTGCTTTCACTCCAGATCTCTACGTAATTTACTCTGTCAAAGTTCAAATTTTACCTCTGGCAGAGGTCAAATTTTACCTCTCCAAAGATGTCTTACCTGGCTGCTCATCTAAAGCAATTTTGCCTCCACCACCTGTACCTCCATCTCCAATCCAGTCTTTCAACCTCTTTTTATATTCAGATAATGTTTATCTTTGTACCCTCCCCTGTGCCATTCAGACTTGAGCTCCACACAATGGGAACATTGTCAGTCTTGGCTAGGGCTCTATATCTAGTGTCTGAAAAGCAACTGGCATACAGTAGATGTTCGGTCTATACAGTAAAATGCCTATGATATCATGCCCTACAAAAATGTGAATTTGGATGCAGCATAATTGGAAACTGAGTCCCATCTAACTCCTGTTCTCAGATAGGAATGGTTCCCCCATAGAGTCCTGTCCAAATTTCTAAGATTGGGCTGAGGAAACAGGCACTAACTGGAATATGTTTGGAATCACTGTCACTGTCCTAGAAGGCTCAGTAAAAAAAAAAGACCTAGAATTGTCATCAACAGTATTTAAGCTACAGCAGTATTGCCAAACTGTAGTCAGGTCTAGAACATTTGAATTGAGCAGCTAGACTTTGGACCTTCTAGCCAGCCAGTTGTATAGGTTCAATGGGGTCTTTTTATTTGCCTGATAATAGCTTCATTTTATGTGACTATCATGTCATGGTGGAGCTTTGCTGTAGTTGTTGAAGGAAAGGATGAATGAATGAATCCGGATGGAAAGGCTCAAAATATTTCTAATTCACCATCTTCTCTAGCTGAGATGGCCACAAGGGGAACACAGGGCTTGAGAATTCTCTAGCAGGCAATCTCAAGACATAGACACAAAAGGAGGGAAAATAAATAGAAAGCTGAGTAAAATAACTAGAAGATGAAAAAATAAAAAAGGAGTGTCAGGAGAAAGAAAAGTAGGAAGAGTATGACTGGAGATGGGAAGGGGTATTTTAGCTTATGAATACTACCTCAAATAGCACGAGGTTTTGTGGTCTGATTGTTTCAAGCCTAAAAAAGTTATAGTTTCAATAAGGTTTCCTGTTTTCTAGATTTCTCAGATATTTTAAAACATCCTACTGTAAGTAACCACAGAACATTAACCATAGAATGCATTGTTCCAAGATTGTTGCAGTATTTGGCTTTCAATCACCTTTAAGTGTAGAGTACATTTACAATTAAATAATCCATGAAGTCATCTAGAAAATAAGAAAACATGTGATTACCATGCATTCATCAGTGAGCCACAGAGTCCTTACTATTTCAGGCCAGTATGACTGCATGAAGAAAAGCTTTTTGTAATAATTCAGCTGTAATAACATGCCTCATTTAGAATGTATTAGGAATATACTTCTCTTACTGCTGGTTTAAAAAAGAAAGAATATATTAGGAAATTATCTCTTCATTTCTTTATTAGAAAATTGTGTATCAATTTTACGCTCAATTGCAATTAAATTTCTCCAATTTATCATGCTATACCTTACATGAGTAATCAAAGAGGACATGGTATAAGACATATATAATACAAGGATAGTTTGAGTAATACAGTAGAATTCCTATATAACAAGATTGGAAACGCCCTGGGATCAGAGTCAAATTCTAATGATTTGTGCAACTATGGGACCTTGTGGTATAACACACAGTATAATTTCTGCTTGTCCTGCATTATGTGTTAGAAATTTTTGTGAAAGAATTCTTCAGTTTTGTCACTTTCTTTATCTAGGTTCTGTACAGAGCATCTATAATGTAGGATTGTTCACTTTGTTTATCTTGCACAGCTGTTTGCTAGAGAAACATAAGGAAGGGTTTTGAAAACAATTAATTTTTAAAAGAGTTTGGGGGTTAGGAGATGTTCATTAATCTTCTCATTTGAATTTAAAGCAGCTCTGAACAGCCAGTTCATTGTTAGGTGTTGTGATTGTGAATGGGGCACCTCTGGGTGAAACTACCAAGTTCTTCTTACAAGACCTTCCAAGCAGAAAATAACCTTTTCACTTCCTGTCCTTTACCTCCCAGAAGGGGGGAAGGGATTTGCAAATAAATCCAGTTTCATGAAAACCCAAGAATATATGGTTTAATTGGTCCTTGCATTGGCCAAATCTAACTACAGGAAGAGTGATCTCTTGGCTAAATCATCTATAGTTCAGACTGCTTTTCTAGAAATTTAAATGATCTAGTCACATCCTTTTGTTTTAATCTTCCTACAGTATTTAATATGGAAAACATAAAATATAAACAAATGATATAAATATAGAACAAATCTAAACAAATGATAACATTGATAGAAAGATTATAAATGCTATTGTTTAATTGATCCTCTCATCTTATTCATTTTTTGAATATACCTGCATTATTTAATTCTATTGACATTTTCCCTTGGAGGTACTGCCTCTATAATGATCTTGCTTCTGACTCTTACTGCTTGTATTAGATTGCAGTTTACATTCCATTATCTATTAAATTTCTATGTTTATTGAAACATATGGGGAAAGGCCCGAATAAGTGTAGTAAATTCTAATTTTTTTTGTAAGCTTGATGGATTTGGCAAAAGTTACCAGAACTTATAAAAAATAGCTAAAACGGTCCATTTAGTAGTCACTCTAAGAGACATTAGATTTTCACTTTTTTAATGGGTGAAACTTATATTCTATAAAATGCATAGACATTAATTATAAAGTTCAAAGACTTTGACAAATGTGTACCAATATAACAACCAACTCAATTACAATATAACAACCAACCCAATTAAGATTTAGCACATTTCCATCCCCCCAGTAAGTTCCCTCATGACCCTTTCCCCTCCTCACTTCCAGCCACCCCACACAACCACTATTCTGATTTCTATCACCAGATTTTTGTTTTGCCTCATCTAGAACTTTAGATAAATGGACTCGTATTTTGTCTCTGGCTCCTTTCTTTCAACTTGATTTTGAGATTCATCCATGTTGTTGCTTGTGACAGTGATTTGTCTCTATTTATTGCTGAGTAGTATGCCACTGAATGAATATACCAATTTTTTTTTAACTATTCATTTGTTCATTGACATTTGGGTTATTTCCAATTTGGGACTATTATAAATAAAGTTGCTGTGAATATTCCTATATAATCCTTTGTAGAAATAACTTTTCATTTCTTTTGGGTAAATACCTACAAGTGAAATTTCTAGGTCATTGGGTTATATGTTTAACTTTATAAGAAATTACCAAAGAATTTTTTTAAGTAACTACCATTTTACACTTCCACCTGCAACATATGAGTGTATCAGTCACTACGCATTGTAACCAACTCTTGGTAATATAACCTTTTAAGTTTAGCTATGGTGGCAGGTGAGTAGGAGTATCATATTGTAGTTTAATTTGCATTTTCCTGATAACTGTAACATTGAACACTTTTTATGTGCATATTGGTCATTTTTATATATTCTTTTATAAAATGTCCTTTCCCTATTATTTTTATTTGGTTGTCCACTTTATCATTGGGTTATAGAAGTTCTATAAATGCTCTGGATATGATCCTTTAAAGACATATGTGTTGTGAATTTTTTTCACCCAGTTTTGGTAAGCATTTTTGAGTTTTGATGAAAACTAAATAAAATTTTTTTCTTTTATGGTTCATTCTGTCTGAGTCTTATGTAAAAATTTTTGTCTACCTTAAGTTTGTGAAGATATATGCCAATTTCCTTTCTAAAGGCTTCATAGTTTTATCTTTTATGTTAGGTCAGTAGTTCATTTCAAATCAATTTGTATATAGAGTTTGAAGTAGGAGTCAAGGTTTAATTTTCTTTCTGTGTGGATACCTGGTTGTTTTAGCACTATTGTTGAAAAGACTTTGTTTGCCCAGTGAATTGTTTTGACACATTTGTAAAAACCAGATCACCATATGATGGTGGGTCTCTTTCTGGACTGTGTTTTCTGTTGTTATGTATTTGTCTATTCTTACCTCATTGCCACACTTTATTTGATGTTATAGCTTTTATAGTTAAGTCTTGAAATTAGTACAAGTCCTCCAACTTTGTTCTACTTTTTCAAGTACTTTTTTGGCTATCCTAGTTCTTTTCATTTTCACATAATTTTTGAAAATTAACTTGTTAGTTTCTACAAAAAGCTTGTTAGGATTTTGATTGGGATTGTATAATCTAAAGATTAATTTGGTAAGAAGTTACATCTTAACAATGCTTTGTCTCAATCAATGAACATGTCATCTCACAATTTAGTTAGGTCTTCATTAGTTTCTCTCAGCATTGTTTGGTGCTTTTCAGTACACATGTCTAGGTCAGCTTGCTTTCAAGTTTATTCCTAGGCATTTTATGTTTTTTTTAATGTTATTGTAGATGATATTTTGAAATTTCATTTTTCATTTGTTTGTTGTCAGTATATAGAAATACAATGGATTTTTAAAATATTGTCTTTGTATCCTGCAAATATACTAAATTTTTCTTATTAGGTTTAATAGATTATTTTGGATTACTTAGGCATTTTTATGTACAAAATTATATTACCTGCAAATAAGGACAATTTTACTTCTTTCATTCATACATTTTATTTCTTTGTCTTATCTCATTGCACTGTCAAGGACCTCTGGTACTGAAACCACCCTATATGAAATTAATAAAGGGCCACATGGTGGGAACAGTGGTAGGGGACTGAATCCTGCAAAGGTATAGGCGTAGTTAAGATAAACAGCCATTGTTTCCTAGCTTGCTTTCCTATAATTGCTTACTACTCAGTAGTCCCATAACTGATGGTCATAAAGATTCATAGCTTTCTTAATTGCTCCCATAGATGACATCACCCTTGTGAAACCTAAGGCTGGTTTTTGAGATATCTTCCAGGCCCTGCATTCTGGTGAACCAACTGACCCAACCCACACCAGTGGCCTATCCCAAGGAACTGACTCAACTGGTCTTATGACCACCCATAAATTGGCTCAGTGCAGGAGGACAATTTCTGCATCTCTTTAATTTAACCCTCAATCCAACCTATCAGCAATACTGATTCCCTAGACCCCTGCCTGCCAAACCATTCTTAAAAACTCTAGTCTCCAAATTCTTGTGGAGGTGGATTTGAGAAATTTCTCTTGTCTCCTTGCTTGGTGCCCTGTGTTATTAAACTCTTTCTCTGCTGCAACCACTGTTGTCTCAGTGTATTGGCTCCCTTCTGTGTAGCGAGCAACACAACCTGGGTTGGCAGTAACAGTACTATGTTGAAGGAAAATAATGAGAGCTGACATTCTTACATTGTTTCAGAACTTAGAAGGGGGAAAGTATTCAGTCATTAATCATTAAGTATAATGTTAGCTGTAGGTTTTTCATAGATGCCCTTTCTTTGTTAGATTGAGGAAATTTCCTTTTTTACTAGTTTGCTGAGAATCTTAATCATGAATGGGTGTTGAAATTTGCATTTGTTTTTTGACATCTATTGAGATAATTAATTGATTTTTTGAATGGTGAATTAAACTTGCATTCTTGTATTAAATCCTACTGGGGTATATATTTTTTTATATATATGTAAATATAATATTAAAACATCAAACACATATAATATTCTTACATATATTTGATTTACTAATATCTAAAAAATTTTTTGCAGCAATTTCTATGGGAAATATTGATCTATAATTTCTTTTCTAGTAATGTCCTTGTCTGATTTTGATATAAAGATTATGGTGGCCTCATAAAATTAATTGAGAACTGGTTCCTCTTTCTGTCATTTCTTCAAGAGTTTGTGTAACATTGATATTATTTCTTCCTTAACTCATTGGCAGAATTCACCGGTGAGGCCATCTTGGCCTCTGGCTTTCTTTATTTAAAAGTTTTAAGTCATGAGTTTGATTTCCGTATTAGATAGGACTATCCAGATTTTCTAGTGTTCTTGTAACACTTTTGGTACTTTTTGTCTTTTAAAAAACAGTCCACTTTATCTAGATTGGTGAATTTCTTGGCATAAAGTTATTTACAATGTTTATTTATTGTCATCTTAGTATTTGGTAGACCTTTTTTTTAAAAATTGCTAATATCAGTATTTTATGTCTCTTATTCGCCCTCTCAGTCATTCAAGCTAGAGGTTTATTCTGCTTTAAATTTCTAGAGCTTTTCTTGAGTTTCAGCATACTTATCTGTATGCTGATATTTTTCGTGAATAAAATTTGGAAAAAAAATTTAGCCATTATTTCTTCATTTTATCCTACCCCAACCTCTCTTTCACCTCTCCTTTTCTGGTTCCAATCACGTATATTAGACTTCTTGAAACTTCCATAGGCTTTTGATGCAATGATCAACTTTTTATAATTTGCTTTTCTTTCTGTACTTCATTTTGTTTTTAAGTTCACTGATGCATTCTATTATTCTGTTCTATCAGTAATTAATCCCACTTCTTATTTCATTTCATATCCTGCATTTTTTGTTATATTATTTCTGTTTTTTTATAACTTTCCAAATTGCTTCTGAAATTTCCTACAGTTTCACCTATTACACTCTAATGCATTAATCATAGTTATTTTAACTTCCTTGTACATTTGTTGGTAAATTTCTTTTGACTGACTTTTCCCTTGACTATAGGTCACATTTCCCTGTATAGTGATTTTATTCTGGATATTCTGGGTGATGGGTTGTTGAGATTTTGGATTTTTATCTTTCTCTGAAGAGAGTTATTAATAATTTATAGTCTAGTATGCAGCTAAATTATTGGCAGGTTGCCTTGAATATGTGTAGGCTTGGTTTCTCTTTTTTGGGGTAGGTCTATTTTTAGTATTTTTCTTAGTCCTAAAGCGAATTCCTTGGTTCTGGAAGTGGATTTTACTCTGAGGAATGGCTCTTCTGGGGTTTCAATAGAAAGACTAAGGTGTTTACCAAGCCCTTCTGACTTAGAAGTATGTGAATCTAAACTCTAGCTCACCCGTGTTGGACAGCAACATCTTTCAGCCTTCCAGATTTTGTTTTTTCCTTGAACTCTTTAGAGTTTCAACTGTGCACAGCTTTGGGGTCTGTCAGTATTTGAAAGGAATTCATATGCAGATTTTTTAGCTTTCCATTTATATCTATTCCTTCTTCTAAAATTTCTCCATCTTTTATAAATGCTCTGGAAGTACCATTCACCCTTTTTCTGACTTTTTATACCTAAAAGACTGTACCTTTCTGCTTTATTTCTAGATGTGTGCAGTGTGGCTTGAGGAGTAATCTCAGATGATAAGCTTAATAAGCATATATTCTCAGGATGTGAGGGTGATCTGGCTGCCACATCAGTCACCCCATTGATTGCCAGGGTTGATTTGGCTGATCTTGTTGTCTAGGAGGGTGTCCCCTTTCCTCCCTCACTGCTGCATGTGCATTCCTCCCGAAGCTGTGTGCTCGGTTGAAGAGGATGACCTTCCCTGATACAGGAGGACCATTCTTCAGTCAAGGGTGTATGAGTAGCTCCATTCCCCTACTAGAACCTCCAAACAAGCTCTCAAGTAATTTCATTCAGTATGGTTCCCTTTTTTCAAGGATCAAACCCCCTCCAATCTCTACCTTCTTTTGACCATTCCCTAGTACTTTCAAAAATTTTAAAATATTGTCCAGAGTTCATAATTGTTATCTGCAGGTGGGCTAGTCCTATATAATATGTCTCCAGAGCTGAAACTCCAAAGGTGCATTTTACTTGTGTCCTTGGTTTACCATTGGTTTATATACACACACACACACACACACACACACATACATATGTGTTTATATACACACACACACATATAAAAAATTAATTACATTTGTGCATCACTTAATGACAAGAATACATTCTGAGAAATGCATTGTTAGGTGATTTTGTTATTGTGCAAACATCATAGAGCTTACTAGCTTACTACACATTTAGGTTATATGGTGTAGCCTGTTCTCCAAGGCTACAAACCTATACAGTGTATTACTGTACTGAATACCACGGGCAATTGTAACACAATGGTAAGTGTTCATGTATTTAAACATAGAAAAGGTATGGTAAAAGTACAGAATAAAAGATAAAAAATGGTGCACCTATATACGGCACTTACCATGAATGGAGCTTTCAGGACTGAAAGTTGCTTTGTGTGAGTCAGTGAGTAAGTGGTGAGTGAATGTGAAGGTCTAGGACATTACTGTACACTACTGTAGACTTTACAAACACTGTACACTTAGGCTACCCTAAATTTAGAAAAAAACCTTTTTTTCTTCAATAATATATTAACCTTACTTTACTGTAACATTTTTTACTTTATAAACTTTTTAATTTTTTTAAGCTTTTTGACTTTTTGTAATAATAGCTTAAAACACAAACACATTGTACAGCTGTGCAAAAATATTTTCTTGCTTTATGTCTTTATTCTATAATTTTTTATATTTTTAAATGTTTTGTTGTTAATTTTTTTACTTTTTAAATTTTTGTTAAAAACTAATACACAAGTACACACACAAGTCTAGGCCTACACAAGGTCAGGATCATCATCACCATATTCCAACTTCACATCTTGTCCCGCTGGAAGGTCCTCAGGGGCAATAACACACATGGAACTGTCATTTCCTATGATAACAGTGCCTTCTTCTGGAATACTTCCTGAAGGACCTGCCTGAGGCTCTTTTACAGCTAACTTTTTAAAAATAAGTAGAAGGAGTATACTGTAAAATGAGGATAAAAAGTATAATATAGTAAATACATAAGCCAGGAACATAGTCATTTGTTATCAAGTACTATGTACCGTACATAATTGTATGTGCTATACTTTTATATGACTGGCAGCACAGTAGGTTTGTTTACACCAGTATCACCACAAAGAGGTGAGTAATGCATTGCACTACAATGTTACTATGGCTACAATGTCACTAGGTGATAGGAATTTTTCAGCTCCATAATAATCTTATGGGACCACCATGGTATATGCAGTCCATGGTTGATGGAAATTTCATTATGCAGCACATGACTGTATTTATGTTTATGTATATACTTATATATAATTAAATACGCTTTAATAATTTCCAGGGTATGTGCATAAACCCTTTGCTATGACACCATAAAGAGCACTTCCTCAATTTGTTCTTGTAGATTTGGGTTTCTTTCTAAGGTTATGATAAAATGTCTATCTTGTTTTTGTCTAAAGCTGAACTTATAATTTTTCTCCAAAACATGGTTTTCCTCTAATGTTCCTTATTTTAGTAAATAGTACCCAGTTGTTTAACCCAGAAACCAGGGATTAATCCTTGTGTCCTGTCTTTCTTTAATCCTATCATCCAAGAAGCAGTAAGAGCAAGGGATTAGAGCATAGGCTCTACCTGGCTTCAATCCCTGCTCTTTCTCTTACTAGTTGCATGATCCTATATTCACTCACAAGTGCTTAGACTAGTTCCTGGCACATAGTAAGTGCTAAATAAATGTCCTATTTATTACCATCAATCAAAAATTAACTAATCAATTGATCAATTCTAAATCAAACATTACTTATCACCATTTGAATTCTTCTATTTCTTTGCCACCTCCCAGTCTAAGTCCCCATTCCCACCTGAACTGCTATAATAGCCACCTAATTGTTCTTTCCATTTCTATTCTTCTATTCCAATTCATTCACCATACTACAGCCAGATTTAGCTTTTCAAAACAAATTGGTCATGTCACTTTGCTGTGCACCCTTAAGTGCCTTCCATTTGCTTCTGGTATAAATGCCCATGTAAATCCTTACTATGACTACATGGCTTTGTGTTACATAGTCTCTGTTTTCCTATGAGGCCTCATCAACAGTCCCCTTTCTATATTCCACACTCCACCCACACTGCTTTTTCTTTTTCTTTTAACATTTTTGTTCCTAAGACTCATCCATCTCATTCACTTTAGGACACTTATACTTCATTGCCTTTTTCAAATCTCAGCTTCACTGTAACCTCTTCAGAATAACCTTCCTTTTCCAACCTTCCCTTTGAATGCAACCTGGTTCAATTAATCTAAAAGCTCATTTTTTGAGATTAAGAAAATTGATAATTCTTTAACCATACTGGTCAAGAAAAAAGGGAAAAGACACTACTAGAAATGAGAACGCATCTCTACAGATCCTGAAGTCAGTAAAAGGATAATAAAGGAATTTTATTAAAAATTTTATAACCATAAATATGACAGATTAAATGAAATGGACAAATTTCTTGACAAACACAAATTCTCAAAGCTCACCCAAGAAGAAATAGATAACATGAATAGTCTTATATCTATTTTAAAAATCAAGTTCATAGTTAAAAATTTCTCAACAGAAAATACTCCTAGCCCGGAGGACTTCTCTGGTGAATTCTGTCAAATATTTAAACAAGAAGTAGTACTACTCCTACACCACCTTTTCTACGAAATATAAGAGTTGGGAATACTTTCCATCCTATGAGGATTGTGCAGTTTCTGGAAGGAAATGTGTCATAATCATTATCTTTATTCTTCTAAGTTTAATGTGTAGTTTTTCCTGACTGCCTTTAGAACTTTCTTTTTATGTTTGTTTTTCAGCTCTTTGAATATGATGTGTCCAGGTGAATGGTGTTTTGGGGGGAGTGGGGGTAGTGATGTATATAATTCTTAGAATTTCTGAGCTTCTTGGATCTGTAGTTTGATTTTTTAAAATTATTCTTGGAAAATTTTGGCCATTATTTCTTCAAATATTTCTCATGCCCTATTCTCTCTTGTGTATGCTGGGATTCCAATTACAGGTATGTTAGACCTCTTGATTTTGCTTTTAGATTCTCTGCTCTGTGTTTTTCATCACTTTTACTTTTAATATTTCAGTTTGGGCAATTTCTATTGACTTATCTTTAGATTGGCTGATATTGTTCATAGGCTTGGCAGTATTGAATCTACTGAGGAGCCTGTCAAAAACATTTTCTATCTTTTACCATGATTTTTATTTGTTACATTTCAATTAAAAAACTGCAGAATATACATTGTTTTCATCAGCACATGGGACAATTTCCAAGATAGATTATACATTAGGCTAGAAAACAAGTCTCAGCAAATTCAGAAAAATAGAAATCATACTATGTATCTTCTGAGGCCATAGTGGAATAAAACTAGAAATCAATTCCAAGAGGAACCCTTAAAACTACACAAATACATGGAAATTAAACAACCTTCTGCTGAATGATCTTTGGGTTATTGACGAAATCAAGATGGAAATAAAAAAAAATTTGAATTGAAAGACAAAGGTGACACAAGCTTCCAAAACCTATGGGAAAAAGCAGTGCTAAGGAGAAAGTTCATAGCCTGAAATGCCTACATCAAAAAGACAGAAAGATCACAAATTAACAACCTAATGTCACACCTCAAGGAACTAGAAAAAGAAGAACAAACCAAACCTAAAGCTAGCAGAAGGAAAGAAATAACAAAGCTTACAGCAGAGCTAAATAAAATGGAAACCAGAAAAACAATACGAAGGAACAACGGAACAAAAATTTGCTTCTTTGAAACGATAAACAAAATCAATAGATCACTAGTGTGATTAACCAGAAGTAGAAGAGAAAGTTCTCAGATAACCTCAATCAGAAATGAAAAAGGAGACATTACAACTGATACCACAGTAATACGAAATACCACCTGTGACTACTATAAAAACCTCTACACACACAGACTAGAAAACCTAGAGGAAATGGATAAATTCTTGGAAACACACAACCTCCCAAGCCTGGATCAGGAAGAAATAGAAATCCTGAACAGACCAATAATGAGTAATAACAGTAATAAAAAATAATCTCCCAACGAGTAAAAGCCCTGGCCCAGATGGATTCTCGGGTGAATTCTACCAGACCTACAGAGGAGAACTGGCATTGATTCTACTGAGTCTTTCTTTTAGTTTTCATCTCTCTGCTAAAATTTCCCACTTGTTTATGAACGTTGTCCACATTTTCTACTGGAGTCTTTAGTATAATAATTGTAGTTATTTTAAATTCTTTGTCTGATTTTTCCAATAACTAGGTCATATCTTTGCCTCTTCACAGTGTTTTTTTATGGTCTTATAATTTTTGGTTGATTGAAACCAGACATTGTGTATAGGACAGTAGAGACTTTGGTAAATAGTATTTATGCCTGAGAAATGGGCATGCCTCTTCTATTAGGTCTCTATTGTTGTGTTGGAGTGCATTGAGTCAGTCTGGTCAGAAATTGAGCTGGGTTTGGCTTTTTGTTTGTTTGTTTGTTTGTTTGTTTTGCGCTATGGTTGCCTTCATTGAATTACAGTCTTCAAATTTCCTCCAGGGCTATCTTGAAGTTAAGTTGAGGGTTGGATCTTAAAGGTTTTTCTCAATGATCATGTTCTATCTCAACTTTTGGTCTTCCCTAGGAGCCCAAACCTTTGATTAGGTTTCTCTCTTTGCTCTTGCCCCTTCTCTATCCTTGCCAGTGGTAGTGTTGGCAGTATGGAATCTACTGTTGTAAGACTGCTTTTACTTGACACTTGGCAATGACTAGCCTGGTGTTGAACCTGAGGTAAAGGGACATTTCCTGCCGTCCTTCTTCAGCCCCAGTCTTAGGTAGGCCCCATGCCCCTGGGTCTCAGGAGTGGAAATTTCCGAACGATCCTGCCCCTCCTCCATATGATATTCACACTCGCCTTATACCTTTGGTAGGTCTTGTACAGAAGAAAGTTCTCATGCCCCTCCCTCAGTTGTAGGGGTTCTCTAAAGGTTCAGTCCCAGGATAATTTCTTCCTCCTTTCCCAGGAGTGGAGGTTTGTATTTTTTTCCTGTCCCCTTCTAGCTGCAGCGGGGCTTTACCTGTGCCCTGCCTTTCCCCAGGGCCCTGAGGCTTTTATTCCAGAAGGGTGGTAGGGGGAAGGGTGTGCATGGGGATTTTTCCTTTCCTGTGGTGGAGGCGCCTCCACTCTCCCAAGCTCATGCTCCAAGGGAGGCTTGCTGTGGTCTCCCACCCTGGCCCCAGTCTTTCCCATTCGTATGTGGTGATGGCTGTGGAGAAGAGCCTATGAATTGGTACAAACTCCCTTTAAGTCTGTGGCTCTTAGGGGCTTCTGTACTTTCAGATAAGTTCACACTGAGCCTTTCGTGATTCATCAAAAACTTGAAGCTGAAATCTTCTCATCCCCTTCATTTTCCTCCCGTACACTACTCCCGGTGGCCGGTGCTTGTGTCTTTGACTCTCCTCAGGGGCACGTCTTTCTCTACTTTTGAGGCTGGTTTGTTACTTTGAGACATTAGCTCTCTTAAGCATTCAAGGAAAGTTATGATTTTTTAAGATTATACAACTTTTTCTCATCATTAGGAATGTGTTCTTGTCTACATCCTAAGTGGCATCTAGAAACCCTTCTCATCAGTCTATTTTTTTGGGTGTTAGGTAAAGAAGAGAACATGTTTTTAGGTTCATAGAACTTTCAAATTTTCCTATTTTCCCAAATTATTTCCATTTTCTTCTCTTACTTTTCCTTTTGATTCTTTTTCATTATTTTTCACATTTCTCCCCCTACCAAATGTCTGTCTTGGCTGCCCTTTTATTTCCTACCCCTTTCATCTGAATAGTTTTCTTAATACCAGTGGCTCTTTTCTTTGAGTCTATGCCTTTGTCATTATTCTTTTCCAATTTTCTTTACATACTCATTCCCCTGTCTTTTAGTTTTCCTCATATAGAAGGGAAATTTATATTAATGAGTTAGCAAGAGAACTTAATAGGATTTCTCTAGTAGATATTTAAGGTTGCATTTCTCTCTCTGATTAAAAATATCTCTAATTATTGAGTGCCTACTGTGTCTCTAGATACAGTGTTTGCAAATACCATCCGCCTATGTTTAACCCCGCTGTGTTTCCTGGGCTTGTATTTCCAAAAGCTTGCTAGGCCTTTCCACTTGGAATTTCAATTGATACCTCAAATCTCATATGTCTTAAAAAACGTTGATCATCTTTTCTCTAAGTTCCTGTTTGTATTAATACCAGCATTCCAGTCACCATGTTAAAACCTTCATTGTTACTATCACCCCTTCGCTCATGCTCACACTCCTTATCTTAGCAATTCTGTTAATGAATCTGCCCATACTGCCATTGCCTCACTTCCAACTTTAATCATTTCTTGTTTAGAATATTATTCATACCTCCCTGCTGAGGCTTTTGTATCAGAGATAAGGTCACCAGAGTTTCTGCATTGCCAGATCTGCTGGCTCTCAATATTCATCCTGCTTTAGCCTTTGGCATTATTCTTTCTAATAAGCGCTTGAGCAATTGAATAACATTACATGAAAATTATTCACCATGACTTACACAGCCGTCTGTCTCCCCTCCTGCCCCAGGGTCTTACCGCACAGTTGTCCCCGGTGCCACAGTGTCCTTCCACTCTCCACTCTTGCCCTCTTCCACTATTTTCCCTTCCTGAATCCCCAGTAATTAGTAGAGTTCTCTGAACATAGTTGGTATTTAATACATCTTTATTAAATAAACAATTGAATACTTCTTTAGCCAAACTGGAGTAGTTTTAAAACCCAATACTTAAACAAGAAAAAGCAGAATGTTCTAGTTACAGCTTGGGTGGAGGGTACTGGTGAGCAGGGGGTGGGTACACAGGAAGCTGGGAGCTGAGAAGCCGGCTGAGTCCATGGTTAAACCCCAGGGTCTCTCCCCTGGACCCTAAGGCAGCTTAGAAGAATCAGCAGGCTCCATGGATTGCAGCTGGAACACCTCTGCTCCAGGAAATTATTCTGAAAAAAAATGGTGGGGTAGAAGGTAGATACGTGGGTATATGATACATCCCTGTTGACCCAATAGTGAATTCAGGAAGCTTTCTCTGCATTAATCAAAGTGAGGGCAGTCACCATTCTCAGGCATATTTCTATCTTGGCTTTTTAATACATAAAATGTTAATTTAAAAGTCAACAAGAAGACCCTTTCCCTCTTGCCAACTCTTATTTTATATCTCCTTGGTTAGAAGCACTTAAGGGGCAAATGCATAAAATGATCATCGAGACTAATTTCCTATTCTGCATTCAAAACAAAGCAAATACCGTGTGAAACTGTGTTGTTTTGGGGCAGTAATATACATATTGTGGCATTCCATTAAATCCTTTTCATTTATGTGCCTCACTCTGTGAAGGTTACTGACAGTTGATTTAAAATATGTATTACTTTAGCCGGTGAGAGTACATAAAATCACTAAATCAAATTTGCTGTGAACATCAACTCAGAAAAATTAAACATGTGGACAGTCACCAAGGACAAAAGGCCAGCATACTCCCATATATTTTCTTTTCTTGAGTTTGTGCTAAATGACTAATTCTTCTTGCTTCAAGCACGACTGTGAAGTTTCTACTGGAATCATCTCTTAGTTTTAGTGGCTGCATCTTTGTGCCTCAGAGGAATCAGAGTGAGTTTTATAGAAAAAGAAGTGTTGAGAGCCTCTCTTTTTAAAAGGTACAGGGAAACCAAAAGTGTATTTTACAACCAAAATAATCAATGGGCTTCTTGTGTTTTTTTTGTGTATCTTGCCTGAGCCAGCACATTTTATTTCTGACAAGAGTCCTTGGCAGGACCTTGTTCTGTCAAAAAGGGGGTGCCAATATTCACATATTGACAAATTGTGAAATGTCCTTTTCATCCTTACTTTCTTCCTATGCCACTGCCTCTCTTTTTCCTTCTGTAATGTCTGAAATTTCATTTGCACAGAATGCCAGGTTGGGTGAATAAATGTGTTTGCAAAAACTGACAAAAAAAAAAAAAGAGAGAAGATGACTTCTCCTCACTGCTCATAGCTATACTTTGTCAATAAGTTTCCAAGTACATCAGGTCTTGCAAACCTGTCCTTAGCAAATGAACCAGTTAAGATGAGATTATTAATTTAATCTGAGTGGCTGTGGATCAACATCACTTTGTTAAAGAGGTGCTGATACACTTATTTTTCAGTAAAGTGCAAGCTTTATTTAATTTATGCTCTAGACCCTGTGCTAGGTTCTGGAGTTACAGAAGTAAAGGAATAATCTCTGCTTTCTGAGCACTCATAATCCACTGCTGGGGGAGTGAAGCAGGCAGATGAACCATGACAGTGCAGTGTAGTATGTACTGTGATAGACAATATATGTGGATGATACTGGTTAGGGCCACTCCAGCATGTGCAGAGCCCCAGGCAAAGGTGTGTTTAGTGACTCTGTCTATATTAGCAATTTGATTTAAAAACATATTATAAAATCATGTACCCATATGAGGTATGTTGATTTATTGATGAAAATTTAGAATACTGGGTAGAGAAGTACTTAGGTATTTGTTTTTTGTCCAATCAGTGCACTTGAGGATTCTTCATAGTGGCCGGGTGCCATTACTTTACTTTCTTTATTGTCAAATGTGCCATTTTTGGCTAATTTGGTATTCTCACTCTGAGGAAAAGACAACTATATTGTGATTACTCACAATGCCATGGCTCTGAGGGACCTGTCTGTATCAAAACAATACAGATCTTTGGACCTCTGCAGTTCCCTAACACCAATTACTTAACGCTGGTTACAGCCGTTCTCACAGTGCTGTAGCAACTATCAGACCACCTGTGAATGCTGACTTCCCAAAGGTTGTCACTATGATTCACTGATGATGATCACAAATTCAAGTCTTACCCATAGTTGGCAGGAAAATGTGAATGATAATTCATTTCCTGATCATGTGAAATTTATTGTTCAGAATTTCATAATATAAACATAGAACACATCATCTTCCAAACGTATCTTCTCTTTAGGCTACCATCACTGCATTTTTAGAATAGGATCTCTTTTTGACGTGGCTTACACCTGTGCCTTCTACACATCTCCGCTAGTGGGGGAAGGAGGAGCGAGAGCCCATTCAGAGTGAGAACAGCGAGCCCATTGGCGCAAGGAATGTCCATTCCTCATGTTCTTCCTTCAGCGTGCCTCAGAGCACTCAAAAGGCCATGATGTTTACACATTGATCAGAGGCAAGAGAGGACATCAATGAGAAGGACCTGTTTTCTTTGCAAAGTGATGAAAGCCCTCAGAGGAGATAGGTCCAGCCACTCTTGGAGAACTATTTGACACATGGTATGAAGATTTGGAGGCAGAGTGACCTCCCTGGGCCAGTGGTGTGGTAGGAAGACGCATAGAATAAAGGATTCCTGCTGCCACCTCCAACACCCTCAGGCGCTACAGATCAGAGGCAGCACTATGGTTAGAACACACACGAGTGAGAGCAGAAGCAGGAGTCCACACAGAGGGCTCAAGCACAGGGGTTGGTGGTGGACTGTCAGAATCTCAGAGACCTGAACTTGTCCTAGGTCCTGTGTGAGCGAGGGTCACCCCGAATCAGCACGTCAGCAACTTCTGGCTGCTAAATCTCATGCTATCCCCTGAAAGAAATACTGCAGTGGTCAATAAGAGCAATTTGTGTACTAGGCCACTCTTCTGCAACCAGAGCCCAGCTCTGGGAACCCCCGGAGTTCCTCAGGGCGTGTGGTCAATCCTACCTATGGAATAGTGGATGAGAAGGTGCCCTGATGAAAAACACTGGGGACCAGGGCTCACACGCAGCCAAGTCCAGGCTCAAGACATCACACCCAAAGGGTATTTCTGGCCCTATCTCATTTCAGGTGCTAGAAGGTGATTTGGAAAATTTCGAGGAAGGCAATCCTACTCTTACAAAGCACAGGGTCCCCTGGAGCACAGGGCCTGGGATGTAACCATGCTTGTCTAAATCTAAGTGTTGTAGTGATTGTTGCAAAGGCAAAGAAGTAGACTTCCAATCATCCTGGAGGAAAATAAGATCAGGTAGTCTTCCTGAGGAGGTTCTGTTTTAGTTGTGTCTTGAAAGATGATGTTGATTAGGTAGCTAAAGAAGGAAGGAAGAGCATCGCAAGCAGAGAGGACAATGGGTGTAAAGCATAGAGACTATGAAGCTGTAAGTTATATTTGAGAAGCTGTAAATAAATCACTATGGCTGGAGTGAAGAAGCCATGTGGGGCCTTGCGCAAGTGCAGTCTGCAGTACCTTACCAGTGGCGTCAGTGTCTTTTGGGAGTTTGTTGGAGTGCAGAATGTCAGGTCCCACTCTAGACTCACTGAATCAGAATCTGCATTTTAACAAGATCCCTCTCCCTTTCATTTTTATGAAATTTGATGCTCGAGAAGCTTCAGGGTTCCCTAAAATGAGAGTGCAATAGTGGGCTGGAGCCAGATGCTGAGAAGTTTGGATTTTACTCTGTAGGCGAGGAGAACTCACTGTATTTCAAGCAAAGGATGAAAATGATCATATTCAACTTTTAGAAGAGTTGGGTAGCAGCAGGGTGAAGAGAACCGCAGAAGGGGAGGCTAGGGAGTGAGATGGTTGGGAAGCCCACTGCCGTTGTCTAGGCAGGACAAGAGGGGAGGCTGAAATACGGCAGGGGGCTGGAGGGTGGGAATGCTATTTTACAAATGGAGTTGCAAGATGCTGGATTCAGAGTGAAGCAGATTGGAGAGACTGGGGTGATATGCAGGAATCTCTCTGAGTAACTGAGCAGATAACTGTAAGAAAGGGGATGCAGGATGAAAAGATTTTGTGGACTAAGATGGTGAGTTTGAGATGTGTGAAGG
The DNA here is from genome assembly GCA_023783475.1 of Daubentonia madagascariensis. Lineage (NCBI taxonomy): Eukaryota > Metazoa > Chordata > Mammalia > Primates > Daubentoniidae > Daubentonia > Daubentonia madagascariensis. The sequence continues at coordinate 11,750,302 of JAKFHU010002088.1, forward strand.
AGATCCAAGGAAAAATGTCCAGAAGATGTTAATTATATGGGGCAGAGCTTAAAGAAGAGTGTAGGCTGAAGGTTCAAATTTGGGAGTCGTTAGCAGACAGGTAGTAATTAATATCAAGGATGAGGACGAGATCACCAGGAAGAAGAGAATGGTGGTTTAGAGCACAGCATTGGGTCATGCCAACATTTAGTGGTAGATAAAGAAAAATCTGCAAGGAAGAGTTCAGCAAAGTAGGAGGAAAACTAAGAAAGACTGGACACAGGAACTAGGGGAAATGTTTCAAAGAGGTTTCAATATGGTCAAATGCTGCAGAGAGCTCAGTGGGGAAAGAACTGAAAAGGGTCTTGAAATTGGTTCATGGAGACCCTGGAGAGATTGTTCCAGTGGTGTACTAGGAATGGAAAGTGGTATTTATAGATTAAGAGAAATGTGAAGGCTGGGAGAGCCAGTGTAGATTAACCTGAAAATGGTGGCTTTCAAAATGTGGTTCCCTAACCAACAGTGTTATCAGCATCATCTTTCAGGAAATGCAAACGGCAGAATAGTAAAGAAAAAGCCTTTGGAATTTCAAAAGTTTTTTATTTTTAAAAATCAAAATTTTTATTTGCAGAAGCCTGTATTTCTTTTTGTACATAATTTTATTGAATCACATACATATTTATATGAAAATGTACAAATCAAAAGTTTACAGCTGAATGAATTTTCATGAAGGAAACACTTCACTGTGGGTAGCACCCAGAGTAAGAAGCAGAACATTACTAGCATCTGCAGAAGCTGTCTTCATTTTCCCCATTCTCAAGGATAACCAGTACAATGACTTCTAATACCACGGCTTAGCTTTGCCTGTTAGTTTATGTCAGTGGAAACATAAACTCTTTTGTAACTAGCTCAATATTGCATTCATTAGAATTGTCCATGTTGTATTTGGTTTTAATTTGCTAATTTTCTTTGCTGTATAGCATTACTATGAATGGATGTTTGAGTGGTTTCTAGTTTGGGGCTGTTACAAATAGTGCTGCTATTAACATTCCTGCACATGTCTCTTGGTAAGCATATGCCCATATTCTAGGAGGATATATACCTGGAATTCTGGGTCACAGGGTAATGTATGTGGGTTCAGCTTAGTAGATACTATCAATTTTTGCAGTAGTTGTACCAATTTACACTACTATCAACAGAATATACGAGTTCTTGTTTCTATATATCCTCACTAACATTTAGAACTGTTTACTTTTCTCAAATGGCTGTGCTGGTTAGTGCACAGTGGTACTGCATTTCCCTGACGATTTGTGAAGTTGATCACCCTTTCCTATTTTCATTGACCATTTGAATATCTTCTCTGAAGTTTTTGTTCAAAATCTGTGCCTACTGTTCTATTGGATTGTCTGTCTTTTTTCTTACAGGGCCTGGGCTTTTGAATTTTTAAACGCTTAGCTCTCCATGACTTAGGGCAAGTACTTTGTAACTAAACAAAATGTGTCAAAAACAGCAGAAGAGACAAGCAAACTGGCTGAGGTCTAGTCCCCTGAAGAAGAGGCTAACTGGTAATCTCAAATACAACAGCAACAATAACAACAATAATAGTGCTAATAAATAGTGGAAGCTACAGTTTAACATATACCTGCATTATATGAAATGCTGTGCTATTTTCTGAGAAAAACATCCTAATGTGATGAAAAGATATAGGGGGAAAGTTGATGGTTGAAAGAAATGAAAACAATCACATTTATTCCTAGAAAAACTGAAAGACACATATGGACATACCCAGAAAGAGAATATGGGATTATTTGAATCTCAATGTCAATTTTTAAAATGCCACTGTTATAGGAAAACAGATAAAGCGCATTATTTAAGTTTTCAAATAATGAATGAACCCATGTTGTCCCCAATTTACTAATTATCTTCTTGCATCATAGCTTAATTGTTCCCTAATGACTGCCTTGCCATTTTCAAATATTGATTAATTACATTAAAAAATTCATAATCTTCTGACTTCTTTGTGTAGATTGGTTTAAATATACAGACTCCAATTACACATTCTGGGTGGAGCACCCCAAAAATCTAATAAAGACATTGTTAATAAAACTATTACACAACCCATGCTAATTCTGGGAAAAGATACAGGAAAGAATTACAAACCCAGTGAATAAAAAACAAATCCTCTACATTTACATGTTTACCATTGTATTTTCTATGTTTAAGGCTAACAAAAAAAGAGACAAAAAATCTTTCTTGATAACTTTTTCCAGTTACCTTAATGCTGGATATATCTAGTTCATTGCATTGGGTAAGGGCCAATGTGACCCACATTCTCCACAATTTCGAAATGGGGGCTGAGCACATGGACTCTGTGGGCGAGGCACACATTCTGGCCTTGGCCTGGACCTCATTAGCACATGATCCAAATCACTGAATTCCCATTAATGACTGACTGACTGATCCACTGATGACCTATTCGTCCAGGATTTTTCTCTTTTGTGGCCTCAGGTTGGAATTTGTTAGCTCCTTGGAGAAAAAAAATTCTTGACACTGGATTATTTCTTTCTCTCTTTTTGACCTCATCATCTATCCATCCCAGAGAGCACTTCTCATTACCACTTTTGAGTTTAGCAGACACTGGTCTGAATGCTTCCTCTGCCATACACTTAGCAGCAGTGTGACCTAGGACAGGTCCTTCAGAGAAACTGAGCCTCAAGAAGACTCTGCATGAAATTGTAAATTAGTTAATACATACAGAACACTTGGTGCAGTATCTGTCATGTGGTAAACATTGAAAAAGTGGTGCATAACAATATTCTAATTATAATTATGCTCATAATAATGTTGGCCCTTTAAAGATGGAAGGGGGCAGAAAGATCATGTGAAGGAAGAATTTGAGGTGCAGAGACATAGTTTGTGAATAGAAGAATTGAGACTGGAACCAAAATTTTCTGATTCCTGGACCAAAGCCCTTCCTATCTCAGCAGATGACCTTCCTATGTAATATGACAGAAGTCTTCCATAGTTAGAAGCCACACCCAAAGCTCATGCTAGTAAATAAAGAAGATACATCAGACAAGATAAATGCTGTGTTAAAACAGACTCCTGCAAAGACAGGGCTAGATTACATGAAAGGTCAAAGAGATGCCTGTCTTGTGGGGCCCCCAACACAAGGGAGTCCAATAATAGAGGTTGGGTGATTTAAATCACTGCTTGTGGAGATAATTAATTAATGTCATAAAAATGTCCATATCACTGCCAATGGCCACCCTCTGATCACAACTATCTTCTATGAAATGTTGATATTCTTTCTGCTGTGGGCTTTTTGTTTGTTTTTAAAAATTTTGCTGGAGAGGTGCTACTCATTTCTACACTGGTTTGTTCCAACTGAGTTGTATCCCTAATCTCTGGTAAAACAAAGTTGACATTTTTCTTCCAGTGTCTAATTTTCCAGCACAATAGTATATACAGATGTATACATTTAGTCTGGGATTAAACCTGAGAAACTCTAACTAGCACTTTAAATCAGGAAATTGTCTATTATGGATACTGAATGGCAAAAGGACAGAGTATGAGACTGTGGATGAGTTTATTGTTTAACAGTAACGTGAAGCACAAGTTAAGACCTGACTGGTATTTTAAGAAATCTAAGCATCTAAGATCTAAGGCTCACCAATATAAGCATTTTAGACAATTAATATCTGTGGAAACATGTATATACTGGGTATACTAAGATAGGCAATTTATTTCCATGAATTATCTCTCATTATTAGCACACATATTCTTAATATCTATTAAAATATAAATTAAACCCTTGTTTTTTTCTTTCCTCAATAGACTCCAAATTAATGCAAGTGTTCCTTGGCCCCTTCTACTCTGACAAGCTGGTGGTCTAATCAATTTCCCATTATGTACATTGGGGCTGAAATAATAACAACATGAGCTATTTATTTTACTTATGTATCAATAGCACATTCTATGTACTTTACAAACATACTCATGTAGTCCTCACAACAACTTTACAACATGGGTTCCACCATCATCCCCACTGTACCAAAAAGGAGTCAGAGGTACGGAGAGAATAAATGACATGCCAAGGTCACACAGCTCGTAAGTGGGAAGAGCAGTATTCAAATTGAGCAGTTTTGCTCCAGAGTCTCTGCTTTTAAAGATGAGGAAACTGTAACAGAAGGAAGTGAAGGCCAACTGGCCAAGTTTATACAAGTAAGGGGCAAGTCAAGAATAAGAACCAGCATTTCATTCTAGCGCCAGTACAGCTGGTCACCCCAAACACTTTTGCCGCCTAATCGCTGTGCTCTCACAAGCAGTGTGATTCTCTTGAACTAAAAGACAAGTTTTGTTCCTCATTCAACCAATATTTATTTATTGCCTCATTCATCTTAGGGGCTAAGAGGAACCCAGTTCCTCACTCCCCACCCTTACTCCAGGTCGATCTGTGCTTATGTCTCAAGGAAGGGATGCACTCACAGGAAGAAAAGGAAAAAAATGGAATCCCCTCCTGGTTTCTGATTTTCAGAATCTTGGCTCTTACAAAGATTGGGGAGAAAACTCCAAGAATGAGTGGGCTCCCGGATCACCTCCTCTCCCTAACACTAACACCCCCCTGCTACCCCAAACAAACTCACCACAAAAATTTCATGGACCTTGTTGAGGGAGAAGGGGAGAGAAGGAAAGAGGGAAAGCCCAGGGGGCATGGGGGAGGGAGGAGGGAGTGTGTGTATGTGTGTGTGTGTGTGTGTGTGTGTGGGGGAGAGAGAGAGAGAGAGAGAGAGAGAGAGAGAGAGAGAGAGAGAGAGAGAGAGAGAGATGTGCCCTGTTCCTGGCCTAAGCCCTGGGAAAACCAAACAGTTCTACAGAATCTTAGAGCAGAGGAATCATCTTCTGTTTCCTAATTCAAACTCCTTGGTGGTAAAAGACTCAAGGAGGGAATGTCTGTTGGATGTGTGGCAGGTGGGGCCCGATACAACTTCATCAAGAGAGTGTTCTGACTTCTGTGTAGCACAGGAAAGTGTTGCCATTTCCCTACGCTCAAGAAAGGCCTGAGAGTAGTAGAGAATCCCACCAGAGGGGAAGAGTGTGGGATGAAGATGAGAACATTGCTGCAACAGACATTGAGCACAAGGACCATGGGGAATGAGGACTATCTCAGCAGATGCTGTGTAGACAGGTGGCATTGAGCACCACCTGTCTGACCCCTGTCACATTAATGCATTGGCTCTTACAAAGATTTGGGAGAAAACTCCAAGAAAGAAAAAATACAAAGAAAAAAATACCTTTTGTAGGAAAAGAACACCATTACCTTGATATTTAGCCTCTCATACATTAAAAGTAAACCTTGGCATTTTTCTCCTTCTGGAAGAAAACCAAAAGTTAATAGGACTTGTTAAAAGAAAGCAAAGTTTTCTTCCTTGTACTACTCCACTGTTATTTATTAATCTGTTCTTATTAAGTGTTAACTTGCAAAATTAACAATCCAGTGTATTAATGGGAAAAGGAACAGAAAAGCTGAAAACCGAGCATTTAAACTGCTAGTGGAAATGTTTTTTATTGGAGTCATTAACTGGACTGCAATTAAAACTGATATTGTACTATCCACCTTATCTTAACACAATTTACTCTGACACATTTTTGTTGTGGTCCTATATTAGAAAACCCTTTGATTTGGGTTAAATTTAGATTCTGTTAGTTCTAAAGAATATTTATCCAGATTTCCTCTTCATGTCCCCCAATTTCTGTACCTAGAGAGAGAATCACTCTCGCCTGCTACCCACTATGCTACCACTCGGAAAGTTTATTCATCTGGAAGCACAGAAGCGGCTTCATGGGCTCCACCTATGCATGCTCGTTGTTCCAGTAACAGAAGTGAGGCTCAGGAAGTTAATATCTCAAGTTGAATTCCTCATAAGACCTTGAGATGAAGGCTTGTGCAGAGGTGATTTATTGGGAAGTGTTCCCGGGAAAACCTGGCAGGGGAGGGGAGGTGTGGGACCAGGAAGGGAAGGAAGGAGGATATGACATCCTGTATAGTCCTTCAGAGAATAACTTTGGCTCAATTATTCAGAGAAGTCTGGAGACAGCATCGGTCACATCTCTGACAACATTTTCACCAATTTCAAGAGAGAGAATTAAGCTCTATTTCCCAAAGGCATCCACTGTATGTAATAAATCAATTTCTCTCCTATAAGTGATAATTTCTTTTTCCTTTCTCTCTCCCTCCTCCTCCTTCTTCCTCTTTTTCCTTCCTCCTCCTTCTTCCTTCTTCTCCTTCCTTCCTTCCTTCCTTTCCTTCCTTCTTCCTTCCTTCCTTCCTTCCTTCCTTCCTTCCTTCCTTCCTTCCTTGAGACAGGGCCTCTCTCTGTCTCCCAGACTAGAGTGCAGTGGCCCAACCATATCTCACTGTGACCTCAAACTCCCAGGCTCCAGGGATCCTCCTGCCTCAGCCTCCTGAGTAGCTGAGAACACAGGTGCGCACCACCACGCCTGGCTGATTTTTTTTTTTTTTTTTTTTTTGGAGAGATGTGGTCTTGCTATGTTGCTCAGGCTTCATTTCTCTCCTATACCTCTAGAATGGTATCGGTTCTGTACCATCCTTGGGATAATTGAGAAAACCATCATTCAAATCACGTTCTGTGGTTCAGATGAAGAACCGTGACTGAGAAAGGCCGCCAAGTGTGTGAATCAGAGGAGCTGACGTATTTGTACTCCCATTTCTATCAGTCACTGGTTAAAAGCTGCCACCCAGGAGAGACACAAATTCCTAGGCCCTTCAGGCTCTTTCTGCCAGCAGACTAAGTGGGTCCTCACAGCCCAAGTGTGGTGGTTGAACAAAGACGTGGGTGCTGGCTGTGGGGGTGATGGCACAGTGGGAGCCACTGGACATGACCATGGTGAAGGAATCCAAGGGGATGTGGGTGGAACACTGATGGCATGTGCTCCAGTCTGTCCCTCTGCCACACAGATCTACTCATGCTCCTTGTTAACTTTACTCCACTGATTCTTCAGGATAGGGCTGGTCATAATTTCTAGGAAAAAAAAAACCTTCAAGAAGAAGGTTGGTGTGATGAGCTACAGCCCCTCCTGTTGCAGACGGGTACTGATCATCTGCTTCCTGTCCCACCCATCCTAGATTACCCTCATCCTTGGCCAGCACTGCTGCAGATCTGGTGGGTGGTCTAGTGGGTGATCCAGATATTCTTCTTTGTGGGGGCCAGGACATGATTACTATGCCTTTGTTGTAATTTCTTGTTTGTGGTTGAAACAGGGCAAAAGACCAAAAGATGTCTGAGATGGTTCTGAATTCCAGTTGGTCTTCTTCCGGGCCTATTATGTAACAGCAACTCTACCTCCTCATTATAATCAGAATTATTACCCCTGGCAGTTCAGCAACTTTTTGTTTTCTCTGTCTAACAGGGGTCCAAAATGACCTGAAAGTTGTAGCTTTAGGTTTAGTGGTGTTCTTGTTTCATCTGGTGGAAAAATTCTGCCCCGATCCCTAACCAGGAACCAGGGCTTCTAGACACACTAGAACTAACATTGCAGGGATGGAAGCATAAATTCCCCCAAGAGAACACTGGATATGATGATGAGAGGGGCCACTTCTACTTTAGTACTTGGTTTCTGGACACATATGTTCTACTTATGGGCTACACAACACCATGTGATGGCTATTGGCTCAAGGAGGTATATATCTCAACACAAAGGATGAAGATCCAACCCCACAGGGTATCATTTCTAAGCTAGTGCCTTAATTGCATCTTCTTTTCTTTTTTGATATGGGGGTCTCACTATGTTGCCCAGGCTGGCCTCAAATTCCTGGGCTCAAGCAATCCTTCTGCCTCAGCCTCCCAAGTAGCTGTGACTACAGGCCCATGCCACTGTGCCCAGCTCTTAATTGTGTCTTTAAGAAGCCATTCTAAAATTCTGTAAAACAAGTAGCTTTGAGATGATATGATATATGGTAGGATCAGTGGAACTTGTGATTAAGTGCCCATTATTGCATCTTCTTTGATGTAAAGTAGGTCCTTTGGTCTGAAAAGATGTCATATGGGACCCCAGGTATGTAAATTAGACACTCTGGGATCCCTCAGACAGTGGTACTGGCCAAGGTTCTTCTGGTAGGAAATGTAAATCCATCTCAAGAACATGTGCCTATCCTGGCCAGTACAAATTATTGTAATATTGTTCTTTCTATAGAAGAAGGGATCTGATGTAATGAATTTTCTACCAAGAGGCTGTTTGGTCTCCTCAAAGGATGGTACCATATCAATGGCTCAGCTGTTGTCTCTGCTGTTGACAGAGGGAACATTCAACAGCAACTGTAGCTAGATCAGCCTTAGTGGGTAGGAGTCCATGATATGGTATTCATGCAAAGTCTCCAACTCTACAGCTATTCTACTCTGTTCTATTCTATTCTGTTCTATGCTATGAATGGTCCATTCTTGGAGTCATTGTTGAAGCCCTAGAATGGCTCAGGACAGAGACTGGCTGAGATCTTTCAGATGAATCTTCCTGTCTGGTTCATTGTGTGGTGTCTACCCAAGATTGAATGTCTCTGGTGGGCACTTATATGGAAAACAAAGATCCCCACACTTAGAGACCACTCCCACAGGTATACAAATATATCCACACAACTTTCCCCCAGATTTCTCCTCCTCTATCTTCCAGTATTTTTCCTTCTAGTTTCTAATCAATCAGTCAACTTATTTTCCATACCCAGGAGCTCTTGTATACTTTTACCTTAGGCTACTTCTTTCTTCCCACAAAGTGGATGACCAGGTGCACTGCTCCAAGTTCTGTCCGAATGGAAAGTTTTTCCTTTACCACAGGCCCACCCATTAGTCGGCAAGTAAGGTAACATAGTCCTGAGATAAGACCATGAATGTGTACTGTTGTTTGTTCCAAACAAGAATGAGAATTGCTTCTAACATTTCTTATAGATTGGTGTTAGAAATAATTCATTAGCCAGAAGCATACCTGCAAACCAAGTACCAGAGACAGTGTTAAGCTATTATAGAAAACATATTATGGTCATTGCATCTTAGTTAAATTTCCAATGGTCCTGTGTCATCTATTCATTTGATTTTTGTTGGTGCCAAATTGGTGACTTAAGAGGGAATGTGTTGGGAAATACCTCCCCAGCATTTATTAAATTTTTGAGAGGGTACTAATCTCTGACATTCCATCTGAATATGATAGTGCTTTTGGTTTTCAATCTCGGCCAAGTTGAGGGGTTGGAAGTAGCAATAAGGATTTCACTTGGCCATTTCTTACATGATGATCTTCACACCATGGGTCAGTGAACTGATGTAAGAGGTTCTTCAAACTGCTGGATTTATTAACACCAATTCTGACATTCCTATCTCATTTAATGTTGCACGTCATTTTTTCCCAGCCTTCCAGGAACCATTCTATCAGTGTATTACATTTGGCTCCTGGTGCCTTTACCAGAATATTAAATCCTAAGTGGTGAAAGAGTGTCCTCATAGCAACAAGGCTCTATGCTCAACCCACCACCCCCTATTTGGTCTAGTACCCTCAATATCTCCCTGAGCCATGTTCTCTTGATTCCTATCAATACATATTAGCTAGGCACTGCTGCATTTTTGGTGAATAATTCATCCCTTCTGTCAGCCTGCTATAACAAAATCCTGTAGATAGGGTAGCTTATAAACAATAGAAATTTATTTCTCACAGTTCTGGAGGCTGGGAAGACCCAGATCAAGGTGCTGGAAGATTCGATGTCTGGTAAGGGCCCATTATCTGGCTCATAGATGGCACCTTCTCAGTGTGTCCTCACATGGTCGGGGGGGAAAGGCAGCTCTGTGGGGCCTCTTTTACAGGAGTACTACTCCATTTCCCCTCAGTAGGTAATCACCTCACAACGGCCCCATCTCTTAATACCATCACATTGGTGATTAGGTTTCAATGTATGAATTTGAGGGGTGGTGAAACAAATATCCAGACCCTAATACTTCCTGTCCTCTACAGCTGTCCTTTAGTGGCCAGCAGAGAGGTGGGAGTGGATCTTGAGGGGACCAAATAGCCAGTCCCAATTCCCAGAAGTTCTTATCAATTGTCACATTATAGCACGCTAAGTGTTGTTGTCACCTGATTTACCTCCAACAATGGGATTCCTCTTGCCATCTGGTCAGCAAATGATCCAACTCCAGAATCCTAACCTGAGAGTCCACTTCCTATGACCACATCTAATACCTGCTGTCTTAGATTAGATTCTCCAGAAGTAAAACCTGAGGCAGAGCCATACAGAAGAGATTTATTAGGAAATGTTTCTAGGAAAAACTGGTAAAGGATTGGGGACGTGTGACCAGGAAGGGAGAGAGGCCAACTGAGGGTACAATACCAAGTAAAGTTTTAAAGAGGGTAACTAGCTTCATCTCCCCAGGGACCTCAGGAAACAGCATAGGTCACACTTTAAAGTGTCCTGATTAGGGACAAGGGAGTTGGAGTATCATCCTGCCATAATCAGTCAATGTTTAAGAGCCGCACCTGAGGTGACATGAATCCTGACACTTATGGCTCTCTGTGCCTACAGACAAAGAGAATTCTGGCAGCCAGGACAGCTCTCCAACAAGGAGATGCAGGTTCTGGCTGCAAGCAGTAAAAGCACACTGGGAGGTGCTGTGTGCGAGCGTTCTGAAGTGATCAGAGAGGCCAGGAGTGGCTCACTGACAGGATCTGCCGTGACCATCAAGATTCAGATGCAACTAGCTAGCACTCCTCTGGAAGAGAGAGTATATTTATCAACTTTCTCATGCATTTTTCTCCACACCATTTATATTTTAACTATCTTTACAGTAACTTGAGGCACATATTGGCTTTTTTCTTAATAGTCAAATTTTGTTTCAGTGAGTAGGCTACATGAAATCATAGTCCTAGTTTTGTAGACTGATTAAGAAAAGAACTGACCCTCATCTGTCCCCTGGTGAAATGCTGAGTAAAAATAATGCTCCAGTAAGGCTAGGAGGGAAGTTCATGGCCACATCTTTAAGTCTACTTCTTTTGTCTAGATAGTTCCGTCTTTGGTAAAGAGTTTGACAGTTGAGGTATGGCATTTCTACTGGGAATTATAAATTGTTTTGTTGTAAATACAGCATTCACATTATTTCTTTTGTTATGTGAAAACCATGTTTGTAATATGAGAAAAAAATCCCCTATATTTTAAGACAGTTTTAATTTAAATAGCACGTTTCCTTAAAAGAGAGGCACACCAATATTCATCTGAAAATGTGAAAGAGAGAGATTTCAGCCTATTAGTTTGAATAATACTTTGGGTGTAAATGAATCATTATAGGTAGTGAGGACTGTGTTTGCACATTGTCGTTTCTCTGGATTACATGTATCTGACCATCTCATTGTTTCTGGCCTGGAGCAAGCACAAATAAATGGACAATGGTTGGGATGTTGATGATCAAATGTCACTTTGCACCAATCCACTGCTCTCCTTCTCTTCTATTTTGATATTTAAATAAGCATTGGGGCAGGAATTCCAAATATCATATCTTCATGCTGGATAAAGGAGGTTTTCATTCTGAGCTGGCTCAGTGAGTGGTCTCTTGGGTTGAAGCAGAACCATCTGCTACTTCTGTTTTGATTTTCACAGTCGAATGTACACCTTACTACATAAATATAATCTATGCATATATTCTTAATAAAATGACACCCTATTTATTTAATGGAAATTCAGAGAATGACAGATAAATGGCCAGCCACATGATCAAAAGAGGGTTTTTCATTTGGTTTAAAGCTATTTTTCTTGTTGTGAACTTAGCTTTTTAATTTATTTATAAAGAAATGTAATTAAATTGATTTTTTTTTGCTAATCCAGAAGCAGAAATAGAAGGTATTGATGAATACTTTAAAAAAAAAAGTATTCAGAAAGTATTCTACCCTCTTCTACTTCCCACTCATGTATTTAAGAAATCCACAAAGACATGTTCATACCAATGAACTGTATTAGAAAAACCATGTGGAAAGTTTACCCTGCTGGGAAGTGCACACTTCTGTGTCAGACTAAAGTTTTGCCGGTGTTTTGCAGGTAGTAAACATACTGGTAAAAATAAATTTTTTTAGTAACTATGTAATTTTTCATTTGAGACAACTATTTGAAATTGTGGCTTTTATCTGTGTGGTAATTTGAAAAAGTATTTTGATGTATGAGATTATATACTTAACTAATTAATACATCCTCACAAGTTCTCTCAGGCTATTCCTACATTGGATGATCAGATTTTGATCACTAGCATAAATGACCAGGATATTCAGTTTGAGCTTGCATTTTCTCTCTCTTCAAGTTTTTTGTTCCATTGGCATTATTTAGATTTGTAGTTTAATTCTGCATGGGAAAACTAACCCTTTCAAAATAGTTTCTTTTTACTCTATTCTTGGGTTTTTCTAGTCCTTCCCAGTGACTCTAATAGTTCTCAGAAATTCCCATGTACCACGTAAACATGAGGTTATTCTTAGTACATTAACAGTTATTATCATGGGAGAAGAATAATTTTAATATTAATAAAAATAATTTCCACTCACTGCTGGAATAAATTGGTTTATTTTTAAAGGTTGGTTTAATGATTGATATTTATAGAATGTTAATTTTTTTTAAAAAGGCAACTCTGTGTGGAGTCAGGAAGCTTTTGGCATCCTTGCCTGCCCTATACAATAAGAACCCAGAAATCATTCTGCACATCAAATGAAAATCCAATCTCATAAACCTAAATAGTAACTCCTAGTACTAATGCTCTATGCTTTGCTGAGTCAAAGCACTTAAAAAGAATTAACAAATAAAATCTTCTAAGACTCCCCTGAGGTGGGTAAATGTTTTCTTGCTTATTTCTTTAGAGACCATAGTTCAGGTTACTTGCCAAAGCTAAAAGGTCATTGTTGCTGATGTTGTGAGTGCCAAGAATCTTCTGGTTGCTACTCCAGTCCTTAGATGATTATAATTAGAATTTGATAAACTATGCCTAGTTTTGCATTTGGTTCAAATTAACATTAGAATTTCTTGACCCATTTAAATTATTTTTATAGTTAATAGAATTGTAAAGTTGGAAAGGTCCTTGAAAATGATCTAGTCCAAACCCTTTATTTTACAGATGCTGAAAAAATGAAGCTCATGGATGTAAAACCCTGCTCAGGCTCTCAGACTTCTCACCAATGGACTGGTGTGCAAAGGTCTGATAGCCATGGCTCAATACAGAAAACCCCCAGTAGTTCAACAGAGTTTCCAAGAGATGGCATTAGATCTGTAGAGTAATGGGTAATAAATAAAAAGAGAAGAAAAGATGTTCTAGAAAAAGAAAAGATTGGGGGGTGGTGGTATTTTGTTCTGTTTTGTTTCTGAACAAGCTTCTTTCTGTGCTGAATGACACCATGCCCAAGGAAGCCCATGTTCTGTTTTTTAGAAAAATTCCTTGGCTTAGAGCCATCACCACAGGCCTTCTTAGACACCCAAAATGGGCAAAGAATACTTGCTTGAAAGAATGTTTGTAATATTCCCCTTGAAAATTCAAGGGTGGTAGGAGGTGAATAAAAAGGGAGAGGTTGTAAAGGGGAAAATATGAGTGCAGTTGTAACAAATAAGGGGCAGATGCCACATGAAGATGAGTGCTGGCTTCCCAAATATGGCATGCCCCGTATTGCCTGAGAGACACACCCTTTCTGAATCTTGAATAGGAAATAATGATATTTCAGGCAATTTTCAAACATCTTCTGAATTTCAGTGCTAATATCCAATTGCCTACTTGAAAGATCTATTTTGACATCTACTTGGTTTTGCAAAAGTGACATGTTCAAAACCAAAATTCTGATCCTCTCTGAAAACCTACTTCTCTCAATATCCTTCCTAACCCAGGAAAGAACAACTCCATTCTTCCAGCTGCTTAAGCCAGAAATCTTGTAGTCATATTTAAATCCTCTCCTTCTCTCTCTTTACATCCAATTTATCACTAAATCATCTGACCCATATCCTCATCCCTGAGTGATCTTGAGCAACAGATGACCTTGCTTTTCACAGACCATGACTAGCATCTTTGTCCATTTACTATGAAAATTGGGAAGAGGAATACCAAGAGTGGCCCCAGTGAATTATGTGCTTGCCAAACAAATTCTTCCCTGCCTTCACTGTATAAGGAGCGGCCTTACCTACCTCTGATGATCACAGTCCATTACTACCACCAGGATGATGTCGTCATTTCTTAAATGCTGGTCCCTTCATCCAAGGAGCTCACAGAAGCAGGGTAGGAACCATAGTTTAAAATTTTGTAAGATTTTTGCAATGTACCCTGACAGAAATATTCAACATCTCTAAACCTCCAGGGCCCAGAGTTGTGGGGATGGAAAACAAAATTCTCCAAATGGATCATTAGAGCTACTCCTACTTTTGTCCTTTAGTTCCCAGTTTGAAGCTCAGTCATGCCTTCAAAAAGTTGTTCTAGCTTCTGCTCTGGAAAAGATGGAGTAACAAGGACCATGTTTACCTTCTTTCCTGAAACAAACAAAAATATCTGACAACATATATTCAACAATAGTTTTCAAGACACTGAGGTTGAACAACAAAAGAAAGTAATCCCTGAAAAAAAGAAAATAAAACCCCATAGTAGACCATGTAATTCCCCCAACTTACTGCCTTAGAAGAGTTTCCAGGTCATGGCCCAGGTAAAGAGAATGGGGAGATAGTTATCCAAACTCCCTGAGTTGAAGCAATGAAGCCAAGAATCCAAATAGACCAAGGCAGCTAGAATTCAAAGGGCAGAAGACCCAAGAGGAAACAGATTCACAGAGAGAGTACCCTGGAGATCTGCAGAGGGGCCCCTTTCAGTATCCGCCAGAGTACTGAACAGTGCATGTATATGTTGGGAAAAGAACCATCCCAAAGAATTAGAGAGAATAATGCTGGGTGCTCACATGGGGTAGGAATAGTGTCTGTTCACCCCAGCCAGACTGGAAAAACTCATAATTAACAAGAAATTAATTAGAGTATTCAGAAAGGTCTTGCCTTATTAGTGGAAAATAATTAGCCCTATACTGAGCACTGTTGTGTACCTTCTAACAAATCATAAAAACAAGACCTGAAAGGATCAAGTGGTTTCCAACTAACTTAACTGTATCCCAGAACAAAGTTCAAGATGATTTATAGGAGTTCAAAATTATCCAGCACTTAACTAGGGAAAATTAATAATGTCTGACATTTCAGGTATTCAAAGAGGTAAGAAAACATAACCCATAATAAGGAGAAAAATCAGTCAATCAAACCAAAACCAGAATTGACACAGACGTTAAAATTAGCAGAGGAGGACCCTGAAATAGTTATTATAACCATCCCAGACAGATGTGCAATATATTAAAAATCCAAATCAAACTCCAAGAAATGAAAATGACAATGTCTGAGAAGAAAAATAACCTGTATGAGATTAACAGAAGATTACATATTACAGAAATAAATATTAGTAAACTTGAAGGCATAGCAATCAAAACTATCAAAAAAGTTAAAAATGAAGAGGACATCAATGAGCTGTGGAACAACTTCAAGTGTCCCAATATATGAGTAACTGGAGTCCCCAAATGAAGGAGGTGGGGCAGAAAAGTACTGAAGAAATAATGGCCAGAAACTACCCAAGCTTAATGAAGACTATAAATCCATAGATCCAAGAAATTTAGTAAATTTTAAGCAAAAGAAACATGGGAAAAGTGACGACAAGGCACATCAAAATCAAGTTGCTCAAAACCAGTGATAATGAGAAAATCTTAAAAAGGAGGTGGAAATACAAGACATGTTACATACAGAGGAAGATATATAAGGATTACATTAGATTTCTCATTGGACATAACACAAACAAGAAGCAGCAGAGCAACACCTTCAAATTGTTGAAAGAAAATAAAAACTGTCAACCTAAAATTGTCTATGTGGCAAAAATATTGTTCAAAACACACGTAAAATAAGATGGTTATAGACATATCAAAGCTAAAAGAATTTATCACCAGCAGACCTACTCTATAAGAAATGTTAAATGAAGTGTTTCAGCTAGAAGGAAATTATGCCAGATCAAAATCTAGATCTACACAAAGAAAGAAAGAGGCCCAAAAGGGTAACTACATAGTAAATAAATGATGTTTAAATTTTTATTTAAATGTTTCTAAAGATCATAGACTGTTTATGAAAAATAATAATATATTGTGTGTTTTATAACATATATAAAAATAAAATGCATGACAACTATAGCATACAGTCCAGAAGAATAGACATAGATGTACATTAACATAGAGCCCTCATGATAAACATGAAGTGGCACAGTATCACTTAAAGGTAAACTGTGATTAGTTACAGAGGTATATGCTAAACTCTAAAGTAACTATTATAATAATAAAATGAAGCATTATGATTAATAAGCCAACAAAATGAAAGCATAAAAAATATTAATCCAAAAGAAGCAGACAGAAAGGAAAAAGGGAACTAAGAACAGATGGGACAAAAATTAAAAAAAAAAAAAAGCAAGATGATAAACTCAAACCTGCACACATCAGTAATCACATTAGGGCCAAGGTTTTCAAGTAAGTTGCATGACCAGATGGACCAGAATCACATTTCATCCACCATTGTTGCACCAGTGACTTTTCTTTGGTTCAAACCAGTGAACAAATGTGAATGTCCTTTCTGAGCAGCTGATGGAGGATGAAAAAAAGGCTAAGCATGGTATTGGGTGCGAGCCCCACATGGATGGCTTCAGCACTACATCCCCACTCAAGGGTGACCTTGGAATACATAATTAAGGGAAATCCCCTCAATTGATAGCACTTCATATGGTACATCTTATTACCCACTTTATGTGAAAGAGAAGTAGCTCAAGAGTATTTATGGGTAGAGGCAAATGGCTTAGTTTATATATTGGGGCCAGGAAGAAGAAATATTAGAAAGATTAGGGATCAGGAGGACTGGATAAGAGGTATGTGCATATGCCTAAGGGATTGGGCATGAGTTATGAAATGATTTAAACAATCAAGCAGATAAAATGACTCAGTGATTGATTTCAAACAACCTCTGTCATTATTCACCCAAGAGCTGGGGAACGGGTAGGTGACTGCAGTAGACATGGAGGCAGAGGTGGAAGCTACGCATAAGCTCAGCAGCATGGGCTCCCTGCTCACCACGGCTGACTCACTTTATAACAGGGGAGGTGTAATGTTGGGCATATGACCATGGAATCCATTATTCCTATCATATACCACATTGTCAGGAAGCTGCTACCTATTAGGGCTGTAGAACAACCTTGGTTTATTTATTTTTAACAGTCTTATTGAGATATAATTGACATACAATAAACTGTACATGTTTAAAGTATATAATTTTATAAGTTTAGACATACATATACAAGTATGAAAACATCACAATCAAGATAATCATAAATAAAGATAATAAACAAGATAATCACATCCAAAAGTTTCCATGTGTCACTTTGCAAACCCTTCCTCCTGCCCTTCCTGCCCTCCAACTGCTAATCTGCATTCTGTCACTACAGGTTATCTTGTATATCTAGAGTTTTGTATAAATGAAATCACACAATATGTATTCTTTTCTTTTTATACAGAGAATAATCATTTTGAGATTTACTCATGTTGTTTCTTGCATCAACAGTCTGTTGCTTTTATTATTGAGTAACCTTCCCTTGTATAGATAAACCATACTTTGTTTATCAGTTCATCTGTTGATGGACATTTCGGTTGTTTCCAGTCTTGTTTACTTTGGATTTAGTTTGCTAATTTCCTAAGGTAAAGGTTGAGGGGGTTGATTTGAGGCCTATCTTCTTTTCTCATGTAGGTGGTTAGTGCTATAAATTTCACTCTAAATACTCTTCTAGTGGCACATCACTAATGAGATAACATGTGTTTTCTGATATGTTATGTTTCCATTTCAGTTCAGTTCAAACACTTTGCAATTTTCTTTTTGATTTTTTTCTTTGATCAGGAGTTATTTAGGAATATATTATTTAATTTTCAACTATTTGGGGACCACAATTTCTTTGGGTTGTATAGGTTGACCAGTCCCTTGTTTACTGTCCATTTTCCCTCCCCTGCCCTCCCCGCCTAGTATTCTTTTAACCAACTTCATAGCTCCCTTTTTTTCAGGACCCTGTGGCTGCTCCTCCAACTTCGTAGTTCATTACAGTTGGGCCCACCCTGCTTCTGGTGGCACGTGTCCCCAGCTGGCCTCTCGTATCAGGATCCTCTTATCTCCGTCGCTGTCGCTGAGCCCATCCTGTAACACCATCTCCCATTTTCAGTGCTGGACTGCGGAGAAAAGCCGTCTCGGAGCTTCTCATCAATGCCGTGGCCCCTCTGACCGGTGCGTCCCTTACCATTTGCGTAAACAGAATGTCCTTTAGTCCCGTGGGACACAGTGGACTTGAGTTTTCTGGCCTTTGCTGGTGTTTCATCTCTAGGATTCCCACCCCTCTGAGTCTGCCAACCCCTTCACTGACTGTGGGTCATCCCCTCCCGATTCACTCGAGCCGTCAAGCTCTGTGATCTCCTCTCTCTACTGATACACGTGGCCGGCTCCTTCGGGAAACGGTCCCATTCCTCCTGCAGCAGGCTCAGCACATGTCCAATCTGGTTGTGTTGTGACTTAACCCTCGTTGTTGGCCGGGAGGGTAAGTGAGGGTGAGTCACGAGGGGCGCGTGTGCTGTGTGTAATCAGGAAGGGAACAGTAGCCTCACAATATGGCAGAGCGGGCGGCTTTGCAAGTCCACAGGGCTCAGGGGGATATGCTGATTGATGGCATTGACCCTGATATGCTGGTCAGGTCTCAGGTTCCCATTCCTCCGCAACTAGGGCCCTGGTCTTGGCATAGCTGATTTCCTAGGGTTTAGAATCGAATCTTCTCTGTAGCTTTGCTGTCCTTCTAACAAACTCTTGGGCTTGATCCTTAGTTTTTTCTGTCCTCCTGCTTCAGGAGATGGGAGTCTCTTTGTACGCTGCCAAGGAGGTCTTTTGGCTTTCACACTTTACTTTTAAGCCCTTATAGCTTTCGTCAATAACCATCACATTCCACACCCTTAAATTTAACTACTTCCTTCAATCTCTCTAATGCCTGACTTATTCTGCTACCAGTGTATTCCCTTCCTTTGGTGTCCAATTCCACTTGACCACCGGTGAAAATTTCAGCAATTCCACACTACAGCACGTGGAGGGCTTTAAGTACCTACCTCCAGTGATGGGTCTTTATGACCACCTGATCTGCAAGTGATCAAGCTCTAAAATCCTATTTTAGAATCTGATTTTTAGGACTATTGCTAGAGCCAACTTTTGTAGGTTGGATTCCCCAGAAAACAATGAGGTATAGATTTGTACATAGGTAGGTTATTGGAGAGTACTCTTGAGAACCAAATTCATAAGAGAGTGAGGGAAGCTGAACAGGGCAGAGGAGAACTGAAGTGCAGTTGCAACAAAGGCCTCAGTGACTCACACAGAGTCTAAAGCTGAGATGGTCCTTCACAGTTGCCACCAGTGATTTGATTCAGGCTTTGCCTAGAGAGGAAGCAGACCTGGAGCATCACCAGGAGCAACATCTTGGGTGAGTCACATTCCTTCAGCTGAGGGCAATGCATGTTGAGGAGCTCGGCTGTGAGCCCTCAGCAGGCACCACTCCAGGCAGCAGCTGAGGGAATGAGACCCTTGGTCCTGTGCTATCTGGACAGTGCATCCACAGCACCCAGCATAAACATTTTAGGGCTTTTTGGCCCAAGTAGAGAACTTGTTTAATATTAACATTTACCAGAACATTAATATTCTTTGTGAAGTGTTAATGAGCTATAAATTCAGGCAACACTCCCTCTACCTTATTCTCAAGGATATCATAAAAGACTTAAAAATTTAAATTTGGAGGCCAAATTCTTTGGTGATATAAAGACAGAGTTTGTCTGCCATTTCTCCATTTTTTTCTGTGTAGAATCTATATTGAGCAAGGAAATGACATTGAGTCAATGGAATTCATTGAGCAATGAATATGCATCGAGTTACCATAACCCAAACACTCTTAACTGCATCATGAATTGTTTACCGAATAACTTATTCTATAAGCTTGTTTTTGCCAGGGATAAGCCTCAGGCTTGCTGGTTTCCAGTTTCTAGAATCCAGTCTCATCCTGGGTCTAGGAATAAGTGGAGTGTTAGTTCAGGTCATTTCAAGTCTTTTATCATTTTTTCTTCTTTAAAATTCCTCATAGATCATTGGTGGTGATCACATTTATATCAACAAGTTTTTGATGTCTTCATACCAGTGCCAAGACTTCCCCCGTCCCTCCTTCTCATCATGTCAGCCAAGTGGACTCTATTCAAAGAGCTTCCCACTATCCTCTGCTTAGGCCAAGCTCCTCTCACTGCCAAAGTCAATTTTCAGTAGTGGGATTCTTATCTGGTCATCTTATTTCATGCAAAATGGAAGATATTGAAGCTATCACTTATTGGAAGATTGAAAAGTGACACATCCTAATCCTGGTAGTAAATAAGTAATTTTTTGTTAGATTGGTATGGACACATTCAGTAAAGCACAAATTATTTCCATGGTATTCAGAAATACCAATGGTAAGTTTGGCATTCATAAGAGAACTCATCCTTGAAGGGTATGGAAAGTTGTAAACATGCAACTAAGCAGGGCTCATGAGTGATTATTCCAAATTAGTATGGCAAGAGTTTATTTGTTTATATTTTTGTTTGGACATAGAAATCATTATTAGCTCTTATTGATCCTTGATTTATGGCATAAATGTGAGAGTGATTACATTTCTGGAAGGTTTAAATAATACTTTATGAGGAATAAAGGGCTTATTTAATGTTTAATATAAAATTAAATATAAATATTTTAAATTAAGATAATTTAATATAAAATTAAGATTCTTAATATAAAAAAGCTCAGCAGGTCACCCATTTTATAAAGTGGCACTAGTCAAAATGATTATTTATCAAATTCCTTAAAAATGTACTGTTTAACCTACAATTTCTCCCAAAGTTCTCAGGAGATTTAATAAAATTTTACATATCAAGTTGGTCTAATAGAGTTAGCAGCTTGGTGTCATACCATCTATTTCAACACACTGCTTATCAGTTAATACTTTTAAAAATCAGTTATAAATTGTGAGGGCTTTACCATTATATTAATTTTTTTCCATCTTTAATTTTTGGCTTTTTCAAGGGCTCTCACAGGCGTCTAAATTACCTGATCTTTCCAGCTATAGCCAGTAAGTCTACAGAGTTCACAGTCTTGTTCTAACCAAGAAGGAAAAACTGGGTTTCTCTATTCTTTATTGAGTTCTTTATTCTAACTTTAGTCCTACAGGGACGAAAAAGCTCTTCAGTGAGATGAATGTGTCTTGCGTACAGCTGTGAAAATTTTCACACATCAGGAGAAATCAGCAACATGTACTGCTGAAAGAAGGAAAAAAAAGGTTACTGCTAAGTGAAGCTTAAAGGAAACACACCCCAATGTTTGTGTAGGCAAATGAGTGAACACAGACCCTAGGGTCCCGAATACACCATTTTGGTGGATTTTTATGCACGATTTGTCCATACTGACAAGATGATTAACCATTTTGCATCTGTGAATTCGTGACCTCAAACAGATGAAAGGTAAATATGGCTATGTTGACAAATGGAATGGCTTGGTTGTAAAATTCTGGTACAAATGAAAGCATTATAAGAAAAAAGAAAAAATTCTGTGTGGAATAAATTCATGTCAGTTCTCTTATCAGTCAATAGGACAATCTTATTGTCTCAAAGAATGAAGGTTATGACATTCATCATCTGTGGGGGTGAGTGGGGAAGATATTTGGGAATAGAATTTTCAGGTAAAAGAAATGGATAGGAAGAAGTAAAGGGAGGCTCAACCTCAGGAAAGGGAAACTTTAAATAAGGCCCACCTCATTACAAAGCGGGCGAGCAGGGAGATGACTCTTGATTCAATATTTAAGGCAAATTTACAGCATATTCTGGCTTTAAAGTTTGTACATTCTTCAGGCTATCCCTTTTCTACCTCAGAAAGGAAAAATATGGAGTACAAAAAGCTGGACTGCAATTCCTCAAACAAAATCTACTGAAAAGATTAATAATTTTCTGTTATTTGTCACTGTAGGCAAAAAAATCATAATCCTAGAAAATTCATTTAAAAAGTGATAATTAGAATAGTGTGATAATGGAAATGTAGGTGAGCTATAAACTGCAGAGAGCTAACTAATAAATAAAACTAAATATACACATAGACAGGTAAGAACCCTTACAGAGAATGAAGTGGATCTGGCCTCACCAATCTTAGATTTTATGTTTAACCCATGACACCATAAATATTTCCACCCCAAATAATAATAGAAATAAGAATGGAGATTTCATGGTTTCTACTTTATTCTAGAGTGATTATAGCATAGTCCTTAATTCTAGTTATATAAATATCTAGACCCATGTTTCCCAAACTTTAGTATGTATATAAATCACGGAGGACTTTGTGAAAAGGCATGTTCTAATTTAGGTGGCCTGGGAGTTTGCATTTCTGACAACTTCCCAGATGACACAGATGTGGAAAGTCCAAAGACTACACTTTGAAAAGTAACAAGTTAGACAACTTGGAAAAATTCAGAAGACAGTCTAAGGGATATTAATTAGCAACTGACCAACTAGATCTGTGAGGAAAGGGAATGACTTCTGGGAAAAATGATGAGGCTGGAAAGAGAAAGAATAACGAATCAATAAGAGGATTCAAGAATGTAAAGCACTTTTAACACAGTTTTCTTTTTCCACAGATGGCGCGATTGCAAGTGAGTTTCCATGATGATGTAAATGGTCCATGCAATATCTGGAGGAATTTTGTGGCAGTGAGAGGGGCTGAGTACTGCAATGAATGACTAAGAGAGGGTGGATAATCTCCTGCCAAGAGATTGGGGGGTCCAATAGTGCTCTTTCCTCAGGAAAGATGGATTTTCTTCACCACCTCTTAAAAACCCAGGTGAATATGTGTAGAATGTCCATTTCAGTATGGCAATTGTAATAATATATTTGTATTTAAAAATAATTTAGAATCAATTGTAAATATCAGAGCTGGTAGGAGACCTCATCTAAAACATCATTTTTGGCTACTTCATTGATTTATTTTGTGGGATTGGGAGACCTCTCTCGAAGGAAGACATTTGTTAGATTACTTAGCCTCGCATTTCATAGTCTCTCGTTTTCCCAATGGCTAGGTAGGGGGAAAGGAAAACTATAACAAAATTTACTACTTGAATTTTATAACTTTCAAAAAGCAAAAATTCACAATTTATGAGTAAAAGGTATAAGATACAGCTTATTTTTTTTAAATTAAAAAAAAGAAAAATGTTGAGGGTAAAAAGCTTCATATTTACTGAAATTCTTAGGTTCACTTTCCCATCCTTTACATAAAGCTCTTTTTGTTTTCAAAGGAGCTTTGCATTCAAATGATGCTTTGAGAGTTGTGAAAAGGAGTGAGAAATTGTCATACTGTATTTTTTCCCGTGATTCATTATAGCCAACTCTTACGATCCTTGCTTTGATGACGCTAGCTTTCATGGGTCAGTACCACAGTAGAAGACCATGTAAGAAAAAACGGGCAATAAGAGCTAACATGTATATTGTGCTTTCAATTTGCCAGACCGTATTCTGTGTGTTTTTTGTATATTAAGTTGTTTAATAGGTATAAAGATATGGACGAACTTCAGTAATAAAATAAAAAATAATCAAATAAAACATATTCATGCTTCCAAAAGAGCAAAAGAAGAGAAATTAAAAAAAGAATGCAAGGAGTACTTGGGACGGCTTCTTTTGGATCTCTGGTGAACTTCAGTGATGCCGGCAGCTAGAAGGCAATCGTACACAAGGATGCTATAGAAGAATTGAAAGCAAAGTTGTATGGAATGAATCCAAATGTTTCCATCACATTCTAGCAATGTATTGGCATCCCTCACAGTAGGTCCCAAGATAAATGCTGACTAGCACATTGGACCTCGTTGTAAACTCACTCAGGTTGTTTGGTGTGTATTTCTACCTCAACAATTCAACATAGGGCCGGATACATTTTTGGAAATAGTATCTTTTTAAAAAATGAGCTGGGCTGTAGCTCCCTCTCTCAACTTCCCTTCTTCCTGTTTCCCAATACAATGTGCCGCTGCAACTTATTAAGGGTTAAGTGCTAGTTATAATTCTGCTAATACGAAAGTTTGTGACTAAGTCCTAAACCATGTATTTATATGTAGTAACAAAGGCATAATCGGGTAACAAAGTGATCAGAGAAAAATTCCATCATCCTAGAAAGTAGAAGAAAGAGGGACTGAGGAAGTACTATGGACCTTCTTGTAAGTAGTCAAGAAGAGAAATCCATCACTGTTTGCGGTTTTCACCTCTCTTTTGAAGCAAGGACAGTAGAATATCTTCTCTTTTCAATAGAGTTACATAGGGAGATTGAGGGGAGCTGGAGAGGCTTGGAGGAACATCTGCTCTCAAAAGGTACTTGAAAGGTACCCAGGCAATAGTGCAGGGGGAACAGCTGTGCACTGAGAGGCAGATGACAGCCAGCACATTGCAGACAGGCTGACTGAAGGAAAGTAGAGAAGAACTAGAAACAGGTCAAAACCCAGCAGCCATACTGGAGGCCCCCTGATCTCTGTTCTCTGGCTTTCTGCTTTCAGTTAGCCTGGAATCTGATGCAAGATTTGAAGAAAGGCTGTGAGCCATTTCCCAGGTGTCATTAACTAACCGAGATCCCAGAGTACACTGGGTGCTTAGAGGAACAGATTTCAATTATAAGGCTCCATCTCTAATTTAGAACTGCTTGATTTTAACATATAAAACATGAATTTCTAAACCAAAATTAAAAATGCAGATCCTGCTAAAAAAGTTATTTGAAAAATTAGCGAAATGCCTCAGAACTCCCACTTTGGGGAGAAAAAAGTAAGTCCTTACAATTAGCATTATTAATAATTGCTTAGTTGTGAGGTCTCAATGCCTGCTTAATTAAAGGGATTTAGAATCTTCCAAACTCTGCGTGTTAAAAATAATAGCTAGAGACCACTTTGCCACCAGTATGTGGGTGGTAGGAGGAAGTAGGAAAAAAAAATAAAAATTCACAATGCCTAATGATTTATTAATGAGTTTCATCTTCTTTTTGGAACTAAGACCACTAATTACATGTGTGTCTAATCACACACTGGTGGATGGAATGTTTTCAGCCATCAACTCAAGAGACACACTTCATTATTTGCAAAAGGGACACTTAACAAGTGACACTCCTTTAGTCATTCTCAAACCTCCACATTTGCAGACAAGCTAGCAAATAAAAGTTGTCCTTGAAGCATTCCATCTGGGCCCAATAACTTCTGTTAGGAATTGAAAACAGGGTTTATTTGTTTGTTTTGTTTTTAAGAGCCTTTGCTAAGGATGATGCATCATTGCTGTGCCCAGAATAGCCCATTGCTGTTACTGTCATTCCAGAGGCAAGGAAAAAATATCGCCCAGGATTTCCTATTGGAATCAATTAATTAAATTTATTCATTCAATAAATGTGGAATTAATGAAGTAAGAACTAGATGAATAATTTCAGCATGTAAATTTTGCAAGGATCTTCCAAGAAGTAATCTATTTTTCAGACAGACCCATGCTTTAGTGTTCTGTGTCTGTGGTTAAGGACCTCCAAAGGAGGTAATTTTAAAATAACACTTGCTCAGAAAACTTACACTAGCTCTTTATTGTTGATGTTTTTAATATCATAACAAACTTCATTTTGGGTACTACAAGTCCCTTTGTTTCTATTCCCTATCTAATTACCTTCTTTTTTTATTACTCTTTAGGTGGAATTATTACTTCTATTAAATATGTTTGTTTGCTTGATTGTTCAACTTTCAAGCCATTCCTCAGGATTCACTTCCACTGTCCTTGCTCTTGCCATATATAGTTGACTTTTACCTGCCAGGCACTGCTTTAGGCACTAGGAATATAGCATGGAACAAACCAAGTCTTCTGTTCTTAGGAACTGTTCTTAGGATTCTACAGGGTTGGGCATACAACTCCTTGCTCTTCACCAAAATAGCTTACTCCTGCTTTCGAAATTCTGTTCCCCAACTCTTTCCTGACCTCCTCCAAACAATGGATTACTGGATACTAGAAGTAATTTACTTTGGCATCACCAGCATAGAAAACAATGACTGGCGCATGGTAAGTGCTCTATTAGTGTTTGTATAATGAATGATTCTATCTAATTCAGCCACTTTTTGAGATTGTGTATATAGCTATACTAATAACTTTTATTTGGAGCTTTAAGCTTGCAAGATGTTTTTACATATCTCCTTTGATGCTCATTATTTTTCTAAAGTAGTTGTAACCAGCCAAATGAAGAAACTGGAGTTCAGCAGGAAGAAATAACTTGTCCAGCCTCAAACAGCTATTGGGCAAGAAAGTCAGGATCTTAAAACACATCTCCTTCCGCCTCACCTTTTATTTGTGTAACTTCTTGAATATTGGTTGTTCCCTTCCCTCAGATCAATGATTTTCAAATTTTATTCATCAGAATCACTTGGGAGAATGTTAAAACACAGATTTTGGATGGCAACCCCTGAGTTTCTGACTTGGTGTGTCTGGAGCAGGGTCCAGGAATTTGCATTTTTAACAAGTCTCCAGGTGATCTTTATGCTGCTGGTCTAAGGAACATACTGAGAACCACCATCTTAGACTGTAAACTCTTTGAGAGCAAGCATTGTTTTCTATTTCCTCCTTAATCAGTTGTCTGTGCTCAGTTACTGCTACACAAACTGTTTTGCTGTGTCACCTTTAACAACGAACTCACTGTCAGGGAGGTTTCCCCCACCCCCATTCTGGAATCAAGGCTCTCATGCAATTTAAATGGATTTCACTTGTTTTGTGGCAGAGACTCAGAACAGCAGTGTGGGTTCCTCTTATACTTGTTTAGTGAGTGTTTCTCAACTTGTTTTTCAACAAGTGTGGTCCAAGAACCACATGCAATAGCATCATCATGGTGCTTAATAGCAATGCCCATTCCTGGGGCCCAGTTCAGAACTGCTGAGTCAGACTCTCTGGGTTTGGAGCCTAGTAGTGAGTCTGTTTAATAAATGCCCCTCGTGAGTTGCAGTATTCCAGAGTTGCAAACCTCTGCATTAAAACCATCTTAAGATTCCCTTTTCATTTGTGTCTCCTGGATGAAACACTTGAGCTTCAAGTTTCCCTTCTAAAGTCAATTTTCCAGATCTTCTCTGAACCTTCTCCAACTTCTTTGAGTAGCAGGGGCTGAATTTTTGGGCGTATTTTCAAAGAGTTCTGCATGCTGTTCCCATGTGTGGGTTTCTGCCCAGTATTTACAGAGAAGTTTTTTAATAGGCAGTGTTTTGGAAAGTGACTACTGAAGATGTGAAATGGACTATGCAAGGGAAATAAAGTTGCTTTAACTTTTTTGAATTTCTTATTTAATGTTCAACCTGAAACTTGGCTCTTTATAATTATTATCTTACATGAACCTGACACTCTATAAGCACTACTTAAATATTTTTAAATTCATTTTTAGATTTTGAAATCCTTAACTTGCCCCAATCCCCTTCATTATTGACTATGGTTTCATAAATTTTAGTTGGAAACATAACATTGTTTCAAGGAAAACTTTTCATTTTGGAGTAGACTACTACTCATTAACTAGATCTATGAGTTGTTTTTCAAGTCAGTGTTTGTTTCAAGACAGTGGAATTGTCTTCTTAGTTTAGCAACCTGTTTAAGGTGGCCTGAGAATTCTGGAGCAAATGCAGTGACAAGTTTTTAATTGGTCTGGAGTAGCTAATCTGAGAAATTGCTTGCCAGGGCTTAAGGCCTTGACAGTAAAACTTTTTCTCTTGGCTTGTATCAACAATAAATATTATCTTATTCTCAGCCGAGCCAAGCGTTCATAAGACTTAGTACTGCTGGCCATACCAAGACCTCTGAGGGTGGTAACGGAAGAGGCAGAAGCATTTCCAAGAGCCTTAGAACCGTAGAATTTGAGACTTCGACAGGGCCTTACTGGACATCAAGTTCCACACCCTCATTTTGTAGATGAGTAATCTGAGGCCAGACAAATTAAGTGATTTGTCTGAGTCACCAGGATTCACATTCAGATCTGCGCATTTCTGACCAGTGCCTTTCTATACCACAGTACCTCCCTACTGGGAGGAAAAAAAGACTACCTCAAATCAGATAATGCTATTTTTCCCCCACAACAAGAAGATATTCTTTGTGGAATGCTTCATCCAAATGCAACTTGTGGGGTCTTGTATTAGTTTCCTACTGTTACTATAACATATTGCCACAAATTTAGTGGCTTAAAACAACACAAGTTTTATTATCTTATAGTTCTAGATATCAGAAACTCAATAAGGGCCTCACTAAGCTAAATTCAAGGTTCCAGTAGGGCTGCATTTCTTCTGGAGGCTCTCTGGGAGAGTCTGTTTCCTTGCTTTTCCCAGATCCTAGACACCACCCACATTCCTTGGCTGGGGGTCCCCTTCCAGTTTTACAGCCAGCAATGGCTGGTAAAGTCCTCACATTGTATCTAACACTGACCCTTCTGCTGCCCTCTTCCACATTTAGGGACACTTGTGATTACGTTAGACCCACCTAGATAATCCAGGTTACTTCTCTCCACCCCCACCTCATTTTATGGTCAACTGATTAGCAACTTTAATTCCTTTTTGCAACCTTAATTGCCCTTTGTCTTGTAGCATAATATATTCACAGGTTCCAGGGATTAGGATGTAGACATCTGGGGGGGCAAAAGGCATTAGGATGTAGACATCTGGGGGGTCAAAGGGCATTATTCTGCCTACCAGAGGTCCCACTGGAGAAACAGCTAATAATTATAATTTAAATTCTCAAAGTGTAGTCCCTGAACCAGCAGCATCAACATAACCTGGGTGCTTGTTAGACATGGAAATCTTAGGTTCTACCCCAGATCTCCCAAATCAGAAACTCTGGGGCTGGGAGCCAACCCTCCAGGTGATGCTGATGCTAATGCTTGAGAATTGCTGTTTTAAGTAATATCATAAGGGTCTGGAATGAAACTTTAAGTGAATTCTTTGTTTTGACTTAATACGGTCAGTTGATAAAGAATTTTACATTTTACTTAGTAATTTTACTTAGAATTTAAGGTTCCAGGAGCCTTAAGTGTTCTGGAGGTGCCCTAGAGACTCTGAGGGTACATGCAGACCCAAGCAATGCATGTCATTTCCATCTTCTCGATTTTACATTGATCTGAGTAGCTTTATTTTTAGAATTTATTTTATTAAAAACTTTTTTTTTATTTGGAGGGGGCAAGTTGCATACAATTTCATTTGAAAAAAGTTAACCACCGCTAAAAGTTTTTCTGAAGACAACTAAATGTATTGAATATTATTTTCAACTTTATGAATTAGGTCTGGCAGGGTTTACTGTCACATTTTCATTTCTTAACTTCTGCTGCAGGTCTGGCTGAGTAAAACAAAATGTATAGCAATCCAGATGCCTTGAACCTGAAGCCTTGGCAACCCTTTGTTCACATACTTAGATAAGAAAATATATTCAAGACTGTCTATTCACCTTTAAAACAAACAAAAAACTCTGTGTCTTTGCTTTGTCTCATGCAAACCGAGACTGATGCAGGGATTGACTTCCCCAAGTCCCACATCTAGAAAGTGGAGTTAATATGACATTATACAGCTTATTGAGGAACCATCAGCATATCATCTGTGGCAGATTGTAAAATTTGAATGAAAAGATGATTCACTATAAAAGCCAAAAACCAAAACAAAACAAAACAAAACAAAAAAACTCAAAATAAACAAAAGGTTTGTCCAACTGCTGTTTGCCTGAAGCTGGCACCTGAGAAGAACTTTCCCAGAAGCAGGCAGCACCTGAAATTACCAAGTGTAAATATAATGGGAAGAAATAAGTATGAAAGGAACTTGAAAAATCCATGGTCTTAATATTTGCTTCTTGTAGCTTTGTATGAGGGCAGAGTATCTTCCTTAACACGCAGAATTCTTCAAAGTAAAAGCAACAAGGGAAACTCTAGGACACTTGTGCCCTTGGATTTCTGCCTTTCCACCATGATTTCTCCTGTTCACTCCATATCTGCAAGGTGGACCATCCCAAGTTTATCATGTTGTCTTTCTTCTATCATTTTAAAACCTCTTGGATTTACATCAACCCTTCAAAGCCTTTCCTGCTTAAGAATTCAAAATTTAAAAATATTAATTGAATATCATGTGACAGAAACTACTCTAAATCCTGGGGTTACAGAACTGAGCCCAACAGACATAATTACTGCCCTCCCTAAGCTTAAATAAAGCTATATACATACTTCCCCCCAGACTTCTATATTGGATTATGCAAATCCTTTTTGTTTTATTCTTTGCTTCTCACTAGTCCAATTGCTCTAATCAGTTTGTGACATTACCTATTTGTTGTTTTTACATTTGTCACTGATATACCCAAACTTTCAAAGCTAACATTATTATATGCGTCTGAAATCATATGCTATTCTAAGAAAGATGATTTACATTATATTTCCAAGTACCTTCAGGCTGTTTCCATTTTTATGTGGGCTGTTTCCTCTTTTTTGTTTTCTGAATCTAATTAGGCTTGAGAGGTATCATGATATAGGTCAGATGGATTTGGATTTGAAACCTAGCTTTGCTTCTTTTTCTCTGTGTCTCTGTCTCTGTCTGTCTGTTTCTCCCTCTCTATGTATGTATGCTTAAACTTGGGAATTTTAATGTAATGTCTCTGACCCTAAGTTCTCTCAGTTAAAATGGGAATTATATTACCGTGTGAGATGGTTGTGAAGATTAAAATATGTGTGTGTGAATGTATACTCACATGTACATGTATGCGTACATGTATCATACTTTTAAATGGAGAGATATTTATTTAAAACCATGACTGACATATAATGGGAGCTCATTAAGTATCAGTCCCCACCTCCTCCTAGTCAATTAATCATATGAAATATGGACTCTTGATGCCCTTTCTACTCAGGCCTGGCACCGTAGGTGTCATGTAAAGGCCCTTACATTAGCCTTCTATTGTTTTTTCTCTTCAGTCCTTCACCTGTAATTTCCCAGGGTGCTACTTTCACCATGTTACTCGCATGTTTACATATATACTGCAGAGGGGCCTTCAAAAAGTTCATGGAAAATGCATATTTAAAAAAAACTTTGCATGGATTTCAAAACTTTTTGGCTCTAAAATAAACTCATACTAACTTGTTATAACATATCTGAACAGGATCTAGTTTGAGGCACAAGAGAAGGATAAGATGTCAGTTTGGAAAGAGCCCCCATGAGAGCTACATGAATTCGCTAAAATTGAAGCAAGAACAAACATCAAATTTATGGTGAATCTTGGGTGAAAGAATGGTGAAATCCTTGATACTTTAGGAAAAGTTTGTGGGGATGCCCCAAAGAAATCAGCAGTTTACAAATGAATAACTCGTTTTAAGAAGAGATGAGATGTTGAAGATGAAGAGGAAGACCATGCACATCAATTTGCAAGGAAAAATTTCAATTCATCTTGTTCATGCCCTAATTGAAGAGCACCAACAATTAACAGCACAAACATTAAGCAACATTCTGACTGAAATATTCAAGTTGAGCCAACTTTCCACTCAATGGGTGCAAAAATCCAGATCAGCTGCAGACAAGATTAGAGCTTGCAATGGAAATTTTAAACAAGTGGGATCAAGATCCTGAAGCATTTCTTCAAAGAAGAATTGTAACAGGAGATGAAACATGGCTTTACCTGTACGATCCTGAAGACAGAGCACAATCGAAGCAATGGTTACCAACAGGTGGAAGTGGTCCATGCTATGCAAAGGTCATGGCAATAGTTTTTCAGGATGCTCAATGCATTTTGCTTGTTGACCTTCTGGAGGGCCAAATAAAGATAACATCTGCTTATTATGAGAGTGTTTTGAGAAACTTAGCCAAAGCTTTAGCAGAAAAACTCCTGGGAAAGCTTCACTAGAGAGTCTTTCTCCACCATGACAATGGTCCTGCTCATTCCTCTCACTAAACAAGGGCATTTTTGTAAGAGTTTTGATGGGAAATTATTAGGCATCCACCTTACAGCCTTGATTTGGCTCCTTCTGACTTATTTTTGTTTCCTAGTCTTAAAAAGTCTTTAAAGGGTGCCCATTTTTCTTCAGTTAATAATGTAAAACATTCTTGACATGGTTAAATTCCCAGGACCCTCAGTTCTTTAGGGAGGGACTAGATGGTGCGTGTCAGCACTCACAAAAGTGTCTTGACTTTGATGGAGCTTATCTTGAGAAATAAAATTTATATATTTTTTATTTTTTAATTCCACTTCTCATGAACTTTTTGATGTCCCCCAGTACTCATTGCCACTTGCAATACTCTGATGTTCTTGGTGCTTTATTTGATTTGATCCTTGATAAAACCACTTTCCTCATTTCTTTTTCAAACTCTGTGCATTCTGGTAATACTTGTTGCTTTTCTTCCCTTAGGTGTACCATGCTCAGTTTTACCTGAGTCGTTGCTTACGTTGTGCTAGGATTTTAGGGTGTATACGAGTCAATCTTAGTTTTGAAAGAAAATACTTCAAAGTTCACTTATCTACTGCATATACTTGATATAGTTTATTAGATATCTTGGATTATAAGCTGCAGAACTCAAACTAGCTTAGGCCAAAAAAGTAAAGCATCATTTCATAGAATTCAAGTACAGTTTGTACAACTAAATTGCAGAAGGACAGGGATTCACAGAGTTTTCAGAACAGCTGAAACCAGAGACTCGATACGCCTCAGAGCTCCCTCCCACTCTCATGTCTGCTTCTCTTGGTCTTCTGACTCCACACTCTCTCCCTGCAGGCTTGGTTCTTCCACATCTGTGGCCCCCTGCCAAAGGCCCTTCCGAAGAGATGATGCTGACTGACTTTCAAGGACTCTGACTGGTGTAGTTTAGGTCAGGCATCCGCTCCAGTGGAGTCATGTAAAAGTATGGAAGTTCCCACTGTAGTCCTGTGTGAGTCTGTGTGAGTGTGTGTGTGTGTGTGTGTTTGTGCAGTGGGGTATGGCTGGGAGCAGTTCCCAGGTGAAGGGAGGGAAGAATGCCAGGTGTCAATACTGTAGATGTGTTATTATTGTTACCACCTCTGGGCGCTTGGTGATAAATTTGTGCTCTTCTGAGTCTGTCATCCTGGAAAGCAAACCTATTT
Organism: Daubentonia madagascariensis; assembly: GCA_023783475.1. Lineage (NCBI taxonomy): Eukaryota > Metazoa > Chordata > Mammalia > Primates > Daubentoniidae > Daubentonia > Daubentonia madagascariensis. Next base: position 11,783,554 of record JAKFHU010002088.1, read on the forward strand.
TCACATCTCCTTTGGTATTGACAGAGATGTTGTACTGATCTTGATGGCCCACTAGCATGCCTAAAGGGCATTTATTGTGCTATTATAACTCTACCTGCAAAGGCTTTATGAGAAGAGCTTGCGAATATAATGAATGAAGTATTATTTATCTCTTGGATGCAACTGCCAGTTATGTAGGTATAATAGTGTCAGGCAGTTTAAACTTAAAGTTTCATCTGTTTCGAACATATACTTCTTCTCCAAAAAAGTAACTTGTGAAATCATCTTATATAGTCACCACTGATTATACCTAGTCCACTCCTGAGCATCAAATAGCCCAGTAGTTTTTATAACTGACAGTTTTTATAACTAGTTCAGCCTTTATTTTAGATGGCATCTTTTGGTAGATTGAATATTGTAAAGAACACAAATGATAAATATAGAACCATTCAAATATTTATTCTCCAAATTGGATCACATTTATTAGATAAAGAAAATTGTTTCTAGTCTCATATTGAACTTCGGTTTAGCTTAGCAATGACCTTTCACTTGATGAAACCCTTGAAATTTAAGAAAATCTTTATCAAGTTTATATCTGTCAGAATTAAGAAGTAAACAAAAGAAACACGGGTATCTAATTCAGACTTCAGACTTCTAATGATCCTGTGGGTTTCTCTGTAAGTTTAATAACTGAAATGAAGTGTTAGTACTTAACGGTTGGAATCCTCTGTGATTTTGGTTACCTTACTAAATAAGCTGCTGACACAGCATGAGAGCTTGTAAAGGATAAAAAAGGTAGTCTCTGGTCTAAGCTAAGATGCCCTCTCCTACTGCTTTGCCTTACATATGTCTGTGTGGGGCTGAACATCTGGTAGACCACTTATTAGTTGTGAATGAGGGCAGTTATCCATGGCACAGGTGTGTTATCCTTTGAAAGGTCTATTTCATTCTACTATGGACATGTCTGCAAATAATTTATGAGGAGCACTTACTTTATAGTTATCTTTCCTGTGGAGAATAATTGCTAAGCTGCTTTTCTTCATTTTTCCTTTTCTTTCTTTCTTTTTAAATGAAGGTTTGGGCTGTGACATCTGTCAGTTAGGAAGGTAATTGTAGTACCTCCGATGAAAATATGAATGCTAAATAAAGCGCTGATCTTTCCCTGTAAACCTTAGAGGAGGTGATATAATTTCCCAAATAATCTATTTTCACGATCACATCCACCCTGTAATAAGTAGACTCTTGGTAGCACTTTCCTTCAGTTTTTGGTCTTTCTTTCTTTTCTCCTTTCTCACTCTGTCTCTCAAATGTCAGTGGTAGACGAGTAGTCCAGTGGTCAGTATCATACTCACGAAATGCCCAGATTCTATGAACTTCCCTCTTGTTATTCCCTTTTCTGTTGCATAGCTTGGTTCTATAAACAATTCCTTGAAAGTCAAGGAGCTTTTAATTCTTTGAAAATGAAAAATTATCATTTGCATTTTGCATGTTTGCAAATAATTAATATAGTTCATTAACAGACATGGCAGGACTTTGGACTCATTCCCTAACAGGAGGTATCCTTCTTAAAGTCCACTTGGGTTATTTGAGATTAAAAACAATGGAATCTTTTTTCCCTACACAGGCTATGTTTTTCTATATAAAATATCTCCAATAGATATTTATATATTGAGATATTTATAATATAAAATGAAACAGAATTTATGGGTCAAAATCAGTGCCAGATTATTTTGGGCAAATCATTTGACCTCCCTGAATTCAGCAAACTGGTTTAGCATACGGACTCTGGACACACGGACCTGGGTTTGAATCTAGACTTTGTCCCATCACTCACTTTGTGACCTCTCTTAAACTTCAGTTTTCTAAATATAAAATGGGGATAAAAATCCTGTCATAGTAAGATGAATTTGTCTAAAATGTTAGCACAGTGCTTTATAGAAGAAAGCATTAAATATGTTAGGTTATCATTACTATTTTTATTTTAAATATTCAGTGCATATCAACCATTACCATTAGTAAATATATATAAATGAAAATTGTAATACTTGCCCTGCCTATCCCAGAGGTTGTTATAAGTATCAAATGCTAGCATATGTATAAAGCACTACATAAATGTAAGATACTATTTTGATATTTTATAACCTATAACTACCCTGTGTAAAAGAATCCTTGCTTTTCGTAGTGCCAAAAATTTGGGAATTCTTTCTTGTTCACTGTTGTATCATAGCACTTAGCATGGTGCCAGACACATGGTAGGAGTTCCAGAAATTCTTGTTGAATGAAGTTATTGTGTTGCTTACTTTACCATTTTTTGAAGCTTGAAATAAATTCTAATCTTTTCTTTTACCAGTGAGGTTTTTTAGTCTTACTTGGTTGAAAATCACTGGGAAATACTGAGGTTAAATTCTGCGTTTTTCTATTTGAAGGGTAGAGACGGATTCAAAGTGAATGCAATGTAATATCTTTAGAGGTGAAACAAAAGCAAATTGAAAGGCAGATTCACCCTCACGTTCTCCAGTCTCTCAATAAGTATCGAGTGGATTTGATTGGTGAGGAAAATAAAAGTGGAGAGTTATCTGGGGCTGAATAGTCAGGTAGAGCAGGGGATCTGGCTGGGTCGGGGCTAGAGTAAGGAGTTAGGCTGCTTTGTGTTAGAAAAAAATTAAGAAGGAAAAACATAACTGATTTTAAAGACTCCTTTTCTTTTACCTTCATTTCTCTCTCTCAAAAGAGAGGAATAAATATAGCAATAAAAGAAAAGTTACCACAAAATCGAAGGAAGGAAAGGGGAGGGGAACGAGAGAAGAACCATTTCTTAATAGCTACAGAATAATATGAGATTTCATTTCTTGCAGTGAATTTAGTTTAAATGTGTTGGGTATTTGGTATCTTACGGAGCTAGAATTTGCTTGCGAAAAATCTGGTCACCGCGTCCTCTCCATAGCTTTTTCCTACCAGACCGCACCCATGCCTCCTTGAAGTTTATCTGAAGGGCTGAACGGAGAGTGTTACAGTGGTTTTTATTCCAGGCAATGTTTCTGTTCTTGAGTAAAGAGATCTGTGGAAGCCTAGAGTTTGTCTAATTTAGATTAAATGATGATATTGATGAAGTAATCTGGTGGTTCTCAAACTGGACTGGGCATCATATTTACTTGGGAAACTTTGTAATAATATAGATTCCTCTTCAGCCCCCCTATTCAGTAAATTGGAGAGTTTGGGATGGAAGGTTTTGGGGTTCTATTTTAGAACAATTCTGATGCAGGTGATTTTGATTATGGAAACTACTGGTTAAACCTAGCTATTTTACAAAGGAGGAATTTTAAATCAAAAGAAGGGAAGTGACTCCTTTAAGAGTGTGCTATCCTGATGTTGAGGAGTTGCTAATGCACCAAGACAAGGGTTAGGATTATGCATAGCACAACAATTTGTGTTTATAAGGACAATTGAAGAGATTCTGCATCCTACTAAAGACCAGAGGCCCTAGCAGATGATGAGTATGTCCTCAAATTGAGCTTTTACTCTCTGTTCTTCACTCAGATCTCCCAGCCGTTTGCTCCCACACAGCATGTGACAGCATTGCTGGAATAGGCAGGAGCTCAAGCATAATGAAAAAGAAATTAATGCCTCACCTGCTGGAAACAAATGTAAGAAATGGTGAAGCTGTCATGTCTCCTTACATAACCTGTATTCTTATGAGTTGGGGCTTTGAGTGCAAACGTAAATATTAGTTATCTTTCTCTCATTAATTATTGTCACACAGATTTAAAGGGTCAGAGATTTGAAAGTTAATGCCTCATTCAGTGTGGGAAAAGTAACACTATGCACTTTGGCTGCTGTTTTTCTTTCTGGCTGACTGCAAACCAATTGTTTCTGCCCCATCTCAGCTGGCTGGCAAAATGCTAATTGGCATAGGGAGGCTATTTTCATGGTAGGAAGGGGCTGCATCAAACTCACTTTTGATTTCCAGTGAGACTGTGGATCTCAGAACATACACCCACTATATCCATCATATTTTATGCCTGTTCTTTCTCTGCGATTAGGACATCATAGCATGTTCCTTCACTATGAACATTCTGGCTTTCTCTTATGGCCCATGATCAATTTTCTTTCCTGAAAACTAACCAAGGAAAGCCCAAAGTTTTTGTGTTGTTTTGTTGAGAGGCAAGTGATGAAGCATGAAATAGGAAGGTAAAAAACCTGGGCTCTGTTCTCAGCTAGCTATGAAGCATGGGCATGTTGATTAAGCTTTCAGAGCCTTGGATTCATCATAAAATGGGAACAATAATAGGTAGTTAACCTATCACATAGAGTAAATGGTGATTTTGGAGGTGAAATAGTAAAGAAAACAATTATAATCAGTTGTAATGATAAAAAACTAGATTCAGTCTTGATTGTCCCCATCATTGGTTGCTACTCCCAATGGAAATTGAATTTTGTCATTGGACTCCTTGGGGAAATGGTCTTCTTGTACAGGACCTATACTACTTGTATAGGACCTTTATTAAAAATCAAGTCCAAGGTAAAAAATATACTTGAAAGAAAGCGTCTTAACAGGTGGTGAGAGCGTATGAAGATACCACCAAGCACGTGGACAGATCAGCAGGAAAGCATCATCTGGCAGTCAGACAGGGAACAGTGGCTGGATATGCTCACCTGGCAGTGGACAGGTGGAGAGGCAGCAGGAGAGCAACACCATTGGCTCCAGTACTTGACATTAATCACATTCCTATGGAAATGCTGCAATTTTTACAGCACACCCGTGGAAGGAAACTGTCAGATTCTATTGGATGTTTACTTACACTTTACTTAAGAATAAAACAAACAAGCTAAGCCACTGAGCAGTTTTGTCTCAGCAGCATCCTAAAACAGAATGGAAATACTAATAATATTAAGTTTATTGTGGTAGCCCAAACCTTAAGAATACTGTAATGTTTTAGAACATAGGCCTCTCTTTTATGGTAAGCAAAATTATTGCTAGAAAAATATTGACTGGTATATAGCCTGTTTCCTTCTTGAAATGCAACTCTTGGTTGCAGACAGGAGTTTAATCTCCTCCTAGGAACATCTGGGGTGTTGCTTCTAGCAAAGGGATTTTGCTACTTTGTTGAGGGAACAGAGTGGTAACTATGAGTAGAAGGACAGAATAATTTGCTTAGGTAATGTAACACCATGGATTGCTCCCAAACCACTTGGTTCATACCTCTTTTCCATAAAGGAAAGGTGGATTCTCTTGAAGAGCTATAGGAGTTAGCTGGATAAATATATAACAGAGTTTTATTAATGAATGAAGCAGTGAGTAACATTTCTACTGCCTACTTTCTAGTGCACCCACTGTCTCAGGCTTCTACCCCAGTACCCACCACACTTGTCAGTGAACAACAAGTCCATTAGCGGATGGATCCAGGTTTGCTTTGCAGTTCAACAATATCACCAAGGGTCTGCGCTCCTTTGATCCTTCTGCTTTGTCATACTCAATAAGTCAATAGTGTATTCCATCATGGTCTCAAGATGAACTCTTGCAGCCTCCTACCGTCATGTTATCCCAAACATTTGTTCTTTTTAAAGCAGGAAACAGCATAAGGGGAGGCTTATCCTCTCCCATCTTTCTTATCATGGAAACAAATTGTTCCCAGAAGTCTCCAAAGGCTACTTTCTCACTGACCAGGTCTGGACTACATGTCTATCTTACTAGTCACTGGCAAAGGAGAATGGGACTCTCATGACTGCTTTACATCAATCCTGTTTCATGTACTGGGGTTAGGCAAATTCTCTCTCCCACAACAGAATTATTATTTTTGGAGGATGTAGGAAACAGCTACTATCTCTATCTGCCACATTCCTTGATGGTGGACCTACATCGTATTGTCTAGTTATCCCTTAGCATGTAGCAAAGTGCTTGGTCCATAGTAGAGCCTCAAGAAATTATTAAATAAATGGTAAATAGGTGGATCCAGGCAGCCAATCAATAATAAAGTATTGAGTCCAAGGATAGGTTGCATTTATTGAGCAACTAACTAATCTAGGCAGGTAATACATATCATTTCTAATTCTTAGACATTTCAGAAGGTGAGTTTTCAGATCTACATTTTATGTATTGAGAAACTAAGGCAAAGGGATCTTGAGTAACTTGCCTAGGATCATAAGCCTGGAAAGTGGCTAGTGTATTTGGTTTCAAAATCTAGTCTTCTTGCATAATACCATAGTGTCTCTCTAACTTGGGAGACAGCTTTTGGTTCTACTTGGCTTGCCTGACATAACCATTCTATTTAATGTCCTCAAGGGCTAGAGAATCTCTGGTAGAAAGTGAAGTCTTTAGGTTGTATCTTCTCTGAGCACCTTTATTTGCATATGAATCAAGCTGAATGGGAAAGTAGCAGGCAAACCAAAAAGGTAGCAGGTGAAAGGTAGATGATCTATCAGTTTCTTTACTGACCTTCTAATCTGTCAAAGACTGCTTGTCCAGTGCTAAGTTTGAGGCTATGAAAAACAAGCTATTGAAGTGAGAAGAGAGAATATATAGAGTGAGACCTCTTGTTCTTGGTCAATATAGATAAAGACAATTTGGGTTCAGTAATTTTGGGGCTTCTTGAGAAAATTACTGTCAGTTCTCACCTAAACCATTGCCCAAGCTGTGTAACTGGTGCCCTACATGCACTTGGGTCTTTCTCCAAATTGTAGCCCAAGTGATTTTTCAAAATCAAATCTTTTGTCACTCACCAGCTTAAAAGTCCCAATGGCTTCTTATTGTACTTAGAATTAAGACCAATATGACTTTAGGGCTCTGATGCTTCATTAGACCTGGCCTTCTTGTCCCTCTATCCCCATCTTGCGCCACACTCCCCCTTAGTCTCTGCCCTCCAACCACATTGGTCTTACCTGACTCCCCACACTCACTAGGCTCCCTCCTACCAAAGGGGTTTTCCTACACTGATCCCTGACTGCAGTTAACTTGTGCTCAGCCTTCAGGGCTTAGGGTCAATGCCCTTACAGCCCTACCCTTACCCTTAGTTCAAATGTCTTTATCCTGTCTTCTCTTCCAGCCCTGTTTCCTTTCTTTTCTAGGACTTATTTCACTTTATGATTATACGCTGATTTGCACGACTATGGTTTGATGTCTGCCTCCCTTTCTTAATTTTTAAAGCAGCTTAATTGAGATATAATTCACATATGATAATGATACCATTTACTCATTTAAAGTGTACAATCTAATGGTTTTTAGTTTGTTCACAGAGTTGTGCAACCATTACCACAATCAAGTTTAGAACATTTTCATCACCCAAGAAAGAAACTCTATAATCATTAGTCTCATTCTCTATTTCTCTCCCCTCATCCACCTATCCTTCCCCCAACCCCTAGCCCCAGAAAATCACTTATCTACTTTCTGTCTCTATATATTTGCCTATTCTGGACATTTAAAAAATATTCTTACTATCCAACTATGATTATATATCCTTTGACAAACATCTCTCCATCCCTTTCTCCCTGCTAACTACCCAAGGCTCTGGTAACCACCATTCTACTCCCTACTGCCTCCATTTCTGAGTCAGTAAGGGGTAGTGGTTAACAGCATGGACAAAGGAGCAAAGCAGCCTGTGTTCAAAGTGCAGCTCTAACACTTAACAGCTGTGTGACCTTCAGCAAGTCACTTTCCATGCCTCACTTTCCTTAACTGTAAAATGGGGAATATAATAGTATCTACTTCTTGCAGGGTTGTGAGGATTTAATAGGTTAATATGTATGTAAAGTACTTAGAACAGTGTCTGACACATTTTAAGTACTATTTAATGTGACTAGCTCTGTAAGAACAGGGACCTATCTACTAAGCTCACTATTGTAATCTCATGAGAAGCCTCACCAGAGAGCATAATACTTGCACATAGTAGATGTGCAGCAAACATTTGTTAGACAAATGGATGAAGATAGTAATGGCCATTTCAGCAGAAATATCATTTGTGTTTTTCAGTCATTGTTATGACCTTTCCATAGGACACAATAAAGAAGGCATGGCTGGCTTTTATAGCTTGGGAATGCTAGACCTTAATATCCATCCAGGCTATTTGAAAACCTAATTGAATCTCTAAGTTTTGGCATGATGCTGAAGGATATTGGTGCTTGAATTAGGATGGGCTTTCAGCCCATGTACACAGAGAATCTCTAAGCCCTTTTGTAGCTCAGAAATTGGTCCCAACTTCTATTTTAGAAGATTCGTCAATTACATTTGACATTCTGGGTGAAGCTCTTTCTTTTCTTTTCTCCATTGGAGAGTTTCCAAATTTGCACTGTCTAACTGGTTGGCTTTCAGAAATTTAATGGATTTCCTGGAAGGACTATTGGTGAAGCAAGGTGTGTATTTTCTGTGTTTTCACTCACTTTTTCCTTGGCCTCATCCTTTTTTTCTGTAACATGTATAGTCTCTGCCCACAGACCCACCGAACCCCTGTATAGAAGAGATAGGCAAACCAGTGACATTGATGACCCAACAGTCAGCGGGTGGAAGAGATCGGGCTGTTGTGTCATTTGTTGACGTGTTCATTCGTTCTTTATTCATGAATTTTATCTGTATGGCAAGCAGGAATTCTGAGCTGAAGGTCGTGAAAACCATGTCTGAGACAGGAACTAGGCCAAAGGCTGCAGATTGAGCCCTGACGGGACAGGATTCAGGTTGCAGGTGGTGGGTAGGAGGACAGGGGAGGAGCGAAAATGAGAATGAGACTTAGAAGAAAAGGGTCAGGGGATGAGTAAAGAAAAAAATGCAAAAAACCCTTTCAGAAACATCCTCTAAAAATGTCGGCCAGGACAGGCAAGCTTTTCTTTTACTGACAATAATGCATCTGAAATACATTATTCAGAAAACACAATATTACCAAAGTCAACATGTATGGTGACAACTTTTTTTGGTTGCAGAAGGGGAAAAAAAATAGAGATGTGGAAGTGCTTCAAGTAAATGAAAATGAATCCAGTTCATAATCAAGTAAAAATGTTATGGGTCCAGAGCCAGAGAATATTCTTATAGTGGGCTTTTTTCAGCACCCTAAATTTAACCAGATGGAATGCTTTTTAAAGAACCACCCTATTCAAACTTTGGAAGTGAAGAATTTGTCTTTTAATGGTAAATTTGCATTCCATCAAAAGATGGAACACATCATCCTCAGCTTACTTATTACCCAGAAATAAATTATAATTTAATTGATTTTATTTTATGGCCTATGATGAATACCTAGATTTCAGAAAATTTATTTCAGACATGAGCAAGTAGAGGTATACAAACAACATGGGTTGAGACACATTAAAAATGCGAACGCCATTCCTGGTATACTGAAAGCCATGTAACCACAAATTCTTGTTGGTTTTAATGTGAATATCCTATTTCACAAATCCCAAATAGTGAGGTTAGAGCGAGAATACTCACTACCCTGAATATGGAAAAATTAATGCAGCTGAATTATTAATAAGGGTAGATCTAGTTGCTGAAATGCAAATAGGTCAACAGCAAGTTAACACAATCCAGTAGGGAACCATGGGGTCTGTCAAAAATTCTTCGTTTGGAAGTAGTCCCATATGCTACCGAATTAGCATCATGAGTTTCTGATAGCTATAACAAGTGGAAGCTGTAGTGGTAAAATTGGTGTCCATGTTGCTGTAATTTCTATACAATGGGCTATGCTTTTGTCAGTCAGCAGGTTGATTTAGATACCTGTCGGTAATAGTAGTAAAGTCACAATTTTAACAGTCAACAAATATTTATTGAATGTCAATTATGTATCAAGCCCTGTGGTAGGCCCTAGGAATGTGAGAGGTGGTAGATAAAAAGAGCACTAAGACACTTGCTTATTCTTGTGGAATTAACAAACTAATCGAAGGATCCAGACATGGGAAGAGTAGCATTGTGACTCAGGCTTTACTTGAGATACACACACAATGCAGTGCGACCTAGAGAAGGCACTCCTGCACTCCTGCACTCCTGCTCCACTGCAGGTGAGGGAAGGTTTGCCAAAGAAGATTATATTTGAATTGGACCTCTGCAAGTGATTAGGAATTTGGAGGGCCAAGAAGGAGGAGGCAGAAAGAGCATTCAGGTATAAGAAGAGTATTTCCAAAGACCAGAAGTTTGGATAACTCACCTGGGAATGGCAGGTGAATTGATTTGGCTGGATCAGTGTGTGAGAGGGATAACATTATTGCACCTGAGCCTTGTCTTAGTCAGTTTTGGCTGCTTTAACAAAGTATCATAGACTGGGGGGCTTAGAAACAATAGAAATTTATTTCCCACATGGAAGTCTGAGGTCAGGGTGCCAACATGGTCAAGTACTAGTGAGAACCATTTTCCAGGTCACAGACTACCGACTTCTGGTTGTATCCTCAATAGCAGAAAAGAGGACTAGAGAGCTTTCTAGGGTTTCTTTTATAAGGGCACTAATCCTATTCACAGGGACTCTACCTTCATGACCTAATTACTTCCCAAAGGCCCCACCTCCTAATACCATCTCATTGTGGATTAGGATTTCAACATATGGATTTTGGGGAAAATATTCAGTCCATAACAAAACTTAAGACAATCCTGTAACATGGGTAAGCATGACTATCTCTAGTTCACAGATGAGGAAGCTGAGGCTTAGGGAGGTTAAGCAACTTAACCAACATCACCTAGTTTCATAAACATGAGTAGTAGTTTTATAGGTAGAGCACAGCTGAATTTTGCTCAATGATATTAAAATACTAATGTGGGACAACATACCATATCTTAGTAGGAATAATGGTAAACAGGGTAAACTCCCAAATACTTGGGAGTGAATTACTTACTACATATAAGGCTGCCTTCTGCTATCCAGTATACTTTTGCTTGCCCACTTTTGTAAGAGAATGACCGTTCTTGAAATATATTGAGATGAGAGTCTTCCTTCCGAGGTTTCCTTGAGATATAAGTGGTCCACTTAAACTTTAGTCCATTTGAATGGTCAACTATAACGTATTGATGCATCCTAAAAGGAATTTTAGCCTGTAACATGCAAGAGAGCCTGAAAGATGGGTAGGAGACCTTGGCCTGGGAGCATGAATGAGGATTCCTCACAGTTAAGTGGAGAGAATGGAAGATGATTTAGTGTGTGAAAGAAGTAAAAGATAAGAAGTCTTGATTTATCATCTAAGAAAAGGAGTCAGAAAACAAAGCCCAGGGAAAAAAATATAGTCAAGGGAATATGAATTATAATAAACCCTTAAAACAAAAGTGACTTAATGAGTTCAGAGCACAAGATGGGGCAAAAGGGAAAAAATGTTAGGAAAATAGACTCCATTATGTGGTCATTGTAGGAAGAAAGAAATTCCTGTGGGGAAAGTTGACCTGTTCAGGAAGAAGAAAAGAAAGCAAGTTCAATCCCTGGAATAAGCTAATTAGACTCCAAATGGCGTTTTTGACCCTTGGAATTAAACATAATAGTCAAATTGTGCTTTGCTACTGACAAGATCTCCAAATTTAGATAATTTATACAATGTATAATTATAAAACACTATCCCAAGAATTGTAATTCTATCACATTTCCATTTGAAACATTGTATAATCATTAAAATAAAAGCAATAAAACAGAAGAGAAAAAAATTGTTTTAGAAGAAAAAAATTCTGTTGTGCTGTGTTTCTGAAGTATTTTGGTAAACTTGTCAATAGCAAGACACATTACATTAATTGTATCACCTACAAATAGAATAAAATGGAAGCAATTAAGGCTCATTTTAAATAATCTATGGTTATAAAGCATTATCCTAAAAATTATATTGTCTTTTCCATTTGAGCCATTCTACTATAACTTAATTGCTATTCGTAATAAAATTAAAAGAAAAAAAATCAAAATTACATTAGCGAGAGGCAAAAAAGCATCTTCTGGTGTCTCTAGATTTTCAGAAGTAAATTCATGGGGAAATGGGATCAGCTGAAAAGGGGAACCACTTCTGTTTACAGACTGTGTGACAGAAGACCAAATCCGACAGTTGCTGTGGAGACATTTCTTCTTGTTGGTGGAGGATGTGCTGGGCCAGGGACATCTCTGAGTGAAGGTGATTTCTGGGAGGTTCCTCCTCAGTTTCCTCTTCTCAGGAATTTCCCCCTGAGAGCCATCTGATGGGAGGTGAGGTGGAGGACTCTGGGCCAGCAGTGACATGTTCATTTGTGTGTATTTGTATGGGGGGGTTGAATCTAAAGATGGTTCTCAGTATCTGCCAGTGTTGTGAGGAGCATGAGGACAAGCTCTGTCTTGTAGAGAAATTGCTATGTCAGGACAGAGTTGGCCAGATGGAGGGACCATGCTCCTGTGGTCCTAACCCTGGGGAGATGGTATTTTGTCCAAACCTGGCGCTGGACCCTGTACCCTATCACAACCCAATTCTCCTTCTTCCTCAGGGACCTGGTTGTCCAGAGGATTCCCTGGTAGTTGTCTCTAGCTTAATGCCCCATTTGGAACACTGGGTACGTGAGGGTATTTTTTGAAGCATTTACATACTTCATACTTTTGTATGTACATACTTACATACAAAAAACAATTTTTTGTCTGATACATGCATTTTTTTTCCTAAATGAACAAGATTTCTCTCAACGAACGAAGCTGGATTTGACGGAGTAGCGAGTGACTCTTTTGACTTTTTCTGAAAGAATTTTGGCTTGTATTTTACAGGCATCCAGCTCCTTACGTGCATGGCTGATTGTTTCATCTTCTTTGAAAAGATTCTCTTCTGTTTTTCCAGGATAAATTCTCTCTAAGTCGGATATTTGGTGAAAATTCATTTCCTCAATTTAATTCAGGAAAGAATTGAAATTTATACATTCCCTTTCTATCTGACTGTAGTCAAGCTTTCTCAGTTTGAAGACTTTTAATATGGTCTTTATATGCATCTGTTGTTTTATTTTATTTTGTTAATGTAGTGTACATTTGGTTTCTGATATCTTTAATAGTTCTTAAGAGTTGAACTCAGCTGCATCAATAAGTTTCTTCAAAACTCCTTTGTATTCATCTTCTAATAGGTCTTTGTTTTCTAATGCATTCATTATATCCAGTTCCAACTTGTCACTATCCAAGAACAGCAGTCTTTTCCAGGAATAGCAACCTAATCTTTCATTCTAAGGTGTTTACCCTGAGGCCTAATCTGATTTTCTTTACCACTTTGAATTTTTTTCAATCTCACTTTAAACTTTTCTAATTTTTTTTTCTTTTTGATAAGTTTGCTCACTCATCTTTTCCATTCTTTAGCTTCTTTTGAAAGTAGCTTTGTGCTTTCTGGAAGACGAGAATGTTCATTTAAAGCATCTTTTGGTGTTGTCTGAAGTTGTGTTTCATTCTTGTGATGTATTTTGAAGGCAGTTTTGTTTGCAGCTACTTGAAAGGTTTTTATGTAACTTCTAAATTATGAATCTTTCTTGTAATGTTAGCCACTAGATTAACTTGTTACATATATTTAGATTTAACCTCTTCCAAAAGTCTGTATTTTAAGCCCAAGGCCCATTTTGTATTATAGCTTGATTGCTGTTAGTAAAAGTAAAAGAAAAAAATCAAAATTACTTCAGCAGAGAGACAAGGAAAGCGTCTTTCTGTGGCTATGGATTTTCAGAAGTAGACTCATTGCAAAAGAAGATGTATAAATTAAGTGAGTAAGGTGCTCAACATCATTAGTCATCTGAGAAATGCAAGTTAAAGCCACAATGACATACCATCTTGCATCTACTAGAATAACTACAATTAAAAAGATTGAATTCTCCAAATGTTACTTAGAATGTGGAACAACTGGTACTCCCATACATTGCTGGTAGGATTGTAAAATGGTACAGCAACTTTGGAAAAAACTGACAGGTTTTAAACACAGTTAAACAATAGATTAGCCATTCTAGGAATTTACCCATGAGAAATGAATACATATGTCCACAGAAAGACTCTACCAGGACTGTCCACAGCAGCTGTATTCATTATAGACCTAAAATAGGAAAACTCCAAATGTTGGTCAACTTAAGAATGGGTAGGCAACTTTCTATATATTCAATGTATAAAATGTTTCATATAAACATTTCATACAATGAAATATTATTTAGCAAAAAACCAAAAGGAATGAGCTTCTGATTCACACAACAGTATATATTATTCAACTCAATGTATATGGAGCTCAAGAACAGGCAAAACTAATCTGTAATAGAAATCAGAACAGCAAGAACCTGTACAGAAGGGTGGGATGATTGAGTATGAGCTAGTAGAACTTTCTAGGGTGAAGGAAATGATCTATAACTTGATTGTGGTCACATGGGATTTTACATTTCTTTCATATCTCATTGAATTGTACATTTGTTTGTTTTGCCTTATTACAAAAAAACTGGACAGAGATTACCTTTGCTGAGAGAGTGAAATCAAAGCATTGTCAAACCATATAACTGCATCTGGATGACAACTTGCTTCTTAAGGATCCTTTGACATCTTGGGAAGAGCAATTGAGGGTGTATTAACAGAGTTTGAGCACTCTTACTTTCAATAAACATGGTTGTTCACAGCTTTCAATTTCTCTCCTTGTACCTTCATAGCATCTCCTGCTGTTGCTGACCACCAACGTTTAAAGTTAAGGGGGAATTTATGAGGGAAAGACAGGCTCAAATTCCCTCAAATTAAGGTCCTGTGGGAGTAGGTGGTAGAAAAAGCAGTGGCAGAGAAGAGAATAGGAGCAAATTAGGTATTCGGCTTAAGGGGGGGAAACTTGTTAGAATGTTTATATAAATAGAGATTTTGCTTAGAATTGAAACAAATTCAGATGTTCATACATGGAGCATGAGGCAACAAAGAAACCAGAGGCAGGAAGATTCATACTTACCAGCAAGTGAGCCGTGTTTCCTATCAGCATTCAGGTTGATCCCCTGATATTTAATGGATCATAGGTGTTAAAGTCTATGGTATTTATCTACCTTATATGCCGCTTTACTAGTATTTTGTTTTGTTGTTTCCTAAATCGGGCTCAAGGAGAAATAGATTTTTCTACTTTTAAAATATCAATCATTCCATATACTGAATGATTCCATTTATATGGTATGTCCAGAATAGGGAAAGATATAGAGAAAGAAAGCAGATTAGTGGTTGCCTTGGGCTGAGACGGTGTAGCTAAATGGTATAGTGTTTCTTTTTTGAGGGGTGATGAAAATGTTATAAAATTGATTGTGGTAATAGTTGTACAATTCTGTGAATTGTATTTTTTTTAAAATAGTGAATCGTATGGTATGTGAACATTTCAATAAAGCTGTTAAAAATATCAACTATTCAAATCACATTGAAGAATAGACAAAGTAAAAAAATATTAATGCAGGTGATTGTATTGTTTGTGGGCAGATGTCATATGATTCTACATATCCATGATTTCATTAAAACTTTAGTTATATTTATAGGAAGGAAAAAGGAGAAAGTTATCAGTAAGTTAGGATTTCCTATGCATGAGGAGACATAAACTAAACTAAGATATAACATATTAAACCCTATTATAATAATTTATTCCGAAAGAAAGGTCAACTCATAAATTGTCACTGTGTGGCAGATAGGTGGGTGATATTAAGATCTCAACTGGATTTTCCTTGAAAAGATTATTTTACAAACTTAAATAATGCCACTGTTGAGAAATTCTCTGTTGATTTTCCCCACTTTTTGTGGATTTACTTGAAAGAATCCTGCAGAGTCTTTCCTGGAATCTTGGCCCAGATATTTCCCTTTTTTTTCCTTAAAAAATTTTTTAAAAATTTACCAATTTCCCTAAGATGCTTAGGTATAAGTATTTTTTATTATTATGTTTTATTTCAGAATATGGGGGTACAAACATTTTGGTTACATGAATTACTTTTGTACAGTTTGAGTCAAAGTGATAAGTGTGTCCATCACCCAGATAGTGTACATTGTACCCTTTAGGTGTGAATTTACCCAACCCTTCCTCCCGCAAATGTTTATAGCAGCACAATTCACAATCGAAAAGATGTGGAAACAACCCAAGTGCCCATCAATACATGAGTGGTTTAATGAAATGTGGTATATGTATACTATGGAGTATTTATTACTCAGCCATAAAAATATGGTGAACTAATAACTTTTTTAACAACCTGGATGGAACTGGAGACCATCCTTTTAAGTGAAGTATCACAAGAATGGAAAAACAAAAACCACATGCACTCACTGCTAAATTGAAACTAATAGATCAACACTCATGTGCACATAGGGTAGATACTTGCCTTTTACAAAGCCTGAGTCGCATCACCAGAAAGGAACACTGACAAAATACCTAGATTATCTGCAATTGCTGAGGAACTCAGGCAAAGGGAGAACAACCAGGTTTAGGCTGTACTTCCCTCAGCCTCAGAAGGGGTGCAGCTGCCCCACTGAAGTTTAACTTTTCTTTCTCTAAGTGTCTTCTCCTTGGAGCTTCCAAGATTGTGTTAGAAGTGTTCAGAGGTCCCCCAATAGAGAAGATTTTTGCATAGTGAAAGTCACGGGACCTGCATTTGAAATCCTCCTCTGCAAGTTTTTAATTGTGCTAATGTAGGCAAGCCAACTACATACTTGTAGCCTCTGTTTTATAGCCCTGTTTTAAGAAATGAGGACATAAACATACATAGTGTAGCTCACAAAGGGACAATGACTTATCATACTTTATGGGGTATGAATAGTTGCAGTACCTGGGAGGTAGAAGGTGGTCAAGAAATGGTTGTTGATGCCAATGTGCCTTGAAAATTATAGCTAAGGAGTGTAGTGGAATTAATTCTTACTGGTTTGGGAATGAGACATAACTGAGTTTGAATCCCAACTGTCAGTTTACACAAATTACTTACTACTTTAAGCCTCAGTTTTTTTCATAAAATGGGGAGGCTGTAACTCATAGAGGAGTTGTGAGATCTAAATCAAAGAACGTAGAGTTTAGAAAAATTCTGGCATATTTAAAGAGCACATTAAATGTTAGTCCTTTTCCTTGTATTTAATGAGTGAAAAATCATTGTCCTATTCAAATTTACAAATGAATTATTCCCAAATCAAGTATGGAATTATTTAGTTATATATTATACATGGAAGTGTTATGACAAAATTATTATTGTTAAAAATATTTTGGATGAATTAAATTTTATGAAATAAATTAAAAATGCACTGATTAAAAATTCTAGAAAAATGTAAAAATTTTATGAAAGCATACAGAAAGCTTTCCTATGCAAAGATGCAAAGGGAGATATTGATAAACTAAAATATCTAAGAATTTAAATTTGTGTAAAGAAAAACCACCGTAAACAATGTTGGAAAAACTAGCAACAAACAGGAAAATATTTGATCTACAAAGGTCTGATGTCCTTAATGTATATAAGACCTCTGAAAATCAATGAAAAAATCAAACAATCAAATTAAGAGTGGGTAAAGAATAGAGGCATCCAACAGAAGAATTATAAAAGGCTAATAACCGTGTGAAAAATCCATTTTTACTAATAATTTTAAGATGCCAATTTGATATTCATCTTTATATTTATATTTATATTTAGGATATATTAGGATATTCATCTTTATATTTAGGATATATATAGGATATTCATCCTATATATTTCTCAAAGATTAAAAAGAGTGATATCTAGTACATACACAAAGGTAGATAGACCATATCCTGGGCCATAAAACAAATGCTAACAAATCTGAAATCATTGAAATTATACAGTGTGTTTTCTCTGACCAAAGTAGAATCAAATTAGAAATCAATAATAGAAAGAAAACAGAAAAACTCCCAAGCACTTGGAAACTAAACAACACACTGTTAAGTAAGCCATAGGTCAAAGAGGTATTCCTACCTCCCAGATAGAAATAAATAATGGGAAATAAAATACACTGAACTGAATAAAAATAAAAACATAACATATCAAAATTTGTAAGACTCAGCTAAAGCAGTGCTGAGAGCAAAATTCATAGCAATAAATGCATATATTAGAAAAGGGGGAAAGTCTCAAATCAATCATCCAAGTTCCCATCTCACAAACCTAGAAAAAGAACAAAATAAAGCCAAAGTAAGTAGAAAAAAGGAAATAATAAGTATAAGCATAAATCAATGAAACTGAAAACAGAAAAACAAAAGAGAATATTAATAAAACAAAGAGCTGGTTCTTCAAAATGATCAATAAAATTGACTAACTTCTAGAAATACTGACACAGAAACAAGAGAAGAAACAGATTATTAATATCAGGAACAAAACGGATAATATCTGTATGTGTGCTGCAGATATCAAAAGGATAATAAGGGGATACTACAAATAACTCTACATACATAAATTTGACGACACAGATGAAATGGACCAATTCTTTGAAAAACACAAACTATTACAACTCACCCAATATGTATTAGATCATATGAATAGCCCCTCAACTATATGGGAAATTGAATTTGTAATTTAAAACTCCCCAAGATAGAAATTTCCAGGCCCCAGTGGTTTTGCTGGAGAATTCTACCAAACATTTAAGAAGAATTAACACCAATTTTACACAATCTCTTCCAGAAAACAGAAGAGGAAGGAATACTTCACATCTCATTTTATGAGGCCAGGATTACTCTGATAACAAAACCAGATAAGGCAATGCAAAAAAAGAAAACTACAGACCAATATCTCCTGAACTTAGATACAAAAATCTTCAATAAAATATTGGCAAGCCAAATCAACAACATATAAGAATTATACATGACCAAGTGGGATTTATTCCAGTTATGCAAAGCTGCTTCAACATTTGAAAATCAATGTAATCCTCCACGTTATCAGCCTAAGGAAGATAAATTATATGATCACATCAGTTGATGCAAAAAAAGCATTTGACAAGTTCCTACATCCATTCATGATAAAATCCCGGTAAGTCAGTAATAAAGAGGAATTACCTCAACTATATAAAAAGTACTACAACACTACCAAAAAACTACGGCTAAAATCCCACTTAATGGTGAAAGACTGAATTCTTTCCCTCTAAGACTGGGAATAAGGCAAGAATGTGGGTTCTCACCACTCTTATTTAACATAGTTTTGGAAGTGCTTTATTCATAATAGCCAAAAACTGGAAACAACCAAAATGATTCTCCATAGGGCAATGATTAAAAGGCAGTAGGCACATTCATACCATGAAATAGTATTCAGCAATAAAAAGGAAAACACTATTTATTAATGTAACAACTTGAATAGATCTCAAGGCTATTAAGCTAAGTGAAAAAAAGCCAATCTCAAAAAGTCACATACTCTATGATTTCATTTATATAGCATTCTTGAAATTACGAAATTATAGAGATGGAAAACAGATGAATGGTTTCCAAGAGTTAAAGAGGGGGTTGAAGGTAGAAGGGAAGTGGGTGTGGCTATAAAAGGGCAACATGAAGAATCCTGGTATCAATAGAAATGCTCTGTATCTTGACTGTATCAATGTACAATGTACAATGTACAATGTACAATGGTTGTGATATTGTACTATAGTTTTATAATATGTTACCATTTGGGGGAAACTGGGTAAGGGGTCGAATCCTCTGTATTAACATCTTTTATAATGACATGTGATCTACTATTATCTTAAAATAAAAAATTTAATTAAAATCTATAAAAATAATAAATGTTATTGGAAAATAGGCATTCTTATACACTTTTTTTTTTTTTTACAACAATTGGGCCAACATTTTAGAGGAAAATATGACAATAACTGTCAATTTAAAAATTGCATATCTTTTAACAAGAAATCCCACCTTTAGGACTTTACCTTTAAGACATTCCTTCATAAAAATGCTTATTTTAGCATTTAATGCATGCACTTTATGGTATAAATTATAGACAGCTGTAGTCCATCAGTAGGGTACAGGTACATTCATATAAATGAATATTATAAAGCCGTTGTACAGCATCAAGTAAGCAGAGATGACCAGAAAAATAATCACAAGGTATTATTATGTGAAAAAAGAAAGTTCAGAGAACACTTTCCATTCTTTTAAAATAATAGTAGCATATATGCTCATACAAGCACAGGAAACAGAACAAATAGAGATCAAGTTGTAAAACCCCTACCCTGGGGCTGGAGTAGGATGAGAGTACAAGAAATTGTCACTATCTACTTTATATATTTCTACATTATTTTCATTTTTCATTAGATACATTTGCCACTTTTATAACAAAAGTAATTATGACATAAGCAATTAATAGTATCAGCACAGTGTTTTACAGTTGAAGAGACCTCTTTATGTACACAATTTTATTTAATGATCAAACAGCCTTGCGGGGAGGATAAATATACCTGTATGTGGAATGACCCTAGGATTCTCTGCTGGGGAGTGACAGAACCCAGTTCTAGAATCTTAGGCCCAGATTTTTTCCAGGCTGACTCCACTATTAAACTGGTTGTGATTTTCTCTTGCTCGTTCACACACTTCCTTGCCCAGCTGGAATGACTCTCCTTGTTCCTTTTTCCCTGCCAACTTGCAGCCTATCAATTGAGACCCTGTCCTTTCACAAGCCCGTAGTGTGGGGGTAGCCTCCTGCCACTCCTGCAGCAGGTGTCCCTCCACTGCTTCTGTACTCAGTTGCATTGGATGGCTTGTACTACATTTAAGGTTACCTTGCACACTACTAAATTTTCTTCGGGTATAGGTCTTGTATATGCCCAAGGGGATCTTATGTGATATTGACGGCAGAGGCCAGATCACAATTTCTTTTGTCGTCTCCCCAGTGATGGGGGATAGAGTCCTCAGATCAAAATGAGCCTTATGGCAGTTCCCTATCTAGCTTAACATCATCTTCAAAATTAGCATCTAACTGCAACTCATGAAGGATACAATACTCTTTTTCACTGGTTAATAATGAAAGGAAGAAGAGAATCACAGAAGACCCTAAAATTGATAAGGGTAGATAAGGAATTTCTCCATCCCGAAACTGAGAGCTACTTCCCTCTGTAAGTGCAATGACATACATGGCTTAAACTAGTTAGCAGCTCATTACTAAGATTTTTCATTTAAAAATAAAACACTATTTGCCAACAGCCACTTCTATGCTACATCTTCCACTCACAATGAGTTTGCTGGGCTTTTGTGAAAGGAGGATCTGACTCTGTTGTCAAGTTGTCTGACCCTGAAACTATAAAAGTTCAACTCTCTATTGCCAATTTGACCTCTCATTAAAACTTTTGGCTCCTGCCTGCTTCTGGTTATGTTAACCATGGGGTGGGTTTTTCTATGCAGTTAAAGGATAAAGACCAAAGTTTTGAAATATGATCAACAGTCATAGTCTTGTTTATGATCTTTTACCACAAATGATCTGTTAGGCTGCCTCCTATTAATCATCTCTTGAAGAGGAGGAGGGAGTCACTTTGCTGTATCTTTTGTGCATAAGAAGGTTCCCCTCCATTTAACCTTACTGGAAGTGACTGCAATAATCATTTTTCTTGCTGATGGGTGGCCATTGTATTGTTGTTTGCTCTTTCATTCAAATTGGTGGGTGGCATTTATAGTGTGCGCATTCCATCCTTCTTGTGATTGAGGGGTTTAGGATTGGGTAGGAGAGGTACGCTAAGGGGGCAAAAGCGACCTCTGAGATGAGATTCCGAAATAAGTTGAAAGGGTTCCCATCCTAGCAACCCTCAAAAAATACATAGAAACACATCTGTCCCTTATTTTTTCAGCTTGCTTTATGGTGAGTCATTCAAGTTCTTAAAACCATACAATTACACATGCTAGCAGCAGGGAAAAAGAGTAGATAATAAACCTGGCAGGGGTAATTTAACCAAACCATGCGTATCAGTGGTTTATACCAATAAAGGAGATTTAAGAATTCTTTTCAAGGAACACATGTGCATGCACACATAGGTCCGTAGGCATATATGTTATAAAATTATATATATGTGCACTGCTATTCATACCGTCTCTAGAATGCTCAGAGGAGAATGTAAATGGGGATATTCTGTTCAAGAAATACAGCGTAAAACAAGTGTGGGTACAGGTTTAGAACAACAGATAGAATTCACTCCTGTGTGCTAGGCTATCATACTCCTGCAATTAGGTAAAGAAATGTTCCCTTCTGAGAGAATTATAATGAATGAAATTTAACAGTTTGAGAACCAAAGAACAAGTGAATGTATTCAGATGATTTCTTTCTTTAAGGAAATGAGTAAGGGCACTCCCATCAGGACTCGTCTTGGAAATTCTGGCTCCTCATAGGTGCCTGGCTTTACTTATTCACATTCAAGAAGCTACTGAAATTCTTATATGCAGCGTGCACACAGTTGGTCCCTAACTTATGATGGTTCAATTTAGGATTTTTTGACTTTTTGATGGTGTGAAAGTGATACATATCAAAAAAACTGTACTTCAAGTACCCACACAACCGTCTGTTTTTCACTCATAGTACAATATTAAATAAAGTAATGAGATATTCAACACTTGATTATAAAATAGGCTTTGTGTTAAATGATTTTGCCCAACTCTAGGCTAATGTAAGTGTTCTGAGCACAATTAAGGTAGTCTAGGCTAAGCTATGACATTTGGTATGTTAGGTATGTTAACTGCATCTTTGACTTGAGGTATTTTCAATTTACTATGGGTTCATCGGAGGGTAACCCCATTGTAAGTCTAGGAGCATCTGTATTAGTTTTCTATTGCAATGTAAAAATTACCACACACAGAGCCATTTTTATTTATTTGTTTGTTTGTTTGTTTGTTTATTTTTGAGACAGAGTCTCCTTCTGTCACCTGGGCTAGAGTGCCGGGGTGTCAGCCTAGCTCACAGCAACCTCAAACTCCTGGGCTCAAGCAATCCTCCTGCCTCAGCCTCCTGAGTAGCTAGTTCTATAGGCGCGCACCACCACACCTGGCTAATTTTTTCTATTTATAGTGGAGATGGGGTCTTGCTCTTGCTCAGGCTGGTCTCAAACTCCTGACCTCAAGCAGTCCTCCTGCCTCGGCCTCCCAGAGTGCTAGGATTACAAGGCATGAGCCACCGTGCCTGGCCACACTTAGCCATTTAAAATAATATGCGATTATTATCTTGCAGTTTCTATGCGTCAGGCAACCAGGCACAGCTTCACCGGCTCCTCTGCTCAGGGTCTCACAGGCCACAATCAGACAACAAGATTGTGATTGTTTCAGGAGCTTGGGGCTTTCTTCCAAACTCATGCGTTGGCAGAATTCAGTTCCTTGTTGTTATAGGACTGAGGCCCCTGCTGTTTTGCTGACTCAGGGCTGCTCTCAGCTCCTACAGGCTCCCGAAATTCCTTACTACACAGCTTATTTATAGGCCCCCTCACAACATGGCAATTTACTTCTTCAAAACCAGCAAAAAAAATTTCTCACTTCAGTCTGCTAAAGTGGAGTCTTATATAATGTAATGTAATCACAGGAGTGACTGACTACCCATCACCTTTGCCATACAACATAGCCTAACCAAGGGAATGACTATTCATCACCTTTGCCATATTTTATTGGCTAGGAACAATCAGTGGGTTCCTCTGTCACTCAAGGGGAGGGGCTTATACAAGGCCTTGGGTCATTGCATCGGGAGTCATCTTAGAATTCTTCCTAACACACACCATACTTTACCAATAAAAAACCGTAAATCCTGCACTTCTGCCCTTGGAAGAATCACATTTACAACTTCAGAAATTCCAGCTTCTTTGTTTGGTAGCCATCATTTGAGGCATTGAAGGTAGTAGGTGATCAGTGGCTCTAGGACTAATGTAAGTTTCCTGAGGACTGACTCACATTCCTCAGAAATATTGGCTGAATCTAAATCTAAACCCCCAAAATATCATCAGTGGTGGGATGGGAATAGAAGTGGGTAGCTTCTTTAAAAAAAATACAAAGAAAAGAAAAAAACAACTAACAGTAACACCTAGGTTTTAAAATCATGCCCAGCTCATGTTTGACAATCCTTCTGATAGCCCAAATACTATAAATTTAGTTGACGATAACAGAACAGATGGAAAAAACATATGGCTTGTAGGTAGTGTGTGGTGGTTGATATTTGCGGTACATTAGGGGAATTTATTTTATTTTGTCTCTTTCCTTGTGTAACTTTGTGATACTTTATCAAGTGAATTTCATGTGCCTTTTTTGACTTATCTCTGTTGTAGCTATTAAACTCTCTTTGTGACTTGAACAATATTAAAAAGGGTTGTTTTTATAATTATTTCACAGCAGGCATTTAGATACACTGGCAAAAAGACTACTTCATTCAGGAAAACATATCTTTAGCCATTTGGTGTAATGCAGAATCCTTGGATAGAGATTACACAGGTAAAAGAGGCAAAAATTCAAAATTAATTCAATGAAGGACTATTAAAGAAGGTCAGTTTCACTGGGATTTAGATTAGATGTGTATCTGAAATTCTAAAAAATCCCAACAGGTCTTCATTTAACATTGATCTCTGTAACTTCAAATTTTCTAAAGAAAATTTAGTCAGTAAATCAGAGGACATGCTGAAAATGCGACTGTCTGATCCTATTACAAGAATAAGAAAAATTTAATGTATGGAAAATGGCAGAAACATATTTGTTTATATATGATCCACAATGTGATTTTTTTCTTTTTAGACTAGATGGCAGCCCTGGAAACCCTGTACCACTCTGAGATTTATCTGAATTGAAATGCAACTTCCTGATGTTTGCCTATTAGCAATTTGTGATTTTATGAAAAAAAGGTAAGTGTTTATTTTCTTAAAAGGGTTTTTCAAACATATAGGACAAGATGAAAAAAGAACATTTGTCTTTGGAGGTAGTAGGGGATAAAGGTGGACTTTGGCAATTCAATTTGAATTAAATTAGTATCTGTAAAAATTCCTATTCCTGTTGGCTGTTTAATAGCATGTCTACAATAACGAAGCCACATTGAAGACCAAATTGAATTTTTGGTAATATTTCTTCTATAGGATTCATTTAGTTTCATGATATGACTCTTTTTTCTTTTGCCTTACCTATTATATTAATATTATAGTTATTATATATTATATTAATATCAATATATTAAAATAATATAATAATGTTATATTAATATAATTATTACATAATATATTATATTAACATTCATTAATATATTAAATAATAATATAATAATATTCCTGGTTGTCTTAGCAAATGAAGGGCTTTCTTTGGATTTCATCCACATTATTTCTCTTTAAATAGTTGAATTTTATGGGTTCTCTTTGTTTCCCAGGTTTTATACTCTCTCACACACAAAACCCACTGGAACAGGCAAGAAAAAGACGTTGTATTAGACTGGCTCATTCTCCCATAAAATATCTGTATATTGTGTATTCCACTGTTTCCCCATTAACAGTGAACACAATGGAATACTGTATTTAGGCAAAATTTAAATCTCCAATCAAAATATGTTCAGGTTTAACTAGTGATTAGTGGTTCATTTTGAGTTATTATTAAAAAATAAAACATGTTTTCATCTTTTTAATAGACTTTATTTTTTAGAGAAGTTTTAGGTTCACAGATAAATTGATGGGAATGTGCAGTGATTTCCCATTCTACATGACACATCATTATCACCCAAAGACTATAGGTTACATTAGGACTCACTCGGTATTGTACCTTTTATTGGTTTGAAGCTATGTATAAAGACATGTATCCACCATTATAGTTTCATACAGAGAGTTTCACTGCCCTAAAAATCCTTAGTGCTCTGTCTATTCATCCCTCTCTCCCCCAAGCCCCTAGCAACCCCTGATCTTTCACTGTCTTCATAGTTTTGACTTTTCCAGAATATCATATAGTTGGAATCATACAGTAATATAGCCTTTTCAGATTTGCTTCTTTCACTTAGTAATATGCATTTAAGTTTCCTCCATGTCTTTTCACGGACTGATAGCTCATTTATTTATTTATTTCAGAATATTATGGGGGTACAAACGTTTAGGTTACATATATTGCCTTTGCACTGTCCAAGTCAGAGCTACAAATGTGCCCCTCCCCTAGACAGTGTGCACCACACCTACTAGGTGTGAATATACCCACCCCCTCCTCCCCCCTCCCACCTGCCCAACATCTGATGAATGTTACTTCCATATGTGCTCATTTATTTTTAGTGCTGAATAATATTCCATCTTCTGGATACCCACCACAGTTTATTTATCCATTCACCTACTGAAAGACATCTAGGTTGCTTCCAAGTTTTGGCAATAATGAATAAAGCTGATACAAACTTCTGTGTTCAGGTTTTTGTGTGAATGTAAGTTTTCAACTCTTTGAGTAAATATCAAGAAGTGTGATTGTTGGATCATATGGTAAGAGTATGTTTGGTTTTGTAAGATACTGTCCAAAGTGGTTGTACTATTTTGTATTCAAACCAGCAATGAATAAGAGTTCCTGTTGCTCCACATCCTTGCCAGAATTTGCTCTTGACAGTGTTCTGGATTTTGGCCATTCTAATAGGAGTATAGTGGTATCTCATTGCTGTTTTAATTTGCATATCCTTGATGATACATGACATGGAGCGTCTTTTCAGATGATTATTTGCCATCTATACATCTTCTTTTGTGAGATGTCTGTTAATGTCTTTGGCTCCTTTTAAAATTGGTTGTTTGCTTTCTTATTGTTGAGTTTTAAGCCTCTTTGCATATTTTTGGATAACAGTCCTTTATCAGATATGTCTTTTGCAAATGTTTTCTCCTAGTCTGTGGATTGTCTTTTTATTTTCTTGACTGTGTCTTTTGTGAAGCAGAAATTTTTAGTTTTAATGAAGTCCAGCTTATCAATTCTTTCTTTCTTAAATCATGCCTTTGGTGTTATATCCAAAAGTTATCACCACACTCCAGGTCATCTAGACTTTCTCCTATGTTATCTTCTAGGATGTTATAGTTTCACATTTTACATTTGAGCATATGGTCCATTTTGATTTAATTTTTGTGAAAGGTATAAAGTCTGTGTCTAGATTCATTTTTTTTTGCATTTCCAAGTTTTTAGATGTCCAATTGTTCCAGCACCATTGGTTGAAAAGATTCACATTCTTTAAATTCTACCATTTCATAATAGCATGTTTAAACCTAGCTATGGTTTGAATGTTTATTCCCTCCCAAACTCATGTTGAAATTTAATTGCTTTTGTAACAGTAATAAGAGGTGGGGCCTTTAAGAAATGATTAGGCCATGAAGGCTGTGCCCTAATAAATGGATTAATGCCATTATTGTGGGAGTGGATTTGATATCGCAGCCGTGGGTTATTTACAAAAGGATGAGTTTGGCCTCCTATTCCCTCTCTCTCTCGCCCTCATTTACACTTCTGCCTTCTGCCATGGGATTCCACAGCAAGAAATCCCTCACAAGATGCCAGCTCCTTCATGCTGGACTTCCCAGCCTCCAGAAATGTGAGGCAATAAATTTCTGTTCATTATAAATTACCCAGTATGTGGTATTCTGTTACAGCAGCACAAGATGAACTAAGACAGGAAATTGGTACTGGAGAAGTGGGGTGTTGCTATAACAAATACCTGAAAATGTGGAAGTGCTTTTGCAGCTGGCTGAAAGAGTTTGGGGGAGCAGGCTAGAAAAAGCCTGTATTGCCACTAACAGAGAGTTAAGGGTGATTCTGGTGAGGGCTCAGAACAAGAGAAGAAATGTAGGGAAAGTATGGAATTTCTTAGAGGTTACTTAAGTGGTTGTGATCTGAATATTGGTAGCAATATGGATGGTAAAGGCAATTCTGATGAGGTCTCAGATGGAAATGATATCTTATTGGGAACTGGAGTAAAAGTTATCCTTGTTATGAAGAGGCCAAGATCTTAGCTGCATTGTGTCCATGTCCTAGGACTTTGTGGAAGGCAGAATTTAAGAGCAATGAACTAAGATATCTGGCGGAAGAAATTTCTGAACAAAAATACAGAAGGAGCTGTATGGCTTCTTTTAACTGCATATAGTAAAATGAAAAAAAGAAATATTGATAAGGAGATTAGTATGGATAGAAGGAAGCAGGTGCTATTCATCAAGACAATGGGGGAATGACCTTGAAGGCATTACAGAGATCTTCAAGGCTGCCCTTCCCATCACAGGCCCAGAGTTCTAGGAGGGCAGAATGGTTTCAGGGGAAGGGCCCAGGGTACCCTCCACTGGCTCACCCAGTGTAGGGCCCTGCTTCTTGCATTTCAGCACAGTGTTCCTCAGCTGCTCCAGCTGTGGCTCAAGTGGACCCAGGTGCAACTCGGGTCACTGCTCCAGAGCACATAAGCCTTGGCAGTGTTCACATGGTGTTAATTTGACAGATGCACAGTGTGCATGAGCTGTGGAGGCATGGCTACCTCCACCCGGATTTCAAAGGATGTATTGGTCAACCTGGGGGCCCAAGCAGAAACATGCTGAAGGGGTGGGCCTGCCACAGAGAGTCCCCACTAGGGCAATGCCTAGTGGAGCCACAGGAGTGGGGCTGCATCCAAGACCCCAGAACTATAGAGGTACCAGCAAGCAACACTAACATGGGAGAGCTGCCGCATTAGATTCCAACCTGTGATAGCTGCTGAACGGGTTGAACCCAGCGAAGCTATGGGGGTGGGTCTGCCCAAGGCCTTGGGGACCCAACCTTACCCCAATTTGTCCAGGAGGTGGGACATGGAGTCAAGGAAGATTATTTGGAGGCTTAAAATTTAATATTGTTTGCCATATTGGGTTTTGGACTTACTTCACACCAACTTCCCCTTCTTGTCTTTTTGAATGGGAATCTATGCCTGTCCCACCATTGTATTTTGGAAGTAGATAACTTGTTTTGATTTTGCAGGCTCACAGATGGAGGGAATTTGCCTCAGGATGAATTGTACCTTGATTCTCACCCATATCTGATTTAGATGAGACTTAGGATGCTTGAGTTGATGTTGGAACTAGTTAAGACTTTTGGGGATATTGGGATGGAATGAATGTATTTTGTCTGTGAGAAGGACAGAGTTTTGGAGGGGTGCAGGGGCAGAATGCTATGGTTTGAATGTGTGTCCCCTACCAAGCTTTTGTTCAAATTTAATTGCCATTGTAACAATATTAAGAGGTGGGACATTTAAAAGAGATGATTAAGCCATAAAAGCTCTGCCCTCATGTTTGGATTAATGTCATTATCACAGGACTGGGTTAATTATGGGAGTGAGTTCCTTATAAAAGGATGAGTTTGGCCCCCCTTTGCCTCTCTTTCTCTCTCTTGCCCTTTCTTGCCCTTCTTCCCTCTGACATGGGATAACACAGAATGAAGGCCCTCACCAGGTGCCAGCACCATGCTCTTGGACTTCCCAGCCTCCAGAACTATGAGCCAATAAATTTCTCGTCACTGTAAATTAACTAGTCTGTGGTGTTCTGTTATAGCAGCATGAAATGGACTAGGACAATCCTAGTCACAAGTAAGTAGTATATATTGCTAACTATAGAACCAGATTTATTTTCTTATCAAATAATGTTGTCACAAAATAACTCAAGTAATTTGAAAATCACAAATTGCTTTTGGCTCAAAACAACATTAGTTTGTATTTTGTAAATGCCAACATCTCCCCACACCCACTATGGGTGTTTTATCTTAAGAAATTTTATGTTCCAGCATATCTTGGTGGGTTTTACTGCAGCTTTAAGCCCAGGGAAATGAATAGTCTATTGTTTTGCAAAGAAGTTCCATAATCTCCCTATTCCCATGTTTAATCCTTGTTTTTCAAAGATGTTCTTCAGTCTGATTTAATTCCCTTCTGTTTCCACTGTAATTCATTTCCTTCTGTTCAGTAAAGAGCAATGGGTTAATAATATAATATTCACATCACTCCTAGGCTTATGAAAACTGTGTTATAAGTCTAGCTTCTTTAGCCTCATTAATTTATTTGTAAAATAGTCTCATTAAAAGTGGTATTCCAAATGGATCAAATAAATGAGTACTAGTTATCCTTTGATGATTGCACGCAATGATCCTCACACAGCCTTGTTGAGAGAAATGCCAAAATTTACTCATTCACAAAATTTTAATTATTTCAAGCTTTTTCTCTTGCAAACATAATGCCATCAAGTGTCCTTATTTGCTAAGCTCGGCTACTTTCTTCCCCACCTGTGCCATTGTTACCAAGACCAAATCACTTTACTAAGTTAAATTTTCTGTCACTGTGATGACACTATACTATTTTGTTCTATTAATAAGCAAATTACTTATCTATTTGTTTATAGAATATAAACTACAAAGGATGTACAAAGTCTTGAGCTTTGTGTGAAGATAACTGGAAATGAATCTTTTTATGCTTATGTTAAAAATTTGGTATACAATCAGGTACATTTATTTCAAATTATTTTTGACTTTTAGAGATTGCTTTTTACACTTGATCTTAGTCAAAAGGCCGAGAAGCAATAGAGATTGCTTTTTAATTTTTTAATATACTTTTTCAGATATATAAATTATTTGTGTAATTCCAAAGTCAAAATTTTGTAACAAAGTTTATTCATACAAGTCTCACTTTCATCCCTCTCTGCCACAAAGTGCACCCCAGGAGTTACCATTTTTATCAGGTTTTGGTTTTATACTGCCAATATTTCTTTTTCCTCTTTTTTCTTTTTCTTTTACAAATATAATTAAATACGTGTGTATGCCTATCTATTTATCTTTACATACATACATATATTATATGCATATACACACATGAACACACAGATATGTGTCTATACCTTGACTTTTTCATTTTGCAATCAACCTCAAAAGCACTCATATTATCATATAGTCCTCTTCATTATTCCTTTAAGGAGCTGCATAATATTCCATTGTGAAGATGCACCAAGGTTTATTCAACTAGCTTCTATCTATAGGTGTTAGAATAGTTTCTAATATTTTGCTATTACATTAACATTGCAATAAATACACATATCTTTGCTTATTTTTAAAGTTCATAAACTCTGGGATAGTTTCCTCTGACTAAATCCATTGATTTTCTAAGCAGTAAGAGTAATCACTAGTCCCCTTCATGAATACTTTGGGATTACCATATTTACACATAAATTTTATGTGTCTTGCATTTCTTATGTTTCCTACATATTACAAATATCTTGGGGTCATAAACAGTTTGTGGCTTTTACACATTCCACAAATATTGGGTATGATATAGTGTGCCGTCTGGATTCTGATCATTCTAAACTATAGGTGTTTTCAACTCCTGATGTTTATGAGTCAGTGTGTGTTGACCCAAAGGTTCCTTTGCTTATTAACTTAGAAAATGTTTATGAAATGCCTGCTCTATGTGGTTTTATGCAGGACATAAAACTGTGAAAGATAGTCTTCCGTGGATCTTATACTATGTCTGTGATTCACCTTGTGCCTTAAGGTAAGGAAACTCACGTCTTTGGATCTCAGTTTTTTTATCTGAATAATGGGAACTATAATCCCTGTAATCTCTATTTTTATTGTTTCATGGGACTCTTGGGAGAACCCAGTGTGGTGATGAATGTGAAATGGCTTGCTAAAATATAAAGAACCATAAAATATATAGACTAGTTATTGTTATTTTAGTACTATATGTTCTTAAATGTTTTGCTATTATCTTCCCCAACAGACTTAGCTATTTGAGAAATATGAGTATAGTTATTGTTTGTTTTATATTTCCTCAAAGCAGCTGGTACAGAAGGAACAGACACTGAATTTATAAAACATTTTATTTTACTGAATCATGTGCCAAGGGTCTCAAGCTCAAATTCCTACAGGGGCTACATGGAGAACATAAATTGGACCATTGTAGGAAGTGGTAAGAAATTATGGCCAAACTGGAGAATGAATTCTAGGCCTGAAGACATTCAGATTCAAGTTCATTCAAATTCAAGTTCAAAAAATGGCACTGTGTGAATAAACAAATAATTGAAGACCACATTCAGCAGTCTTTATGTTCATTTGTGAGCTGTGGTTCGTATGAATGTTATATTTGGGAGAGAAACCTTATTTCTTTGCTTCATTCACATCCTGAATGACCTTAAAGATGTGGGATATTGACAAACACAGCTAAATCATCATAATTATCAGTAAACCTAAAAACAATAACAAAAGTGTTTGTGATGTATGACTGTGAGAGTGTAGTCAAGGACATAAGACACAGTCTTAGAGTGTTATGCTTATTGTAGGTGTGCTTTCTGCATGTGCCCTATTCATGAGGACCCAAGGGCCAGGTATTACTGTGCTGCTTCTCATAGCATAACTTGCTTTTAGCTTGGAGATACTACATATCACACCACTGATTATATTTCTTTTTTTGCATGGTTCCTGGAATGTTCAGAGCCAAATTTATCACTAACTTCTAGAAAAGTATACCAGATCTCCTGTCACAGATACTGGATTCTAATTTTGTTTTTAGCATAATTTTTTAACTCCTTGTTCTTCTTTTCCCTTTATCCTGACTTACTGTTTCCTTATTCTGTTTTGTTTTATGTATCGTTGCAAGCTACCTCAAAACCTTTTTGGAAAAAGGTGAGGTATAAATGACAAAAGTCCCAAAGTATGTGCATTTGGAGATTAAAGAGTAATAGCTTCCCCGTTGTTGTTATTTACAAAGAAATAGTACTTTTCTTTGTAAATAACAAAGCTGGTGGAATATTACTTTCCGTAGGCAGGCTGTTAACAAGGAACTGAAAAATGTGTGTTTTTCCATACTTTGCTATCTAGCAAGCTTTACTCAATTTTCCCTACAACATTTTTGGAAGAGAAAAATTATTCTCAATTACAGAATTCCCTTTTACAGGCCTGAGATGGTCTTTATTGCTACTTCTTATCTTTTTCTGGCTCTTTGCCTTCCAAAACATGTTAGGATTGTACTTCCTGGCCTCTTTTTGGTGGGGTGGGACCGTATGTTTGGCTCTAGCCATTGAGTTGCAAATGGAAGTGACTTGAGTATGTCACTTCTGGACCAGAGCGTTGAATCACCTGTGTGAGACCCTTCAGCACTACCTTTTCCTTTGGCATGTCAAGTGGCAACATCTGCGATGGTGGTTGCTCCATCTTCCAGGGTCCCTGAGTGTGGAACACTATTAAGTTGTATCAGGCCACAGAGCATTTGGAGTACTTGGTTACCAAAACATCTAGATTATGCTAAGAGATTTAAAAACAACTCATAACAGACCAAAGATTAGGGTTATGGATTGCTTACCAATTATGCTTATTTCTTGCTGGCTAATGAAGATACAGGTGAGGATCCAAGAATAGGTCAAGTCTGAGTAGATTCCAGAATTTGCCTTATTCAAAGGAAAAAGAATAAAATTATTCAGAATGAGAAACATTATCTTTCAGAAAGAAAAATCTTTATCTATATCTGAACATTCCCACTGCTCAGCTTTGCTTACATTAAAATCAAGAACAACAACAACAAAATGCTCCCTGTAACTACCTGAGTATCTGGATAATATGTTTATACACTTTTCATCAATCTGGTGTTTGTGATGCTTCCTACAGCTAGAGGTGAATGAGAATCTAGAGGGAAATAATGAATCGATTTAGCCCTCATTTGCCTTGACTCTACAGGCAATTTTTACATTTTCAGAGACTCAAGGGTGTTATTTGGAGAAATTACTCAGAAATAAAGATATCCCACCAGGCAAAAGAGAATTTCATGTTTTTGAGACACCTCTTTCTTCAATTTCCAGTTTGCAGGTGGGACTGAGGGAGGCAAAGGGAGTTAAAAATGTCTAGGTGATATCTGTTACTAAGAGCAGCAAGCACTCCCTCCAAGCTCAGCAGTGAGTGGACTCTCAAAGGAAACAGATTGCTCGCACGTCTTTTTGTTGTTGTTGTTATTGAAGTATTTTGGAAAAAAGCATTAACAAGGCAGGGGAACATCCTCCTCCAAATGGAATGGCTTTCATCAAATACTTCTGTATTTCCTGGGGTGCAGGCCTGGATGCTGCTTTCAAAAATCTGGGCTTGGAAAAATGATCTTTTTTTCCTCTCGATTTTAGGGAAAAAAGCTAACCTAAAGCACACATGGTGGTGTGACTTAGGCAAACTGAAGACAGATGTGTGGATGGAGGCACAAGGGAGCCAGGTCTCCAGAACCAAAAGATGCTCATCCTATGTCAGGGATGTTTAGAAACGCTTGACATTTTTGACAGGGCTTTTAGGGTAGGCTGAAAAGGAAGGGAGGTAGGAATTCTAATGTAATAGAATTTTTTTCTTATTATTTAGAAGCCACATCCTCCTATAAAGTGAGAAATTTTCATTCCTAATGTTGAAATTGATATATATAATCCCACTAGTAGCTTTAAAACATTTAAGGTGGCAAGAAAAATTTTTCATTATAGTTGTTTGCACAAAATAACACTACATTATTTCCCACTTCTTAGCTACAAGTATTAATTTAATCCTGTTTGTATACATTAAGCGTATGTTGTATAGTATTTCCTGTGAAGTATGAATTTCACTAAACAAATGCACAGACAAATCGTGTAGCTTATTGTAGCAAAATATTAGAAACCATCTACATATGAAAATAAGAATTAGGTTAATAATTTTTGGTATAGCTATATAAAGCAAAATTATATGCTCAGTATAGTTACATATCTCAGAAGCAATCCATGTTTCTGTGAAGAAAATGTGCTCAAAATGTTAAAAATCAGATTACAAATAATATAATCCGATTTTTCGTACATAATAATTGTGTGTGTGTGTGCATGTGCATACATATAGAGAAAGAACTCTGTGGTCGTTTTTAAAACTTTTTTCCCAATGGTCATGCATTATATTTAATTGAAAGTGAATGGTAAGATTAAAAAGATAAATTTGGAGTTTTAGCCCGGACCTCCCCTTTGAGCACCAGATTAATATATATGTTTTTGATATCTTCACTTGTACATGTCACAGGCATCTCAAAGTTAATGGGGTCCAAAAGGCATACAATAAAGCTGCCCCCTCCAGTGAGTGCTTCTACCTCAGTAAACAACAACTCTACTCTCCAAATGAGTCAATTAAGGGGCAGCTTTGCTCCTTTCACAACCACAGCCTAAACCAATTCCCCATCCAATGTATAACCAAGTTCTGTTTCCAAGACAGATTCCCAAACAGATTGTGAATACCTCTTTGTCTCTCCATCTGAGATGACTCACCTTAGTCCAGGTCCCGGATACCTCTTGCCCAGGTTGCCACAACACCATTACGCCCTCATGTCAGGGACAGCTTTTTGACACATTAATGGCTGTCCCTTGCTACTGGGGTAAGTTCAACATCCTATCATGATTTATAGAGATCTGACTAATCTGGCCTCTGTGTTTACCCTCATTTTATACCTCGTTTCTTTTGCTCACAATTGTCTGGATCCTCCAACCTCCCCTCTCTTCTTGGAGCACCTCTCATCAGCACTTTCTCACTTTAGGACCTTTGTATAGTTTTTGCTCTATTCTTGGAATGCTCCTCTCTACTTTTCAGATCCTTTCTTTAGATGTTAGATTAGACTGTTCTTTTTCTTATCACATTTTATCACTATTTGAACTGTTCATTGTCTGTCACTCTCACTAGAATGAATGCTTCCTGAGGGCTGGGACTTAATTGTCTTCCTCACTGCTATATTCCTAGTCCTAACACAATTCCTGGCACACAGTAGAAGCTCAATACTAAGTATCTGTTGAACAAATAACCACGTAAATGTGTATTTTTTGTCCTTTCTATATTAAAACATTTATAAATTCGCTGTTTTTAGGCTATGATATAGTTGACTTTTTCTTTTTCCACAATTCTTTTGCCATTTTTGGCTAGATAAGTAGTTAGGAATAAAGTAATATTTTCTATACTTTTTTATTCTATAGAAAAACGATAAGGTAATTTTACATTCAGATTGACAGCAAAAAATTTAATAGGAATTTTAATAAAAGTACAATGTTAACAGCCCATAACCTTTGAAATATGAAGCATGCTGGGCTACATGTTCTTTCATTGTGATCCATAGGAATTTAAAGGTATTAAACTAGCTGCAGGCATACTCCCTGTTATTCTTTGAATGTAATAGAAATATATTGATAATTACAAGTTAAAATTGAACGTAAGTGCTATAGAGCTCAGACAAAATCTATTCTCCAATTCAAGAAAATTCAAATTAAATTTTGATCATGGTATATACATCAGATACAAGCAAAATAATATTAGTTATTTTTTGAAATAAATGGGGCTATATATATAATAGAATAAATACTGGAATTATGTAAATGAATGTTGAAGTTGTAACGAGTCATTTGATAGCCATACAGAATACTAACAATTTTACGTAGAAATTCAACTGCCAAAGAATTTAAAGCTCATTCTTTTAAATTTGCAAGTTCTATTAACATAGAATTTTCATCTTTATTTCACTAGATATCACTCCATCCAGTTTTAACATTCTGTATATTTCTATTAATAGACTTTAGAATATGTGTGAATACATATTATAGTTAAGGGTTATAGCTAGATATCTGTCAATGTTAAGCAATTATTGTATAAGACAACATCTTTTTAAAATTAAATTTCTCCTTGTTGGGAAGCTATTAGCACATCAAAGCATCATGATATTTGGAGTCTAAAAAATTGTATTAGCAATTATTTATATTATAAAAACATAGGCATTATTTATCATTTTTCATAGTTATTAAATATAATCAGTAAGGTAATAAATGATAGTATTAATATAAATGAGTGACATATTAACTAAATATAAATACATTAATTCAAACTATATATGTCTATATATATGTGATTATTCTTACTTTATTGAATACCTGTGAATAGGATGGTAAATATATGTATCCTTTAAAAATAATTAAGATTTTGCTTATGTAAAACTTTATATCCTGCCATTTTCTTATAGCATAATATCAAAACCATTTTCTCATGTAATTAGAATTTCCATCCAATATTGTTTCATTATTTTTACCAACATTCTTCTTTGTAGTACATTAAAGTGAGTCCTACCTTTGTTAATGTAAGTGATTCTGCAGTGAATGTCATTGAGACTTTCTGATCAGCTATCTAGAGCAGTCATTTTTAAAACATTTGCATTTTTGAAACCTGTGGGCTTGGTAAAACAGATTGCCTAATCCCAACCTCAAAGCTTGTGATTGAGTAGGTTTAAGGTGGGGCCTTGAAATTTGCTTGGGCTGATGCTGCTGATATGGGGACTGTACTTTTAGAATTACTGATATACAGTTTATTTTTAGAAGTAAAGTCATAGGGTTAATAATGTATATATTTTTAAGGTTCTTGCTGTATATTTCCAAGTTGTTTTTCAGAAAGAATGTATCAAATTGCATTCTTACCAGTAAGTCTCATAGCATGGAGTATTTTAATTTTAAACCTTTTGTCATTTTGAGACATGAAAAATGTTATCTCCATTGAAGCATTTTGTATAATAATAAAACATTGGAAATATTTCCATCAAAAGGAAAATGGCTAAGTAAACACGGATGTAGCCATACAAGGAAACTCAATTTAGCAGTTTAAATGAATGAACTAGATCTGCATGTATTAACATGGAAAAAGCACAAAATATAGATTTGAATGAAAAAAGTTTTAAAACATGTAAACAATACTGATTGCTTATAAATACACATAAGTAGTCAAAATATAAAGAACACACATGTATGTAGTAAGGGTATAAAGAATATATCAAAGAATGATGATACACTAAACTCAGGATAGTTGCTACTTCCGTGAAGGGAAGTCGAATCATTCAGACGGCATTCAAGAGGCTTCCATTACATCTATGGTATGTCTTTATAAAGATTTAAAGTTAATATGACAACATGTTAAGATTTGTTCAAGATGGATAAATACTTACTGGCTTATTCAATATTAAAAAGAAAAAACGAGATCTTACCAATTTTACTTGCATATTTTTAATAAATAGTGAGGCTGAATATTTTCTAAGACAATAGTCTTATCTTTTTACTTCTTTCTTATTCCTTATATGCACATGACAGAAAAATTGATTTAGAATCCTTAGTAGTAGAACTTATTCGCAATTAGCTGTTATATGTGCTTTAATTTCTAAACATCATTGGTTACATCTATATTTTTTTTATAAAAGGGTGAGTTGAAAAAGGCCAATGTAAACAGAAGCAAGAGAAAAAGAAGTCTATTAAATTACTCTAAAATTCACTAATGATTAAAAACAACATACACATATATGCAGCTATTTACTGCATATTACACTAAGCAAAAATTGAGAAGAGCCCAAATCATGGGACACTTAATGACTTTGGTAGTAAGTTGAATAATGGCCACTTGAAGATATCAGGTCCTAATCCTTGGAACCTGTAATTGTTATCTTGTAAGGAAAAAGGATCTTTGCATATAGGATTGAATTAAGGGTCTTGAGATTATCCTGGAGTATCTGGGTGGGCCCTAAACCCATTCACAAGTGTCCTTATACAAGGGAGGCAGAGGGAGATTTCATATACACAGAGGAAGGGGTGGCAATGTGACTATGGAGGCAGAGACTGAAGTGATGTGGTAAGTCAAAGAATGCTGGCAGCCACCAGAAACTGGACTAGATCCTCC
This sequence comes from Daubentonia madagascariensis, assembly GCA_023783475.1. Classification (NCBI taxonomy): domain Eukaryota; kingdom Metazoa; phylum Chordata; class Mammalia; order Primates; family Daubentoniidae; genus Daubentonia; species Daubentonia madagascariensis. Next base: position 11,821,987 of record JAKFHU010002088.1, read on the forward strand.
CTTAGAGATATTGGAGGAAGCGCAGCTCTGTGACACTTTGATTTCTGCCCAGTAATACTAATTAGGACTTCTGGCCTCTAGAACTGTGAGAGAATAAATTTCTGTTGTTTTAAGCCAATAAGTTTGTGGTAATTTGTTATAGCAGCTATAGGATACAAATACATTTTTCCAACCCAGAAATTTTACTTTGTTAATATCCTGAAATTTTCAGTCATTTTTCAAGTATATTAAATACATTATAAAAAATTATCATCTTTTAAGTTAAGCATTTTTTTGTTTAAAACAAAAATATACATAAAGTAGCCGAATCTTTTAAATTACCTCTTTAAGGTTTATTAAGAGACAATCTTTCACAAATTCAAAGTGAATTGTATTGAAACTATCAATGTGATTAACTACAAAAATTCTTTTAAAATGAGGAAAGTGTGACTCTTTCATGTTACCTCCAAATGACTTACTTTCATAATTTTTCTGAAACAATTTAATCTTAATTAAAATATTCCTATGACCAAGATTACACAATATTCTGAAAAAATGAAGATGTTTGTAACATAGACACTGCAACTATAATAATATAATAACTCACAACATATTAAAGGGAGAAATTAAATGGAGAAATGGTTATATACAAATAAAATTGATTATTATAGATTTAGATAAGCATGTGACCAATTAGTTTACTTGTTTCACTATTTATGAGAAATTGATATACCAGATTAGAAATATTGTCCTTTTGTAAAATAATGTAATAGAGAATCTAGATTTGGTCTTGGCTTTGTATGTCCTCTTATAGACACAGTTGATTTGTTTCATTTACTAACTTTTTGAAAAGAAACTTTTTACTTTGAAATAACTATATATTCACAGAAAGGTGCAAAGAAATTTATAAAGAGGTCCCGTGTACCCTTCCCTCAGCCTCCCCCAATGTATATCTTGCATTGCTACAATATAATACAATATCAAACCTAGGAAATTGACATTGATACTATTCATAGAGTTTATTCAGATTTTGCTAGTTTTACATGCAGTCATTTATGGATGTGTGTGTGTGGTGTGTGTGTAGCTTTATGCAATTTTATCATATATATCTTCACATAATCAAACTCGAAATACTTAATTATCACCACAGGTTCCTTCCTGCTGTCCTTTTATGACTATACTCATGTTCTCCTCCCTTTTCTTTAACCCACCACAGTTACTATTCTGTTCTCCATGTCTAAATTTGTGTTCTGTCATCTATGTTATATAAATTGGATCATGTATTACATATCTTTATGACAATAGCTTTTTTCTTTCACACAGTTTCCTTGTTATGCATCCACATTGTTGCATTTATCAATAGTTTGTTCCTTTTTTATTGCTGATTGGTATTCCTTGATATAGATGTACCACAGTTTGTTCAACCATTCACCATCTAAGGACACTTTTTATGTGCCTATTTGCCATTTGTATATTCTCTTTGGTGAAATGTCTTGCAAGTCTTTTACCTATTTTCTAATTGGATTGTTTGTTTTTTAATGTTGAATTTTGAGAGTTCTTTATGTACCATAGATACTCATTCTTTGTCAGACATGTGATTGGCAAATATTTTCTTCCAGTCTATATTTTTTAATTTTCTTAACAGGGTCTCACAGAGCAAAAAGTTTTTTAATTTTGATGAGGTCCAGTTTATCAAGTTTTCCTCTTTTGGATCATGTTTTGGTGTCAAGTCTAAGAATTCTTTCTTTTGTTCTAGGTCCTGAATATTTTCTTCTATTTTTTTAGACATTTTATAGTTTTATGTATTACATTACATTCATGATCCAGTGCATTAATTTTGCACAAGGTGTCAGGTCCAGCCTCTTAGTGGACTATTGTCCTGGTTCTTTGGCTCCTTGCTTAGAAAATTCACACACAGGGTCTGTCCGATGGAGCGACCACGGACAGGAAGCAATTCCCCACAAATAGCTTTTATTGCAGAATAGAAGGAAGCTATACAAAGCAAGAGTATGTTCCAGAGAGGAACGGATCAGTCTCCATGAGTGGAGAAAGATGTTGAGGACTCCCAGGTGATTTCCTTTTATTGGCCTGCTCTGGGGGAGGGCTTATGGGAGGTGTGGGATATTAACAGATCATTGATATACATGATTGGCAGGTGTTCTTATGACAAAGTTGCAGCTCCACAGGTGTGTATGCCTCAAAACCTCAAGTTCCTGCTCTTTGCAGTTAGTTGTTAGCTGCGTTTTCCTGCAGTCCCTTTCCTGGCTTCTCTGACCCTAGGAACCGCCCTTCTGGACTGTGTCTGCCACCTGGAGATTTGGTCCCTGCTAACAAAGGTGGGAAGTTCAGCTTGAGGTTCATATTTTTGTCTATGTTTGTTTAATTGCTCCATCACCATTGTATTATTTTTGCTCCTTTGCTGAAAATTAATTGGACATATATGTGTGGATCTATTTCTGGGTTCTCCATTCTGTTGCATTAATATATGTGTTTACCATTTCACTCTATCTTGATTCCTGCAGCTATACAGCATGTCTTAACATTGGCATGAGGAATTCTTCTCCCCTCCCCCCTTTTTTTCAAAATTGTTCCGACTATTTTAGGGCCTTTCACTTCTCATAAAGTGAAACATAAATAAGCTTGTCTATGTTTACAAAAACCTTACTGAGATTTAGATAGGCATTGCATTAAATCTATAGATCAATTTAGGGAGAATTGACATCTTTATTATATTGAGACTTGTAATACAAGAACATGACATAATATTTCTCTCCAAGTATTTAAGTCTGCCTTTACTCCTTTCATTAGAATTTCATAATCTTACTTATATAGATCTTATACATATTTAGTTAGATTTATGCCTAAGATTTTTATTTTATTTAAAGCAATTGTAAGTGGTATTGCATTTTTATTTTTGTTTCCATTTGTTTGTTGATGACACATAGAAATGCAATTAATTTTTGCATGTTGATTTTGTCTCGCATGAATTTATTGAAATCAGTTATTATTTCTGGGAGGTTTTTGTACTTTGTAACTTCCTTGGGATTTTCTATGTAGATAATCATGACATCTACAAATATGAATAGAGTTTATTTTTTTTTTCCACTTTATACAGAAAATTTTGTCTTTTTCTTGCTTTATTGCAATGGGTAGAACTTCCAATACTTTGTTGAATTAGAATGGTGAGAGTGAATGTCTTGCCTTGTTCCTGATGTTAGAAGAACATTCAGTTTTTCATTATTAGGTATGATGTTAGCTATAGGTTTTCTTGTAAATGCTTTTTATGAGGTTGAGGAAGTTCTCCCCCATTCCTAGGGTACAGACAATTTTGATTATGAATGGGTATTGAATTTTGTCAAATGCTTTATTTGTGTCAGTGGATTTGATCATGATTTTTTTCTTTGTCCTATTAATATGATGTATACAAGGCTCGCATAATTGAAATAAACTCTACTTTGTTATGGTATATAATTCTCTTTCTACATTGTTGAATTTGCTTTGATAACATTCAGTTGAGGATTTTTGCATCTAAATTTATGACAGATACTGGTCTGCCATTTTCTTTTTTGGTATTGTCTTCATTTGGTTTTGGAATCAGGGTAATACTGGCCTGAATTGTGCTTGGAAATGTTTCTTCCTGTTCTATCTTTTAGAAGAGTTTGTGTAAAATTGATGTTAATTCTTTAAATATTTGGCAAAAATCTCTGGTGAAACCATCTAGGCCTGAAGATATTTCTTTTTGTGAGCTTTTAAATTTATTTAATAGTTATAGGGCTGTTCAGTTTATCTACTTTTATCTTGCCTGAGATATGGTAGTTTGTGGTTTCTTAGGAATTGGTCCATTTCTTCTAAGTTGTTGAATTTATGATCATAAAGTTGTTTGTAGTATTCTCTTATTATCCTTTAGTGGCTAGAGAATCTCTTGTGGTATCCCCTGTTTGATATTGGTGACTTGTGTGTTCTTTCTGTTGATGTTTGTCAGTCTTTCTGGAGATTTATCAATTTTTAAAAATTTTTTGAAGAACCAAATTTTGTTTCAATAATTTTCTCCATTATTTCCTGTTTTCAGTTACATTAATTTCTGTTCTTATATTTATTATGTATTTTTTCTACTTCCTTTGGATTTAAATTGCTCTTATTTTTATTTCTTCAGATAGTAACTTAAATTATTGATTTGAGACCTTTCTTTATTTACATTGTAAGCATTTAGCACTGTAAATATGCCTGTCAGTACTGCTTTAGTTGTATCCTAAAATTTACATATTGTATTTCATGTTCATTCAATTTCATTTTTAATTGTTTTTGGAATTTCCTCTGACCAATGAATTATTTAAACATGTATTTTTAGTTAGCAAGTGTTTGAACATTTCCTATTATCTTTCTGCTACTGATTTTTAGTTTGAAGCCCTTATAGTCAGAGGACATATTCTGTATAGTTTCAATTTTTAAAAATTTGTTAACATTTGTTTTATGATTCAGGATATGAACCATCTTAGGAATGTTCCATGGCACTTGAAAATAATGTATATTCTGCTTTTGTTGGGTAGAGCATTCTGAATACATCTATTAGATCCTGTTGGTTGATGATGTTGTTCAGTTCTTCTGTATTTTTGCTGATTTTATGTCTAGAAGTTCTACCAATTTTTGGTAACCAAGTGGCATTCACTAACTTCTAAAGTAAAGTTATAATTCTGACTTTCCTCACAGAGGTATGATAAATCATCAATGAAAATGGATTAAAACTCCTACAATTTAAAAGTTGACATAAAACATTTACATTAAACATTGAAACTCACCTGTAAATCATTTAATTTTGAAGGGAAAAATTCTTTCATTTTTGTATCTCTTTATATTTTCTGGCAGTCTGAAGAAAGTAAAGGGATATTGGAGGTCTCTGACCTACATTTTTCAATACAAAAACATCAACAAATTCATTAAAATATAAAATGGAAGCCGAAAATATGAAGAGAAAAATGTTTAATTTAGCTATGGAATAATTATAATACTATTTTATACTGAGAAAACCAGCTTCAAATGCCTTACAGACTCAGCCTCGTTCACAATCACTTCATTTCCTGAAATAGGAAGAGGTAGGAGATGGTCTCAGTTCCATTTTGTGAACAGAGTGACTTAGATCAATCGGATTTAAGTAAGCGGGCTATTGTTACACTTCAAAAATCGTTGGTAATTCTCTCAACTTGCAATGTCTTCTCTACAATTAATTTTTACAAACTAATGATAGATTACAAACATGAAGAAAATAGGAAATATAGAATAATGTTTAGAAGATGGCACACTGAATTATTCAATCCAGGGTTTTGGCCACTAAATTCTGCTCCACTCTAACATTCCAGTTTAATTCTTTTCAGTATCGTGACTTAATATAAAACTTAAAGGGAACTTTTATCTTTTCTTAAAATTAAAAGCCTCAGGAATTTCTACATACAGTGAAGACTAGATTGTTGATTTTTTTGTACTGTATTTTTAAGCAAAATATTTTTCCAACTTTAAAACAAAGCAAAAGAACAACAAAGCTGAGAAAGGAAACTAAATAAAAAGGCAGTTACCATGGAATCTTCAACATTAGGCTTGAAAAAGCAAGAGGATTTTCAATTCTATTTGAAAGAAAAGTAAAAAAAACCCAACATGATAGAGAAACCGTTGCTATACACATTACTTTATAAATCTGCCATTAGAACTATAAACACGGGTTTAACAGTGGATTTTGTACTTTTATAGCTGCTCTTTGATAGTGTAAGAGAAAAATTAATCCTTTATAGCCCCTAATTATCTGGTTGTAGCTTATTAAAGATATCAACTCAAGCTATTTTAATGCCTGTATATTAAATTTTCCTTTAAAAAATATGTAATTTTAATTTAAAATCAACCTATTCAAAAATACCTTTATAAAGACAAATAACAATGCAGTTTATAATTAAAACAAATGTTAGACTTAGAGCAAATATAAACCATCAACTTTTCCAGGGACTTAGGTAGGATTTCTTTTTCATAGAAATGAAGATGAAAATAAATTTATATTGCCAGTTTTATGAGCCTAGGAGTCTAGGTGAAGATCTGCAAGTGAGTAAATCCTTTATGCCATTCTTGGTTAACATTTCAACTGTATATATGAGATTAGCCTTTGGATAACGTCTAAGTTGATAATAAAGAGTACACTAATTAATAATGATTGAATCCTTCTTCTGGTGAATGAGTCATGCCCAATGTTATTAGAGTTTATTATAGTTTATATTTCGAAAGCTCACCACTCTGCAACTATGCAACCTTGGACAAAAGACAAGTGTGCGAGGCAAAGAGTGAGAAGAGAATGGAAGCTTGTCGTTGGGCTGATGAGGAGGAGCTGGTTTATGTTTAGTTCTTGTTCAAGTATTTGGGTTGCAATGTTTTCAGAATACCATGATCACAATGGGCCATGGGAAGAATCAATTGTAAAGTTTATAGTTCTTAAGACGTAGTCTTAGCCACAATAGAAAAGAGGGATCAGTTTCTGATAAATCATTGTCGACATTAAAAAATAAATTATTTTCAAGATAACTTGACTTTAACACAGAGGGGGGGAAACGCTCAGTTTCTCAGAATCATAACTAATTATTTGTAATTTTCTTTATAGAGAGAAGTTTGAGGTGGTGCCAGAGAGTGAATCAATTGTCTTCTACTTTGTTTCTCAGTGACTGAGCAGTCTCTTGCTGTCTGCTTTCTGCTTCTCTCCTCTCTCTCTGTCCTCCGCACCCCCTCACTTTCATACTTTCCAACAAAACAAAAGCTTATAGTGTCTCATGGGCGATGGGATGGGAGAAAGGGAGGAACAAAATTGAGTGGATTTCTAATATGTGCTAGTTACTGTGAGATTTGATTGACTCCATTTGGGAAGTACAAATATTCTCTCTCTCTTTTTTTTTTTTTTTAACAAAAAAGGATACCCAGGCTCAGAAAGGTTTGTTGAGAAGGGATGCAAATAAAACTTACTTCCCTTCCTTCTGTTCTCAAGCTTTGAGTGTGATCACATACAAAGTAGATCATCTCAGTCAGAAGCCGATTCTATCAAGATGTTACTGATTTAGCTTGGGAAAAGCTCTGGGGCCCCATTTTATGTGAAAAAATGATGTTTAAAACACAATATTATGTTGTTTAATGCAGTGTAGATGCTAAAAGGTGTGAAGAGTTCTTGTTTTCCCTAAAGGATCACAAAGTCAACGTCTATATGATGTTGACTTTGCAGGTATTGCTGTGGTTTCCCTGAGCAACAGAACCTGCAAGGGAAGCATGATGACTCCGTGGGGGGGAAGAATGTCATCCTTTCATGTTTTCCCATTCATACAGTGCCCTGAATTTATGAGAAAATCATGTTCTGTGAGTTCTCTTACAAATAAGTTGCTTGGTACTTGGAATTCTTTTTTTTAAATTTCAGAATATTATGGTGGTACAACACTTTGGCTATATATATTGCCCATGCACTGCCCACGTCAGAGCTACAATTCTGCAGGGATGCGGACAGACAGGAACACTCACACACTGCTGGTGGTACTTGGAATTCTTTTTTTCATTTAAGCAGTGTGTGAAGTGTTGATTTGGATCCCCATGTTCATCGGTACCTTAGGTAAACTAGAACGTTGTAGGACCACAGAACTAACCATGTTTGTTGGAAGATGATCACTGATTTGAAAACAGTCTCTAGTGGAGAGTACATGTTTTTTAGTTTGAGGACAAAGAGAAAATACTGACATCACTAGCCAGCCTTCGTTTCATTCCTTCTCTAAGTCAATCCTTCTCAATCTCCTTGTTCTTTCCTTTTCTAATACCTCTCCCATGTGGCTTCAGATCCATTGAAGGGATTGGATGTATCTGCCTTTTACTTTAATGCACCTTGATTGGGCTGTTCGGATGGGTGCACCATTCTAGGTTGGGATTTTGCAAGGTGGTGATATTGACACAAGAGCCTGGTAAATTCCATTGCTAATTATAATTAAAACAAAGCTTTATTTCCCTTTCACAGGATATCAGCAAGCAAAGAGAGGGTAGTGGGGGCAATAGTAGATATTAAAATTATTCATCTTTAGAGCTTTCCTACATGGGATGATAAAATATAGTATTACTAAGGAAATTCTCAATTTATATGAGTGGTGAACAACATGTCATACCTCTCATGGCATATCGCCCTTAAAAGTGAGCTTGGTAGAAAACAAATGTCACGATATTCAAATATTATTTTTATGAATGGCCTAAAACAGTGGTTCTCAATGTGGGTGCTAGGGCATTTGGGAATGTCTGGAGACAGTTTTGATTATTATGATGGGGGAGGGGTTACTGCTACAGTCATCTAGTGGATGGAGGCAAGATGTGGCTAAACATTGTTCAATGCACAGGATGACCCCCTGCAACAAAGCATTATCACATTCAAAATGTCAATAGTGCTGGGGCTGAGAAACCCTGGCCCATGGAAAGCAATGTGCTGAATGAAACTACCGAAATACCATAGACTGGGTGTCTTAAACAACAGAACTTATTTCTTTCACAGGTCTGGAGTTTGGAATTCTAAGATCAGGGTGTCAGCATGGTTAAGTTCAAGTGAGGGTTGTGAGAGTTCTCTTCCTGGCTTGCAGACAGCCTCCTTCTCACTGCGTCCTCATATGCTCCCTGATAGCTCTTCTTATAAAGGCACTGATTGCATCATGAGGGCCCCACCTTCCTGGCTTCATCTAAACCTAATTATCTCCCAAAGGCCACAGCTTTAAATAGTATTACATTGGGGCTTAGGGCTTAAACATCTGAATTGTGGGGGACACAATTCAGTACATAGCAAATGGTTATTTCTAAGAAACCATATATAAAAAAGACACTGTTATCAGAACCTAGCACTGTCCTAAGAACTGGAGTGTATTGTCATTTTTAAAAGCAATCTTTAATATTTACAATACTGTTTTCTCTTTAGTAAATATTTAAGTCCATTGCCTCTTAATCCTAAAATCCTGTAAGATATTATATCTAGAGTTTCTGGAGATGACTTCGTCAGATATATATTTGCACACCTTCTGAAATGAAGAAGTAATATTGGAGTCTATATGACCTGTGTTTCTAAAATTTGCTGCTGCTTCACTTAATTAAAAGAGAATAAGTCTATTTTGGTGACTGGTTAAGAGAAAGGCTGTATTCTGCTTGGGAATATCCAGGAGGCTAATTATTTGACCCAGACTTTTGCAATATTAAAAAAAAAGAATTAGGTATTAATACAGAATAAAGTCAACATGTTTTGACAGCATTTGTATGCCACAAACGGCATGGAAATTCAGTTCAAATTTTATGTTTTCACATTTTTTTGTCTGTGTGTACTTAGTTTCTTTATTTCCTGGGCTTAAACAATTTTTAAGAAAGCAGATGAGTGGTTGCCTAGGGCAGAAAAGTTAGGGGAAGTGGAGAGTGCTAATGGTTTCAGGGTTTCTTTTGGGGGGTTGATAATATTCTAAAATTATGATGATAGTTGCATAACTTTGTGACTAGAATTCAATGCTAAAAACCATTGAATTGTATACTTCAAGTGGGTGAATATTTGAGTTGCTGCATTATCTCCTATTCAGTTTTTTAGACTGCCTAACATTTTCAAAATAAGTTCCCCATATTACAATCCCTCTTTCAACTACTAAGTAGGCTTACTCTATCTACCTGGACGTTGTCAGGTAAATACAGAAAAGTTGAAAGAATACCTATATATTTAGCATCTAGATTCAATAATTGTTACTGTTTTGCCATATTTGCTTTATAATGTGGCTGTATGTATATGCGGGTTTTTTGTGGTAGATAATTTGAAAATGCAGACAAGATGACACTGTACTCCTAAATACTTCAGCACAAACCTCTTAAAGATAAGGTCACTCTCCTACTTAACCATTGTACTCTTACTACACCTAAGAAAGCTAACAGAAATTTCCTAATATCATCTAGTAGTCCATCAGTATCCTAATTTTATAATCAATATTTTATTTTAAAAATGTGTACCAGTATAGATAAAGACTTTGTTTGAAAAGTTGTACATTAATACTTTTTTTTTTCCAGTAAGACTGATCACTTTATATTCAGGACAAACAATGAGACCAGAAATGAATAGCAGACCTTTCTTGACTACAAAGTCTATTGGTTCCATTGTGAATCATCATTAATATGAATAGATGTCAATAATTTTGTGAGAAATATGCTATAGCAATTTTATCCTGTATAACCATGTGTAAGCACTATCTAAAACCAAATTATGTTTTTCAAAATACATGAGCAAAAATAACATTTCACATTCCATTTTTCAATTAATTTATTTGAATAATTTTATTGATTTGTAAATTTGGTGATCATTCCATTATTAGCATATATTTTAATGTTTGATTCTTTCAATTAAATTGGATAGAATTCCTCATAATTCCCACAATTTTCACCTCATAATTAAATGGCATGGATTGTAAAATAATGTATCCTTTATGCTTGTTTTGACATATATGTTTCTATACTAAACCACTCTATTTTTAAAGGTGATCCCTTGATAATGGTGATATCTCTTGATAACGTTGCTGAATTTTTAAATGGTTCATGGAGCCATAGTTCTTAAATAGCAATAGGGAAGAGAACTTGTATTACCTAGTCCTAATCCACTGTTTATTATGTTTATGTTAGATGAGTGTAATGTTTTTTAAAATGCCTACTCTTACTACTTTAAGGTGAAAGTACTGCAGGCACCCTTTGTTCCCACCACTTGCTCACTCCTCCAGGGGTGACACTGAGTGGCTTACATTCCATTCTCAGACTCATATTTCTTTTTAACAACTCTCAGAATAGACCACAAATGTAGTAGCATAAAAGCAATATATGTATTTTTTCTTGTGTCCCTTTAGGAGAAAAGGGCCTTCTTCCAAGGCCTAGACTATTTTTTTCAAAGTTGTGTCTTACAATGGTTATTGTGAGCTAGAGCACTTCTGCTTTAGTGACTACAAGAGAGAGTGCTACAAAATTTGGGGGGCAAGTAATGCCCCACAGAGGTTGCCCTAGAGACATGGCTAGCACATGCAGGCCTTTTTATTTGTCACAAAATATTTGGAATTCTCTACAATTAAGGCCAATAAATCAAGTGAAGGGACTTGATATTTTGGTTGAAGGAGCTGGGATAATCAACCAGAAAGAAGGACCTTTGTGGTGAGTAGTGGTTTCCTTTAAATATATAAAGGACTTAAAAAAGGAATATGTATGTTCTCTGGGGCCCTAATGGGTAGAATTATGAACAATGGGTAGAAACTACAGGGGAACATATTTTATTCAAAAACTTTGCTTCAAAAAGTAAAAAAAACTTTCATAATAGTGTGAATTGCACCTTTAAAAAAATTTCCTTTTTGTGACATAACTCTCATCTAGTAAAGTATACAAACCTTAATCATACAGTTTAAAAAAATTTTATGTATATGTATACCTGTGAATCCAGATAAGATATAGAGCATTTCCCACCCTCTTAAAGTCTTCCTGTGTCCCTCCCTAATAAATACTCTCTACCCAAAGGGAGCCACTATTCTGACTTCTCTCAGAAGTCAGTAGTCAAAGGCATTGACTACTATGCCTTTTTCCTAAACTTCATATAAATAAAATCATGCAGTATGGAATATTTATTTCATGCTTCTTTTGCTCAACATTATGTCACTGAGATTTAGCCTTGTTGTTGTGTAGTTTGTTCATATTAATTCCTATGTAGTATTTCATTCATTCTTTTACATGTTTTCAGTGAACTTACTTCTGATATCCATTTGGTTATACAAAAAATGTTTATTGAGTCTCTACTGGTGCTACATCTTGTGCTAGGTTCTGGGGTTCTAGCGGTGAACAAGATGTCTTGCTCATAGCTTTCCTGATACATGTGTGATGCTATTTCCACACAGACTCAGTCCTAATCAGTTTGTGAGACCCCATTCATGAGGAGTTCTAGCCTAGGTAAGCAGGAGCTTGGGCCCACCTGTTGGTCAGGTCTTGCCTCAGTCTACAGTGTCTTCTATGGTAACGTTCCTCAATCCCTACAGAGCTGGCCAGATCCTATTTCTAATCTGTTGTGGTTTACTGTCCCCTGCTGAGACATGTGCTCTCTTGAACTCCATCCATTTGGTTCCATTTTTGAGGTTCTGCCTAATTATTTCCTCTCCCAGCTTTCAGCCTAATAGTTTCTCAGGGAGTGACCTTGCACCTATATACTCTTAACTACAGAATCAGGGCTTGATCACAATAAGGAAGCCTTGCTGGATGTCACATGAAGCCTGCTATTTGTACTTCAGCTGCTGGACACCACCCTCTGGATTAGACTTTCTTGTGTATCACTGCTAGGCCAAAGCATTTAAAGTATGCTCCACTTTTGGGTGTGGAAAATTGGACAAGCTGAACACACACTCACACAAAGGTGTAAGTTAAGCTGGGTCAGTTTTTCACATCTTCCTTCCATTTTTTCCCCCTTGCTCACTTACCTAACCTACTGAATCCCCAGGGATCCTGAAGATCAAGCTCCATGTAAGTTAATACCTGGCCAAAGATGAACTGAGTTGCTTTGGGAAAAGAATTTTGTTTTCTATCATTGGAGGTGGTTAGGCAGAAATTGGATATAGCCCCCAAGTGACTTCTATTAAAAAGTCAGCTAAGTGTTTTACCCCAAGTTTTAGAGTGCTAGCTGAACTACTGAATAGCTCTATGATTCTTTAAAAACAATTTTCCAGAAAATGTTTTTCATCTGTAAAATGAGTATTAATAACTCTTATGGTATGTGCTGATAGTATGTGCTACGTAGATAAATGAGGTATGTGGGAACCTGATATAACATTGGTTATTACTATCTCCTTTTTCCCTTATTTCCTTTGGTCACATTCTCCCAGGTTGTCAAAATTAAGGATTGTTATGGTTGCAGACAAGAGGAGAAATGGGCTTGACCTCAGTACCTTCACAAAGACTTCTCTGCTGCTCTTTGCAAAATCTAGAGGTTTAAATTTTTATTACTTGATTTATCTCTCCAACCAGAAGACACATCTTAGCACTTAAGGGCCCATGATGTATTAGAGACGGTTCTGATCTTGGAAGAATAGAGAGAGGAATGAGCTTATTCACTCAGGAAATTTCACCATTCTCTGGTGGTAGAGTCCTGTTCTGTAGGAAGATGTGAACCCCATGCACAGGGTATAGACTATCCATGAATTTGAGATAGTCTCTCTGGGGATATTGATTTTGACTTTTGAACTTTTCCCTCCATAATCATAATACCTTACATTTGGATACCTGGGACGATATTAGTGCTACAAACTCAACTTGGAAAGACGGGCAGGATCTAGTCACTGCATTCATGGAAAAAGTGAAGCAAGGTAATAACTAAATCAAAGCCAGAGAAGGGGCCACAAATATTTAGAGAATTGAAAAAAAGAGTATGAATTAGTCAATGGTTAGAATATGAAGATAATTAGAGCAGCATTTCATAAATAAAGAACACTAATTTCATGGCATGTGCATGAAACCAAGACACTGTCAAGTGTAAGATGCACCATTACTTTATGTGCCTTTAAGTTAAAAAAAAAATCCTGGCAATTATACTATAATGCAGTGCTCCAACAATAACAATAGTCCTATGAGACCAGACCCTTGTTTATTGAAATATCTTTGACCCATTTTGAGAGATTTTTCAATTTCTCCAGTCTTCAATTACATTGGTTCATTGTGTCATAGGCAATATTTCAGTAACAAAACACAATTCATACATGTGTAGGTAATTCTTTCCTATGGTCCCAAAAAGCAATTGGTTGGGGTTTTGTAAAAACCTGAGCAATTGCAGTTATTTCTCCAATGACAAGTATTTGCTTCAGTAATATCATTTTATATGCCACTCTATTTTCATTCTTTTCTGCTTATAAAATACATTTTTGTTTCAATACTGAATTATAGTGTAATCTTTTTGAAGATATTTTAAATAGCTACTAAAATTGGCATGTGTAGTACCAACAAAACACATTACTCAATTGCTATGATGAAAAAATGAACAGCTATGACCATGTTTGTTTATGCACAGGAAATGACAACTATATCATGACCGTTACCAGCTAGCAGTGATTTTAAAATGCCATTGGTTATAAGATACAACCTAATGTTAAAATGTGATAAACATGTATATGTTAGAAATGTTGAAATATGATAGCTGTTGTGGGGAAATGAGTTCTGTATTCCCAAAAGTTTGGAAACCTTGGATTTACCACAGTTATGCAAGTTTCTTTTACTGTCAGACTTCACAGAGACTTTAATATATTGATTAGGATTATGAGTCTTCCAGGGATGCAGTGTTTGGCAAAATTAATTGCCCATAAATATTCTTTTGAATCTCATGTTTTTGGACCACTGATTCTAAGAAAACACTTCAGAAGACACTAGTGTGGAGAAACTGAAAATAAGAGTTGAAAGAATTTCAAGGAAGGAATTTTCAACAATGATATGTTGTGGAGAAGTCAAGAATAAAGACCTAAAAACAGTCCACTGGGTTTGTTAGGAAATCATTGTTGAAATTTTGAGGACATTGTTAGAACAGAGCAGTGTAGATTAAAGACAGATCACATGGGGCTAAAGGAAATGGTGAAGTAGAGTAAATTGATATAAATTGTATTTTTGAGAAACTTTGGCAATGAGCAATGGAAGACCATAGCTTCATTTCCTAGTGTCTGTCAGGCTTTCACACCATGTGGCTCTGCTGGAACGAGGTGAGTATTTCTATCCTCTCTGCTAGGATTTCAGAATCTTAGACCAGATAAAGAACTTGAAAAGCTATTATCTCAGACCTGTGCTGCTCTCAGCATCTCTCCTGGTTCTGCTCTGACTCAAAAGCATTACAAGTAGCACCTGCATCATGCAGGATACGGTGTAGCCTGCTTCCTTCTTGAGGTTTCTCACTGAGCAATATGTTATTGAAGAGCTGCAGAAAGAAAGCACCTAATTTATGAATGTGACAGGGGTGGTGGTGGAGGTGTGGGAGGTAATTAAGTCCAACAAGACCCTGACTGAATGGAAAACTAGTGTCCACAAAGTAGAGTGCTAAAGTGCTGAATTTCCAATTGAGGGGGTTGTGGGGGTGGTAGTACAGATCATAGAGTTACTAATAGCTCTGATCTGTGAAAGACAGGGTGAAGACTAGGTTGGTAGACAGATTTTCTGAATGTTAATGAATACTTATCATTTTGTTGAGGATTAAAAATAGATATTATTATTGTAGGTCAGAAATTAAAACATACACAGAGCACAGAGTGAGTTAATAATACTTTTTCTTTTCTTTTTTTCAGTGCATCCTCACTAACAAGTAGAAATTTTTTCCTGTATTTAACAGCAGGTTAGTCTTAGTCTTTGGAAGCACTGTGAATAGCACTTCATAGTGAACAGGATTTTCAGAGGAAATTTTGATTGGTAAAATAAGGTATTGTTAATCTGTTGGAGCTTAGAAGTCCTAAGAACTTAATCTTTAAAAAATAAAGCAGGAGGAAAATTAGGGAGGTTGAGGCAGAAGGAAGACTAGGTAGAGGGGATCAAGAGCCTTAAAAAAATGAAGGTTTCTTTTTTGGAATCCAACCTGCAGAGCCAACAAGGAATGAATAAAACACTATCTGAGAAGCAGTAAGTACCCAGGTGAAATTTGACAGCAAGAATTTATAATAACCATGTCGCTATCGTGACTTCAGAGAAAAGCCATATTAATTTAAAAATATGACTGTATTTTCAACTATACTCAATATTACATGTCTACAAATTCATGTTAAGTCATCAGAAAATTTATTCTTAAGCATCTATATACAACAATATATAGACCGAGTTGAAAATACATAATAGTTATTCTCTAGAGAATAATAATCTAAAATAATACTACATTATCATGGACAAACATGTTGGCTATATATTAAACAAATACATAGTAAGTAACATTAAGTATACCTTCTTCCATGGAATGAGGTTAATTGGTGTACCCTAGTAAGGTTCATTGGGAAAATATCTATGAGTTGGAATATTTGTCTTGTTTCCTGTTTGGGTGAATGGAGTTAGCTTCTGAGGTCATTTTGATACTTTTGATTGCAGAACTTTAGCCACTAATAATGCTGATCTATGAAAGACTGTTAAAGTGAAGACTAGGTAGATAGCTAGAATTTCAACGTTAATGAATATTTACTGTTGTGTTGAGGGTTTAAGAGCAAATATCATTATTATAGATCAGAAATTAAAACATACATAGTGAGTTAATAAGATCCATATAAATCTTTAAATGCCTAAAATTATTTCAAACAATTTTGATGATATTCTTTTTGAAACAGATTACATATTTCTGTGCCTCTTAAAGAATATTGGGTATAATTTAGCTTTTTTTTATGATTCTGAGGCAACGTATAAACTCTACTATACTCAACCAGTGGGTCTGTGCTGAGGTCTACGTAGGGGGATGTTTACTCCAACACAAAATGCATTAAATGACCTCAGCCACCTCTCGGCCAGTCCTGATCCTCTCCTTGCACTTCTAATTTGCCTTGTCTCTAATCGGTGACTTGCTGGAATATACGATTACTACCGTGGTCAAAATATTAACTAAAATAATAGAAAAGATGCTCTGAGTGAGGATCTGAGGTCTTCTGTGTATAAGATACACGCATTTGACTAGATGAGGCTAGGTAGAATCTGTTTTGATTTTGTGTATAGCTTTTTCTTCCCCTCTTATTTTCTGGTTCATTGCCACAAAATGCATAAATGAGTTCTGTACATGGGAGATGCTAATTTACTGATAATTTGCACCTAAAGAGTATACGTGTGTGTGTGTGTGTGTGTTTGGTTCATAAGCACCTTCTCTAATCCCTGCAAAAATGCTTTAATGGTATAGTGAATGCAGACAGCATTATGAGATTTGCAATGCGGAAAATTATAACAAGTTTTTTTATTACTTAGGGAAGTTCAAGGAAGAAGAGCTGCAATATATGTTTATTTTAGACAAAATTATCATCAATGTTCATCTTTTGTGTTTGCATTTTATGTATACATCATTTATTATTCAAATAATCTTATTGTTGGATTTGAGCTGGCCAGCTAAGCTTCTTGTATATTAATATTGACTGATTATTGGATAATAGCCTACACTGAATGCCTGCTGCCATAATATGATGAAAAGTGATTATGAAAAGTGTTTTGGTTTCAAGACTGGTGAATAAAAGAAATACCATTTCAATATCTGCACAGTGAGATTTTTGCTGATATTTTAATTTGTGTATAAAGTAGATGTACAAAAGGAGAAGAAAAACAAGGTGATATAAGTCTAAGGGGCCTTATTAATTTTTAACGTGAAGAAAAATATTTACTCATGATTCCTTCTAACATTATGGGGCATCAGGGAATAAATGATCCTTGTATATGGTATTAAAATATATATTCACATATATGTATATAAATTAAAATATTTTGATAATACTTAATGGAAATAGTATTTTTGATCCAATTATTAAACATCAAGGAATTTACCTTAGGAAGTAATGAAGACAAAGAATCATAGAAATTTTATCAGAGCATAATTTATAATATTAAAAAGTGGAAAATATTAACTTTAATAATAAAGAATAAGTGAACAATTAAAAACATCTGTGACATATTTGTCCTGGGAAAATTTCTAATGATAAGAGAAAAATGCTAAGAGTAAATTTAATGTGAAAATAACTAGACACAAAACAGTATATGTAGCTTACCTCAATTTTATAAAATAACTTTAAATAAAATAAATAAAGATGAAAATGAAGCAAATGTCAACAGATGTCTTTGGGTGGTAGAAATCTGAGTAATTTTTATTGTGCTTATATTTCTCTATTTTTTATGTTGTGTGTTCAGTATTATTACTGTTAGAATGTTTTTTCTAAATATATTTCTAAAAGTAGAAAAATTAATGCAAATATTAAAGCGTAACATCTAAGTGATTTTAAAAAAGATCTCATTTGAACTAAGATATGAATAATAAAAAAATTGGTGACAAGTTTAATATTGGTTTAATCAAAGAATACATACACTGAACAAAATTTATACAGAGAGCAGTTAAAAGAACACTGCCCTTTGAATGTAGCATATGTGATCTCAACCTCTACTGTTACGAGTTCTTTCACTGGAACAAATTTATGTTCAGAAAAGTAAATTTCAACTAAAACTAAACGAAACAAAAATAAAATTTGAAAAAATTATTGAACTGAGCCATCAAGGAAAGTTCAGCATGCAATTGAAAATTTGTAATGTACCCCCTTAATATGCTTATAGCAAAAATAAGAATGCATTGAAAATCTTAAACATTGTGCCAAGGAGTCAGTTGTTGTATATTCAGCCACAGTCTTGGTGTCACTGCAAGAATGTATCACCTGCTGAAAATAGTCCCCAAGATGTTTACCTTCTGTGATTTTGCTTCACCTGCCCTAGCAACCGAGTCTCTCCTTTCTCTTTCATTGCGGTTGTGAGAGAAGTTCTTTAAAAAAAGAGAGAGAGAGAGAAAAAAAAAAAGAAGTTCTAATCAGCCACAAAGAATTAGTACTCATTATGGCAAGTATTCTAATTGCTTAAATTATAAATAAATGCTATGTTTTAGGGTCTTAAGTGTCCTGCAATAAATTAAGTAAGAATCTATTACAATAATATGGAATATTTTTGATTTGTCACTTAAATTTAAAAAGACTGGTAAATTGAATTGGTTAGAACAACATTGTAGAGGCTCAAAAGTGTATCAGGCTTCATCTATGGGCCTGAGAACATGTGGGTTAATTGACTTCTTGTAGAAAACAGCTCTGTTCCCCAGACATAGGTTTTCCTTTTAACATCTGGTTAATTATCTTGCAAAGGGGTTACCCATAAGAAGTGTCATTGAATCAGCAGAAATCCATCCACATACTAAAAATACCCTATTATATGTTCATTTCTGCATTATTATGAGTTAGATACTCAGAGAAACTGCATCAGGTGTAGCAAAACTAAAATGCTGAAATATATAAAATTATTTTATAATAATAGCCAACTTGGCATCAAAAGAAAGCAATCCTAAGAGGTCAGAAGTGATACATAAATGTAAATCCACAGGATTAGTGGACTCTGGATCTGGCATTTGACCCAGAAGTATCTGGTTCCCTGGATCATGCGAAGGTGTCAGGTGATCTGACCAGAGGATTAAAGAAGATATGAGGTCAGACAAGACACCTTCTCAAATATTTGGGATCATCTACGAGTAATACTTTCAGTGAGTGAACTAGGAAGAAAAACACTGCTTGAAAAGAGACAGTAAAGATCATGCCTGTTTTATCCTGGGCTCTGAGAAATAGAAAAAAGACTTCTGAGAATTCTTAACTCCATACTTATACTGATGTAAGTTGGAGCATACATTTGTATTCCTGTGCAATTAAAAAATGAAACAAAGCAAAACAGGAATATAAAATTTGAGTTTAAAAATGTCTCAGGTTGTTAATGACCTTAGACAGCTGACAGAAGCAAATGAAAATCTTCTCTGAAGAGACACACTAAAATTTAAACACAGGACTCAAATATTTTACACAATAAAGTTCCAAGAACGTGAATTTATTAAAACACACAAGCACACAATTAAATATAGAAAGAAACAAACATCCATGAGAAAGTCAGTAGAACCAGTGAGTTACAGAATCAGACTATACAGACTGTAATAAAAAATACAGAACATTAAATAAATGTGTAAATATACTTAAAACAATTTTAAAATGGAAGTGAAAGTATACTAAAAAAAACAAGAAAATATGAGAATTGACCAGGAATATTTGAAAGTGGACAAAATAAACTTCTAGAAATGAAGAACCTATAATTGAATTTGTAAACTCAATGGATGGGGCACAATAGAGCAGGGAAGACTTCTACTCTGCTTATGACATATTAAATAATTTGGACTAATCAGTGCATTAAAGAAAACTGGAAAAAATAGATAACTTATTTTTTAAAAGTATATCTGTTTGAAGGCATTGATGACATAACAGAATAAGATTACTAGTTTAGAAATTGAAAGAAGATGGAAACCTAAAGCAGTGAGATGGATATAGGGGCTGGCTTTGCCTACGACATCTTTAATTCAAGAATGAAAATGAACAAACTATACCTAACCACAATAACATGTACGAATGTCACAATAGTAGTATTGATGTAAATGAGTCAGCCATAAAAGAATACATGCTGTGTGATTCAGTATGCATAAAATTCTATAATAGGCAAAATTAAAATACAGTGTTTAAGGATGCATACTTAGAGGACTCAAGAAGGTAATTAACACAAATGTCAGCAAAGTAGTTACCTTTAGAATATAAAGGTTATTATTGGGAAGAAGTACATGGTGAAGGGGGTGGTATTTCTACGGTGCTAGCAAAATTCTATTTTTTGTCTTAGATGGGGATTTATAAAATAAGCTTTAAAATTGTCTATTTTTAATACATTTTTGTATGTGTGTTATATTTCATAATGAAAATAGAATAATAAATAGAATTAGTGTTATAGATGATAGGTCAGAAAAGAACTGGAAAATATGGAAGAGATATTAAGAAACTTGAAAGACAGAGTGAGAAGGTCCAACATATATGTAATCCAGTATCCCTCCAAAAGAGAATATTAGTTGCCAATATTCAAAGAGATGATGTCTGAAAAATTTTCAGAATTGTATTAAAGTTCTTAGATTAAGGAAGCCAAATGAATTCTAAGTTATATAAATGAAAAGAAATCCACACCTAGTCTTTTTGTAGTAAATCTGTATAATAGTAAAGATAAAATCTTGAGAGCAGCCAGAGGGAAAAGACAAATTATAAGTAAACAATTGAGAGTGATATTGACAACTGACTTTTCAACAGCATCAATGGAAATTAGGAATCGGTGGAATAATATCTTTAAAGACTGAGAGGAATACATATCAAACTAGAGTTCTATACACAGTGAAATAATATCTCAGGGGTAAGAGCCAAGTAAGTAAAATCTTTATTCAAAATATAAGATCAAGAGTAGTTATCATAAATAGATCTCCAGTGAGGACATTTTCAACAGTGGACTCTTAGAAGGAAAGGAAAAATCCCATAAGAAAAATCTGATGCAAGAATGTATGATGAGTAAGGAAAGTGGTAGATATGTAATAAAAATAATTGACTTTATAAAACAGTAACAATAATGTCTACTATGTAGGGTTATAAAAATCAAGAAAAAAACTAAAATGCTATACAGTAATTACATACAAAATAAGGAAGAGGTGATAGGCGTTAGTGTTCTAAAGTTTTTGTATTGTTTACCAAAAATATAAAGAGGTGATTAACTTTAGAGTTCATTAAACTAAAAATGTTAAATATTAAATGTAAATGTTAGGATATACAGGGTAACCATTAGAGGAATAGGAACAGAGCATATACCCTCTGAGCTATTAATGAGGAATAAAGGAAAGATGAAGAAATCTTAATCTAAAACAAGTCAAGAAAAACAAAAGAAATCCAGAGCAAGTAGGCCAAATAGAACAGCAATCTCCATCAGTATAAATGGACTAAGTGCTCTAGTTAACGAAGTTTATGAGACTGAGTAAACAAAACAAAACAAGATGTAGCCATATTTTGTTCATAGGAAACACACCACATATAACAACACAGAGAGGTAAAATGTAAAAGGATGGAGAAAAGCTACACTAGGTAAATATTGGCCGAAAGAAAGCTGGTGTAGTTACATTAACACCAAACAATTTAGATTTTGAAGTTGGGGAAACATTGCTAGAGCTAACTAGCCCTCTTAAATATGGGTTAAGATTGAATGCATGAGTAACATTTTATGTAATTAATATTATAGTATTGAAACATGTAAAGAAAAGTTGAGAGAACTAGGATGAAGTGACAAATGCATCATCGTGATGAGACTTTTACACATCTGTCTCAGAAGCTGCTAGATCATGTTGATTTAAAAAAAAAGATAAATGATATGCTTAATATAATGATTATATTTAGAAAATTGTTCTAACAATGAAAGAATATACATCATTTTTAAGCATATAAGGAATTTTCATAAAATTCACCATGAACTAGACCATAAAGCAAATCTCAAAAAATTACAGAAAAGTGATTTCTTATAGATCACTGTCACTGACTGTAATTCAGTAAAGTAAGAAATCCATTGCACATCTCTAAATGTATTTTGAAATTTAGGAATATATTTCTGCATAACCCACATATTAAAAAATCATAATGACTTAGAAAAAAATTCAACAAAAATGAAAATTCTACATATTAAAACTCATGGGATACAATTAAAGCAATACTTTGTAAGACACTTACCTTTAAATATTCATGTAAAAAGGTAATTTGAAAATAAACAAACTAAGTATCCAAATAAAAAATACAACAATATAATTTTAGAGAATAAAAATAGAAGGAAAGAGTAAAGACAGGAGCAGAAATTGATGAAATAAATACAAAGATATAAAATATGGGATCAATAAAACTAAAGATTAGTTATTTGGATAGGAAAGTATAATTAACTTCCTCTGAGAAGACAAACTGAGTTTCAAAAGAGAGAAGAAATAAGCAATATCTGAATATAAAAGCAGATATAATTATAGATGCAGCAGATTCTAAAAGGGGAAAAGAGTATTATGAAAAACTTTACAGAACATTTGAAACATAGATGAAATAGACAAATTTCTGGAATAACATAAATTAACAAAATTGATTCAAAGATAAATGGAAAACAAATAACCTATAACCATTATTATTTTAAACCAGAGACCAAATACCTTCCTATAAAGAAGATATGTGGCCCAGATAATTTTACCTGTGAGTTCTTGAAGCAATCAGGAATCAGATGATTTCGATCTTACATTAAGTACAATTACATGCCTAATATATAACCTTAATATCAGAACCCAAATGGACAGTATGAGGAAGAAAACGTACAGGTTGAATTCACTCTTGAACATAGATGGTACAAATTTAAACAACATGTTTTAAAAGCGAATTCAGACATGATTAAAACAGGAACTTTGGGTTTACTTCAGAAATGCAAGTTAGTTCATCATTAGAAAATCTATTAGTGAATTTTAAAAATTAACCAATTGAAAGAAAAATATGAACATTTCATTTAATACAGAAATAACATTCAATTAAGTTTGACAACGTTTCATGAGAAAATTCATAGAAAATTAAAAAGAGAGAATTTCCTAACCTGATAATGACATCTATAAAAAAACCTAGAATAAATATAACAACAATAAAGAAACATTACAGGCATTTTCTTTAAAAACATGAACAAAGCAAGATGACTACTATCACATTATACTCAAGATCCATTCAACATTGCCCTTGAGGTTTCAGTTTGTACAATAAGACACACACAAAAAACCCCGTAAGGATCAGTGAGGAAAAAACAAAACTTTCATACATTTATCCACAGATAAGATTCTTGTCCACACTGAAAACCCTAAAGAACCCATGAACAAACTATTAATGTTAGTAAGTTTAGCCAATTTGTTAAGTTCACCCAATTCAATTGTATTCCCATATACCACCAATAACCCCAAGTGCTGAAAAGGTTTTTTATGAAACTTGACAAGATAATTCTAAAAGTCACACAGAAGAGGAAAAGGGCCAAGAATACTGACACTCCCAAAGATGAAATGGCTTCCCCTACCTAATATAAAAAATTACCACAAAGCAATAATTTAAACAATTTGATATTGGCACAGGAATCATCAAATCGACTGATAGAATAGTACAGGGAGACCAGAAACAAAGCCATGTATCTATGGATGCTTGATATATGGTAGAGCTGGCATTTGAGATCACTGAGGAAAGTATAGTGATCAATACATGGTGTTTGAACAAAAGAGGTTTTTTTAATGGTTAAAAAAAATGGATCCCTGACTCAAATCATACCACAATAAATGCATGAGTAAATTTCAGATGGATCAAGAGTTTACATGTCAAAGGCAAAACTTTAGCATGTACAGTAGAAAATATAGGTGAATTTTTTAATGAGCTTAGGGTATGGAAGTAGAAGATAGAAGAAGAAGAGGAAGAGCAAGAAGAAGAAACTTTAAAAGAAAAACTGATAAATTTGACTACAATAAAATTTCTCTTCATCAAAAGGCAGCATAAAGAAAGGGAAATGACAAGCCACAAATTGGGAAAAGATATTTACAGTACAAGGAACCTACAAAGGACTGGCGTCCGGTAATATTATTTAACAGACTCCTGTGAATCATTAAGATCAAAGCAAACAACATAATAGAAAAATGGGCAAAATTATGAGCAAGCAATTCACAAAAGAATAAGCCTGAATGGCAACAAACATGTGAAAAGGAGATGAACCTCATGGTAAGAAAAATGCAAATTAAAACCTAAATGAGGTACCATTTCACAGCTGTCAGACTACAACAATTAAGTCCGATAATATCAATGTTTGTAAGAATGTGAAGGAATGTGCTAGAAAGAATGCTTAGATCATAGTAGGCACTCCATAAATATTTCTGGTTGTCTATTACTGTGTAACAAGCCATCCTAAAGTTGGTAATTTAATATAACAGTTATTTTATTATACTCATGACCTATTAGTTAGGAAATTGGGCATGGCTTTATAGGTGATTCTGTTGCCCACATTACATAGACTGGGATCACTTGGTGACTGGCAGATAGTCCAGTGTGGAGAGACCAAGCAGGCTTCCCTGGTGCCTCAGAGGGCAGGGCTAAAATCTGGACTGAGCTGTGCTGGTTTTTTTCTTCTTGTAGCATCAGGGTCTCTTCAGAGGGACTCTTGGACTTCTTATATGTTAGCTCAGGGCTTCAAAAATGAGTTTTTCAGGATACAGGAAGTGGAAGATGCCAGCCTTTTAGGCTGCCAGAATCTGGCATAGTTTCTCTTCTGCCATATTTCACTGGTTGAAGCAGTCATAGAGCCTTCCTGATCCGAGGGAGGGAAGGTAGACTGCACCACGCAATTAGAAGAGTATCCAAGAATTTGTGGTCATCTTATAATTATTTGCTGATTAAGTGAAAAAAAATCATAAATATTTATTGAATGTTTATGTTTGCAATGATATTAGGTACACTTTGGTTATGTTAAGTTATATTAAATCTGAGCACTAACCCTTCCTTGAAGGGCTTCTTATCCAGATGTGAGGGGGGCAGGGTGTATATCAATATAAATCTCTAACTTATGTGTACAAGGTAGTTCAAAAGGAGTGGCAAAAGGGTAGTAAGCATTTTATGAATTCTTAGAAGAAAATTCTGCTTTAGATTTGAGAGATTATTTTAGGACTCAAGGAAGAGCTGGAATAGGAATTGGGCCAAAAGTACTTAAATAATTAAAAGGCAGAGGACAGTCATGTCTATACAGTGACATTGTCTTTGACTGGAGGGAGGGTTGATACGGAGTAGTAGTGAAAAAACATAAAAAAGCTGGTGGGCGATTTCCAACTGGTCAATCCTGTCGTTCAAAGATTTAGACACTCAATGAATTTTATCAAGCACCTACTTTGTGTTAGGACTGTACAATGTACTGGGGATACAAAAAAGAACTCCACACTGTCACTGCCCTAAAACACCTTACAATCTAATAGGAGTGTGGAGGAAGGAGGTGGCAGGCAGGTAATTATTCTTCTAAGTGAAGTATCTCAAGAATGGAAAAACAAGCACCACATGTACTCACCATCAAGTCGATACTAATTGATCAACTTATATGTGCACATATGGAAGTAACACATTAATTGATCAACTTTTACGTGCACATATGGAAGTAACATTCATCGGATGTTGGGCAGGTGGGATGGGGAGAAGGGGATGGGTAAATTCACACCTAAGGGGTGCAGAGCACACTCTCTGGGAGATGGGCATGCTTGAAGCTCTGACTCGGGCAGAGTAAAGGCAATACATGTAACCTAAATGTCTGTACCCCTGTAATACTCTGAAATAAAACAAACAAACAAACAAACACAATGAAATGCTATAGTGCTGTCAGTCTAGGGAGATAGGCAAGTTCACAGGAAGAACATCTAACCTAGGCTCGTGAAGGGGGTCAGAGAACAGAGCAGGTGACAACTTAGGAGGGAAAGAAGAATAGGTGCTGGTGAGATGCAAGTGGGTGGGAACATTGCAACGGAGGGAGTAGCGCATGTAGCACTGACAGGTAGAGACTGTGTCATGTTGGCGAGACTGCCGTTAGTTCAGTACAGCCCACTAGACTGTGGAGTCAAGGAGGGAGATGACATTGGGGAGTTAAACCTGGGCTAGATAACCAGCGGTCTGACATTAAATGGTAATTTAGACTTTATTATGAGGGCAAGGGAACTCTGTTGAGACATTTTCAGTGGTGGGGGAGCAACAGGACCTGGCCATTGGGTGTAGGGGAGTGAGGGAGACGAAGGAGTCAAAGCAACTCATATTCCCAACTTGAGCAGCTCAGTGGATGGTGAGGGGATGCCGTTACCTGATCTAGGGAACACAGGGAGAACAGAGGTGTGGGTGGTGGATGATGGTGACCAGGAATCACTGACTGTCGCCATGGGAATGGAGGATTTGTAAGGAAGGGTTGTAGAGAAGAGGACTAAGGGCCAAACTATAAGGAACAGGTAGAAACCAAAAGCTTGAAAATTAGACTGAAAAGGAGGATCCAGGGAGGTAGCACGGACACCAGAAAGGTGTGCTGTAGTGGAAACGAAATGAAGAGAGGGTTTCCCAGTACAAGTGCACAAACAATAGTGAGAAATAAGAGGACAAGCGGAAGAAGTCCCCTGGACCGTGCACAAAAAGTTATCTGGTGACCTTGGTTACAACATATTCTCTGTAGAGTTGTGAAGCAGTGGGAATAGTGAGTGTAGGCCCATCCTTAAAACCAAACAAGCAAACAAACAAAAACCCCCAAACCCTTGGCTTCTTTTCAAATAAACTGGGGAAAAACTTTGAAATAATAATATGAGTATTCAGGTGTTTTATTAATTTGATGGGAGAGGGCTTAAGCCATTTAAATTTTAGATGGGGAAAGACAGCCAGAGGTTTGGGCTTATGAAGAGTGTGGGGTCACAAGTTTGAGGGAAACTTTTGTTTTTAATAAGCTGGTAGAGGCTTGAATCACTTGAAATGCTGATGGGGAGGCCCAATAGAAATAATAAAGTTAACATAAAATATAGGAGTTGGAGCGAATCATTGTACATGAGACAGAAAAGGAAAGGGTTTTATATACAGGTGGAGGAATTAGCAGTTACAAACTGCCTCTGTCATGCCAGTATTTTACAAAGACAGCTTTTATATTTAGATTGTATGAAATATTTTCGTCTTGAATTCACTATTTTAGTTTTTTTTAGAACAAAATCTTGGGTCGTTCGGCCTTGAATTTGTTAATTGAAGGAACATTTGGGGCAAAGTCTAATACGGTTACATTACCCAAAGACAAAATTACAAACATGTAATCCAATGAATTTCCTGGGAGTGTATTTCTTTGCTATGGTGGCACTTGCAAAACAAATGGCACTCTGAAATAAGTTTCTTACTAATATCTAGTACTATTCTTTTAAGTACCATGAACGCATGTTTAAATGGCCATTTCTCAATTTTGCCAGTAATCACTTCATTTTAATCATCTAACTGTGGATAGCCCAGATGAACATCTTGCATGCAATTTTATTTAGCACATCTCTTAGAGTGACTGAAGTGTCAGAACATCCCAGGTACACTGCTGTAGACACCAGCTGCACTGGAGGAGTGTTGCCCAAAAACATCTGGAACATTATTCAGTATGAAAGGGAATCAATATGTTTATGGAAGAAACATTCACATCTTCTGTGATCAGGTTCTTTCAAAGATTTCAAATTCTATACACTTTCCATCAATTTTTTTCTACAGAACTTTAGATAGAATTATAATTTGCAGGTTAGATTCTTTGATCCAAAGAAAAAAGGCTAATATTTTTGGAGGCTGTGTTTGAATATTGTAACAAATAAAGCATTATCGAAAATAAGTTCTAAGAACAGATCTATTACCTGCATCAGGAGAATCTAATATATATTATTTTCCTTCTACTTTGCTAAGTATTTTGAGGGGAAAAAAAGAAGTATAAGTGACCTCCAAGGAAAGGTGAGGGATAAAAAATAAGGTTTCATGGATTATGTTTTCAGAATCATTATAATGATGATTAGCATTTGCTGAACACCCACACTGACCCAGGCATGTACTAGCCACTTTATATATGTTGTTATTTATATTCCTTGTATTAGCAATCCTTGCAAGGTAGGTATTCTTTATCTCATTTTGCCGGTGTGGGGAAACTACTGATCAGAGATGTTCAATAATTTACCCGTGATTATATCACTAGTAGATTTGGGGTCGGATATTTGAATCCATTTCTATTTGACTGAAATATCTGGTCTCTTTTCACATAGTCTGCTTCTATCCAAATAAAGTGGAGAAGAATTTTTAAATAATGTTAATAATAATATGAATATTCAGGTATTGTTTTAATAATCTGATTGGAGAAAGTTGAAAGCTACAAGCATCATTTCATTTTATTTATGTATATATGTGTGTGTGTGTGTGTGTATATATATGACTCTCATGGACCTGTAAAGAACACTTGTAAGGAGAGCAAACAAATGCCTGTTTTTATAATATACTGCTTATGAGTTTTTGGATAAAAAGAAGTGATTTAATTCTTATTGTAACTGAAGATATAAAAGTGATTTGAAAGTTGTTTTTTATTTGTTTGTTTTTGTTCACTTCAATTTATTTTCACTCTGGGAAGATGTTTATTTAGCAGGTTGCTAACCCGTACAGATGTGGAGGGCATAGCCATGATTATGAGTGTGATTTTTAAAAGACTGGTCTAGACATTCTTATTAACTAAGATATCATCCTTCTGTATTCTATTAGTGACTATTATATTTTTAGGATCGTTGTGCAAATTTACTCACAGGAATTTTCTTCAGTCAGTTTTCCTATTTAGCCTGAGTAGAGAGGGAAGAAGAGGCCCCTTTTAAAGCCTTGTTATTTATATCTGTTTTTAGTTTTAGATGCTGGTGAGGATGCTCTTCTTCCTACCTCACCTGAATCATTCCTTTTCATGAAATATAGATGACCCACTCTGTTTATCTGTCTGAAAATCTTTGTCTTACTTGCTTCAGTAACTTGCTCAAAATGCTCTTTTATATATCAGATTCCTCATCTGTAAAAATGGGATACTAATACCTACTGAGGTAGGTCCTCATTGGGGTTATATGAAATGTTACATGTGAAGATAATTTGTTAATGTTTGGCACAGATTAGGTGATCAAAAAGCATTAGTGGGATGCAAAGCAGAAAAGCTCATTGACTTCACTCCATTGTGAACACACCCCCTTTTTTTTTTTTTTGGTCATTTCTGCACTTCTAACTTTGGTTTCATTCATTGAACAAATATTTAATTGGATGTGTGAGCCATTGGTTTAGGTGCTGGGTATATGGATAGACAAAGCACATAAAAAAATTCTTTTCCTCACTGAGCCGTATATTTTAGTAGGGAAGACAGATGGCAAACAAGATAAATAGGAAAACACATGGTATATTAGTTGCTAAGTTCTGAAAAGGAAATAAAGCTGGAAAGGAGGGGAGGAAATAATGAGGGTAGGACTGTGATTTAAATGGGGTGATCAGGGAACCTCCCCTGAGGAAAAAAGACGTGTGAGTATGGACAAATGAATAAGGGACCAAGTCATAAGGATATACTGGGGGAGGAGATCCAAGTGTAGGGAAGGGCAAGCAGCATAGCCCAAGGCAGTACGATGCTTAACATGTTCAAGAAACAGCATGGAGGGTGAGGTGAAGTGTTTTTATCACCATAGAAAAGTCTAGAAATTTTACTAGGTGGATCTACTTTACAAAATTCTCAGGGATCCAGCCTTCTTCTAGTTCATCTATCTCCATCCTTAGGGAGTGGCTGTTATCTTTGGAGTCTAAGATGGCCCTATCCACATTCTAGAGTTCAGACTTAGTAGAAGAATTAAAAAAGAAAACAGGCAAGGTATGCTCAGCACCTGTGCTTTAGGGAGAGTTCACAGAGGTTGCCAGAGCAAACGTCTGCTCATATGTTATTGGCCAAAACTTAGTATTAATGGTAACATGCCCCACTTCACTACAGAAGAGGCTGGGAAATGTAGTCTTTCTGGGAATTCATTTGCATAGCTAAGACCTCAATTATTGTGGAAGAAGGGGAAAAGGTATTGAGGGACAACTAACAGCCTCGCTATCCTCTGTGCACATCCCCACCAACAAAGGGCAAGATGATGAACTTCAAAAGTCACCTGTAATGCTTTTCTTTTAAGGCATACATTGCATCACATGTAAGATCACTTCCTCAAATAAACATGAGGAAATGGAGCAATGCTTGAAAATTGAAAAATAGAACGATTTTTACAAATGATGCCTAAATTCATGGACTCAGCTTAGTTCTTTTGCCACTGAGACACCTTCTTGTGTCTCCTACACAACAATTTTTGCCCTACCAGTCAACTTCAGACATACAAAAAATACTCCACAAAAGTTTCTAAAGTAAGTGAAGCTTTGTTAAATATATGTCAATAAAGGCTTTGTTTAGAACAAGTGAGGAAAAGACATTTTTATGTTCCCATTGTGTCTCCTTTTAAATAAAGAAAATGAAAAGAGCATAGAAACCACAAATCATAATCAGTTCAGAATATTCTATAGAATTAGTTTTAGATGCCAACTGAGTACTTTCCTAGAAAGTATAGTTCTTTGACATTCACTAAAAATATCTGACAAAATTTAAAAAAGGATATTGTTTCCTTTTTTTCATAAGCATGAGTGAAATACAATAAACTGAGAGTTTCCTTCAAAATCTTTTAAGAAAACAAAATACTATGCAGGTATCTCTTACAGTTGAAAAATATTGAAATGGATATCTTTGATTTCTAGTTTCTGACCAGGAAAGGAAGCTCAGATTTGGGTAGTTCTGCCTAGACAGAGTGTAGAAGGACCAGCAATCTCCCAAGAAAATTGGTATTTTTGGCAGATGCACATGCTCAGTTTTGCAAACTCAAGTGTTTGGTAGAAGATTCAGATAAGCGTCTGAATTTTTGTTTTATTTCTTAGACATGCTAAACCTGAACTCTGAACTTTCTGAGATTTACCCATCCTTGCCTTCCTGTGTCCCCTCGCTGTGTGTACTTCTTTGGAAGAGGAGATTGGCCTTTCTATAATAAGACCTAGTTGACTTCTCACCCTCTGATTCAAGTTCTATTCTCCATTTAATTCCACCTATCAAATGTAACAGAATATGGTAACTCAAGTTTCCAATGCCCCTCTAATGTTTAAACATTTTCTATTCATTTCCCCAGTTGTTGGTAATTCTCTTTTCAGAAGGTCTATAATTTGAGGGTGAAGTAGAATAGTTTGTTTTTTCTAAAAACATTCTCAGCTCTGAAGAGTTCTATAATTGAACAGGTCTTGCAATAAAATCAATTCTTGCAAAGGTTTTTTTAAAATAACTTGTTTTATTGGTCTTGTTTTGTTGTTGATGTAAAAGACCCAAACCCCAAAATTAGGTTCAATAATGTTCAATTGTCACTGCTTATATTGTAATGGCTCTGCATAAAAGACCTATAAAACAAAGTATTTTTTGTACAATGCTTAGTCAGCTGCCCTTTCAGTAGTTATCAGAACCTTTTTCTCTTCTTCCCCATTAGCACAAAGGTCTTGTCTTTAACACATTGAGAGTGATAAAATTGGTCATTAAGCAAAATTTAGTCTTTTTGACCACAGAAATCTCCTCTCCTCTCCACATACCTTTTGTCCTTTTTTACAATCATTCTTTGTCAGTTTGATTGAAATATGCGTTAAGGATTGTTGAACCACGATGTGGTATTTCCAATAAACATTGTTACTGGAATTTGTGCCTCGTTGAGATAAATTTAATATGCATTATTTAAACATCTAGCATTTAAGTTGATGACTATTTACAGAAAGCTTGTTGATCAACAGAGTTTGCCTTTAGAGAGAATTACATTTAAGTGCATTAACTGACATAGCTTTATATGCATCAATGGTTGGGTAGTGTCAGCATTTATGAAGAGTACTATGCTATGCTTCCTCAATCTCATGTTTTTCATACTTGTTGTTAGGATTAGCAATTAAATACCTTTTTCCCCTTTTGGTCTCAATGACACCCTTATTTTAGGAAATATGTTTTTGTTCTCATTACAAAAGCAACACCCATCCATTATGGGGATTTTGAAGAATTCAGAAAAATTTAAAGAAGAAAGTAACAGATTCTTGCCACTCAAAAAAAATATGGCTAACATGAATGAAATATTGTAATTTTCAGGAAAGTTATTTCTTTATGAGTCATGTTTATGTTTTTTTTGGGGGGGTTGTTTGTTTTATCAAAAAAAACCACTGTTTTACTTACAACTTTTTATTGTATAGAATCAAGCTGACACTTATGTTCAAATCCTGGCTCTGACACTTGCCAGTTCTATTAATTTGAGCAAATTTCTTAAACTCTTTATGATTTAGTTTCTTGACTCTAAATAGGGATAAAATATAACTATTTTATAGGGTTATTGTAAGGAGTACATAAATTATTACATATTGAGTATTTAGAACACTGCCTGGCATGTGCTAAGCACCCAGTTGTTAGCTTTTGCTATTATTATCATACAAGAGGTAAAAACAGCTGTACCTATAGTTTTATATTCTATTAGGCAAAAGGATGTAATTAATATTTACATCCAACACTGGTATTATAAAATGGGCTGTCAAATGTCCATCTTTTCCTTCTTCCTTACTAACCTTGGACAATTAAAATACTATATCACTCAGCCTTCCTTGCCAACAGGAATGAAGAATGAAATATTATTGAAAGTTTTTAGGTGGGATTTCTGTGAAAATTCTTTTGTCCCTAGTCATCTTCCTCTCTTCTGTTTCCTGGGATGTGGCTGTGATGACTAGAGCTCTAGCAGTCTTGTATCATGAGGCAACCTAAAAGATGTTGGAGCAGAAAGACCAAAGGACCCTGGACTCATGATGACTATGGAACCACCCTACCAGCTTTGGCCTATCTACTGCTGTACTTCTTTTATATGAGAGGGAAGTAAGCCTGCATTTCCATTATTAACATCAGAATGTATTTTCTAACTGATATATTGAATAAATAATCAACATGTGAGGTTTTAAGATCTTTTTCCGTGGCCTTTTCCATTTTTTGTCTGATAATAAATGCCATTGCTTATAGGCTTTCTACATAGCCTTCCTATTCTTTCCAAAATTTTTGTCTATTAATATTGCATTCTTTTCATTTTGTCTCACATTCTAATATGAATTTGTAGTGGGAAAATTACTCTTGTCTTACTAGCAGTAAGTAGTGATACATTTCTTACCTCAGCTTCTGGGTATTAAATTAAAATTAAAATTTTTCACAAAAATTCTTTGTGACTGTTGCATATTTCCAAAGAATATATGTCAAATCACCATGCACATCTTAAAATTGGAGTATTAGCATCTCATTTTAATATAGTTTTGTTTTGTTATTGTCATTTGTTTGTTGATCAGTACATTCTCTTGTCTTTAGTCTTGTCTTTAGGTTGGAAGTTAGATATTTATAAATTATTCATTTATATCAATTTTAAGAGAGATTGCCCTGAACACAGAAGAAGGAATTATGGTGATTTTTAAAATTTTTTGTTTTGGTAAGTAAAATTAAAGAATCCATAATCCTTCAAATTCTGTGTGTCACTTAACCAAAATATTCAGCTTATTCCTTCCATTAGTTTCCCAAGTCATCTTTTGTTTGGTAATAAATCCCTTCTCACTCTGTCTGATGATACATATTTATCTTCCTTTTACCCTCATTAGACTGGGACTTCCTCTTAGATAGGAGTTGTAACTTATCTCTGTATTCATAGTACTTAGGGCAGAGCTTAATACATATTAGGTATTTAAAAATTTTTTCGGTGAATGCGTGTTCATTTCCTCATACAGTTTTATTGCACAAGTCTTTAGTCTGTGTAGCATTACCAAAGGATCTTTTTTTTTGAAATAAGACCATTCTGAGAACTCTGAGAAGCTGGGCTTTTGAGCTTCTCATCTAGAACAGGCACTTCTGTGACCTAGGATCTGACCTCTGCCTCCTTTACAATTGTTTTACAATTGAAAATTTGAAGGGCTTGAGCTCATTTATTCTATGTTCCTGTCTCTCCATGGGGCAGCACCCAAAACATCCTAGTATCCTACTAGAGTTTCAAAATCTTTTTTAAAGACATCTATCTGTTTGGGAGCCATGATATTTCTTGCACACTCAGAGGTGTTATTTTCTCAGTAGATTTAAGAGTTTTGGCTGTTTTCCCTACGCTCTCCCTTATGTTTGTCTAGAGATTATCCAATTTCCTGGGCAGAAATCTCAAGAGGATTTGTGGGATTTAGAAATCCTGACAGTCCTGAAACTGGATTCCTGGAGATGGACTTTGCATGAAAGAAAGTAGTAGTAAAGTAGTGTTATTTGTAGGTGGAAAGATTCAGGTTTAGTTTAAATCAAGGATTTGTTGCAATAGCTCTTCAGCATTATATGGACATCAGGTTTGTACTGTAAGTCTCTGTGTTTCTCACATATATTGACACACACATTCCAAGTCACTTTGGCTTTATAGCAATCTGCTGAATAGTATTCTTTTCTTTGTCAGAAAAGCAATACATTTGCATTGGTACTTAACCAGATCCCAGTATGTGATATATGTATGCCTTTTGGGTTCCTGCTGTGAAGTTTAATGGTCTTGTCAGTTGACCATTTGCTCTATCTTGGGAGCATGCTAGCAAATGGAAGGAACAAATACGTTGATCATTATAGCTATCGGTGGATGGATTGCCAGAAATCTTTATTTTCCATAAGTTCCTTATCATATAAACTATTTCAACCATTATTGGCCATCTATATAAAAGAGGAATGTGTAAGTGATTTAACATCTAAAGAGTTTTGCCTGAGTATTCTCTCTTGAGAGAAATGACTCTTAACTGTGTCAACCTATATTATTATTATATTACCAGTGTTACTGCTATAAAAGGCATTTTCTATGTTGTCTTTATCTTTAAATAAAATTACTACAAATGGGATTTACAGGTTGTTAACCTTATATGCTGTGGGAAAATTGAGGTCACTTCCCATCTCTTCCTTTTATTCCTTTTTATAGTAGTCATGTACTAGGCCGAAAAGAAAAAAAATAGAAGGAAATAGAGAAGAAAGAAAGGAAGGAAGGAGGGCGGGAGGGAAGGAGATAAGGAAGAAAAGAAAGAAGGAAAAATGGAAGGAAGCAAAAAGGGAAGGAAAAAGAAAGAACTAGTAATAAGTGTGGCTGTTTGGGAAACAGGCTTGATTGTCTTGGGAAACCGTTCCCTAATGCTATGCCCTAATGCTACCATTAACCACGTTTATCCCTTTACAGGAAGAAACAACTCTTTTTATTTAGATAGATATTGGCATATCAAACCTCTCACTTCTTTTAGTTCCTTACTCAAAACCTATCTTTCCAGTGAGGTTTTCTTGGCCATCTTACTAAAAATTCCAACTCCTTCCCTTTAATTTCATATTCCTTTCCTTACCTTACTCTTTTACTGCAGTACATGTAACTATCAAACATTCTATCTCACATTGAGAATTTGAGATTTTTACCTGTTAGTTTCTTACACATTCCAAGCTCTTAGAACATTCTGGTATATAACAGATGCCCAATGAATACTTGTTGATAGAATGGACAAATGAATGAATGAATAAATGAATGAACATTAGCGGCAGTGAAAAAGATCAGTCTTTTCTGAAATGACTGGCAGGGATATCGGGATTCTTAAAGTTTTTTCTGGCATGTTAGTTATAATCCCTGTGACTTATTAAAGCATTTCCATGATTTTTTGCTGGTTTTTACTTCACTTGTTGAACCTGGCTATCATTAACATCAATATTGATTGCCTATGTAGTATATCGTAGATTATTTTAGACTGTTGATATTGGGATTTAGATTTTTGACCTTCAAGTCTCTTCATTAGTGGAAAAAGGATGTGTTTGAACTTTTATAAGAAAGACTGCCACGGATTACATTTCTGCTTTTTTCTTTCATGATTTATCTCAGCTTGTTAAAATATTTTGTGTCTTAATTATTTTGTACTTTCATTTTATTATGCAAAATTATTCAGAATAAAACATGCATATTCTAAAAAAAAAAGGGTAACATGCGGACAGTGTTGCAAAACTCCAGGTGGGAGCTGTGACTGTCATGTAAAAATGACATATGTAAAAGTTATAAAATATACAACTGAAGTATTTGAAGGAGAAAGGTGTCATTGGGGGAGATTTATTCTCAAAGTCATAAGAAAAAAAATGGGAAGTGATTCCACCTGTTCCATCTAGAGGTTCTCATTGCATTGCCATGTTTAATGGCAATTTATGTGCTGTATTACAAACAATTTAAATAAAAAAAAAAAAAGAGAAGCTCTTGCCTTCTGGAAAATAGACCAGTTAGAAAAATGATGCGTAGTTGCAGAATTAAATATGTTCATTGAGTTGTTAGAACCACTTAAGCTCAAAAACAGTAAAATAGGAAGGCACATAAAAGAAGCCATACTTCCTTTGATTTATTTGAATGATATACTTAAATCTTTAAGAATATATTCATTTATTCTTTCATGAGATAAAATTAATCTATAGTGAAATTTACAAATCTTAAGTGTACAAGTTGATTCGTTTTGACGAATGCGTGTAGCCAGCCATGTAACCTGT
The DNA here is from genome assembly GCA_023783475.1 of Daubentonia madagascariensis. Classification (NCBI taxonomy): domain Eukaryota; kingdom Metazoa; phylum Chordata; class Mammalia; order Primates; family Daubentoniidae; genus Daubentonia; species Daubentonia madagascariensis. Next base: position 11,858,776 of record JAKFHU010002088.1, read on the forward strand.
ATCTCTGTGAAAATTAGACATTGCTATCATCCCAGTAAGTACTCTCATATTGCCTCCCATTTAATCTTCCCTCTCACATAGAGACAATCACTTTTCTGATTTTCAAACTATTGATTAGTTTTATCTAATACTGACCTTCATGAATGAAATCATGCACTATTTTGTGTTCAGCTTCTTTTGCTCAGCATAACATCTATTAGACTTATTCACATTGTCATGTTTATCAGTATTTTTTATTGCTGAGTAGTATTCCTTTGCATAAATATGCCCAAATTTGTTTATCCATTCTCCTGTTGATGGAATCTGAGTTTCCAGCTTTTGCCACTTATGAATAAAGCTTCTATGAACATTCGAGTACAAGGGTTTTTTTTTGATATCTGTTTTTATTTTTTATTTTTTGGTAAATATCTAGGGGTAGAACTGCAATGTCAAAAAAATAAGTGCATGTTTAACCATATAAGAAACTGTTAAAACTTTTTCTGAAGTGGGTGTACTATTTTATACTTTAAGGTACCATTTATTCTTACTGTTTTTTGAAAAGGCATAGACTTCTATAATCCTCAACAGAAAATGGCCCTCCAAGGACTAAGTATGCCAAAATCATTCTGTATACACCAGGTACTTAAGTGTTGTCTAAATATTGTGATTGCTTTCTCTTGAGCAAGAAAAGTGGGGTGGACCAGCTATGGAACAAAATGTTTTAAAAAATCTACATGTTAACAGGGTACCCAAGTACCCTTCCTACTTCCCTTAATAAGTGAGAAAATAAGAAAGTTCTAAACTATGGCTATTGTGAGGATGATTAAATCCTACTGATAATTTAAGCTCCTGGTTTCATTTCCCCCCCAAACTTTTTATAATAATTTCACTAAACCCGATATATATTGTCATAAGCCACTTTAACTTTTCCCATTCATGTTTGACGGATTTCAATATTTCTAACTTTTTTAGTCACTGCACTCATCAAAATTTTGTTTTTTGAAGAGTTATTTTATGTCGAAAAGAGCATAGAAATTTCTAACATCTCTTTCCCTCTTTGAAAGAAGTTAAAAGGAGTTCTGTGCTGGACAAACTTAACATCAGTTCTGAATTAACTATCCTGATGGTCTGGCAACATCTATCACTCCCAACCTTGTCAGGGTATCACTGTGGTGGAGACGAAATGGTGATGGGAACAGTGAGGCTCCTGAAATTCGTATGCTCTCACAAGACTATTCTCATCTAAAATATTATTTTTCCTCAGAAATATTTGCGTTCGAGAAAAAGCAACGGCAGAGCAAAATTTTGGAGGGAAGATTGAAAACAGGTACCCTGGAAAATATTATTATTGATTTTTATAAATGTATTTGGCAGTGAATGTGTACTGAGTAGTCCAATATAAGCATCAGGGATTTTTTTTGTCTTCCATTTGTATTATAATAGAGTCCTCTTTCAGTAAACATTTGCTTTTGGAAAACATAAAAGGTCAGTTTTGGCCAACTGCATCAGTTTTACTCTGCCATCTGTAAAAAATTTAGACTTTGCCTTTTTGAATGACCCTTTAAAAATACACAAGACCTAATTCTATCCTTTACTCTCATAAAACTCCCATTGGACTTCAGTGGGAACATTTTAAAGTTAAGTTCTGAGGAATAAGAACATTTTACAATGCCCTCTTGTGAGAACTTCCTTGGGCAGAATTTGGCCAACTCCTCGTTCCTCCTGAGAGAATTCTACGGTCTTATTGGTTTTAGAGCTTTGAACTAGACTCCATGCCATGAAGTGGTTATGCTTTAACCTAAACTTCCAATGCAGTGCAACATCTCAAGTAGATGACTCTTGGCGAAGCGAGAAGCTACCATCTTCTGTCCATCTTATGTTGACCAGTCGGTGTGTCAGTTCTCAGTGCCCTACTCTGTGCTTCTCTTATGCTCTACTGTAAAAACATATACCATTTTTGAGCACTTAGTATGTGCCAAACACTGTACTAAGAGCTTTACATACCTTATTCCACTTAATCTTGTGAGGTAGGAATTACCTACCATTCCTGATTCACTGTGAGGAAAGTGAGACTCAGGGCGGCTAAAAACATACTGAGAATCACACAGCACAGGCAATATTTAGACCGTGCTCTTTCTGACTCCAAAACCATTGCTTTTAACTGTTGCACACCTTGCATTGTATTGTACTACTGCCTTTCACAGACCTTAAAGCGAACGTCATTGTTTTGGGAGGGCCTTGCTTATATAACTGTCTGTTTTTCTAACGAGACTGACCAGCTTGAGATAGGATTCTTGTTTTGTTCATCTTTGTATAGCTAGAACAGGATCCACAGGGGTTCAATAAATGAATCTTAAATTTTAAAATTACTCTTTTTTGCTTTTATAAACGTTATACCTCCTTGTTATAGAAAACTAGACAATAAAAAAAGTAATTCCAAATCCAAGTATCCACAAATAACTCAATATATGTTTGATAAATAGGTGAATTAAAATTTTTTTAAATACCTATAGTCTTATGCTGCTTCTAATATATTTGTGTAACAATAGGCACACCGTAAGTACTTCATTGCTTGATGTTAATTAAGCATGATCAGTACATGATATAGTCTTTAGCCCTCACAAAGCTGGGAAGTGAAAAAGGGAAAACAGCAAATGTTTCTATGATCAAACCATTTTAATATCACAATATGAACTTCCTGCAGTAGCATTTTATTTGAGAATATATATCTTTGAGTCAGTTAGATTTAACTATTAAACTGATTGGAGGTACTTAATAAAAATTATCTCTTTTATGATCAGAATTATATTTTAGGATATTAACAGATTTTTTTTAATCTGTAGGCCAATTGAGTAGGACTTTATTTAAGTGCTATTGTTAAAAGCAGTTTATTGGTGAAAGTCTAGCCCCTAGTGGACGGGAGTCTCTGGTACACGCCTACACACAGCTGGTTAGGTACAGCTTCGAGGGTTTCAGAATAAAAACAGTCTTCAAGACTCTTGATGTTAATATTTTCTTCTTTAAATTTTTTTCCACAAAGATATGACATAGTTGTATGTCTGGCTTATAAAAGCTTTATAATATTTTAATAAATATTCAGACTTTTTTAGTCCATTATTAGAATTTTTTAAAGCAGAGATTTTCTTAGCTTCTTAAAGAGTGAAAAAAATGAAGCTTCTTTCCTTCTTTTTCTTTTCCTTTCACTGTAAATACACAGCATTTAGGCGACATTAACACTTTTCTTTCAAAACGGATTTAGGTTGCACCTATAACTCTACCCGCAACACACACACACACACACACACAATCTCTCTCTCTTCACAAAACTGACTATTTCTTTTAAAACTAAAAAGAACTTCTCTTTAGTTATTTCTTTTCTCTTGTGTAAGCAAGTGTGATATGTAAGAAAAAAGATAAACTAATTAAAGTGGAAAAATTAAACACCCGAGTAAGATAGAAATGATCATACTTGTGAATGAAATAACACCTGATATAAAGAGTATGCAGTCAGAAACTTAAGATTTTCTTAAGCTTGCAAAATCCTTCTCATTCTAAGCATTGTTACTAAACACACTTTATGATTCAGAGAAACTACAATTAGATCTTTCTAATTACCCCAATAATCCTAGATATTTGCTTAGTTTTAGAAACTTACCCCAGAAAGACTGTGAATTTGCATTTCAAATACATTAAATTCTGCTATACTGTGACTTTTATGCATTAGGGGTGCAACACTCAAAAACTTTGTCAGTGATACATAAAAAACATTTGAAATCTCATAAAAATGGTAGCACTTTTTTACACACATTACGTCTAGGAAATGTACAGATACTACAATAAATACGGTAATTTACCTTGAAATAAAACTAAAGTTTGCTTGTGTAGGTGGACATCAGAATGGTTGCAGCTTATGAGTTATTGTGAAGTGGTAGAAGATGGGTTATCTGAAATCAGATGGAAAATTCTAATGCCAGATGTGGATGGGTGTGGCTCATAACACAGGCCGGTGAACTGAGGTAGCTGGCAGATGTTTGAGAAGTATGTGTGTGTTTTGTGTATTCCTGTGTGGGTTGGATCACTTGGGTACAGCTTTCTGCTTTCATCTAGTGCAGCTTACGGACAAAGTGGTACACACGTAAATATGAAATTTGCATTGTCCTCACATTATTCCTTACTATTAATATATCAATTACATAGGAACAAATTCACATTATCAAAACAATAGTTATAGCGAGTTAAAGCAGAACTAATTATACTCATTGTCAAAGACCTGAAATAGAAGAAAAATTACTCATTTGGAATGAGAGCTATTTAATGTTTAAGAAATGGTATAAAGCATTGCCCACAAGCTAGATTTTGGCTGATGGCTGCTACCAATTGTCAGCACAATTAAATTCATTTATTCCATGTCCCTTTAAGTCATACTGTGGGTTTGGTACAATGTAAATTAAGCAGGTAGGTTTCTTGTGTCAGTTCATGCTTCCTAAGACTTTCACCAGCAAGATATAGGGGAAAATAAATTGCAGAAATTCTGTAAGTTATCGTTGTTACGTGTGTGCAGGTAAAACACATAACTCATATAATAAAGGGAGGAAGAATTTTCCTCTTTGGCCAGTTAAGATTAGCCTCACCAATGCTAAGATTTCAGAAGGCTAAAAAATGAGTTTTTAAAATGTATGTCTAAGTTAGAAAAATACAGTGCAAGTGGCCAAAATAAAAGTACCATAATAGAACACTTGATTTTCTCTTTCAGACTTATACTTCTCCAAGTCTTCTAAATTCAGTAAATCAGTAAACATATAGTTTCTCAAGTCAAAACCAAGAGTCATTCTTGATCCCCATCTCTTTCTCATCCGGCTGCCACCATCCCCACAGGCATCCAATCCAAGCTCTGTCAGCTCTGCCTCTAAAGTACATCCAGAATCTGTCCCTCCCACTGTTTCTGCCACCTCTCACCTGGCTGCTGTGGCCTCTTAGCTGCCCTGCCTTCTACTCTGTCTCCCTTATAATCCAGTCTCTGCCTGGCTGGTAGCAAGATTGTTTAGAATTACAACACAGATCACATCCTTCCTCACTCTAACCTTTTAATGCCTTCCCATGTCATTTAGGATAAAACCTATACTTGGCCAGGGCCTATAAGGCTGTGCGTTATCTGGCTCTTGGCTATGTCTCTGATTTCATTTCCCAGGCTTTGGTTTAAGCCACTCCAGCCACACTGGCTTTCTTTCTGCTCCTTGAACACCAGCTCTTCCCTCTGCTGGGATGTGCCCAACACAGTCTTTGCATGACAGTCTCCTTCATATCTCAGCTTCAGTCTCCCTTCTGTAATGCCACTTCCTCCACCATGACCCCACCCTCTACACCCACCTATTAAATCGCCCATTTTATTTTCTGCACAGCTCTATTACTATCTGATGCTACCCTGATCATTTTGTTTGATTATATTTATTTTCTCTCTTCTCTAGAATTAAAGCTGCATGAGAGCTTGTCTTTCCTGTTCAGTACCATATCCCTGGCACCTCTTCTAGTGTATGGCATTGGGATGCTCAATATATATTTGTAAGATAAATAAATGAAGGTTGAAAAAAGTAGAGGAGAAATATTTTTTTTTCTGAAAAACAGGCAGAGTTTTGTGCTTTATAATGCAAATGCTTCCAGACTTTAAAAGATAATTTCGAGTCTATGTGGTCATTTCAACCCAGTTAACAAGAATCAAAGGTGGTAAGCATTTAGAGATGACTTACTATATCCAAGGCACTCCCTCTATGTCCTTTTCTTATATGAATTCATTTAATTCTTACAACACCCCTTTGTGGTAAGTACTATTATTCCAAATTTAAAAGATGAGAAAATTGAGGCCCTTGAGTGGCACAGATGGTAGAGCTGGGATTTGAACTAGGCAGCCTTATTAGAAAGTCAGGTGACTTAACCACTGTGCCATCTCTATAGGAAGGGCATCTAATTACATAGTCATACTTTCCTAATATGTGACCTAGCACCTAGTACAGTGGAGAATCTCTAGTTTGTTTTTTTTTGACATAAAAGTATAAGAAGAATAACAATCAGCTAAACACAAAAACCATTACACATAGATTATGACATGCAAACCTAATATCAGTGTAAAGAGCCAAAAAAAAAACTATGCATTTGGCTAGGCCCTTGAGAGAACCTTAAATATGAAGCAATATATTGATCAGTAACATATGGATTTTTCAGTAAATATCAGGTTGAGCTTAGTCTGGATCAGGCGTTGACTGTCTTTTCTCATTGGTTTGTAGCTTTTAGGAAAGACATCTGGAAATTGGCTTGAAATTTATTTTAGAGCGTGTGATGCCAGCTTCAGCAATGCCTAAGGGTACAGAAAACAAAAGAAAAGGGGACCGTGACTTTCAGAAAGTACAGCAGAGGAAAAGGACTGGGTAGAAACACATCTGCAAAAAATAGGAGAACTGCCAAAACATGGGAGGGAAGCAGTAACACCAAGATGGAGCTTGCATCCGTTGGCATTCTTGCTGGGGCCTACTGTGTCTACTGAGTTGGAGTATGGTGCCAGGAATCAGGAGATGAAGTTCTCGTCTTTCTCCCGCAACTTACTATAAGCACCCTGCATGTCTGAGTCTTAGTTACTATATATGTAAATAGTAATACTATTAATATATCACATTTAACAGTATCCTGCATGGAAGTGGAACACTGGACTAAGTGTCCTCTTAGAGAATATTCTAACTTTCATGGACATGATGATAATATTTTATGGTTCAGAGAATGAGTAGAACAATGGCTATGCAATTGATAAGGGCAGAGTTGCCAAAGAATGTACACTAATGCTTTAAGCTGGGCAAACCTCAAGATGGAAAATTAGTCCTTACTGTTAAACATAATTTATGTATAATAAGAATAGAGGAAACCCACTAACAACTTCTGCAGAATCGTGGGACTGTAGAATGAACCAGGTGTTCTGTATTGTTCTTTTAATTTTAAAATTTGAAATTGTGAAGAGCCAATAAAATGTGTTGTTTTATTATGTCTTCATTTCCTGCCTTAGTTTCAGTATTGGATCTAAAGAATTAAATGCAGCATGAGAAAATTAAATATCGAAAAATTTGCCATTATTCTACCCCACATTTAAATTATCAAATAAATAAGAGACATATTCCATTGAATAGGGATGTGGGGCTAAATTGCTCTACATACAATGGAAGGGAATTTAAAAATTTTTCCTTGATGGGTAGGGGAGGCAGGGCTTCATGAGTTCTAAATGTGGAGTAGAGGCAGTTATATATAGAGGTAGCCGACTTACAGGAGATCAAGGTGTGAGGGGAAAAAAAGGTGATCAGCAAGGAATTAACCTTGGCACGTGGCCAAGGAACTTCCAAGAATAGTGGTTCTTGAAGTCAGTTTTAATTTATTCCCTGGCCTACCCTTTTCTGTGATTCTTTCCTATTCCCACTTTAGATTTTAATACAGTTTACAAACCACATTCTACTTTGAGGAGTAAGAGAGCAGAGTCCAAGTGGTGTGGAAAGATGATAGCAGCTGCAGAAAGTGACAAGGTAAGGTAGGAAAATTTTACAAGAAGAGAAGTTCAGAATGAGAGGTGATAAGGAGATTCCATCTACCTATGAGAATACGTGGAATTTTTTGGGAGAGTTCTGGACTTCCCCCAGGGAATGGGATAGAACTTAATTCTTTTAATTTAATTATGAAAGCAATGAGTTCCCAAAAGGCTGAAAGACTTGGGAATATGCAGGCAGCATATACTTTGGATCATATATGTAAATATTTGTATTACAGAATTATTAGAAAACTGCAAGCAAGTGTATTACAAAGCCACTAAAAAGAAGTGAGTATGGGGAGACATAAGATTTAAGAGGATGTATCTTCTCTGCATCTTTTCACCCTACGTCTTGCAACAGTCATTTGGGGATCCACTCCTTCCCCTATTTGGTCTGTATGGTTTGGTAGAACATCACCATTTTTTCGAAGGGTGCAACAACATGTAATTTAGACCTCAAATGATGAGTAATTTCAATCCTCTGGCCACCACAATTGGTTAGAAATATAGACACTGACCCAACTGTTACCAACGAAATGCAAGAAGTTTTCTGAGACTTCCAGGAAACCTACCTTTGGACTTTCCCCTGAACCTAAATATTGCATTGACTTTATATTCAAGATCCATTTAGTAGCAAAATAATAGCAGCAAAGTCCCTGCTGCCACTGTTTTGCTCCATGTGAATGCTAGACAAGCCTTTGGAACAGCAGCTGCAACAAGAAAGAGTGATAGCAATGCAAGAAGTGAGGGACACGGGGAGGGAGAACCTGGGTGAGGGAAGGGAGAGGAGAGTGGAGGAGCTCAGACAACTCACACCAGGTGCCCGCTTAGGCTCCACGTATGATTCCTTTTAATCCTCAAAGCAATTATTATTATCTCCATTTGGCAGATAAGGTACTTAGAGAGACAGAGAAAATTACCCAAGGAAGAAGCAAGACTTGATTACTCTAGTATTCAGGTCCCATTTTAAGCTGTAACCTTATCTGCTTCTAAAATTCTAGAAATAAGAAAAGTGGAAAGTTGGGGGCTGGTAGGGTTACATGGATTTCATCTATGGGCTCAGAGGACAGATAATTACATATCTTGATTTCTGTGGACTCTCCACTCTGCCCCCATCCCTCCATTTCCCTCACCCAGACGGTAAATTATAGAAAACTTGAGTTGTATCTTTTTAGCACATCAATTGTTGATATGGAAGCTGGGCAATCTAGAAAGTGGGCTTTGTTCAGTGGTAAAGAGTTTTAAAATTATAGGGCATAAAATTCAGCTACCGTTCTTTACGAATCTCATTGGTTCTTAATTCATTTGATGTAACCTACTCTTATCTCTAATAGAGAAGTATATTAAAAGTATCTGAGTTACTAAAAATTCCGATTTATCAGTGTGTGAATTAATGAGGTTTTTCAGTGGTAGAAGAGACATTTTAAATCTGGAGAAATGGTGAACGCGTTAATATTATGGGGATAGGCTTCCTTGCCCCAGAAGACTTAAGTGTTGTGTTTCTAAATGGACAAAGTGAACTTCTGCATATAGTGAAGACAGCACGAACAATAGATGCTAGAGCCTACTGGTTAAGGCTGTGCAAGCTGCAAACTGTTATTTTTGTGTTTAAAAAATAGCCATAGAAAGGTGGTTTCTAGAAATAGATGTGGAATTCAATGCCTGTGTTAACTACTGATTTTAGTTATAGAAAAGAAAAAGGAAGATGCCATCTTCAGCATATGGAACTAATGTCAGGAAAGCCTTTTATTGTCTAAAAGGGCAATTATGCACTTGAAAGCTCATTTCTTTCCTCCCTCCCTAATACACTCTACAGCAGAGATTTAAGGGGGAATTTATACAAGGTATGTCTTCCGTTGCCCCATTTTCTGGGTGTTTTTTGGATTTCTTTAATCCAGAAACTATCCTAGTGCTCATTGTCAATTCTGAATCGGCAGTAGCAGGATTGAATGGCATGTTAATGATGAAAATGGAAAGCAATTGCTAAATTCAATTTATCTCAGAGGAGAGAAGGTGCTTCCCCCAAGAGAAACCTATACTGTAGGGGCAAAGGAAAGCTGAATACAATATAGTGTTCCTGGGGGAAATGAAATAAAAAGAAATAAAACACAGATTTATTTCCAAACATATTGTTGTACTTTTATTTTAAATCTATGGGGAGAAGTTAAAAGAGAATCACTTGAGTTCCAAGTGACATCTTGGGTTATAATATTATAATTTTAAATTAGGAATGTTTTGGAGTATGTGAAAGAATTTATTTTCAGGGGGCCTGGACCTGTTATTCTTATTAGCTGGAACCCAATATAAGAGGCAGCCAGTGTCTGCCCTGGGTTTTGCTGGGCTAACTCATGCTATGCATCGAAAACTCTTTCCCAGTCACAGGATTCATTTATAATGTATCTTTTTCTTTTAAAAATTTAGACAGCAAAATGTCAGCAAAATGATGGACTAGGACTCTCCAGCACTCTTCCTCCCACAGAAATATAAATTTGAACAACTATGCACATGTGAAAATACCTTCACAAAAGCTAAAAAACCAGTTAAGAGATTACAGCACTGGGTGTAGCACAGCAATAACAAAAGATGCATTGAAGAGGACAGAAGGGACAGTTTTGTATCACCCATGTTCCCCTCCCCCAACCATAGGCAGCACAGCAGAGAGAAGACACCCTCTGTGTGGGGAATGGAGCATGGGACTATGCCTTGAACCCCGACACTGGGTCTGCCCTGGTAAAACCTAGTGCCAGGAAGGCACACAGGGCCCCAGACTCCAAGCTGCTACCCTCATGCTGAGCCTTCAGGCCTGCCCTAACTCCAGAAGGGATCCTGCAGCCCCAGGCTCCAGGCCTGTGTGGTGGACTTGGTCTTCAGGCTACCCTTAGCAGCGGGTCAGCTCCAGTGCCCCAGGCTTCAGGCCTGCCCCAGCACCAGGCTGACCCTTGCAGTTCTAGTCATCAGGCTGGCACCCTTGGACCCAGCCTCCAGGCCCCCCAGTGGATACAGGCTGTGGGTGTCTGCAGCCTCAGGCTCCAGGCTGATGCCTCCAAGTCTGCCTTAGTACCAGGCTGGATCCAGCAGTCCCAGGCTCCAGGCATGCACAGCAGACTTGGTCTCTAGGCCATCCCGCTGCCAAGCTGACCCCAGCAGCTCCAAGCTCTAGACTGGTCCCAGTAGCCCTGGACTTCAGCCCCAACCCAGCACCAGGCCAGCCCTCACAGAATCAGGCTCCAGGCCTGCCCCAGGACCAGGCTAGCCCCAATGGCCCTGGGCTTCAGATGGTCCCCAGCACTATGCTGGCCCCCATGGACTCAGGCTTCAGGTGTGCCCCAGTACCAAGCTGAACCTCACAGCCCTAGTCATCAGGCCGGCAACTGTAGACCCAGCCTCCAGGCTAGCCCCTGTGGACAGGATCCAGGCCCACCCAATGCTAAGCCAGCCCCTGCAGCCCCAGGCTTTAGGCCTGCCCTTGTGCCAGGTGGCACCCCTGGCCTCAAACATCAGGTGGGTACCACAGACACAGGCTTCAGGCCTGCCTCATGCCAGGCTGGTCTCTGCAACCCCATCTTCCATGGCCTCACACTCCAGCAGACCCAGGGTCCAGGCCTATCCCAGTAGACTCCAGTGCTGAACCGGCCCCCACAGACCCAGGCTCCAAGACTTCCCCTGTGTACCCAGGTTCCAGTCCTTGTGGACCTAGCTTCTTAGCCAACACCTGCACACCAAGCCTCCAGGCCAGCATGAATGAACACAGGCTCCAGGCCAGCTTCAGTGGCTTTAGATACCAGGCTAGTATTCACATCCTAGGCTCCAAACTAGTTTCAGTAGACCCAGGCTTCACATTGACCCTAGCTCTAAGCAAGCCCCTGGATCCAGGCCACTTCCTATGGCCCCAGCTCTACAGAACCCAGAGTCCAGACCTGCTCCAGCAGACCCAGGGTCTAGGCCCACCCCAGCAGACCCTCGTGCCAAGATAGACCCTGTTGACTGAGGCTCCAAACCACCTCTGTAGGACCAGGCTCCAGGCCAGCCCCCATGGATTCAGGCTCCAGTCTCATCTTAGCGGTCCCAGGCACTAGGTCCACCCTAGTGCCAGGCCAGCCCCCATTGACTCAGGCTCTAAACCCAACCCAGTAGACCCAGGCACCAGACCCATTCTAGCACCTGGATAGCCCCTGAAGATTCAGGCTCTAGGCCCACCCCATTGCCAGGTCAGCCCCTGTGGCCCTACACTTTGGGCTGGCCTCTGTGGATACAGGCTCCAGGCCCATCTTTGAAGACACTATCAACAGATCTACCCCATTAGATCCAGGCTTCAGGCTCAACTCCATGGACTCAGGAACCAGGACTGCCCCTGTCCACCTGCTGACCCAGGCACCAGGCCAGCCTGTCCAAGGATTTCAGCAGCAAGTCCACCCTTGGACCATGCCAAACAGCCTTCCCAGAATCTCTGGACAGGCTAACTGGTAAAGGACTTTCCCAGAGAAAGCCAGTCTGCATGCAAACTGCAAAAAGTCCCTCCTTTTTCAAATGCATAGACATCAGTGTAAGGCAGTAAGAAACATGAAAAACTGAGGAGTCCTAACACCACCAAAAGAATACAAGAATCTTCCAATAGCTGACCTTAAAGAAATGGAGACATATGAACTGCCTGACAAAGAATTCAAAATAGTTATTGTTAAGGAACCTCAGTGAACTTGAAGAAAATACAAAGAAATCAGGAAGACAATAAATGACCAGCATGAGAAGTTTAACAGAGCAATTAAAATTATTTTAAAAAACAAACACAAATTCTGGAGATAAGAAGTACAATGAATGAAAAGAAAAATGGAAAGAAGCATTAACAGCAGAATTGATTAAGCAGAAGAAAGAATCTGTGAATCTGAAGACAGAGTATTTGAAAGTATACAGTCAGAGAAGAAAAAAAGAATGAAAAGTAACGAAGAAAACTTCAGGGATTTGTAGGACAGCATCAAAAGAGCAAATGCTTCAATTATAGGAGTTTGTGAAGGAGAAGGAAAAAACAAATGGGTAGAAAGCTTATTTAAGAAATAATAGCAGAAAGCTTTCCAAATTTGGAGAAAGATATAAATATTCAGGCATAGAAAGGTCAAAGACAAAGTAGGCATATACAGAACATTCCAACCAACAGCAGCATAATATATGTTCTCCTCAAGTGCACACAGAATATTCTTCAGGATAGATCATATGTTAGGCCACAAAATAAGTCTTAAAAAACTTAGGAAGTTTGAAATCATATCAAGTATATTTTTTTTTACCACAATGATATGAAACTAGAAATCAATAACGGGAAAAATTTTGAAAAAGTTGTGAATATATAGAAATTAAACAACATGCTCCTGAACAACCATAGGTCAATGAATAAATTCAAGCAAAAATTTAAATATATCTTGAGACAAATGAAAATAGAAATACAATATACCAAAACAAATGTGAGGCAGCAAATGCAGTTTTAAAAGGCAAGTTTATAGCAATAAATGCCTACATCAAAAAAGAGAATTGGTCCCAAATAAACAACTTAATGTTACACCTTAAAGAACTAGAAAACAAGAACAAACTAAACCCAAAGTTAGTGGAAGGGTGGAAAATAATAAAGACAAGAACAGGAATAAATAAAATAGAGACTAGAGCAGTAGAAAAGATTAACAAAACAAAGGGTTTTCTTTTTGAAAAGATAAACAAGATCAACAAACCTTTAGCTAGATCAACAAACCTTTAGCTAGACTAAGAAAAAAGAGGGAAGACTCAAATAAATATAATCAGAAATGAAAGAGGAGACATTACAACTGATCCCACAGAAATACAAAAAAATCATACAGACTATTATAAACATTTATATGAAAAAAATGTATAACCTAAAAAAATGGATAAATACCTAGACACATTCATGAAGAAATAGAAAATCTGAGCAAACCAATAATGAGTAAAGAGATTGAATCAGTAATAAAAAGTCTCCCATCAAAGAAAAGCTCAGGATCTGATGGCTTCACTGCTGAATTTTACCCAACACTAAAAGAAGAATGAATACCAATCCTTCTCAAACTCCTTCAGAAAATTAAAGAAGAGGGAACACTTTCAAACTCATTTTATAAGGCCAACATTGCTCTGTTACCAAAGCCAGAGGAGGATAATACAAGAAAAAAAAATTACGGGCAAATATCCCTGATAAACATAGATGCAAAAATTCTCAGCAAAACACTAACAAACTGAATTCAACAGCACATTAAAAATATTATTCATCACAATCAAGTAGAATTTATCCCAGGGATATAGGATGTTTCAACATATACAAATCAATAAATGTTAACATTATCAGAATAAAGGACATAAACCATACGATTATGGCAGAAAAAACAAAAAGTTCAACACCCTTTCATGATTAAAAACTCTCAACAAATTAGGTATAAAAATGTACTTTAACATAATAAAGGCCATATATGACAAATCCACAGCTAACATCGTAGTCAATGGTGAACAATTGAAAACTTTCTCTCTAAGATCAGGAACAAGACAAGGATGCTCACTCTCACCATTTTTATTCAACATAGTACTGGAAGTTCTTGACAGAGCAATTAAGCAAGAAAAGGAAATAAATGGCATCCACATTGGAAAGGCAGAAGGCAAATTGTCCCTATTGGTAGACAACATGATCTTATACAGAGAAAACCTTAAAGACTTTGCCCAAAATCATTAGAACTAATAAACAGATTCAGTAAAGTTGCAAGATATAAAATCAACATACAAAAATCAGTAACATTTCTATACATTAGCAGCAAACTAACTGAAAAAGAAATAAATAAAAACAATCCCATTACAATATCTATAAAAATAAAATAAAATATTTAGGAATAAATTTAAGCAAGGAGATGAAAGACCTGTACACTAAAAACTATAAAACATTGATGAAAGTAATTAAAGGGGACACACATAAGTGGAAAGATATCCTATGTTCATGGATCAGAAAAATTGATATTGTCAAAATGCCCATACGACCCAAAATGATCTATAGATTCAATGCAATACTCATTAAAGTTGTAATAATATTTTTTACATAAATAGAAAAAAAGAATCCTATCATTCTTACAGCTCCACAAAAGGACCTGAATAGCCAAAATAATCTTGAGCAAAAAGAACAAACACACTACCTGACTTCAAAATATACTATAAAGCTGTAATAATAAAAACAGAATGGTACTGACAAAAAAACAGATATATAGACCAACGGGACAGAATAGAGAGCCCAGAAATAAATCCATGTATTTATGTCCAACTGATTTTCAACAAAGATGCCAAGAACACACAATAGGCAAAGGACAGTCTCTTTAATAAATCATGTTGGAACAACTGAATATTCACATGCAGAAGAATGAAATTCGACCCTAATCTCACTCCATATACAAAAATAAACTTTAAATGGATTAAAAACTTAAATGTAAAACTTGAGACTATAAAACTACTAGATGAAAATAAAGGGGGAACACTCCCGGTGTTGGTCTGGGTAATGATTTTTGGGTATGAACCCAAAAGCATTGACAACAAATGCAAAAATATATACAAATGGGATTACATCAAACTAAAAAGCTTCTGAACAGCCAAGGAAACAATCAACAGAGTGAAGAGACACTTAATAAATGGAAGAAAATATTTGTAAACCATACATCTGATAAGGAATTAATATCCAAAATATATAAGGAACTCAAATAAAAAAAATAAGAAAAGAAATAACCTGATTAAAAAATGGGGAAAGGATCTGAATAGACATTTCTCAAAAGAAGACATACAAATGGCCATAGGTATATGAAAAAATGCTCAAATCACTAATCACAAGAGAAATGCAAATTAAAACCACAACAACATATTGCCTCACACCTATTAGGATGGCTATTATCAAAAAAGGCAAAAGATAGCAAATGTTGGAGAGGATGTGGAGAAAAGGGAACTCTTGCACATTGTTTGTGGGAATGTAATTTAGTGCAGCTATTATGGAGAATGTATGGGGGTTCCTCAAAAAATTAAAAATAGAACTACCACATGATCCAGCAATCCCACTATTGGGTATATATCCAAAGGAAATAAAATCAGAATGTTAGAGAGAGATCTGCACTTCCATTTTCATTGTAGCATTATTCACAATAACCAAGATATGGAATCAATCTAAGTGCCCATCAACAATAAATGGATACAGAAAATGTGGTTTATATATACAATGGAATACTATTCAGCCTTAAAAAAGAAGGAAATCCTGTTATTTGTGACAATGTGGATGAACCTGGAGGACATTATGTTAAGTGAAGTAAGGCAGGCACAGAAAGACAAATACTGCATGAACTCATTCATATGTGGAACCTAACAAAGTTGATCTCGTAGAAGTATAGAATAGAATGGTGGTTACCAGGGGCTGAGGGTGGGTGGTGGGGTGGAGGTTGGGAAAATATTGGTCCAAGGATATAAAATTTCAGTTCTATAGGGGTAATATGTTCAAGAGATCTATTGTACAACATGATGAGTACAGTTGATAAAAATATATCCTTGAAAATTGCTAAAAAGACTCTAAAACGTCAACTCTTTTAAGTGTTCTCACCACAAAAAATAAATACGTGAAGTAATGCATATGTTAATTAACTTGATTAAGCTACTCCACAAAGTATACATATTTCAAAACAACATGCTATACATGATGAATATATTTAATTTTTCTTTGTCAATTAAAAAAATAAAAATTTGTATAATACCTGCACACGTTTTTGTTGTCACTGTTAAATACTCAAAGGTATAAAAATTCCCCCATCAATCACTGTCTTTTTCCAATGTAACTTCCCTCCCCAGAGGTAACCATGCTTAACTGTTTGCTATGTATCCTTCTTAACCCCTTTCTAAGCATTTTATGTGTTTTTATGTACTATATGGACATTATGCAGTTTTTTAAAAGTACAAATAGGCTCATAATATATTTATATTACTCTGAAAATTCTTTTATAACTTAAAAATATGTCTTAGAGAAATTTCTATGTCAATAACTATAGATTATCTCATTTTTAACTTTTGCAGAGAATTCCATAATACTGGTGTTTCATAGTCATTTGCTTCATTCTGTTAATAACTTGCTTCTAACTACAATGTTACAGTAAACATCTTTGTGCATATTTTAGGTGCATTGAGGAGTATTTCTATAAAATGGATAACTATAGAGTTCTTAAATCAAAGAGTATACATTTATATTTTACTTTTCAGTAGATATCCAAATTGTACTGTAAAAGTTGGTACCAAATTACATTCCCACCAAAAGCGTATGTAAGTTTTTCTCCACACTCTTGATGATACCAGATATTATCATTTTCTAACTTTTTCCAGTCCAATGTGGGTAAAAAAAAATCAATGTGATTTTAATTTGCATTTCCCTGATTACCTGATGTTGAACCAGTGAGATTTACTATCCTTTTATATATGGTATTCGGGATTCTTCTTCTCTGAATTGTTTGCTTATATTTTTTATTTATTTTCCCCTCCACATTGTCTTTTCTTAATGATTATTAGGAGCTTTGTAGATATTCTGTATCTTAATCCTTTATCAAATGAAGTATTTGCAAACACTTTCTCCTGGTGTGTTGCTTTTTTATTAACTTTGTTTATAGTGCCTTTTGACATGTAAAAAGCTATTAATGTGTATTTAATCAAATCAAATCTAGCATTATTTCCCTTAGCGGCTTTGAGGTTTGTTTATTCCTTAAAAAGGCATTCCTCTCCTGAATGTTGGCTGAGTAATGGTTAAGAAGTAGGGCCTCAGTGTTATCCTGAGATCAAATCCTAGCTATACCCTTTTCTAGCTCTGTGACCTCAAGCAAGATTCTTAAGCTCTATGTGCCTTGGTCTTCATCCTAAAATGCAGATCACAATAGTCCTATCTTATAGGGTTGTTGTATGAATTAACTGAAGTCCTGCAAATGAAGTGCTCATCATAGTGCTTAGCACTCAATAATAGATATTTTTATAATAACCCAGTATTTTATAGTTTTAAAAAGCATTTATCTCCTTAAGCCATCCTGAATTTACTTTTGTGTATAATATGAATTAGGAATCTAACTTTATTTTCACTCAAAATGATACCCAAAAATCAAAATATATTAATCACATGGTCTGTCTTCCCTGCTAATTTGAAATGCCAAATCCACTCACTATTTAATTCCCATGTCTACATAAATTGATTTTGGGGCTCCATTTGGTTTTATCTATTTTCTCTATATTGGGATTTGTAGTGCATTTCTTTAATGATTATTAGGGCAAGTATCATTCATTGTCCTTTTTCAAAAATTACTTGGCTATTATTGTCCATTTTTTTTCTTCCAGATAATTTCATAACAAGCCTGTTAAGTTATACAAAGGATTGTGTGTGTGTGTGTGTGTGTAACAAGGACCCTATTGAATTTATAAATTAATTTGGAATTAATTGATAGTTTTGCCTAGGAATATGGCATATTCATTTGTAGAAGTTCTTTATATATTCTGGATGTGAGTCCCACTTTCTATTGTTTACTGTGATAGGCTGAATAATGCCCTCTCTCCCAAAGATGTCCACATCCTAATCCCTGGAACCCATGAATATGTTAATTTACGTGATATAAGGGACTTTTCAGATGTGATTAATTTAAGGATTTTGAGATGGAGGGATTATCCTGAATCATGAGGATGAGCCTGGTATAACAGAGGCAGAAGGGTCAGAGTCAGAGACAGAGAGGTAAGGACAGAAGTGGAGATCAGAATGATGTGGGACTGTTAGAACCAGGTAACATGGGTAGCCTTTAGAAGCTGGAAAAGGTAAGAAACAGATTCTTCCCTAGAGTCTCCAGAGGGAACTCAGTTCTGCCAACACCTTGACTTTAGACCTGTAAGGTTCATTTTAGACTTCTGACGTCCAGAACTATAAGATAAAAACTTTGTATTTTAAGTCACTAAGCTTGTAGTAATTTGTTGCAAAAGCAACAGAAAACTAGCATACTTACATTGTAATTTTTTTCTCCTAGTTTGTGGAATGCCTTTTCATTCTCTTAATGGCATCTTTTGATGAACAGAAGTCATTTTTAATTTTAATATAATAAAATTTACAATATTTCTTTATGACTAATAATTTTATATAGTGTTTAAGAAATATTTCTCTACTTGAAAGTAATAAAGATATTCTCTCATATTTCCCTTAGAAGCTCTACTGTTTTATTTTTACATATTAGTCTACAATGTTTCAGGAATAACGTTCTGATGTACAGCTGAAGTAGGGATCAAGTGTCATACATTTCAATAAGGATATTTAATTAGGATAGTACAGTCTATAGTTTAAAAATTCTTTTCCAACTGTTCTGTCATGCCACCTTAGTTGTAAATCGATTATCTTTAAGCATGGATGCTTTTCAAGACACTACTGTGCTCTGCTTGTTTCTGTGTCTATTATTGTACCAATACCAATGGCAGTATAAGTGTAGCTTTAAAAATAAGTCTTGATACCTGGTAGAGTAAGTCCTCCCTATTTGCTTTTCTTCCTTAGGATTATCTGGCTATTTTTGGTTCTCTTCATTTCCATATTAATTGTAGACTCAGATGGTCAATTTCCAACAAAAAAAAATGCTGAGACATGATTGGGATTGCATTATATTAATAGATCAGTTTTGGGAGTAACTGATAATCTTTATAATACTGAATCTTCTAATCCATAAATGTGTCTTAGCCTAGGTTCCCTAGAGAGCAAACCCTGACCAGAAGGCTTATGTGCTAGTACTTTAATAGGGAATATAAACATAGGGAGCAGGAGTAAGGGAGTGTGGGAGCAAATCAGTGTGAGACAAGAGTGCGTAACTGAGTTAGCCACCGCAATGGGGTACGAGCTGCCTAATCCTATGAGTCTGTCTGAACAGCCTTATGAAATGTATCTCAGAATCATTGTCCCAGACAATATCAGAATCTTAGAATCTTTAAAGCCATTTACTATCCTTTCCTTCAAATTTGTATTGTTGTTAAGTTGTTAACACTCCTATGTAGTCTGTGCCGCATAATGATGTTTCAGTGAACAACACATATGATCACATATGATCATACATATGACACACAGATGTGTGACATACAGATCACACATATGACAGTGGTACCATAAGATTATAATACTGTATTTTTACTGTACCTTTTCTATGTTTAGATAGGCTTATATACACAAATACCATTGTGTAACAAGTTGTAACAAACCTGTAACATGTTGTACAGGTTTGTAGCCTAGGAGCAACAGGCTGTACCACACAGCCTAAGTGTGTAGTAGGCTATACCATCTAGGTGTGTTTAAGGACACTCTGTCATGTTTGCACCATGACAAAATTGTCTAACAATGCATTTCTCAGAATGTACCCCTGTCATTAAGAGATGCATGACTGTATTTACAAACATACAAGACATTACTTTTATTGTTTTATCAGTCAACATTTGTGTAGATTTATCATGTTTCTTATCTTTATTGTTTTCTCTACTATTAATCTATTCTCTCATTTTTTATGACTAAATGTTTTGGTTTCTCTTTCATCTTTTCAGAGAACTGAGATGACTCAAAATTGGTCTTCTGTCCCTGAGAAAAACAGTATATTTTCAGTTTTCCCTCTACTTCTAAGAATGTAGCCTTTTGGGTTTTCATCCCAACGTTTAGGATTATATTAGGCACTTCCATGTTAGGGGGTCCTCAACTCTTGGATTTTTGTCCAGGCTCTGCTAGCTTCTCATTGCGTCCACTTCACAGCCACCTCTCCTGCATTCAGCAAAACCTCTAGGGGAAAATAGCTCAAATGCTGACTCTCTGTCTCTGTTTTTGTTTTGTCTTGGATTTTGATCCTGTCTTGCTAGAACTCTAATGAGTTCTAACTATTTTTTGTTGGCTTTTTGCTGTTGTTGTTCAAGCTTTTCTAGTCGTTCTCAGCATGTGTGTTGGTCTGAACTACGTTCTCTACCATTACCAAAATCTGAACTTCCATGTGTAAATTTTAACAAAATATTAAAATTTACATTTTCCATTAACATTTAGAATTAGTCTCTCCCAAATCAAGAACTTTATTCTTCTTAATCTCTCATTTCCTATATTTTAATCATTTGAAAATTTATTTCCACTTTATTATATTTTGCCTTTACTGTGTTTTACCAATTCCTCATTCATATTTTTTTGTGTTTTCATGTATTCCACATTACTGTCTTTCTTGGTCTCTGCTGTTCAGGTTTGGCATTCAGCAGTGTTATTAGTCATCTCTATTCTGTAAGGCTATCCCTGTTGCTGAGCCTATGCATGGCTTCCAAACTCTCATCATAACTGCTTTATTTATAATATTGAGATAGTGAGCTGGAGTAGGTGAGAAAGAAGGCTCACTGACAGGTTATAGTTTTCATGTGATTATTAAGAAATTCCTTTTGTAGTGAGAGTCTCTTAGTATTTGTATAGTGTAAAAATATCCTCATGACTTGGGCTGATTCCAAAATTTCATCCGTATATTTCTTCCTCAATCCTCCTTTTCATCAATCTTTCAATGTTATTAATTCCAAGCCTCTACTCATTTGACAAGTCATTAGCTACTGCCTATGAAATGATACAGATCCCAACGAGAGGAAAATTCTCTCTCCAGGCAAAGTAGACATGTACTACTTGAAATTATGTTCATTTTAAGGCTATTCCATCTCTTCTGTCCTTTAGAACCACTCCAAATAGGGCTTAATGCTGCAGCAGTCTACTTCTGGCAGAAAAATCTGCAAACCACACCCGACTCATTTTTTCTAAGCAGACTGGGCCATGTTAATGACCCGTGAATCCACAAGTGTGGTTTGAGGGAGGATGGTGGTGCAGTGGGCACAGATATGCTGGGAGTATAAACTACCTGCTTATGAAATGTACATGTGCTTCAGAATCTCCTTAGAATGGGTCCCACTTCTACTCAATGATGGTATTCTGTTAAGCATGCTTGACTTTATGGCCGGATGGATCAGATAAATCAACTTTATTATGGGCAGTATAATTGCATGGTCATCCAGTATCCAATGGTAAAGATTCAGTATCTACCACAACCCACTTGTAAGCCAAGAGCCATTTTTCAAAATGAAAATATTTGTGTCATGAAAGTGGCATAGTTGTGCTCTAAAAAAAAGGGATTGGCAAACTTTTAATGTAAAAAGACAAATTATAAATATTTTGGCTTTGTGGGCCATGTGGTCTTTGTCATAACTATTCAACTCTGCTGTTGTAGCATAAATAATTGTATGCAAATGAATGAATATTGCAGTGCTCCCATAAAACTTTATTTATAAAAAGAGGCAGCAGGGAAGATTTGGCCTACAGCAAACTAAAGTTTGTTGACTTTTGTTCCAGAAACTTTAGATTCTTTGCTGTGATTTTTCTGTCAGAGTTTACCACAGTACACATATAGCATCCTTGTTGCCCACCAACATTTCAAGCAATATTATAGGTTCTGTGGCACAAGAACTGAATGGCAGGGCTGCTATTCACTGTAGACTGGACTAGACAGATTATTTCCTCTTGTTCTGGGCTTCCCTCAAGCTGTCAGCCTTTGAGATCACCTGGTAAAAGGATAAGAGCAACACTTCCAAATGGGATATTTTTGACCTCCAAAATCCAAAGAAGACAAGTGTCCCTCATCTTATTGGTTGGTGTTTAACATTCAGTGACTTCTAGCTTATTTTTCAGAGAGTATCCCAACACATTCCAAACTTCTGGAATTCCAGAAATGTTTACTGGGATGGCCAGCCACATGATCTACCATCTAGACTTCATAGGTCCTAGCAAGGCATCTAAGGAAACTGTTACCCAGCAATCTTAAGGTTCTATACCATGATATTACTACAGTAGTGGATGTGTATGATATCTGATAGGATCATGAGAATATCATAGTATATACAGCTTAAATTGTGGCAGAAAAGGGGGAGCTGATAATTCTGAAGCAAGTTGGTTGAGTGTGACATTAGTCTTGCCAGGAGAAAACAAATTGCTTCTGACTTTGTCTGCCTATGTGGATGGGGAAAGGGTGCCATTTGCCATATCAAAAGAAATCATACCTAGAACAGTTGTTGAAGTCATATCTGAATAGCTTATTGGAATCATAATCTGACTAGATTTCATGTAATGCACCACTATTCTCCAAGTCCCTTTTCTATTCTATATGTATCAAACTGGAGAGTTAAATAGGGGATGTCATAAGAATGACCCACCTTGTATCATTTTTCTTTGATGATGGCACTATGATTAGTGATTTTCCTAGTGATGTAGTATTTTTTTTTTGTGATTTACCATTTTGATAGACAGAAGGAGCTCTAGGGGCTTCCACTACATAATTAATGTCATATCTTTCTTTCATGGGTCATATTACTTTATCCATGGGTCAAGAATCCACTGGGGGGTTCTTGTAGTTCTTGGGGAACACACGTTCCAATTAAACACTAGGATCTGGGGAAATAACCATAGTATGGGTTTGGAATCCTACCATACCCATTCTAATTTTGAAATGGGACAAGTTTGTAACTGATCTCCATGAGGTTCCCACTGATTCATGGGACTTATTTGTGTTCTGCATCTCTGGGAATTATTGTTGTCTTAGAGCCAGTGCTTGATAGTTTCTAAATATTTAGGTATTTATCTTTTACAAGTATAGTTATCCTCGTAAATGGCTACAGGTCCTCTGGGAGAAAGTAAAGCGGTACTTCCTGAAAAGTTGTTGGCGTCCCCTTCACTTAAGGTTCTCTGAGTCTGTGACTTCACTCAGGTATGAAAATTGGAATAGAGTTTGTGACCTTGTGGTAGCTCAAGACACATGTCTGTCTCCCAGAACTAGAGTTTATTCAGTTGTACACATCACGTAGGTTTTTAGTGGGTTACTAATCTCATTTAGAACTTGTCACTCCATTATCAATCACCTATAGGCTCAGATCCTGGAGTTTCAGACTACTCTGATTACCTAGTGACTTAATGCCTACTATAGCTTTTGTGTCCATTTTACTTTAGGTAAAGAACCACTAATAGATCTCTGCCAAACTGGGATTCTGGTGCGCCAGTGAAATCATGCAACTCATTTCTACTTCACCTTCTTTCACTGGTTCCCAGAGTACACCCACTAAGGCAGTCGCAAGGATATTGACACTCCCTTAACTGTGGATGAAAGCTTTCTCAAATTCTCGATGGATTCTTAGCAGACTTGGTTAAAGGATGCATAAAAGGAGCACATATGAAAAATAAACTCCAAAATTTCTATTGTCTGTGTGTTTAGATTGCTTTCTCTATATTATATGAAGAAATTTCTGCCATTTCAACTTCATTTAGCACGGACCACCATTGAGTCCGTATTTCAGTGAACCAAGCAACTATAACCACTCCCAGCTGCTCTAGCTAGCACACTGAAGTCAGAATCTTTTATATTGATAATTTATATATTTATATTCATATATATGAATATATAGGTTTATATCTGTATATGAATATATAGGTTTATATTTATATATAAATATATCCTTTTATTTATATGGGATATATCAATCATTTTAATACAATCTAAAATATAATTTTATCCTTAGTTTGGCCCAAATTCATTATATTGTTGGCATAAATTAGAAAATTTTATAATTATTTTGGTGGGTAAGCCTTTTTTCTTCTAGGTCTGACTTGGTATTTGGCTAGTGAGTATACCGGGATCTGACTCTAGTTAGAGGTTTGGAGATATTAAGGGATAGTGGAAGTAGATACGAACAGAGTTGACATCCTTTTGCAAAACAATTCTCCCAGACAAAAGGTAACATAGGGTCTTTAAGTTAGAAAAACAGCCTCTGTAGATAGTAGAGGAGGGGCTGCTTCATCTGGCAAAGGAAACACAGTGAGGTTGAGTGTGTAGAGCTACTCTGAGTCTTCTGAATCTTCTAATGTATCTCCATTTTAATTTTTAGCATTCCACTTTTTATTGACCAATGTCCTTACTTTCATACAAGACATTGCTTAAGTCTTTGACTCAAAACATCCTATTAATTCAGCAATTTATTTGGCCAAATTTCATGTTTAACTTTCATCCATTTAACGTCAGCCTTTTAGCTACAGCAGATAAGAGATTCTTTTCAAACGATGAAAGTCCCGAGTTTCAGTTTGCATCATAGCTGATAATTTTAAACTTTGAGATTATCACTCAAATAATATATGTCGTGTTATTCAGTACTGTTAGAAACCGCCCTATTCCACAGGCATGAATTCTTTAGACTATAGATGGTATTCTATAGCAGTGGGCCTTGATCCTTCCAAAGGTTTGCCCAGAAGGTAATTTAATAAAAATGTTATCACTATATGCCCTCTGTTCCCAGAGTGTCCTCTGTTAATACTGGCTAATTTTCATTGTCTTCTGTCTCAATTTGACTAGATAACCAATCCTAGATTTCCATCTACCAACCACATATTGTCTTTCACCACCCCAAATAATATCTGAGTGTTTGCACTTGCTACCACCCCTGCAAAAATTCTGTATTAATATTCTTAGCTACTAGACAGAAATTGACTCTGGCTGATAAATCCTATAAAGGAATGTATTTTATAAAGTATTGGATAGCTCATATAAGACCCAGGAGAGAAGGAGAAGTAGTTTCAGAGACATCATATTCCAGAAAAATGTAAAGTCACTCTGGTGATAGGTTATCTAAGAACTGGTCTACTCAGAACATTTCTGCCACAGGATGCTAGATGCTGCTATTTGCACCAGTGCCACGCTGCCAGAAAACTTGATCATGTTGCAACCGCTACTTCCTCCACGGAGTATTCTCTTTAGCAATGGGTTAGTGTTACTAGCTTCCGATTCAAAGTTCAGGATGGGAGAGTCTGATTACTATTTGCCAAAGTCATGTGTTTACCTCAAAGATGCAAAGAAGTTTGAAAATTGAATTTTAGGCATTTTATTTTCATCTTTAAATTTTAACTTCCACCTAGACTCACAAGGAAGAAAATCTCCTAAGCTATTTGGGGTATTCAGACACATGCCATCTCCCCCCAGTTCTTTCTCTTTCCTCCTTTTTTCTTTCCTTTCCTTCTATCCTTCCTTTTCTTTTTTATTTCTCTCTTTCTCTTGTTTCTTCCTCTCTTTCTTTCTGTCTTTTGTGGGCTGATTTTTCTTTTTGTCTTTTCCCATCAATATCTCTTGTGGAAGATTTACCTCTGTGCACTCTTATGTCATTAGCACATTATTCTTTTTCAGGCAAATGTTTTATTTTTATAGCACATTTATTAGATTATATCTAGGAGTAAAAACATTCAGTCTGTTTGCTATTGGCAAGTGTGACTGGCTCAGCTTTTCTTAATGCAGCTTTGTGGAAGAAGCTGCTCTGTGTTCTCTTCATTTTGAACTTAGAGCTAGAAACATTTCCCAGGTTTCCTTCCGGTTAGATGGGACTATGTGACTAAATTCTGGGCAAAAGAATGTGGATGAAAGTAATGTGCACCATTTTAACCTACTATGCATGATCCTCCATGTTCTTTTCCCCTTCCGACTGGCTAGAGTGGACACGTCATCCAGCATGTGGAAAGTGGCAGAGTCACAGCACAGAAAGAGGAAGCATGGAAAATGAACCAATGTTATTAGACCTGTCCTTTGATTTCAGATCAGTTGCATAAACCTTGTAATACCTTCTATCTATTGATTCCAGGTTCCTGGTTCCTGCCTACTTTGACTTTTGGTAACTTCTGAGAAGTATGAAAAAATATTATTCTCTTCATTTGTATTCCTTAAAGCTACTCCTAATAATTTTTTAACCCTATTTGATTGCTAATCTACCGTTTTTTCCTGTTTTCAACTATGAACTATAGATTTTTCAACTATTTCCTAGATCCACAAATTCTGGTATCTACTTGATCATAACATCTACTTTTCCACTCCCTAAGTCCCAATGTCATAAATGGAAATACAATCCAGGAACATTTATAGCCTAGTATAAATCAATACAATGAAAATGAATGCTAAAATAATATTACATGCATAGATTCAGGAAAAAAATTTTCATTTTTATCACGTCTCAATATGACCAATGTGATGTAGGATCTGAAACTTCACAATGAAATTATAGGATTCTCTTCCTAGAATCTATTTTCTATTGAAACTTTTCTAAAAAGTATTTATTTAATAAGGGTCAATCCGAATGCTTCTATATGAAATATACAATTTAAGGGTAAAAGATGGAATTATCATTATATTTCCACATGTTTATGTACTTTCAGGCCCTATAAATAAAGCTGAGTGGTTTTGAAATCTTGCCAAATCTTAATACTGAGTGGATTAAAGTGGTAGATACTTTTCTTTCTTTTTATCTCTTTAGTGTTGAAAGGAGTTGACTATTAAATTGGGATATATTTAAAATTATTTATTTGTTAAGAACACCAGGAATGAATAGGAATACCCAAAATTTCTTTCTCTCTCTCTCTTTTTGCTTTATGATGTCATATCACATAGTAAACTCCAGTCCCTCATCATTTTCTTGAAGGCAGACAGTTTCCTAAGTGTACACTATATACAAGAGTTGTTTTTTATTAATATTTTTCTTTTCAGAGCATACATGTCATTGGAAGCCTGATTCCCCTTCTCTCAACCATCCACCCCTTTCTACTGATGACAGCTACACCTGCAGGGAGAGTGGATGAAGATGAACACTATCAGGTACTGACAAATTCCTGTTATTTAAGCACCCACTATAGACTAAAAGATAGAAAGGGCTGTTCACTTCTCCATGCAAAAAGGATTCAAGTAAGCAGTCCTGGATACAAAGCATAAATATAATGGATATATCACTAAATACAATGTCTCCAAGTATTATTCAGCAATAAATAGATCCTTCATATTTCTTTATAGCCTTCATATATTAGAAAAGGTAGAGTTAAAGAATACTGGAGTTTATTTGTAGAAGAATATCTTTTAAATTAAAAAGTTATAACGAGAACCTCATAACATACAA
The DNA here is from genome assembly GCA_023783475.1 of Daubentonia madagascariensis. Lineage (NCBI taxonomy): Eukaryota > Metazoa > Chordata > Mammalia > Primates > Daubentoniidae > Daubentonia > Daubentonia madagascariensis. The sequence goes on from JAKFHU010002088.1 coordinate 11,886,311, forward strand.
AGCTTTTGACTGTTAATTTAATTAAGTGAATGAATTCCTCTTTGTTTATTCAATATTGTTTGAGATTTTATGTACGTCAATGAGGAACTTTTAAATTCCAGGTTTCACATCACATGATGTATCCCTCTTGTGCAAATTTAACACACTAAATTAATACATAACGTGGCAATTTAAAACTGTACACCAGTGAGGTTAGGGAAATGTTTTCCTGGAATTATTGAAAACCTCTTAGCACTGTGCAATTCTCAAAATGGGTACTCCATGAACGCACTTTGGGTTAGAGTGGAAACATGGAAAAATATGCTTTGAATGAATATTTAACTTTGTCTTTTGGCATTCTCAACTTTAAAATTCCTGTATTTAAAAAAATGAAATAATATCCTATTTGAAAACATATTTATGTAACTTGTGGTGGGTTGATAAGGTTATATGAGGAATTCAGATACTATACTCAATTTAAATATTTTACTCAAACTAAGAACATTGTATAACATGTACTTTGTAGCCTGAGGAGATATGAAAAATCATCACGTGCCTTCATTTATTTTGGAGAAACTTTATGGTAAAGATTGTGTCTAAAAAGTTAGAGAGCTAATAGAAAAGCCATATATATTTATAAATTAGATCCATTTAGGAAGGATAGTAATGCCATATTACTTTGGTTTTGCTGATATGGACTTTAGCTTTTAACTAGAAGCTGACTCAAATCTAAAAAAATAAATAGCCTTTGTTGAGCAAAATTTCTTGTTTGTATATTTAAATCTATTAGCCTTTAGCAAAGGCCAGCCTTTACTGATGAAGTTTCAATAATTGAGAAATAAAAGAGAAATTTGAACTTCTCTCTTAAAATAATTAAGACAATATAAATATAGTTATTTGTGCAAATTGATCCAGTTGTCTGTTTTATTAATCCAGTTTCAAAATTGGCAAACAAGGGCAATTATTCGTCATTGTTTGGAAATAAGGAAATATTAGGGACAGAATTAGAAGAACAGCACAAAAGACATTTATAGTGTGGGTACTTGTGAAAAGGTATTTCTCAGCACTCCATAATAGTCCTCATTAAATTCTCTTGAATGACAGGCGTCCCCCAGGAGGTAGATGATTAACATTAATGTATAGTTTTCCAAATGAGTATTTTATTTTATTTTATTTTTCCATGGGCTCTCATGTACCATTTTGTTTTATGGAATATTGTCTTACCCTAGGAAATATAACCATTGGAAGGACCGTCTTTCTTGTAAGTAATACTACCTGTGTAAGAGATTAATACAAATTCCTGTTCATTTGTTTTTGAGTACTTATCTCAGGTGGAAAATCAGGGCGTTTATATTGTGGGTGGAGATCATGAGAAGATTACTACCTCTGGATAGCCTATTAAAAAGTTAACTAACAAAAGGACAGTGCAATTTCTCAGGAAATAATTTCTCCTTTTAAAATAATACTGAAGTTAGTAAACTTATTTTAGAAGGCACAACATGAGTCATTAATTACTATCAGAACAAAGAGCAGAAAACCCTTGAGTATAGGGAATTTTGATATTTATATAGTCAGAATCACTTAATTATCTATCTTACAGAAAATAGTGAACTGCTTCCTAGAAACAGAATAATGATTTTAAATGTGAATTGAGGTAGAAATAGATATCTTATTGTAATAGATGTGAATTTGCTCTATGACCCTTGAAATGAAAAAATATCACATTCCTACTCCCTGTAGTTGGGCAACTGCTTCCTCTCTCAACTATCGGATCTCTCGCCCTCTCAGACAGTTTGGATCTCTGGTCCATGAGCCTAGTCTTTGGAAAACCAATTCCCCTGGGACCAGGAAAGGAAATTGTTGTCAGTGTTTTGAGTTACTTACAATATAGAGACCAAGACAGCAATTATTTCAGCAGATTATTCTTCTATAATTATGTTTAGAAGACAGCCAGTTGCAGGTATGCTAACAATATTAAAATCGGATAAGAATATAAGGCAATACAAAATAATTATTTTCAAATACTCCCAAACATTAGTAGGCAAATACCAGATACTGAGTGGGTCAGTTATTTTTATGGGGTTTGCTTCCATTACAATGTTATGCTTAATTTGCCATTGTTTTACAAACTTGGCAGAATTTTGCAAGATTGTACCACTTAAAAATTTTGCAAAGTGATTTTTGTAAAAACATTAAATCTGTACTGTATCAACTGGAGTACAAAACGTACTCTGAAGACTTTTAGGAACGCATGGAAATGAAGGCAAAGGCACGTTGTCATTTCTGATGAAATTGAGGGGATATAAAATGCACTTTCTTCTTCATTTAGGATGAGAATTAAAGGCTTAGGGGTCAACATTTAGAAATCATAGCATAAAATATATTTATTGGGCTTGAAAATACTTCAAAATTTAAATGTGATATCTTTAAGAAGTAAAGATTGTAAAGAGACTTCATATGTTTGATTTTTCACTTACCACCCCAAAATGAGATGAAATCAATTAAGATTATTCTCCTTTACCTCCCAAAAACTAAGTTAGCATGGCCCAGAGGCCAGGAGTGTTAATGACTCTGCAATCAGATGGTATTTAGATTAACAGTAAAGAGTTACCATTCATGCTGGATTCAAGTTGAAATTCCTAAGAGCAATACCACGCTCGTGTGGGCACGTGTTATGAAAAAAAGGTAGTTAGAGATAGTGAATAGAGGCTGTAAGGTGTTTTAAAAATCAAATCTGTTTCAATGTGCATGCTAGGTTATGTTTATATTCCAGTTTCAGGGATCTCTTAAGAGCAGTTTTCAACTGCATAATGCCTAACACATAAAGCATGTGCTTCTGAATGTCCTTTCTATGTTATTTAAAGGGTTATCCACCAGCTCTTACATCTATGACATTTGTGTAGACCAAGGGCAGTGGGACCTGTACAGTGACACCAAATTTGCCACATTTGTCTGTGGGAGGATGACTTTTAGCAGGCCTTTCCTCCTGACATGTTAGATATTATATTTAGCCTCTTCTTTCTTTCTTTTATTTCTCTATTTTGTTTGCAGTGATGCGTGTTTTGGTTGCTTTAATGTGACTAATGGATTTAGAGTCACTTTATTTTTCTCTGTATTGTCGATATTTGTTACTGTTTCACATGAATTGGAAAGAAATCTCCAAATATATTTGATAAAAATATTGACAGGCCTCTGTGTGCAGCTTAGCTAACTTTCACTTAAAATCGAAAGGTATTTTTCACATGCCTAAGGCTGTGAAAAATTTTCTAGGACATTTGTGAGAAATGTAAGATGGGAGATCTGCACCAGGAACTTAAATTTTTTTGTCAAGAGCATTTGAGCAGTTTGGAAACAGAGTATAGTTAATGGCCCAAAATGTTAAATATTTAATACTCAGGTCTTAATATAGAGTCTCCAAAGAGAAGCTCAATTGGAATTTGAATAGCAAGGAAGCCACATTATTAAGGGGTTTTAATCTCACCATTGTAAATTAGGATTTAGGTAAAAGGACAAAAAGAAAGGAAAGGAATAGAAGTAAACATTGGCAATGGATCCTTCTACAATTTAGTGTTTCTGTTTTTTTTCCCCACTGATTTTTCTTCATTGGGATATAACTGATATTTTTCTGTCTCTATCGAAACAGCATTCCAGGGATTGGATCCACATTGTAACGAGTTGACCTTTTACTCCTAGGCAAAACTCCAAAATTTCTTATAAGTCATTAAAATGGATGGCAGAATTTCATTTCCCTTCCTAAAAATCTTGTGATTTTGTTGGACTCCTACTGAGGGACACTGAAAGAGTGGGGATTTGTGGGTGAATAGTGGCAAAGCGTGAGATTTAATTACTAATATCAGCTGTCTTTCAGAATGCTAAGTCATTATCTTCCACTGGGCTATTGTAGGGAAGAGATAATGTGATGATTGTGGAAACACAGAGATGGTTCATTTATTCAACAAAAGTCGTGTACTTTGTACTTTCTTTGTGTTCACTACTTGGATGTGATGACCATGATGTGGACCTTTTCCCTGAGAAGCTGACTCTCCAGTTCACTTTCCTAAATTACAACGGAGAAAACTAATGTCTGGATAGGTGGTGGGACTCATTCAAGGTTATGCAGACAATTAAACAACATGAACAGGACTCTAACACAGGTCTCCTCAATTTAGGGAGATGGAAGAAGCACATGGTCTCATTCTCTATTTCATGGTCTTACATAAACTAGGAATATACAGTTAGCCACACTGCTACCAAATGGTGCCAATGAATAGGGTTTCTACATTACTCAGCATGGCAGAAACCAAGAGGATAGTCCTCAGTCTCCAATTTATGAATGAATGAGTGAATAACATCACATGATCATATTGCTGCTGGTGTTCTGTCCATCTATTGATGTTTTAGACATCCTAATGTATTAGATTCCTTTGGCTGCTGTAATAAATTACCACAAACTTAATGGCTTAAGAGAGCATGAATTTATTATCTTACAGCTTTTGAAGTTGGAAGTCTAAAATGTTTCTCACTAGGCTAAAATCAAGGTGTAGGCAGGGCTATGTTCTTTTATGGAGGCTTTAGGGGAGAATCCTTTTTCTTGCCTTTTCCACTTCCTAGAGGCTGCCTATATTCTTTGGCTTATAACCTCTTCCATCTTCAAAGCCAGCAATGGCCAATCTAGTATTTCTTACATAACATCTCTCTGACATTGACTCTTCTGCCTCCTCTTCCACATTTAAGGACCTTTGTGATTACATTGGGACACCTAAATTATTCAGGATAATCTTCCTATTTTAAAGTCAGCTAATTAGCAAATTTAATTCTAAAGCAACTTTAATTCTATCTGTAATCTTAATTCCCCTATGTCATGTGACATAATACTTTTGTAGGTTCTGGGGATTAGGACATGGTCATCTTTGGGTGACTATTATTCTGCCAACCACACCTACTGATGCTATTATTCAAATGGACTGAATAATTCTCTGAACACTTTCATGCTGCAGACACTTAGTCTTTAGACACAGGCCCAAGAATACCTGGTGAATCAAGGATTTAATAGCTCCCCAGTGATAAACCTAGAGCTCCCTTTACTTTACTTTAGATGTACCTTGTATATACATATATTAGGTCATATCACATAGTTTGTTTCTCCCATTAGATCACTGTTTCTCATCCATGGTGCTATTGACATTTTGGGCCAGATAATTATTTGTTGTGGGGGGTTGTCCTGCATATTGTAGGATGTTTAGCAGCATCCCTCTCCTCTACCTAATAGATGCCAGTAGCATCTCCCAACCTTTCCCTAATTGTGACAACCAAACGTATCTTCAGACTTTGCCAATTGTCCTCTGGGGACCCAAATCATCCCTGCTTGAAAATCATCCCTGCTCTAGACTGTGAACCTCTTTAGAACAGGGGCCACATCTTTGTATTACCAGAGTTCCTAATCCAGTGCCTTGCACATAGTAGGTACCGAGTAAATTTTAGTTGAATGAATGAATGACTGGAAATCTCAAAATTGATCATTATCACTGTATAAATAGAAAGATCTCTTAATTCTATAAGGGATGCTTAAAATATAATCAGAGACTCAGTTTCACAAAATAATGTACATATACAGTATTCAGTTTGACTAAACACTCTAAACTTGATGAAACTCTTTGTCATAATGACAACCATCTAGCGAACCCTTATTTCATGACTGATGTACCTTACTATCTGCATATTTAATCCATATGAATGGCGTTTCCCTTAGTTGTGGGCAGAAGGAACCCAGGCCTTGAGTCCTGTGTTTTAGAGAACCCTGCATATCACAAGTACAAAAACAAAACAAAAACAAAATAGACAATACATTTGTTAGATTCTTTGGCACCTTTAATGTTAGATTCAACATTAGATTGGATCAAGGGCAGGCACTCAGTGAGGACACCACATGACCCTTTAGCCTTGAACATCTGCTCTCATAACCCCAGAGCACAGCTTTTCCATATCTCTTGTTCTGTGTCTCTGAATTGAAGGATGGTGCTTCCACATGCTGTGAAGATGTGTTGACTGTACTGCTGTTGACATCAGAGATGAGCACTGGTTTAGAGTATAAGGAAGATGCAAGCAGTAGAAAGATTCAGTTAAAAGACATACTGATTGTGAGTAAAAGTCCTCCTCGCAGATAACATGAGTGCAAAGATTTTTGCATAACAAACATTGTTTTCCAGAAGTATAGCTTCATTTTCTTCTTTTTGTGTACTGATTAGTGGTTCCAGCAGTACTCATTGATTGGCACAGATTCTGTACCACTTGCCTATGGAAATATTTTGCCATAAAATAACATATATTACTTTTAAGTTTGGGTATATATGTAAAATGTCTACATGTAATTTATGATGAATGTGATATTCATTCCTTATACTGGCAATTAGATGGACTGAACATTAGAACTTATGAATAGGTTTATTAAAAATATTTAATAAGATTTCATTACATTTTAAAAACAAATAAAAATATTCACTTCTACCAAATAATTTTGATGTATAAGTTTGATACTTATTAATATTAATTTTAATTGGTAAGCAATGTTAGAAGGAAAGAGCTTTATTGAAAACATGAAAAATCATTTTTATATTCTAATTTATATAGTCTGATAAAATATATTTAAATTTTGTACATACTCTGAATTTAATTATGTGTTATTTTAAAAATTCTTTAGATCATTATGGTCAATAGAAAGGAAATTATATAAAAATCTTGATTTTTTTAAATGACAATCATTTTGCTGAAAATAAGTCTTATGGAATAAATACATAATAATTTGCATTATGTAAGTTTTTATTTTATTACTCATCCCAAAACTGCTGGCCCATCAACAGAAGGCCTGGTCTTTGATATTTGCCAACTTTTAATCACATAAAATCATAGCTTTCCATATATTGTTTTTGATTTTGTCATTATGAAGGTATATTTGTCAAGGTAGGAGGATAGAACATATTTTATTTAACAGTTTGTTGGCTTGATTTATAATTTTTAAATATTTAAACATATGGTGTGTGGGCCTCTATTTGTATTCTTGTCCCGGGCGGACCTACATACAATAACTTTATGAGGTTGGTATTATCATTCTCATCTTTTAGAGAAGGGACCTAAAGCTGAGAGCAATTAAATTGCTTAAGATAACCCAGTGAATAACTGGAATAGTTGACTTCTTACCCTGGTCTTTTTGCCTCCAAAGCCTCACAAAGCCATAGCATCATCAATTACTAAAGACTACATCTCCTGTTTATTGACTTTATGAAGGAAAAACAGAGATGGAGAACATATTAGAGAGTAGGGATATTTCTCCTGTCAGCTGCCTGCTCTCTCCAGAAACATCAAACTACTTAGGTAGATCTTGCATCTCAGAAATGTGTGTGTGTGTGTGTGTGTGTGCATACACGTGTATATAAGGCATGTATATGTTAGAGGTTGAGGGTGGAATTAGAGATTGATGCTCTACTAGCTTTATATATAGCAAAGCAAGATGGTCTTTCCCAGTACTTTTATTTGAGGACCAAAGTGTATTTATTGTTTCAAATAAAAAATGAAATTGGCTTAAGTCAGGGTGAATATCAATGTCCCACATTCTTGTGGAATGGATCAATACCTAGTAACAATTAGAGCCATTAAACATTGTAAAAAAAATCTGTCCCCTTCTCCCTCATTAAGTGAAGAATTTATTAATTCTCTGCTGCTTTGGCTCTTCTAGAGTTTAAGATTATAGGCTAATCTTAAACTATAGCTTAATTCATTGATTAAGATGATTGATTCTGGAGACAAACGGCTTGGGCTAAAATCTTGGCTCTATTACTCACTACATATAGGACCTTGGGCAAATTTCTTAATCTCTCAGTCTCGGTTTTCTTATCTATAAAATGGGAATAACAATAGTTATCACTTCATATGTTTATAGAATTAAATGATTTAATGCATATGAAACACTTAGAATGATACCTAATAAATATTATGTATGCATTTAGTTATTAACTCCTCATAAATATTGATTGGAGGCATCTTAACAGTCAATTATTGAGATTCCAAATGATTACTATATTACTATTTACTAAATAATATTTTAAGGGAATTACAAAAGTGAAGTAAGTTATTTAAAAGTGGTTCACTCAGGTCAATCAACAGTTACCTAAAGATGTTTAAATAATTTTACTTCTGTATATAAGAATCAATTATATTTACTGACATTTTTAAATGGTGTCCTTTTGTAGTCTCTTATGAACACATGAAAACTGAATGAAATGGTCTGGATACATGTGAGTTGGCTGCTTCTGCCCAAAAGACACATCACCCTTGGGTGGTTTTGCTGGTTACTTCTGTTAAACAGTTGGAGCACAGCAACTTCATGAGATCTAACCATATGAAATCAGTTTGATTACCAAATAAGGCAGCTACTGAATGTCGAACATATTTATGCTTTTAATACTGTGGACAAGACATATCCATTTGATATGGATAATCAATAATGTCAGAGAAGTATACAAATATTAATAATATCAGAGAAGTAATGCATATTTACTGTACATCAATTAAGGTAGAAGGCACTTGAATTATTTAACAATTCTTAAATATCATTTAGACCTGTTGTGGTTGAAGATACTCTTCTGGGAGAATGTATACCTATGGTTAAAATAAAAGTCATTACAATTCATGATTCACCACATAGAGATTTTCAATAT